>CM060705.1:118143493-119349507 GCA_030686995.1 Artemisia argyi | reverse complement strand
AACGTTTTGTGTTTACATCTCATAAGAAACATGTGTAAAACATGACAAGTAAAACAAACAAAAATAAAAAATTGTAACTTATTTTGAAAGGTAATGTAATTATGTGATTTGCATAATTGAGAAAATATATGATGTCAGTAATATATGTTTCAGGTTTTTTCGAACGACAAGATCTCATAAAAACTCTAGCCATAAGATAAAAAAAGAAAGAATGCAAGCCGTTGTCTAGATCTTACGGAAATTCAGAGTCGAAGTTGTTTTTGCACGAAAAATGTCTCTATAGTGACTGTAGTTTTAGTTTATGCACTTACACAATGTTCGACGAGTAGAACTCATGTGACAGTTTTGAATGAATTAGAATAGATACTTTGCACTAGAGGCTTGAATTTATCAAGTTTGGGAATGAAACTTGAAACTAGTTTCACAAAAGCAACCTCATATTGGAAGTTTTTCTAGAGACGTGATAGAACTCAAAGTTTCAACCTGCTTGTAGAAACTAGAAGGGCGGGTTGAATAGTTTCATCGTTTTAATTACATTTTAAAAAATCTTTTTCAAGTTTGTTTTGAAATCTTTTTCAACTAGAAGGGCGGGTTGAATACAACAATCTATGAACACAACTATAAGGAATAAGTAAAAGTAAAGGAAACAAACGAGCAAACCAGGACACGAAGATTTATAGTAGTTCGGCTATGAAGCTCAATCTTCGCCCTAATCCACTCTTCGAGTCTCACACTCGAGAGTTTCACAAACACTATATCAACACGCTCCCCTATGGCAGAACAAACCGTACACCAATTAACAACACTAAGTGAAATGTCGAGTCTAATCTTAGCTAGAACCAATTTACACACAAAGCCCACGTGGCTACACAATTCGAACCAACACCAAGTTCGAATCAATACAATATACAATTCCGAGCTTACACATAAGTCGGATTGTAACACCCCCAAATTTGGGATACGCAGCGGAATTAAAGCTGGGTGTTACTCGACGGCACAACAGTTATAATAATAGGAAAACAATCTCTAATTGAGTTGTTTTAGAAATTTTTATTATTCAAATATCAGAGTTTACAAAATGAGGTCCTAGTAGATTTACAACTTGTTAAATACTTTATCAAAGCATAATAAAATTTTAGCCTTCCTTCCGTATCCATGCCTTTTCCATGCCATCCTTGCTTGTTATGGACCTGAGATAAACATGCTAAAAAGTCAACACAACGGTTGAGTGAATTCACAGCGTTTGTAAATAAGTAATAGTTTGAACACAAGTCAAATCGTTATAAAACATCATATTGCAGTGTAACATATTGCACTAAGCCTCATGAACTCAAACGTTAACGTGTGTGATATCATAAAATGATATAAATTACCGACATCATAATGATGATGTAAGTAAGAATGCCCTCGAGTAGGAGCTTGCCAACTTCCTAGTAGTTCTCAAATAATGTGCATTTGGCTATCAATCCGGCTAGCACGAAGGCTATCTATCCGGCTAGCTCAAATGGGCTGTCAACCTCCAATAGATCTATTCACAATATTCGCGTTCACTCGCAAGTGATTAATGGTTCATGATATGAGGGACTTTTAATGGCAAAAACGTTTAACTTAGGCAATATCAATCAAGATAGCATACAGAAAATACTTGTGTTCGGTTTGTAGCATGTATCTCCCCACAAGTTTGAAAACAGTATAAAAATAGTGGGACTATGAACTCACCTGAGCAGTCTGGATGGAAAACAAAGTTAAATGAAGTTGATAAACATCTCCGGCTTGAAACCTGATTTATTAGGTCAAGTTTTTAGTAATTGCTTCTGATTATATAAGTTTTTCAATGTTCGTTTCGTTTTGGTTTAACGGTTAAATATTTTATCGAGCCAATATGTAGTTTCATAAATATTATTTTATTATGTTTTCTTATCTGTATATTTTGGTTCCGTCCGTTCGTTAAATGGATACTCGTTTGTTAGTTACGGTACAAAACATGTTTTAGGTTTACTTTCCAAACCCTAATAATAATAATAATAATAATAATAATAATAATAATAATAATAATAATAATAATTAATTAGGGTTTACAATATTTTCATTTTAGACCCTCATGTTTTTAAAGTTGATAAATTTTACCCTCAAACTATATAAAAATGGCAACTTTTACCCTTGAACTTTGGTTAATTGACACTTTCTACCCTTAAGTTTCAAAATTGACACTTTTTACCCCTGAGAGACTCCCCGATCGCAAAGCAAGTCCAACCATAGAAATCTTATAGAGTTTTGGCAAAAGCAACCCTTGTGTTCATTCGACATCCTTTTTATCCAAAAACAATTTATATCTCGTGTTTTACCTCGAAACTTTTTACGACTCCTTTTCTAAATTATTTATAAGAGTTTTAAGAGTATTTTTGTAAAATATTATGGGATGAATCGAACCCACGACTTCAAATTAATTAACAGAAACTTGCGATTCATATTAAACCCGACACAGAAAATCACCCACTTTAAACGTCCCGTTCTCCCTCTTTTCTCAATAAAATTGGCTGATTCTTTTTCCTATGTTTAGACCTTCTAGTGTACTTTAACCATGTCAAGACCCAGATTTTTAGAAGCACGTTTACTACATGAAATTTAGGTCCAAAGCAGCAGCTCTGCTGCTGTCCCTTTAAAAAAACTGTTCTGAAATTAATTAAAAACACCCTTTGTTATGCGTTTTCATGACTCGAGGTCTAAAGAAGTTTTGAAGGAAACGTCGTTCTGGAAACCTTTCGTGTTTTAAGTTTTCGACGAAACGGAACAGAAAGGCCTCGTTTTGCGTTATTTAGCCTGCTGTAACAGTAGGCATGTTTTAGTTTTTATATAACTTCAAATCGTCATAACTTTTGACTCGTTTGTCCGTTTTAGGTGATTCAAAAGCCTAGATTCTCGTTTTTATTTCTCCTAACTGATTTTTAAGTTTACAATAGTGATTGAAAAGGGATTGGAACACTTACTTGGAAAAAAATTCGATTATGAGCGGGTTTTGAATAAAGTGACTTGAAAATGCAAGCTAAGCTTTCCTCTCCTTCTTAACTCTCCTAATCTGCTTTTCTTGGCTTATCTTAGTTATCTAGGATCAGTAGGATATGGATGTGTGTTTGTTTGTGTGGATTTCAAATATTTATTGTACGATTTAGGGTTTTAGAGTGAGTTGTATTTATAGAGGATGAATCAAGGTTTCATGAAGGTTCTTGGCTGATTTTGTGAGTGAGTTAGGTAAGGTGTAAGGTGATTGAAGCGCCACAAGGTGAAAGGGAGGATGTATGATGTGTTCGATTACATATCATACACATAAATTCTTTCTAGAAAAAGGTTGATGTGGAAATTTTGACACCAAATGAGCATTCTAAGGTTAGGGAATGGACAAGTGTTCATGTAGTATTAATCTAGTTAAATTCGAACCATAAATTTAGTCTAGGGTTGTTTATGCTTAAGTTATTTGTACATAAGGCTAAGTGACTTGTACTTAGGGCTTATTTAGTGTAAGTAGGTTAGTCTAGGTCTTAAGTTAACTTATATCTAGATAGAAATGTTTTTAGAGTTTGCTATATTAGGTTTTAAGGGTCGAATTCTAAGAAATATAAAGTTTAGGTCGAATTGTGCTAAGTATGGTTGTACTCTTGGCTTACTAAGGTTGTACTAATGTTAAGTAAAATAAGAAAAATGTATTTTTAATCATTTATTAATTTTCTATAATTTTTGTATAATTTTTATTACACTCTAAATACAAATAATTTAATTTTTATGATTTTGTGCATTAGAGAGTTGTACATTGAATTTACGGAGTTGTACATATGTTAAATAAATAAATTATTTTTATAATTTATTGTGTAAAAATATTACTTAAGATGTTATTTAAATAATTATTTTTAATGTTTTTATTAGATTTTTATTTCTATTTAGGTTTCATGCTTTAAAGACTTGTACCCTAACTTAAAATATTTGAACATAATATTTTTATAAAATATTAATTAAAGTTTGCAATTTAAAATATTAGTTTTTAAGAAATTAGGGTTTTATTGCAAGTTATTGTAATTTTAGGGTTTCTATGCTTTAGTGACTTGTACTTCAGTTTAAAGATTTGTACATATATTTGTTATGTTGAAAAATAAAGTTTTAAAGCTAGTGAAATAAATATTGGGCTGTTTGGGTGAGTACACTGAGGTTTATAATGAATATTTATATATTATTAGTCTTCATGCATTACTGACTTGTACCTGAGCTTGATAAACTTGTACTCTTATATTTTTTAAAAATAAATATCATTAATTTGAGTTTTATTATAGTTTTAATAATTTAGAGTTTTTATGAACATGTTAATAAATATAAAATGTTATATTCAAATGTTGAATACGAAATGACGTAAAGTGGTAAATAAGAAATTGAAAACTTTGATACTTGACGTAAATAAAATATTTATTCAAAATGAACCTAGGTGAATATGAGTTACGTCATATTAATTAATTATTATGAATAGTTTAACTGATAACATTTAATAAAAAAAATGGCGTGATAAATGAATAAATATAAGTTTAATTTATGTGGAATCTTACCGGTGGTTACACGGATTAACCACAAGAATTGAGATACAAAGAATGGAGATTGAGGAGAGATCCGTAACAACGGTTATGAGGTGAAGGAGTAATCTTCAACACTTCGTTTCTTGACGAATACGAGCGTTCTTCTCTTACACTTAGAGAAAGAATGAATGTGATCATTGACCACGCCTAGAGCTGGCATATCGTGTCTGACACGACACGATAAGACACGAACACGATAAGACACGAACACGAATGACCTGAACACGAACACGACACGATAAAAAATCGTGTCACTTTTTTCGAACACGAACACGACACGAAAATTAACATGTTACACGATAAGGAACCTGTTAAGGGACCTGTTAACAAAAATACATAACGAAACAAAACGAGTTCACAAATTAACGAGAGTTCCTAATAATATTTTTAACTAATACATAACGAAACAAAAAGTGCAAGTCCCCATGCAGCATGTCTACACTCTTCACCTGGAAATAGCAGCATAACGTGCAAGTCCCCATGCAGCTTCCTTAACGGCCAAAGCGGATGGACCACAAGGAATGCTGACAACAGTACGCCTAGATTCGTTGACTGTAATACTCAGCTGATCTCACCACTTGGCGAAACGAGCTCCTTGACTGTAATACTCAGCTGATCTTGAAGCCAACCCATCTAATCCTTGGCACCATGATTCGTTGTTGGATCCTGGCAGGGGAACCAAACCCTGCAGAGCATTGCACGATACGTTAGAATACAAATTGGGAATTAAAAGAAACAGTCAATACGGTTGATGGGATTTGTTTTACCTTGTCAACTTTGATACCAGGAACAATGTTCTGCTCTTTCAAGCAGTCGACCATCTTCTTTCCATCAGTTGTTGACTGGTATAGAGTCTCCTCGAAAAGGATGGAACCAGAGATGTACTGACCCAAGCCGGGAGTGGTCAACAGAAGTTGTCTATAGACTTGTCTGTTGGCTTCGGTGTTGTCTAATCCGATTGACTCGTCTATAGCAAGGATACCACTTCCAGGTGATGCAATTGTTTTCTACTCCATCAAAAAATAAAGAAAACAATTAGCACTTTACAATGAATAAAGACAAATGCTAAGAATTATCATGAATATCTGCATTGATTGACTTGAAGTCCCTCATGGCCCGTTTACAACTTGTTATTCTTAGTTTCTTCTATAGAAAACAAATCTTTATACCCTTTTCTATGAAAAAATCAAAACTTTATAGTCTATACTTTATAGTCTATACTCTAATAGGTAATAGCGGTTGATCAAATACAAATAATAAAAAGCAAGCCTTTAGTAACAAGATACTAATATTTAAAGCGATGGAGCAAAACCAGTCACCATTCACTATTTTAAGCACTCGCTATACCATTATCCAACTTAACATTCAGTATCATGTGCAAACAAAGAGTAATGTGTATCCAATATCATATACACCAGAATACTATATGTGGTTACTCATCATAACCACGTGCACAAATTTTGTTTGACATAAATAATGAACTAACAAAACCAAACATGCAACACAAAATTTTGGAACCAAGTTCATTTTTGACAAAAATTTACAATAAACTGCAAATAGAACCCCCTAGTCACACATGATCTTGTCTAACTTGGTTATCTTTCATCAATAAACTCTCTCGAATTTTAAATAGAAGCTAAGATACGTCAAATCACTAGTAAACAAAAGTAAACAATAACATTAACTGGCGATAATACCTTGAACTGGCATCCTAAAGTGACATACAAGAAGCTCGAATCTCTAACCTTCTCATTTAGTTTTGCCTCGAAATTGGACAGCGGAGTCCTGCAACCAGTACTGTAATTCATCACCTGTCAAATGAAATTCAACACCACAAAGAGTTATTACACGTTTGAGATACCACACTTCACAAACAACATGTATGTATAAGTTTCGTTCTTTTGCTGATTGTTCTACTCAAGAACATATACTACTTAAAGTCTTATACCCGTTATCAAAATCAACCCATCTCCCACATCTCTTCACCACCTTCTCCCACTCACCAACATATCGAGTTACGATACTTTTTCTTGGTGGTCTGATACGTGTCAATTATAGTATAATAATATTCCGAGGAAATACCGGTTAAAGTAATTCCCGGGTCGTTCTTCCCAACGAAGGCTCAAATGGAAAATTTGAATTATCGAGTTGGGAATCGTGAAGTTATAGTGAGTTGTGAAAGAGTGATATAGTGAAAGTAGCAATCTAGGAATTCAATTATACACAAACAATGACTAATCAAGCAATGAGTACAAGCAATCTAAGCACACAACTAAAAAAACGTTCAAACGGTAATGCACGCGCGTTATTTAAAACGCGACGTTTGTCTAAAAATTATCCTACGAACTTGAATCTTTTTCTAAAAATCTTATTCTATTAAAAATAATTTCTGGAAAAAGAAAAATATTTTTTTGAGTTTTTATTTATTTTCTATGAATTAAAAATGAAAAATAGAATTTAAAATGGATTAAAAATAAAGAAAAATAGAAAATAAAGGTGGAAAAATAAAATTTCAAAACTGAAAATTCTAAAATATTATAAAAGAATTATTGAAACTATTTTTGTATTTTTCTGGACTTTTTATTAATTTTTATGACTTTTTATCAATTAAAAACTATTTAAAAATAGAAAATAATCCAAATTAATTGAGAAAAGTAGTTAAAGGCTAAGGAAAAATCTGGAAAATTCCCAGAAATTCAAAAATAAGAAAAGAAGATTAGAATAAAAATTTGGAACCAAGATCAGCTTATTAAGGGCTTATACAAGCCAAAACAGCTTATCACAAGTGCTTATTGATAAGCACTTGTGACCAAAAGTTGATAAAACTTTGAACTCAGTCTATTTATGATAAATGAACCTCAAATGCATCAGAAAATGATATGCTCAAGCTCAGATTATACACAGAAGCACAAATTCAAGTAATAAGCTATGAATAAGGCTCAATAAGCCAAGCAGAAGCTGAATTAGCTAACACAGAAACTTAGAGATCATACACAAAGCTCAAGCTACTCAAATAAGTCACAAATGGTAAGATAACACACAGAATCAAGCTCACAACAAGAATAGCAGGCCCATTGATCTTGCACAAAAATTCAGCTAGGCAAGGAATAATAAGCTCAATTAAAGCTGCTGAGATGAGCTTGTAAAGAGAAGCAAGTGGTAAATTCCACTACTCTGCCAACTAGTGAGCACAATACTACCAAGAATTAAGGGTTCCAATCTCAAATTCCTAACTGAATCAGTTCATGAAAATATGTGAACACAGATGGTGCAGGGGAGGTAGTGATCAACACAGGCTACTTTAAGCTTTGATTCAGATAAGCTAGAGGGTTCCAAAAGCCAAACTTAAGCTAGATACTTGATCTACTACTATTAAGCTTCTAAGAACAACAATCACTTTAAATTTTTATCAACAAATGAATTCTACAAGCTCAGTTAAAAACCTATGCTGACTGCTCAATATGTAACTTTTTGACTTTTTGAGAAATTAACTAAGTTGACTTATTTGAGATTTAACTACTTCTAATTACTAGATTATGATGTAATAAGCTAAACTAACACTGATTTAAGCTACATTAACCTAATAAGCAACTTCAAAACAAACTGAGATGCCTAAATACCAATTATACCAACAGTTAACCAAATTAAAGGCTAAGTTTGACTTATCAAGTTCTATTGACCAATTTATGCAATACTCACACTACTACAGATGTATTAAAGCTAATTGAGCAAATAAACTAATCCTACAATTACTTATACTACACAGATTATGATAAACCAAACACTCCTATTAGTTATGTTATCAAAGCAACTAGCAGCTTAACTCTTAATTTCTCAAACAAATTAGCTCAATTAGCTTCCACAAACATCACAGGTACTGTTTCAATCACTAACAAATACTGAATCCAATCAATTGCAGAGAATCACTTAGCCAAAAGTGGTGACAGATGACTAATTAGTACCTCTAATTATGAAGTGATTCAATACAAACCAATATTCACTCAAACAATGAACAACACAATTTCACAACAAGCTGTTACACAGATAAGAGATCTAACACCATCACACTTAAAGCAACAAGCAAAAACAGATGATCAACAACCAAATTAATACTCAGATTATCAAAGCTATACTACAAACTATCAATATCTATAACAATACAGATCTAACAATGATTCTATCAAACTACACTATCAATGATCAATTCTCAAATATCAAACAGATTTAAGCTACAACTAAACTAACTATATCAATGCTTAAATCTAAAAATGAACAAAGTTTTTACCACAAGTCTCTCTCAGCAAGACCAGAGAGAGTTCACTTAGCAAGCCTATCTCTATGATAGGCTGATGTCTTATTGGTTCTGTATCAGCTATCCTTTTACACCTCAGCAACTTTTTGAACACCTTTTGTGGATTTGAATGAAACAGAACTTGATGAAAGTTGAGCTGATTGAGCTTAACTACTATATTAATAAACTAAATTGAGCTAATTAAATGTTTGAAAACAACTTATGAAACTATTTTTTTTTTATTTTTTTTTTATTTTTATTTGACTAATTTTTTTGAATTTTCTGAGTTTGAGAAGTTTATGAATATAATGAAAGAAAAAGTTTATTAAGCTAATTTTAGTTAAAAGAGATAGTGAAAGAGAGGAAATAAGCTGAGTTCTAATGAAATAAGCTAAACAAAAGTAACTTGTAAAACTGAATAAGCTATTGAATTGAGGAAATAAGCTGAATGATTGAAATTGAAATACAGAATTTTATTGAAACTTGAACTACACTATTACAAAAACTATTCTAGATACAAAATGACAGCATAACATTGCTAAAAACTACTTACAATATGAGAGAATTGGAGACCTATTTATAGGAAATGAGGAGTGCTTGGGTAGTCAAGTGCCAAGCTGGCAATCCGCGTCAATTTTGTGTTACTTTGAAGCAATGTGAGCCCTCAGATGATACTTGTGCTACTTTGATTCAATATGAGCCATAGGATGATGATCCGTGATGTGGCTTGTCCACTCAAATAGCTACACCTGTCCAATCCACACTTGTACTCTCTCTTTCCGTGTCAGATGGGTGTCAGCATCTTCTAGAAGCTATCCCAATGATTGGCATGACGTACCATAGCCAATGGTACTCTGACACGTATCTTAATTGGATCCTCCTTCACTCTCTGTCATGTGATAGATCACGTGGGTTTCTAGAAGGTATTATATTAAGCTTTAATTGATGGCTAGGTGTAATGGTTTGGACCAATTGATAGAAGTGGTGTTCTAGGGTTCATGTTATCTGGGTACGGGGTGTTTTGGGGATGAAGTTTGGCGCGGGTTGTTTGTTTATATTATTTTGAGGGTGAAGTGGGCTCGGGTCACAGGATTTAATAACTTGGGCCATGGGACTTGGGCTTTGGTACAAAGAGTGGATTTGGACTTTATTAATGGATTGGACTTTGTTATACAGATTTTGGTGATAAAAATTGTACAAGGACCATATTTGTAATATTTGAAACTTCAAGGGTGAAATCTGCCAATCTCCAAAAATATATTCCAAGGACTAAACTTGACAAGTCTGAGTAAGTAGAGGACTGAAACTGATTCTCGGGTTCCCGGCTTTGACTATTTGACCATCTTCTACTCTCGTGCCCGTTTTTCCGGTAATCGTGTGATTTTCCGTCTTTTTATGATAAATCCGTTCCTGCATATTCACAACATAAAAACACTCGTTTCCTTGGCATTTGTTAGCTCAAATAGTCATAAAGGGTTGATAATTGGTAATAAAACGGGTGTGTAATTAATACACACCAAAATCCCCCCGACTAAAGTATTGCCGTGTCCTCACGCAATGTGATCAATTCACGCTTTTGGGATAAATAATTTCGATACTCTTTTTACTAACTTTGAAAAGTAGCAAGGAGGTTCAAAAGAGATTACAAAATTATTTATTCCCGAAAACGCTCCGTTTTCCAAAATTTTCCTTTATTCTACTTTATTCTATTTTTGGACTTTTCATACTTTATACTTGTGACGGTTTGTTGAACTTTCATTATTTTGCAATAATTATTAGGGTCAACGAGTAGAAACACTTCTATTTAAGAAGCGACCATACGGATAAAAATCGTCATCCTTGACTTTTCACGAGTCCCCAAACTAAGCGTACAAACGAGATCACAGCTTATCTACAAATTAGATGCTAACACTACTCATAACAGTTACTTGTGAAACTTCTTACTCCCAATTCCTAGGTTTTGTATCTCAATTTTTTATTTTGTTGAGAAATGAATTGCTTCATATTTTCTCGTTTCGATAATTTTTAAGTCCGATAGTGATACCTAAGTTAAAACGATAAATAGTTATTCATTTTCTCTTAAGAACCACTGCAATAGAAATTCGGTCCATTTCAAGGAATGAGGGTACATACAATATCAAGGATATAAGTTGCGGAGTACGATCACGTGCACCTCATGTGACTGATTACTAATCACGTATCACATGCACCTCACGCGCCAACAACTTATTTTACACATAAGCTCTTATTCAACAATACTTGCAACTTTCACTTTTTTCACTTTTCATTTTTCTCATATTTTTGATATTTTTCACTTTTTTCTTTGATTTTTCTCAATACATCAATGGAAGCTTATCGGGTAGCTCCAAAACCACATAGATAATCAACTTTTGACTTTTTCACTTTTCGCTCTTATTTTTTATGTTCCTTGATATGTACCCAACTTCTAAAGCAAAAATTCTCTTAAGAAAACAAAGAACTAAATATTATTCAAACCGAAATACCACTAATTAACCTAGAACATCTATTATATATTGGTGACGTTTCTGATGGGAGTAAAAAGCCACAAGTACCTCTCATGAGCTCTAAAGAGAACCACTACTCCACGTTTAGCATCTAACTTCTAAATAAACTCTATCATTTCTCGTTCTTCGCAATTTAAGATTCCAAGTAATGAAACCAGCGAATACTTAGCCGATAATCAGCCACGCATATATAAAGTCAGATACGGAAACTTGCAAACTCTAGAAGAAGAATTCGCGTTTTCTAGCTCCTGATGTAAAAGACTAGCGAAAGCTTTTAAGCTGCGCATGTATAAAGTCAAGTACGGGAACTTGCAGATTCTTAAAAAAGAATTCGCATTTTATAGCTCCTTGTGTACCAAACTAGCACAAGCTTATGTGATCATCATTGGTTAAGGGAACAAGCTAGGGCTCAACACGCCCGGTCAAGTCAAAATATTTATTCCTACTCTCACCAGCAAGAAAGTCAACAAGGTGTCAAAACACTTATTCAAACTTTATTATATTTTTGCACAACTTTTTCGACTTTTTCACATCTTTTTGTACTTTTTCATTGCTTTTTCATCAAAATTTTTGAAATTTTTCAATTTTTTCAATTTTTTTATTTTTTTGTGGAAAAACGGAGTTGCAAGAGTACACGACATGTGAAACATGCAAGGTCAAAATCGAATCGAAGATTCACCCTCCCCCCGACTAGAACGAAACATTGTCCTCAATGTTTTAATGGGTTAAGGCAATCCTAACAAAATTCTAGGCCGTTTATTAATTATGCCAAAGAAAACGTTAGTCGATAAGATTTAACGGATATAGGATTTCCAAGAACACCGATGAATGAGACTCCAAGTGAAGAGATAACGAGCACGAGAGTCATCATAAATCGCGGACAATCCTGAATAAACATCACAAACAACCACGAAACACAAGAGTAGAAGAGGCACTCCTCCCTACATTAGGTGTTAGAAATAAGAAAAATAAGAAGATGAAATTGGATAAGCATGGGTTTCCACCCACGAAGCGCTTGTTTTTGTTCACCGAGTCACATGAGCTTGACTCGATCCCCGAATTAATTCGTCCTTGGGGAGAAACCGTGGAAAAATAATCTCATTCGGGTTTTCATCCAAAATATTTTGAAAAACTTATGACGTATTTGAAAGTTCCATCCCGAATAGATAACCGCTGGTACGTTAATTTTGAAAACTTTGAAAAACGATACCAGGGTCAAAAACAACATCCTCACTCCCCACGGAGTGAAGGATAAGAGAAATCACACCAAACGTTATAAATGGCAAGAATGTCATGATAACAATCTTGAAAAACTCATCTTCATCAAAATAAAATTTCATAATTATGAAATTATGAATTTGATCATTTAAGCTCATTTTAAAATCTTTTCCGGGTGGGAGGGATGGGATAAACTTTTCTTTAAAACTCTCATTTTTAAGCACACCACCCGGATCATGATCAATTTTAAGATCAAAACTGAAACTTTCATATTCAGATTTAGAAAACTTTTCCATTATGCATTCAGATTCATCAAAACGAAATGATTCAAATTCCGAAAGAGAGATAAAAGCATGAGAAGTGGGATTGCCACGACTCGTCTCTTCCGAGTAATCGAAATGAAAAGCTTCAAACGTTGGATCAGAAAAATCAGGAACATAAGTGGGATTGCCACTTATTTCCTCAGTCGTATCGAAGGTAAAACTTTCAAAATCTGGTAAAAATTCCTCGAGCTCGGGCTCCAGAGGATCATCAATTATAAGCTCAATCTTTGTCTTAACTTTATCCGGAGGGATTGTCGGTTCATCATTCAACAAATTGTTAAGAAAAATAATATCCCCCTCCGAATCAAAGTAAGGTTCGTCAGTCTCAGAAATCGGAATCGTTTCAATTGCAAGAAATTCATCGACCTCTTCCCAAAGAGAATCATATTCCTTAGTCGAAGGAAATGATGGGGAAGAGTCGGAGACGAAAGTTTTCACAAAATCATCAAAGGTAAAATCACAAACATCGATGCTATTAACGGAGTACTTCTTCAAGTTCGAAGCATCGGCTTTAAAAATCATAATATCGTCATCATGTCGTAAAGTTAGAGTGTCCTCAAAATGATCTACTAGGGCTTTTGCGGTTCGTAAAAACGGTCGCCCTAGTATAAGAGGAACTCTCGGATCGGGTTCAAAATTAACAACGACAAAGTCGGCCGGAAAAGTACACGAGTTCACTTGAACAAAAACATCTTCAGCAATTCCAACTGGATGAGCAATTGAACGATTAGCAAGCTCTAAAGTCATTCGTGTCGGTTTAAGTTCCCCCATCCCAAGTTGTTTATAGATCGAAAATGGCATAAGGTTAATGCTTGCACCTGAATCGGCCAGGGCTTTGCAAACCTCTTGATCTTTCAACGAACAAGGAATGAGAAATTTCCCCGAATCTCCAAGCTTCTCGGGAAGCTTCTTGAGAAGAATCGCAGAGCATTGAACATTAATCGGCGTTTCGGCTAATTCGAGCAATTTCTCTTTATTACTTATCAGATTTTTAAACGTTGAAGCAAATTTCGGCATGTAAACAAGAGCATCCATGAAACTGATATCAAAGTGCAACTTTTGAAAAATATCGAGAAATTTTTCCATTTGTTTTTTAGATTTTGCACGGAGCTCTTCATCATTAAATCGTGACGGATATGGCAATTTAGACTTGTATTTCACATTATTCTCAAAAACGACTTTTTCTTTATCTTTCGACTTTTGGACAACCGGAGGTTGGACGTTTTCAGCTCCTTCATTATTAACAGGAGGAACCGGGTCCTTTGTCGCCTCGGTCTCACAGTCTACTACCTTGGTTGGAGACGAAGAAGAAGAAGAGGTAGTAGGAGCTGTGGGTCCCTCATATGTAGCACCACTGCGAGTTATGATCGCCTTTACTTCGCCCCTCGGGTTTGCGATCGTGTTGCTTGGCAAAGATGTAATACCCGAACCCGAGGGTCGATCATTTAAACGTTTGTTGATATCACTGATTTGATTAGCTAACAACCTTGTTGTTTCCTCTTGTTTTGTCATAAAAGCTTGTTGGTTTTGAAGCAATTGCTTAATCAAATCTTCCGTGGGCGACGGATTTGGAATAGCAGCTTGATTTTGATGATTAAAACTTTGCCCACGGTTTTGAAAATTGCCATTATTTTGATTTCCATGATTATTATTCTGAAAATTCCCAGGGTTTCCATGGTTTTGATGGTTTTGAAAATTGTTCCCTTGAGGCGGGCCTTGGTGGTAATTTCCCCGGTTTTGATTTTGTTGAAAATTCTGATTTTGTCCTTGAAAACCATTATTTCCACGGTTGTGATTTTGATTGTTGTTGAATTGATGATTACGGTTTTGCACATTATTATTCTGATTTACTTGATTTTGTTGATCAAACCCGGGTGGTCCTTGAAAATGGCTCGAACGGTAGCTGAGGAGATTACGGTCTCCTTGAAGAGGTGGGTAACCGTTGCCACCCATATTCGCAGCATACACGTTCTCTTGAACAAAAGAGCCGGTCGTCGGACATTCATAATACGGGTGTGGACCACCACAAGTGTCACAAACGATATTGACCACATTAACTTGTGTTTCTTTAACTTGATTAGGCATCATTTGGTACATTCTTAGCATAGCCGTCGACAAATCATCAACTTTCTTACTCAAGACGGCTAGCTCGGGATTAGAAGAAGAGGAAGAATTAAGAGTCGCGGTCGATCTTATTGGCGCATTCCTCTCGGCTGAGGAATCCCAATAATTGTAATGGGCCGTCATATTCTCGATTAGCTCGTAACAATCCTCAGGACGACGTTTCATGAAAGTACCACCAGCTGCAGCATTGATCGTGTCCCGATGTCGTAAAGTCAATCCATTATAAAACGTATCGATTATCGTAACGAGAAGCATATTATGATTCGGACAACGATCAATGGCAAGCTTGTAACGCTCCCAAGCCTCAAACAAAGACTCATCAGGGAGTTGTCGAAAGTTGCTAATATCATTCCTCAATTTCGTCACCATCGATGGTGGAAAATACTTCGCCAGGAACTTGGAAACCATTTCATTGAAAGTATGAATCGAGTTCCTGGGAAGACGATCAAACCACGCGGTGGCATGATGTGTAAGAGAATAGGGGAAAAGAGAGAGACGGAGGGCGTCATCGGAGACCCCGTTTTGTTTCATATTTTGGGTGACGGTTAGAAACTTATCGAGATGCTTATTTGCATCGTCACCCGGTAATCCGTGAAATTGGCACGAATTTTGGACTTGTTGTATCATGTGGTGCTTAAGTCCAAAATCCGTAGCCTCAATATTTAGAGGGGCAATCGGGCCACCTCTACCATGCATCGTGGGTTGGCACAGCTCCTCCATCGTTCGGAGATCGGGAGCCGGCATGTGTTGGTTTACATCACCACCCACCGGAGGGTGTTGATCATTCATATCCATTTCCTCAACGTTAAGGAAATGGACACGGTGTGTGTGTCGTATTACCCTTTCGGGATTTGATAACGGTGATATAAGACTCTCAAAAGAAGAGCGGGTGTGCATACACCACAAGCAAAATGAAAAAGAAAATAAAAAGAAAAAGGAAAATCTTTTTGTTTTTTTATATTTTTCACAAAACTTTTTATTTCTTTTGTTTTTCTTTTCTTAAAACGTAATATTAATCGAAAACCGTTTCTTTCAAAACCACTCGCGACGGGACGGGAGAGAAGAATGGATCTCTCTTCAGCTAGCAATTTAATGTCTTAGCTTCCGTATTTCCCGCTTATTCGGTTGTAGTAATTGAAATAGTCCGATAAACAACTAAATTACGTTTTCGTTATATTGCGAGACTTATTTGGTTTACAACGCCCTTTCTTGCGATCGAGTCGAGGCTGTAACTTTTATTATTTTTTTTGGTATTTTTGAAAACACTTTAGGAAAAGTGTTTTTGATTTTTCAATTTTTATAGAGATATATATACAAAATAGAAGAAGGCTTATCAAAACACGATTTTCCAAAACAATTATTCAAAAATTCACTTTAAGCCTTCCCCGGCAACGGCGCCAAAAATTTGATACGTGTCAATTATAGTATAATAATATTCCGAGGAAATACCGGTTAAAGTAATTCCCGGGTCGTTCTTCCCAACGAAGGCTCAAATGGAAAATTTGAATTATCGAGTTGGGAATCGTGAAGTTATAGTGAGTTGTGAAAGAGTGATATAGTGAAAGTAGCAATCTAGGAATTCAATTATACACAAACAATGACTAATCAAGCAATGAGTACAAGCAATCTAAGCACACAACTAAAAAAACGTTCAAACGGTAATGCACGCGCGTTATTTAAAACGCGACGTTTGTCTAAAAATTATCCTACGAACTTGAATCTTTTTCTAAAAATCTTATTCTATTAAAAATAATTTCTGGAAAAAGAAAAATATTTTTTTGAGTTTTTATTTATTTTCTATGAATTAAAAATGAAAAATAGAATTTAAAATGGATTAAAAATAAAGAAAAATAGAAAATAAAGGTGGAAAAATAAAATTTCAAAACTGAAAATTCTAAAATATTATAAAAGAATTATTGAAACTATTTTTGTATTTTTCTGGACTTTTTATTAATTTTTATGACTTTTTATCAATTAAAAACTATTTAAAAATAGAAAATAATCCAAATTAATTGAGAAAAGTAGTTAAAGGCTAAGGAAAAATCTGGAAAATTCCCAGAAATTCAAAAATAAGAAAAGAAGATTAGAATAAAAATTTGGAACCAAGATCAGCTTATTAAGGGCTTATACAAGCCAAAACAGCTTATCACAAGTGCTTATTGATAAGCACTTGTGACCAAAAGTTGATAAAACTTTGAACTCAGTCTATTTATGATAAATGAACCTCAAATGCATCAGAAAATGATATGCTCAAGCTCAGATTATACACAGAAGCACAAATTCAAGTAATAAGCTATGAATAAGGCTCAATAAGCCAAGCAGAAGCTGAATTAGCTAACACAGAAACTTAGAGATCATACACAAAGCTCAAGCTACTCAAATAAGTCACAAATGGTAAGATAACACACAGAATCAAGCTCACAACAAGAATAGCAGGCCCATTGATCTTGCACAAAAATTCAGCTAGGCAAGGAATAATAAGCTCAATTAAAGCTGCTGAGATGAGCTTGTAAAGAGAAGCAAGTGGTAAATTCCACTACTCTGCCAACTAGTGAGCACAATACTACCAAGAATTAAGGGTTCCAATCTCAAATTCCTAACTGAATCAGTTCATGAAAATATGTGAACACAGATGGTGCAGGGGAGGTAGTGATCAACACAGGCTACTTTAAGCTTTGATTCAGATAAGCTAGAGGGTTCCAAAAGCCAAACTTAAGCTAGATACTTGATCTACTACTATTAAGCTTCTAAGAACAACAATCACTTTAAATTTTTATCAACAAATGAATTCTACAAGCTCAGTTAAAAACCTATGCTGACTGCTCAATATGTAACTTTTTGACTTTTTGAGAAATTAACTAAGTTGACTTATTTGAGATTTAACTACTTCTAATTACTAGATTATGATGTAATAAGCTAAACTAACACTGATTTAAGCTACATTAACCTAATAAGCAACTTCAAAACAAACTGAGATGCCTAAATACCAATTATACCAACAGTTAACCAAATTAAAGGCTAAGTTTGACTTATCAAGTTCTATTGACCAATTTATGCAATACTCACACTACTACAGATGTATTAAAGCTAATTGAGCAAATAAACTAATCCTACAATTACTTATACTACACAGATTATGATAAACCAAACACTCCTATTAGTTATGTTATCAAAGCAACTAGCAGCTTAACTCTTAATTTCTCAAACAAATTAGCTCAATTAGCTTCCACAAACATCACAGGTACTGTTTCAATCACTAACAAATACTGAATCCAATCAATTGCAGAGAATCACTTAGCCAAAAGTGGTGACAGATGACTAATTAGTACCTCTAATTATGAAGTGATTCAATACAAACCAATATTCACTCAAACAATGAACAACACAATTTCACAACAAGCTGTTACACAGATAAGAGATCTAACACCATCACACTTAAAGCAACAAGCAAAAACAGATGATCAACAACCAAATTAATACTCAGATTATCAAAGCTATACTACAAACTATCAATATCTATAACAATACAGATCTAACAATGATTCTATCAAACTACACTATCAATGATCAATTCTCAAATATCAAACAGATTTAAGCTACAACTAAACTAACTATATCAATGCTTAAATCTAAAAATGAACAAAGTTTTTACCACAAGTCTCTCTCAGCAAGACCAGAGAGAGTTCACTTAGCAAGCCTATCTCTATGATAGGCTGATGTCTTATTGGTTCTGTATCAGCTATCCTTTTACACCTCAGCAACTTTTTGAACACCTTTTGTGGATTTGAATGAAACAGAACTTGATGAAAGTTGAGCTGATTGAGCTTAACTACTATATTAATAAACTAAATTGAGCTAATTAAATGTTTGAAAACAACTTATGAAACTATTTTTTTTTTATTTTTTTTTTATTTTTATTTGACTAATTTTTTTGAATTTTCTGAGTTTGAGAAGTTTATGAATATAATGAAAGAAAAAGTTTATTAAGCTAATTTTAGTTAAAAGAGATAGTGAAAGAGAGGAAATAAGCTGAGTTCTAATGAAATAAGCTAAACAAAAGTAACTTGTAAAACTGAATAAGCTATTGAATTGAGGAAATAAGCTGAATGATTGAAATTGAAATACAGAATTTTATTGAAACTTGAACTACACTATTACAAAAACTATTCTAGATACAAAATGACAGCATAACATTGCTAAAAACTACTTACAATATGAGAGAATTGGAGACCTATTTATAGGAAATGAGGAGTGCTTGGGTAGTCAAGTGCCAAGCTGGCAATCCGCGTCAATTTTGTGTTACTTTGAAGCAATGTGAGCCCTCAGATGATACTTGTGCTACTTTGATTCAATATGAGCCATAGGATGATGATCCATGATGTGGCTTGTCCACTCAAATAGCTACACCTGTCCAATCCACACTTGTACTCTCTCTTTCCGTGTCAGATGGGTGTCAGCATCTTCTAGAAGCTATCCCAATGATTGGCATGACGTACCATAGCCAATGGTACTCTGACACGTATCTTAATTGGATCCTCCTTCACTCTCTGTCATGTGATAGATCACGTGGGTTTCTAGAAGGTATTATATTAAGCTTTAATTGATGGCTAGGTGTAATGGTTTGGACCAATTGATAGAAGTGGTGTTCTAGGGTTCATGTTATCTGGGTACGGGGTGTTTTGGGGATGAAGTTTGGCGCGGGTTGTTTGTTTATATTATTTTGAGGGTGAAGTGGGCTCGGGTCACAGGATTTAATAACTTGGGCCATGGGACTTGGGCTTTGGTACAAAGAGTGGATTTGGACTTTATTAATGGATTGGACTTTGTTATACAGATTTTGGTGATAAAAATTGTACAAGGACCATATTTGTAATATTTGAAACTTCAAGGGTGAAATCTGCCAATCTCCAAAAATATATTCCAAGGACTAAACTTGACAAGTCTGAGTAAGTAGAGGACTGAAACTGATTCTCGGGTTCCCGGCTTTGACTATTTGACCATCTTCTACTCTCGTGCCCGTTTTTCCGGTAATCGTGTGATTTTCCGTCTTTTTATGATAAATCCGTTCCTGCATATTCACAACATAAAAACACTCGTTTCCTTGGCATTTGTTAGCTCAAATAGTCATAAAGGGTTGATAATTGGTAATAAAACGGGTGTGTAATTAATACACACCATGGTCTACAAAGATGGGGTAACAAAATAATAGTAGATCGATTAAGGATTGTGGATCGATCAGTTAAATTTTTTTCCATGTTGAGATCGGATTGTAGATCGATTAAGGATTGTGGATCGATTAAGGTTGGATTCGGAGGAATGGAGTTATGGAGGATTGGAGGCTGAGATAAAAAGATAGGAAAGAGGAAAGTGTTTTCTAATCTAGGGTTTATTTTTGAACATATATATACAACCTCTTAACAGGTCTCTTAACGTGTCTTAACAGGTCCGGACCTGTTAAGACACGAAACCTGTTAATTTTATTCGTGTCTTAACAGGTCCGGACCTGTTAAGACACGAAACCTGTTAAGGGGTGACACGAAACCTGTTAAGAACAGGTCGTGTCGTGTCGTGTTAACAGGTTTCGTGTCAAAATTGCCAGCTCTAACCACGCCCAGACAGTCAGTCACAAATCAACCAAGGTCAAATGGTCAATGAGGTCAGACCACAAGGGGTAATTCTTGTGAGTCCGGTGAAAGTACAGTGTGTTCCCAGGTCGTTATGTTCCAGCGAGGTGTGAAATTGTATTTTGGAAAACGTTTCGTGATCGGGTGAATTGAAAGGATTTACAGAAATTGGATTTTGATGATTGTACTATGAAAATATAAATGAAAACAATCCAAATAAGCAATATTAACAACTACATGAAACCAAATTAACCTAAAACGTATTTAAAATTAAAAACGCGCATTTATATTAAAAATAACGTCAACGCACAAAATAAAAAGTGAAATCTGAGCAATACTAATCCTACGGGTGTAAAATAATTTTCCTATAATCCTAATGATAAAAGAAAATTTTGAGAAACAGAAAAATATTTTTTTGACTTTTATATTTTTTTATTATGAATTAATTACTAAATAAACTAAATTAAATTATTAAAAATACTAAATGTTTTTGGAAAATTATGATTTTTTTTTTCTGAAACTAGTTAACTATCACAGGAATCTAGGAAAAATTTAAAAAGATCCAAATGCTTATTAATAAGCAGTGAATTAAGCAAATAAGCTAAAATGACAAAAGGGTACTTAAATACCAAATCTTGCAAGGTTATAACTGAAAAAATCCCAAGGGCAGTTGGTGTTGTGTGATGCGTGCATGCTATCCTAGAGGTCCCAGGTTTAATCCTTGCCAAACCCCATTTTTTTTAAAACCCCTCTATTTTTTTTTTGGCAAAACTTATTAATATGTAAAAATAAGTAACTTTTGTAAAACCAACTTTTATAAAAATCACTAATAAGCTCAGTGAGAGCTTATTTGCCCCAGAGTTAGCCAAATGGCTTGAAAATGGAATTTTTTTAGTTTTTAAAAAGCTACCAAATAAGCTAATGGCTAAACTTAAATCTAAATAAGCTAAGACATACTGAGATAATCTTAGAATAAGCTAAAATGAACAAATAAGCAATCCACATCCAATAAATAAGTAGGAATGAGCAATAAGCAAAAAGCAAACCAAACAGTCCCCAAAGGGAACTTGCAGGCCTAAATTTAGCTTATTAAATAAGCTCTAAAGTCCAAGATAAGCCAGGAGCCTACAAGCCAGTACTATTGGCTTTCCAAAAAGGCAAAAAGCTCAGGTTGAGCTTTTCTAATAAGCTCAATGTGGGCTTTTGAAATTGGCCTTGTGAAACACAACCTGTGGTGGAGGGCACCTGTGGGTAAATCAGCGCACTTTAAGCCATGATTAAGCTTTTAGAAAAAAAATCTGAAAATTATAACAAAAATACTTTTGAAATCACAAGCTACCAAAGATGTAAAATCCTGAGTTACAGCTAATAAGTTTTGAACATGAGCAAATGAAAATTCAAGACAAAAATGAGATCAGAAACTAGTATGCAATTTTTGACTTTTTGTGATTTTGAAAAGAGTTGACTAATATGAACTTTAAATGGTCCTAGATTACTGATTATGTTGTTTTAAGCTAAGATGAGACTAATTTAGGCTATGCATACCACTAATGAATCTATAGGTATGATTATGCAAACTAAAATTTTAACAGTGAATGAAAATGAGAGAATGAAAATGGATTTTGACTTTTTACTACATGACCTATATGTTTTAACCCTTCTCATATGACCTATTGTGACCAAATGCAACACCTATATCTATGGATAACACAACAAACTAGCTAGAACCAAACACCCCTTTATGTCTAATCCAATTATTACGGCACATCATAAGCCAACAAAAAAAAAAATCAAAAAAATAAAATAAAAATCTCACTAATTAAACAAGCTTCAAAATTAATGAATTCCAGAATTTGAATGGATTTGGTGAAGTATTGAAGAAATGAAAAATAAAAATAAAAATTGATTTTATCATTTTTTTTTTTTGAAGATTGGTTTTTGCAACCCTAAAAAGGGGTTAAAGTCCTATAAAAAATCTAAAAAATGAAATAAAAATACTAATAATTAGACAAGCTATCAAAGCACTAGATTCCAGAATTTTATAGAACTTGGTGTAGTTTTGAGAAAATCAAAAATAAAAAACAAGTATGCTGTTTGATGACTTTTTGGTTGGGTCAGATTTGAACTTGGGTTGGTTTTTGTGAGTTTGACCACAAACAGTCAAATGACAGAGTTAGGAGCATGCAATGACTTATCTTGGACTAAAATAGAGCAAGAATAACAACAATTTGAACCTAAACTTCAATCTATCCTAATTTCTAATTTGTAACAGTTAACTTAGAAAGAAAATGGAAATCTTGCTCAAATCTACTTAGAACCTTGTAAAGTGTAATTTTTTTGGTTCAAAACATCTAAATTTAGGTAAATACAGCTAATGCAACTTAATTTGCAAGTCACAAATGCTTTTTGAACAACAAGGGGTGTTTGGCAAAACACCCCTTAAAGTTTTGACTGTGATGGATTTTCAAAGCAATTAAGTGAGATAAGCTTAAACAATGAACAACAAGCACTTACTAGGTTATATTAAAGCAACTTAAGCAAATGAGACTTAGAAATAAGCAATTTGCAATAAGCTACAACAATAAGCAATGTTGAGCTAATTTTAACAGTTAAATGAGAAAATTTTGCAAACAACTACAAAACTATAGAAACTCAAATAAGACAAGTCTAATATGCTATAAATATCACGTGTGACTTATACTTCCCAAGAACAAACTAGTTGAACGGTTCACCTTAAATCCAATGGTGTGATGTGGGCCACTCATTTTCATTTTATTGTTTTATATTTGGTTTGTAAGTGTGTGTGGGGTATTTAGTGAGATATATTTTTATAAAATGGGTATTAATAAAATGTGAGGTTAAGGTGACCTTTTTCACAAATAAGTGAGTGGGTGTGAGGAGAAGTGAGAGGAGAGACAAAACTAAGGTGGCGCTGAGATGTAAGGTGAATATAAACTCTCCTTGGTCTCTAATCTTAACTTACATGGTGTGATGTGGACCTCACTATTTTTTATAGTTTTTTTTATTTGGTGTTGTGAGTGTATGTGCGATATTTAATAGAGTATATTTTATAAAGTGAGTATTTTAATGAAAGGTGAGTTTAAGGTGATCATGTCCACAAAAAAATGATATGGAGTGAGGGGAAGTGAGAGGAAAAAGAAAGCTGAGGTGGCGCTGAGGTGTAAGGTGAGAATGTCACACCCTTCTAGTCTAAAAGGAGAAAGATATATAACTCATGCACTAAATCTGTAGCTAATGAGGTAATCTGTTTACAAATATCTACACATCAAATTTTACTTGCCACAATCTTGAGTTAGCATAAGATATGGAAGGGAGCTTATAAAGCAGTTAGAAATGAAAAATGAACTAGATATGGAACATAACGTTAATGCACTAAATCTGCATGTCATTTTACAATATCAATTTATAATTTTTACATTCTTTAAACCTATTGTCAGGATGTTTGAACTTCCGTAAAAAAAAAAGTATTTTGAACTTTTTAAAGTTCTATAAATAAGTGATGTATTTTGAGTGTTACATTTATTTGATGCGATGAAAATGTTCATAAAATTGGATTATTCCAGTTCATGTCATCCTAAAACTTCACTTAATATGGCAATTTATAAACCATTCCATATTTTTATAAAAGGATAATTTATTTGTATCCCCTAAAATGATTGTAATAACCCCGTAATCTTGTTAATTTTTTTATTTTTGTATTTTTTTTAATTATAAACTGCAAAATAAAAAATACAAAACTAAAAATACAAAGTTTGACAAGTTAAAAGTAGTAAAACACAAAAAATATGGAGCATAAAATCATAAAAAACTTGTCTTGACATGTTAATAAAGTGGGTAAAACTGCCTAAAAAAGTGTGAAACATAAAATATAAAGTTTGACAAGTTAAAAATAATAAAAGACAATAGAAAAGTTAAATTGAGTAAAAAAGACCCATAAAATTAAAACCGTCTTGTCATGTTGATAAATTGAGTAAAAAAGAGAGTAGAAAAGTTAAACATACTCTATAATAAATTGAATAAAAGAATTGATAAATTGTGAACCACACTCTATGTTTTTACAAGGACATTCTAGTGTATAAGTAACTAGCTTATAAACCCGTGATAAATCACAGGTGGCTTATAAAAAGTTTGAACGACTAATTCAAATAGTCAAAGTAGAAAATGTTGCCTAATTCTTAAACCATAAGTGACACCATGAACAAAAAGTAAAGTTTACCTCACAAATAAATAAACTTGTATATCATTACAGAATGTTATCTTTTGTGAAATGATTAAAACATCGGACATAAAGTTAACCTTACAAATGAAGAAACGCAATAACATGAAACAAAAGTTTGTGTTAGATGGTAGAAAGATGAAACATGTTACAAATACAATGTCTTTTAGATTAAATCTTAAAAAGACACACTATTATAATAAGACATACAATAGAATTGAAGATTTTGTTGGGTTAAAAAAACTATCTTACAGGAAGGAAACACATCCAAAGAGCAGGAAAGGGGAGTGAAACATAAGGATTAACAACGGATCGTGATATTAAGAATAAAATCAAATCAATGAAGCTATGTGAACAAAAACTGCAAGACCTGCATGATATCCTAATAAAGGTTGTAGTTTGAACCACAAAAATTGTCTTAGGTTGATGACAGTAAACTGACTAGAAAAGCTACAAATAATACAATACACCGTCAAAGTCTCACATTCACTACTATTGTTACCTAGTATTTCCTGTTTAAAAATTTACATCAGCATCATCTTTCGATAAAACAAATATTGCTTAGTCTCTGTTAGTCTAATAATAAAGTTCAACTTATGAAATGAAACATAGTTCTTGCACATTCAAAATAAAGTACAATTAGTTGGTGGTTGAGTTTGCATATTAAAACTGCCCAAGGCAGTCTTGTCAACTAAAAATAAAAAACTTAGTATAAAGCAAATGGATCAAATGAAACGGGTACAAGTCAACCACGGTGTATTCCATCAACTTGTAACATTATTTAAATGGTATGATATTCATAATTTATTATACCTTAAAAACACATCATGGCATTTCTCAACAGGCTCAAACGGTTTTAATAACATCATTATGTCGTTTTAACCAGTTAGAGATAAAACACAATCCAGGTTGACCCATTCGATCATTTAATAGTAAGAGGCTCGGAATTGACATACTTTTAAAAAATGGCATACACATTAACTTTATAGCTCCGCTTGAGGATCAACATCCTATAGAGTAACGTGATTAGAAAATATAGTTAGGCATACAATCTAATGTCAGATACATAGAACTAACCTCTATAACCAAAAATCGTTATGACCAAATGTATATCCAATATCCAAATAAACATGAATGAAGGGGAGATTCCAAATGAACTTACAATAGGCAAAACAACTTAGGAGCTTGTGAATTTGAAAACTATTGCAACCATATGATATATTATGAACCGTACACATAAAAATATTAGTAATGTTACATTTACTATACCCACTATCATAGATTACAATAAACACAAAGTAAAATAATGTTGATAACTAGAAGAGGAAGTGTCTTTCTTGAAATCTTCAAAACCTGGTGGGCGACTAAGCTCATTTGAACTAGATTCTTTTGCAGATTATTGAGTATTCGTGTTATTCTCCATGTTCTGATCACCACACTTCTCTTTGTTAGTGTCACTTATGTTATCTAGAATGCCATCCTTATGCTCTTTGTATTCATTTAACTCATTAATGAGATCATCAGTCTCATCATCTGAGATCGCATCCTCAGAATTATTGACCTCTGTTTCTTCACTTTCATCTTCTGTAGTCTATGATTCTATAAAGTCATCAAGAATGTTAATACTCCATGTCCCAATTTCTTGAACAAAAGCCACAAAATTTTCACTGTTGATTTCAACTTGAACTTTTTCTGCGACGAGTTGATGACATTTGGTTGCAATGCAAACTCTACCAGTGCAAAAATAAAAATTTTCCAAACATAGAAGCAACCTTTTTGATTGCCGCTGAACCCCAAGCACATAGTGGAAGACCACTAATCTCAATCCATACTAAGCGTTCATCAACTTTGAAGGAGGGTGTGACAGTTCAAGAAATCTTAGTATTTTAGTAAATGAAATCAGTTTCGTTTATGAACTTTAGGAACCGTTTATATGTTATGACTGTTACTATAATGACTATGTTAATAATCTATACTATAAGTTCAACATTATTTTACTTTGTGTTTATTGTAATCTATGATAGTGGGTATGATATTATAAGTTCAAGAAATCTTAGTATTTTAGTAAGATTGATAGTATGGGGAACTTTGAATTCAAGCCATAATATCAATCCATACTAAGTGCTAACTGATTTTAAGTATGATTCAAAGTTCCCCACTCATAAGGGATCATATTTGCTTAGACTCTTATTGAAGAAAGGTTTGATGATTGTGTGTATTATACGTAAGTATGTAACTACACTATAGAAAACAATTATAACATTCTAGAAAATCACAATTCTAGCAAAAGGAGTTTTAAGGGATCATAATCATAAAAATATTTCTATTAAGACATTTCAGGGAACACATTTCGTTCACTCCTTAAATTACTTGATTTACAATTCAAGTATATATCTTTATATTACAATTCAAAACATCAAAATGATGTCAAATTTAGTTCAAACAAATTTATGAATCTCGACCTTCAAAGAATAAAGAAATTATTTATTAAAAATTCAATTAAGCGACAAAAGATATGGATGTTTACTCTATTGAACAAACCAAACCTGAGTTGGAACAAAAGAGAAATCTTGAAATTCATTCTTCAATTGGGTTTATCTCGACACCTTCAAATCAACCTGTCAAAACTGAAAGATATTAATGAAAAAGAAGATCGAAACATTAATTGCCAAAATTAAGTCAAAAAAAAAAAAAGAAAAAAAAAAAAAAAAAAAAAAAAGGAAGAGAATGGCGATAACAATGAAGATGAATACTCTTGATGGGCAATCCTTTGATTTTTTGAACCCATTATACAATTTCTGTGAATAAAACACTTGATTTATGGGATAATTAATGCACATTCCAAAGTTAGCACACTGTATTAATTGTTTGTTGAATTAGCAAGCTCAGTTGAAGTGGCATTTACACGTGGCTTAAGTGTAACATGGAAAGGTTTAAAAAAAACCTTATTTTATTTTACTAGCAGGGTCATCGCGCGATGCAGCTTCGGGCACCCTGTAATTTAATTTTTTCGATTAATAATTTATTTTATTTATACGTTTTTTGGCAATAGCTTTACTGATTAGTTTTTTATGACAAAAGTTTGATAAAATTTTGCTTTGTTTGTATTATTTTATTTATTATTTATTTTATGTTTTTATTTAGTAGTTTGCTTGGTTTGTACAATATGTGAACATATTTTAGTTTATTATATTCTTTTTGACAATAAATTTACGGATATCAAAAATTTCATTTGGCTCGCGTCCATTCGGGCTCGAGCACGTTTGACCCGTGCCCATTCGGGCTCGAGCCCATTTGGCCCATTGCCCGTTCGGGCTTAAAAATTTGTATAATATGCTTTATTATTTGTATTAGTGACATTTAATGCAGAAATTGTGTTTAAGTTGGTTGTACAATATGCTTGATAATTTGTATTTCTTATGTAAGGGGTGTTTTAATAAGTGTATTAATTGTATTTATTGACTATTTAATTAATTGTATTTAATATACATAATGATCAATTTTAAGTAATTAATTTTCAATTTTAAGTTATTAATTTTAAACTTTAATGGCAAAAAATGTTTAATTGTGTTGAATCACTTGTACTTTTAGCATTGAAATGTGTAATTATATATATATATATATATATATATATATATATATATATATATATATATATATATATATATATAGATTAAAGGAGATTATAATTAAACTACAACTATATATCAATGTGTATCAATAAAACTTGAAAGTATGCAAATCAATTCTCATATGTAAATACCAAATAAAAGATAGGTTAAAGTTTAGCTTCATTATATAATGGATCAAGATCCTCTAAAGTTGTAAACACAACTTTAGTAAAGTTATGAGATTGTGAGCTATTGAATTTGATCCATTAACTCAAATAAAAGAATCTCTTTTGATTTGACCTATTTGATCAAATCCATTAGCTCACAATTTTATTAAAATTGTCTTTTATAACTTTAGAATGCTCCTCCTGTGTAACTACAAAATTAAGTCCAAATATCATCACTCCTCATAATTGTCATGGATTAATATCCGATCCATTTAACAAAAAACGTGACCAAACACTCCACTTATGTCTTTGCAAAAACCAAACACAACACACTTTCTTCATCTCAAACATAATCATATACTCCATGAATCTTGATAACTAGATTCTTGTCTTTTACAAAACCCAAAAAAATGCAATCAAAATTTATAAAAGCCACTCCACAATTCCCAGTAATCTATCAGCATCAGCACCACCATAAAGCTTACTTTAATGTTGTGGCATGTGCTAACAACTCATCTTCAGAGAATAAAAATGGGTTCAAGATTTTGGGTAAAACTTTGGGTGATTATAGAACCAAGCTCAGTGACTTGGATAAAAGTGAGTATATGGTTTTTGTATTGACTTCATTTGCTTCATTTATGTTTCTTGCTTGTGGGTCTTGTTTATGTATTGAATTTGAGTAGTGGGTCACTGAAAACTTTGAGCTTGATCATATTAGTCTGTGCAATAGATTGTATATTTCAGTAACTTATAAAAAAAGTTATAAGCTTCAAGATTGCGTCTCTGTGTGCTAGAGTAGAGAATTTAGTTTTAGCTAGTGTTAACTTCTGGAATCATCATATAGGAAGTTTGGATTTGCATAGTTGAGTGTTATTTGCTATGATGTATGCGGCCTAACTGGTATTCCCGTTGTCAATTCTGGACTCTTTCTCGGCCTTCCGAAGATGTTTAACTTGCGAGATTTGAACGCGGGTCTCTTCTTAGACCTTCACGTTACTATTAGGCCACCTTGGGGATGGTTTAGATAAATAACTTGTGATTCTTATTATTTAATTTTGTACTATTTCTAATGATATCTCGTGCTAATTATTCATCCTCGTGATCCACACAAATATGACTTGTTATCTATACCTTTGATTTTTCTATGCGTTAGGCACAACAAGTAGGATGCATTTTCCTTGTAATATAGTTACATACTAATCATTACAAAACTGATTCTCTCATGATCAAAATAAATTTTACCTATATGCCGTACTTTTACTCCCATTTCCTAAAACATCTCCGTTTTTTTAAACATTTCCTTGTTGATCATTTATGATCTATTAATGCTCATAAGTTCCAAAATGACACGAAATTAAACATCAAGCAGCACATCAAACACTATGTTCTACAATTCGTTTTTGTTGCAAATCAACCTGATCATGATGATTAAATATCAGATAATCACTTGTGAAAATGTATATTGAATCACATTTTTCTTATTTACTGTTTCTAATAAATCATCATTTCTACAAATAAAACCTACAAATTACATTTGTAATTTATTAGTGATGCTTTTGCATTTTCCCAGATGATGGTTATATATTCAGAAAAGAGGCCATTACCCCACATAAAATGGTTCAAATTATAATTATGCGTTTAGTCAGCTTCTTAGAATGCTAATATGCTAGGAGCTTCAGATATACTTTTCAACGATCTTTTTCAATAAATTTCTATGGTCAGTTGCTTATGTACAGTTGTTTTGTCTTGAATACATAAGTTAAATTGGGTTCTGTTTCATGACAGGTTTGATGCAAGACAAAATAAACATTTGGGTATCAAAAACGACAAACTATCTGAATGAATTGACTTCTCCGTTAGTAAAGAATGTTCAAGTTAAAAATCCCCCACTTGGAAATTCATATGAGACAGATGACATGGAGGAACTATTCATGTCAGAACACACTATTGACATAAAAACGCCAACGGGGAATCTTTCTTTAGCTGCTGTTATTTCCATTGAGCAGTTTAGCAGGTTGGCATATGCTAGTGCTTCAATGACTTTAAAAAATTTGTTTTAAAACTGTATATTACTTCACAACACTTATCAAACCCATATTTGTGTCAAGTAAAATTGATATTAAGAAGTCATATATGGAATTTGTTGAAGAATGGCGATACCCTTAACTATTTAGACTCATGAAAATGCAGGATGAATGGATTGACAGGGAAGAAAATGCAGATGTTATTTCAAGCGCTTGTACCTGAAAATGTGTCTAGTAATGCCCGTAATTTGGTGGAGTATTGCTGCTTTAGATTTTTGTGCAGAGATGATTCTGAAATTCATCCTTGCCTTAAGGTTTGCAAGTTTAATGTAACAATAATGTCGTTAAATTTGAGCTAAAAAAAACTTTATGTTTTGTTACTTTAGTTACTTCTGATTTCTACTCATGATTAATATAGATTTTTGTTTAACATTTAGGAAATAATGATAGTGATATCAGTCTTTATCATATGGACTACTAAAATGGAAAAAAACCTAGAGTTCAATATGTGAAGAAGTCCCTACCACTCTTGGATTTGTGATATGAAAATTGATTCAAAAGTTTAAGAAACACGTGTCTTTCTTATTTAAAAAAGGTTATATTATCTAAAAGGTAAGATATTATTTTGAGAAAACAAATTTTGCAATTTGATAGTAAAATTAGAGGTAGTTGTTTATTTACTTGTTAATATTCTTATGATTATAAATTTCGTATGATAGGATCGAGCCTTTCAAACATTAATATTTGTAACCATGCTTGCGTGGGAGCATCCGTACAGCAAGCCGAAAGATTCCTCAAAGAAAGTTCCATTTCAGGTTCATTTTCTTATTTAATATATATCAATGAGGCAGTTCGTGAATCGTACATAAGTAAGATTTGGTTTTGTATGTCCTAAAAAGACCATGCCAGTTTACGGGTGTTTATATGTGTTTTCAAACTTATTATCTGCTTACTGCTACTTCTGCGACTTGAAGTTGCAATATTCAGTGCTTATATTTTGATATTTCAATAAACATAGCCTGCTTCTCCGGCGGGATTGGGTATTGTTGTTGTTATAAACATAGCCTGTTTCTAATTATCTGAATATTTAAGGGTCAATTTATCAGTTTCTTACTAGCTGTAGTAAGACTCATTATCAAAGAAAGTTTCTTATAACCAAATCTGAGAGACTTCTGCCCCCAATCTGTAAGATGTCTCCTGTTACATTCCCAAAAAACGTCTTGTTTGGTCATTCTATTTAGTTTCTTACTATAATTAATAACAAAATTGTCAAACACTTTAAAAGCTGATTGTCTGATTATTACAACTTCAAAAAAAAAAACACTTGAACCAAAACACCTTTTTCTGCATACCATTATGGCATTATGTAATTCTGATTGTTGAATATCACCTAATCATTTGCAACACACACATCGAAACATACCCCTTAGTTTTAGGAAGGGAATTGAAGAGTTAGGATTAGTAACTAACTTTTGCATTCTATTAGTTGCTCCATTAAGTATATTATGAATAAAACCTAAATTTTTAATTGTTTTAATCTTGAAGAGGAAGCTTGTAAGAAAAGAGGCATTTGTTCGCATTGCTCCAGCTATTTCTGGTTTAGCTGATTACCCGACAGCTCATAATCTTTTCAAAGCTATTGCTGGTGCTCAGGAAGGGATCTCATTTCAAGTGTGGTCAACATATATTGATGAACTTCTAAAGTGACTTTCATGCTACTATTGTCTTTTAGGCTCATTGTTCATGTTTTTATGCTTCTATAAACATTCTTAACAAATACATTAGAGGTAGCATTCAAACCCATTTCCTTATGAACGGGTCGATTTCAGTGTGTTCTATTCCATTGGGTCAAATCGAAGTATTTATACACAAGGGGGGATGGCTCAAATGGGTTGTAAGTCCCTCAAAATTCTGTAGGGCATACAACCTCCTAAATCTCTATATTCGTATATATGGATTATTATTGTAATCATAATTAACACATCAATTGTAATGAGTTTTTAGAAAGGAGGACAAAAAAGCATTAACACCTTTTGACCAGTACAAAAAAGCATTAACACCTTTTGACCAGTACTAAAAAACAAACTGTGTTAACACCTTATCCAGCCCTCAAATCTTGCCACCACTAAGAAAACACTCCATAATTTACAATCAAGTAATGTTCATTTTCTGATGCCAGTCTTCTCCATGCTGCAGAGTGTATGAAGGAAGAAAATCTTACATTTTTGAGGAAAGTCCTCCTATTTCTGGTGAGAGAATCTTATGCCTTGGTTCTGGCAGAAAAAGACCTGTTCTCAAATGGGAGAAGAATATGGCATGGCCCGGAAAATTAACACTGACCGATAAAGCACTTTACTTTGAGGTAAGTACCCGATTATGTAATTTTTCCATCCCTTAAGCTGCACACTGAACCATGCTTGTAATCAAGACTTTTATCAAATTCTAGATATCAAATTTTATCTTATTCATAGATATCAAATTCTATTGATTATTTGTCTTGTGATAGCATTACACTAAGTGGACTTTAGAATGTCTTGTAATCAAGACTATGTTAATTTATATCGATACAATTGAATTTTTTGAACAAATTATCTTATTTTAGCAATACAAGCAATTAAGGAAGTTGTAAGTACTTGAATATGCTCTAGGTAGCTTTAAACTATTCAAACTGTTTCCTTGTTGTCTTGTTATTACTAAAAAAACCCCAACTTAACCCTCCAATTTCACCTTTTCATACTTTAACTTGCAGGAAATTGGCTTGAGGGGCCAAAGAGATGCTATTAGAGTGGATCTTACTAGGCATGGTTCACGGGTAGAGAAAACCAGGGTGGGACCATTGGATTCTGATCTTTTTGACTCAGCTGTGTCCATTACTTCTGGTCCCGAGTGAGTAAGCTTCAACATTCCATCTTCTAGACCTATCAAATTCATATGTTTCCGTCTTACATATTTTGTGTACATATATATCAAAGCTCACATATTGGCATCTTCTCAGCTCTGAAGCATGGAAACTTGAGTTTGTTGATTTTGGTGGTGAGATGAGGCGAGACGTCTGGTATGCTTTTATAAAAGAAGTCATGTCTGTACACCAATTCATACGAGACTTTGGACCCAAGAAAAATGACCAATCAGTACAAAATGTTTATGGTGCTAAAAAGGGTAAACAAAGGGCAACAAATTGCGCTATTAATAGCATTGCAAGACTTCAAGCTCTACAATCTATTAAAAAACTTTTGGAAGAGCCTACTAAACTTGTTCCATTCTCATATTTACAAAATGCACCCTATGGTCAAATTGTACACCAAACACTGGCGGTCAACTTTTGGGGTGGACCATTGACCACAAGATTCAAGGAAATCAACTCTACGGCTACTGGTGAGGTATCTGTAGTTTACAGCAATCATGTATATGATGTTGATAGAAGTGTTTATCTAAGGAAGTGGATGAAACATCCGTCATGGAGTTTGAATGATTCTATTGTCTTTTGGAAGAATTGTACGGTGAGACAAGATCTAGTGTTGAGTAAAAATCATGTTGTTGGAGATAAAAATCTGGTAGAAAAGGCGGCGATTACATGTAGGGATAAATACCAAGTGGTTGAAAGTACCCAAGCTACAATTGATGCTGCCATGATTGAAGGGATTCCTAGTAATATCGATCTTTTCAAGGTTAAATTTCATCTGATTGCCTCTATTTATATCTTGTTTTAAAGATTTCACACACTCAGTTTACCTCGGATGGTATATTTGTGCATCCATAAGTAGTCGACTAGTCGTGGATAATTAGATAGAGGTGTCAAAGTGGTGGGTTGGGTAACAAGTCGTGGATAAAGATTTCACACACTCAGTTTACCTCGTAGGTTTGGTCAAGTTGTGTTTACTCTAAAACACTTTGTTATAAATTTTTAGATTCTATTTGTATAATCAGAGTGTTATAAATGATTATAATAAAATTTCTAGAAACCAATCTAATCTTTTTTTACTAAAATGATTTGGAAGGTTTTATGCACTCTCGGAGACTTTCTACTCGTTTGACCCAAATTGACCCATTAGTGATGTATATAGCCCATTTCGACCCATTCATCAGCAAAGATTTATTTTCAAGCAAAGATTTCCCTGAGTTTGTATTAGTTCATGTTCATCATATTGTTTTCAGGAGCTTTTGCTTCCTTTGACAATGGCTGCCAAAAGCTTTGACAAACTTAGAAGATGGGAAGAACCACTCTTGACTGCATCTTTTCTTGCATTTATATATGCACTCATCTTCAGGTAAATTACTATAAACTCTCTCAGTTTATGTAGTTAAACATCTAAAACTCCCTAGGAACAGCAAACTAGCATAATATTGTTAACGAAAATCAATCGTATCACTATCAATAATTAAGCATGAATTCGTGAAGAGTGGCGTTAACTAATAAGCATTTGTTTAATCTTTATGTGAGAGTTAAGCTGGTTTTATTACTCATCAAGTTTGATGTTTCTTCTCTTCTTTTTCAGAAATCTGTTGTCTTATGTGTTCCCTACAACATTGATGGCATTGGCTACCTTCATGTTAGTAGTAAAAGGGTTAAAGGAACAGGGCCGCCTTGGAAGATCTTTTGGCAAAGTTACCATACATGATCAGCCACCATCTAATACAATTGAGAAGATAATAGCAGTAAAAGAAGCCATGCGTGATGTAGAAAAGTATATGCAGACGGTTAATGTTTTCCTGTTAAAGATCCGGACAGTTCTTCTTGCAGGCCAACCACAGGTACTAGTAGTCGTTGGTTATAATAGAACACTGGGTTTCAATTTTTTCAGGAAAATTGCATGAAATAGCAACAAACTTTGCTACTTGTGCACAATACTTTTTATGCAAAATAGCAACCTAGAGCAACTTTCTTACTGGTTATAGCAATGTGTCATTATAATATTTTAAAAGTGATATTGTGAGGGAGGAATGACTATTTTGAGAGAACAGATGTTAAAATATTTGGTTAACAAAAGAAAGATCCATGCATCTGACTTGGCAAACCATATCAGCATTGTACAGGTAGAGGTCGCTGTAAATGCTAATATATAAGATGAATTTACGTTGCTATTTTGCGTAATAAGAAATACATTAGGTTACTATAACCTAGGTGTACGATATTTGTCCCATTTACTTATTATTGGGTTAAATTTGGGTTGTGTTTTATATGGGTCAAATAAGAAAATAATATTAAATGTGGACGAGTTGAAAGTCGTCCGGAAATCTAATTTTGATGCATATTTGTATACCTTATTCAAAGATTTTCTTGCAAAACGTAGATAACCGGCATAATTATTGTATCATTTCTGTAACTTTAATAAACATATTTTTTTTTTTGAACATCTAATAAACATATTAACTACTACAAAAATAAATATACCGACATGTCAAACTGTCTGACCCGTTTCTACCCGAAGCCACAATAATATATGCAAAGTCTGTTGTTCTTTTGTGTGCATTTTCCCTTACGTATTCTGTTTCTGATGCTACCAGATAACAACGGAGGTTGCAATGGTTCTTTTGTTTGGCTCTGCTGTTCTCCTCACCGTCCCTTTTAAGTATATTCTTTCTTTCTTTATATTTGATATTTTCACAAGAGAACTCGAGTTCAGGAGGGAAACTGTTAAGAAGTTCATGAGGTTCTTAAGAGATCGTTGGGAGACTGTGCCTGCTACCCCTGTTTCTGTATTGCCATTCAAGTCAAATGATGCTGATCCCGTAATTCAAAAGAAGGAAAGAAACAATTTGATTAATTTAGAAAGAACCAAGAGAGAACAGTAAAATTTTGGCAATTATTATATTATGTTATCATATCTGTATCATTTTGAATATTTTGTACAGTACAAAGTTTTGGTATGCAGAAGCTGTACTTAGATTAGTTTCAAAACAGAGTTCATGTGAAATATATATGCTCATTAGCTCATTATTATTCTGCTATAGTTCAGAATCAATGAGAGAACCACATCTATGAACGCTCAAAGCAAAATAATGTACAATTGACTTCAAATTCAAATCTTTGTTACATTTGATTCTCTTAATATGGTTTATCGGTTTCAACTTCCAACATAGTTGTAAAAGAATGAAAAATGGTCATGGTTTCCTTGCATCAACCAAGCTAACGCAGGGACATGCACCAGCAAAAATCTAAAAAGATGCAACCATGCATCTACATCCTCCATTGTTTTTCATTGCTGAATACAGGATCTGCACAAAAGTTCTTGTTGCTCAATAAAGTAAATATTATTGCCATGGCATGCTAGCAACAGTTAACCTTGGATCTTATAAAACCATTTGCCCTTAGTAACTTGTATTCATTCACTGTACTGTTCTTGTATAGATAGTACTTAACCATTCAGGCATTCAGCCACAGCTTGCCAGAATGTAATAATTTCAGGTTATTCCAAAAATTAAAGGCATTCTCAGAAAAACATGGTACCGCTTGTGCAGATACCATTCAGTGAAAGCAAAATATACCAGAAAAAGATCTCCAGTTGATCAACTTGCCATCGAAAATGTCATAACAAAATGCGACAACAAAATTCATTCATTAGTTCGATAAAGCTACAAGAAACTCCTTACATCATCCAACACAAGTGTTGTACAACTCTCGATCCAAAACTACAATCACACCCTTTTCTCCATCCTCTTCTTCTTATCATAATTCTTAAAATAAAAATTCACGAAAAGCACCAAAAGAGAAGCATTAAAAACCGCATTGAAACACCAACCCAAAAAACCCGAACAACCCGAACCCTCACTACTAAAATGATAAAACAGCATTAACCCCGACACGAGGAAACTAAACACGAACTGAACAATCTGACAGTTCGTTACGAGTACCTTCCACCATGGTCTATACCCAAGTGCACATAACAAATAATAAGCATACATTAGCACATGCACACTAGCATTAGTAACAAGTGCTATAGGTAACAAAGATTGTGCACTAGACAACCAAACATAACACATTAAAACAACGGTACAATGATGGTACACGTGGAGAAACGACAGCCGTCGATTACTCCCACTTAAAATAATCAAAAGGGTATCTATAAACTCGTAGAGTTTAGAGAAATAAAACACGTGAGCCCAGAAAAATACAGGCCCACGTGCATGCGTTGGATCAGGAAAACAAAAGACCCAACGCATGTCGGACATTTGTGACAAGGTGGCAAGTGTGCATCCAACTGCCATTGTTAAGGACATGATGAGAAGTACTAGGTTGTGGACGGTGGAGATGAAACGGAGGCGCGTGGGGTTGATGGGTGGGAGATTGGCGCGTGGGAGAGTGAAAGTCAGTGTGAGGTAAGTTAGGATGGTTATGCTGAGGAAGAGAAGTGATGAGCCTGGTGTTTGGTTGGGTGTCCATTGGTAGTTGGTGATGGTTGGGTGGTTGACTAGGTAGTAGTGGAGGGTGGCTTGGAAAGTGGACATCACGCGCCGTCGTGAGAGATGGGGGAAGGTGGTGGGTGAAGAAATGAAGATGGAGGGGATAAGATGCTGTTGTTGTTGGATTTTATGTTGGACATGCTCCTTGTTGGTTTATATAAGTACCATGAGTTTCAGTTCATATTTTAATAGTCAAGAATCTTTAAATAATTGATATGCACCATTCACTAACGATTAAATGAGAAGAAAACTTAAAATGAGAAGGATGAGAAGTAATTATAACTACATATTTGAGATGCATCGACTTGAATTATATGCATCCCTAGTCTTTTAGATGCACCATAATATATTTTTTAGCAAAAAATTAGATGCATATACATATATTAGATGCATTTCATCAAGTTAGAAGAATCCTATACATTTTTTGTCCTCTGTGGGTCAAATCTGTTGTTATTACTATTTTGCATCGTTTTCACTTCAAAATCACTTTCGAAACTAATCGGGATGCATCTAAATGAATAGAGATGCATCTAAATCAAGTCGATGCATCTCAAATGTGTGGTTATAATTATTTCTCGTCATTCTCATTTTAAGTTTTCTTCTCACTGGATCCTTACCCATGCACCATTTTCTTTACAAGACGATTTGCAAAATGTCACTTTTAATTGATATGGTATAACGTATGGTAAATTTCTTCTACCGTGTAATTACTAGATTATTGTAAAAATGCGAATAATCATAATCGTCGACAATACTAATGTGGAATTTTTAAAGGTAAAGTGCTCTTCGGATTGAATACGAGTGAGTTGCTTCGCACTTGGTAAATGATGTCCTTCGACACCTAACACTGATGAAAGAAACGTGTTAGCTTCGCCTTGAGTTTGATCACAAGACCAAGCTTCGCGTGAGAGAAAATACAAGCGTAAGCCGAAATGCAAAGTAATAAATGTCGGAGTAAATGCGTAATAAATGAGTTGGTTGATCATTGAATGAGGTTGGGTATTTATACTACCCCAACTACTGTACTTGATAACATGAAAAAATGGTGATCCAAGCTATGCCTAAGGTAGGTGCTAGGCGTCGCATCCACGTGGGGCATAATAACCCGTAATATCCTGTTAGGCGGCTTATGCTCGGTTCTTGATATGAATTTTCTGGGTAAAAGGGTGCTTACCCTTAACACGTGGCAATGGCCACGACACATAGCCGTTTGAGGCTATTTATCCTAACTATCTTTCCGATCTGGGTCCTTTGGACACGTGTCGTCCAGCTGACGTCCGGACACGTGTTGTCTGGCTGTCGTCCAGAATATGTCATCATGTTCTCCAGTATTGCATTATCAGGACTAATGATGTAATATTTAAGATGTCCTTTTGTTTTCCTTTCCTTCTCTTTATTTTTCTTTTTATATATATGCTGAAAGGCATAGCCGTTTGGGCCTAGTCGGGCCTGTTGACGCGAACAAACAGACAAACGCCATTATTACCACCAGTAGGTTTAAAATCGAATCATTTATCGGGGAATTGATATCACGACACGTGTCCGAGGTGCACTTATCACATGGCTGTTATTGCGCCACGTTGCCGTCTGACATGACACATTTTGTCTTTCCCATTTTCTTTTATAATATCCCCCGTTTTACTTTTCACTATTGCTCTTGTCTGAACGGCTAAAAGTTTCCTGTTAATTCTTCGTCCAGATGCGTTTTGTTCTTCCTTATGGTTTTTTTGTTGATCGTTACGTTTTTTGAACAATGAAAATTATTGTCATCAAGAAAAGAAAAAAAACCACAGTTTAAAAAAATTGCCTTTGTTATAGCTTTGATTTTTTTTTTTTTTTTTTTTTTTTTTTTTTTTTACAAAAGTCACAAAAAGCCAGTTTGAACCTTTAACAATTATTTAATACTTTCATATTTGTAAGTAACAATTCTAATCTATATTACTATATATTGCATTTGAGATTGTTCTATAATTAGAAAGCTTAAAATTCAGACTTTTACTTGCTTATTATGAAAGAATTTCAAAATTAATTGGTTATGAAGCAGGTTGGTTAGGAAACAAGTTGGTTAGTAAGTTTGTTACGATGCAGGTTGGTTGTTCAAACTAAAATTATTTGGCTTAACCATCTCTACAATCTCTACTTATAAAGCATAAAAACAACTAAATGTGTAACCGAATAAACGAATAACACAAAATATAGTAACAGGTACCGCCGCAGCATTGCGCGGGTACAGTTCTAGTTAAAAATACGGAGTAATCTATAAACATATAAGATTGAGTCCTAAAATTTAATGTGGAGGCGTCAAGATTGCATAGAGTACAAATTGCTAATGCTCGGAATTCAATGCAGCCTTATAATAACTATACAATCATGAAAGGAGATTGTTAAGAATCTCTTAAACTCAGACTTGTTAGGTCTTTATCTAGGAATAACAATAACAACACAACAAGAACATGCACAGCGGAATATATAAACATTATTGTTATTGCTATAAGGTTTCGTCATCATCTCTACTATACTACAAACTCCAATACAGCCCCAATACTACCTTGATCAATGGTAGTACATGTTATCTACACTATAACAAGGAATCAAAGATCCTTAAGGCTAAACAAAACTACCCTAGGTGTTTTGATGAGTGCTCAAACACTCATCGTTTTTGATATATTTTAACTGCCAAAACACACAAAAACAATCAAAAAGATATCAAAATACTTAAATTATCCCAGGGATTGTGTTTTATGTGTTTTAAAAGCAAAATGTGCAAAAACAAAGAAAAAACGTACAAAGTTTGCAGTATTGGCAGTTTCAGTCCCCCAAGTTTCAAAACTTGTCAACTTTAGTCCCTATGCATTTATTTTTAAGGAAAAGTCAACCCAAGGTCTTAAAAGTCAAATAATCACAAAATATTATAATTGGGTTGCATGTTTTCAAAAATTACATAATTAGTCCCTGAAAATCCAAAAATGGCAAAAGTAGTCCCTGGGATTTTTTAAATTTTGAAAAATGTGGAAAAGTGAAAAATTGGTCCTTGAATTATTGGAATTTGGAAACATTGATCCTTTGGAGAGCTTTGGAAAGTTGGCAACTTCAGCCCTTGAAGTTTGATAAAATTGCAAAAATAGTCCTTGTGCTAACTACTAACCATCCGGACCATTTTTAATATTAATCCAAAAGCCAAACCCAACCCAAGCATTGATCTGATCCATCAACCCAACCCAAGCCCACCACTTAGCCCAAAACCCTTTGAACCGTTTTAAATAACACCCCGGTCAAACCCAGCGTTGACCCGTCTTCCCCCCAACACCAGGCCGCAAAACCAGGGAGATACTTTCCCCCCCCTCCTCACCTTTTCACCCACTTTACCCCCCACAATTAATAACCTTACCAAACATCTCCACCACCATAAATGCATCCCCAAATCCCTCACCAACACCACTCAATTTTACCCGTATAAAAATTGGCGCCAAAATACAAATCAGAGGCTAGGATCAATCAAAACTCAATTGAACGATGGGGATTTGGTCAGAGGGTCAAGGCAAAGACATTGGGACTCTCAGTTTTTAAAAAGAAGCCATGTGGAAGACTTAGGGCATTATATTAGGTCGATATATATAGATAAGCTCATAAGAAGCTTTGGTGTGTAATTTTTCTTAGTTTTATTGTAATTTTAGTTTATTTTCAATGTAATGTAACTGTTTTTTATCAATGCAAGCTCAGTTTGAAGTTTAATTCTCATTTCCATTTTTCAAAGTCTCATTTAAATTTATCAAGTTCTAATTTAAGTTTCTAATTTGTGTTTATTGGATTCATAAGCTAATACAAACTCAGTAACAAGGGTTTATTAACTTAACAAACTTGTTTGATAAACTCTTAGCTCATTTCTAAATATTTATAAAAAAATCAAGAAAAATCAAAAAAATAAGTGAAAGATTGGTGATCAGTGACTGTATGAGCAAGGAGCACAGTAAATCAAGGATGTCTGTGGGTTAGGTACCTCAGGGGAGGGCATAGGATTGATTGATTTGGTCCTTTGGTTCTTACTCAGTGGCTTGGAAGGCTTTGTAAGCTATAAAACCTTTCATCTTTACTCCTAAGTAGTCTAAACTGTCTATTTAAGTTTATTGCAGTTAAAAATTAGTAGTGATCATTTGTTTGTGTTTTATATTTGTTTAAGTTGTAATTTCTTCAATAACTGATTTTTAAGGAGTGTTTGGATTTGCCTTGTTCATTGAGATCTTGTTGTTGCAGTGTTGCCATTTTGTCATTTGTGAGTTGCTATAAGTTCATTTAGACCTAAGGACTCATAAAACTTGTATCTAATCAAGCAAAAGTCAAAATTGCAAAGAATATACCACCACAGTTAACTGTGGTGGTTTTTTGAGTTCCATACCCCATCATTTCATTGTATAAGTGGTACTTGTAACTTAATTTGGTCTTAACTTAACTTATAAACATGTTTTCAGCCATTTAGATCAATCAAAAGTTGAAAAAAGTCAAGGTATCAAGTTTTTGCTAAAAGTCAAATTGTGAGTTCTCAGATTTTGATCAAACTTTGGAGGCTTGCAACTTGTGTAATATAAGGATCTAAGGTCTGAGATTTTACCAACTTAATATCTACCACTTTGTTGATTTTTGTGAATTTTCTCAGATTTTATAGAATTTGTTTACTGGGTCCCATAAAGCCACAAAGTGACTTGCAGGGCAACACATCTGCCCTGTCTCAGTAGACCACCCTCACACCACCATCTTTTGTGGTGGTTTGAGGCCAATACAGTGACCCTCAGACTTTGTTTTTGGTCCCACTCAACCCCCCTCCTACCAGGGAGTAAGGGTGAACCCTCTGTTTGACCCCTACCATAGTGGACCCCACCTAATTTGGCCCCTAGACTCTGTCCCATAACTGCCTCAGTCAACAATTAAGCAAAGTGCTTATTTGATCTTTTTGGCTTATTCAGGCCATTCATTGGCTTAATTCTTGCTTATTATTGTTCAAGAGACTCAGAGAAATCAAATTTGTTCAGTGTGGACCCCACACCTCACCATTTGAGCTAAAAACACTCCACAGTCAACAAAAGTCAACTGTGGGTGTAATAAGCACTTCCATTGCTTATTCTTTGGGTTAAATCAAAAGTGTTTTTATTAAAATTAGTTGTTTTTAGTTTATTATTAGTTTAGAAAAAGAAAAAAATCCAAAAAACCAATTTTAAAAATAGTGATAGCTTCTATTTAATAGGATTTATCAATTTATTTTTCTTTTTAATTTATTTCTAAGTAATATATCACTTTTATATTTTTAGAAATTATATTTTAGGTTAAAATAATTTTACAAATTTTTCCAGATTTTTATTTTGTCTTTTAGTGTTATTTCTAATTAATTTTAGTTTAATTTAGTTTTAATTAATATTAATCAATTAAATAGCATAATTAGATTTTATATAGTATAACCTAGTTTTTATATTTTTTCTAGCTTTTATTTTAGTTAAAATATTTTTATAATTTTTTCTAGAATTTTTACTGTTCATTTAATAGTTTTCATAATTTAAATAGTTTAATTAGATATTAATTAATAAATAGAATAATAATTAGTTAATTAGTTTAAAAATACATAAAATTAACTTTTTATAATTTTTTAGGATTCCTGTAATGGTTAATTAGATTTATAAAAATTTTCTTAATTTTCTAAGTCTTTTTAGTATTTTTAATAATTCTAATTAGTTTAATTAGTATTAAATAGATAATTAGTAATTAATTAATAATAAATAATTAAGTAGTGTAAAAATAATTTTTATTTTTCTTAAAATCTTCTTTTATTATTAGGATTGTAAAAATATCAAATTTACACTTTTAACCCTTCCCGTCCTTCAGTTGTACTTTTTGTTTTGTGCGTCTGTATACGTTTTTTTTAATTAAAACGTACGTTTTTAGTTTTTAGCTCAAATCTTCGTAATCTAAATTCCCGTAATCAATCACGTAGCTTTCCTAAGCTATTTTTGTTAATAATTTCCAAATAATTCTGATCATAACCTTTTCCTGTGAATAATTACCCGATCACAAATACGCTAAAGTTACAATTCACACTTCAACGGGACTTAACGACCTGGTGATACCTTATATTACCCGGAGTATTGACCTAGGCTATTTGACTTTGTTGACCATTATTTGGTTAATATAAGTTAGGTGGTTCGGGCTCAATCAAAATTTGGCGCCGCTGCCGGGGAAGTGTGTGCGTTTCTTTAGCGTTATTTGAGATTAGTATTATCTCACATCTTTCACTGTACAAATACCACCACTTGTGTATATTTTCATAATCAAAATACAAAAAAGTCATTAACACTTTTCCTAAAGTGTTAAAACACCAAAAAAAATTAAAAACAACAAAACAGATCGTAACGTTTTCTGATTCGGTTTTCTTTTAAGGTGATTCTTAAAGAAAAACGATTTTGGTAAACGAGACAATACCAAAAATATTGTCCAAAAGTTTTTAAACCCATACACAAAACACAAAAACATCCGTCTTTTCTTGTGAATAATAATTCTACATAAAATAAACCGTCGAAAACCAAGACAGAACACCTTCCAACTGGGGGTGTGAACAAATAAGTTCCCAAACCAAAAAGATTAAAACTTGCCTTTGTATCCTTGTGAGTGGTGTACCTTTTCTAAAGAAGCCACTCACTTGTGATTATTGGTTTAAGTTCACTGTGGTTTTGTCTCGACTTTGTTTTGATTGATTTTTGTTCCTAGTGCATGCGCACTCGTTCTTCTAGGTCTACTAGCCCATTACGTGAGCTTGTACGAAAACCTAGAAGACCTCGTAGACGTTCAACACCAACAGTCGGATCTGAGATCCGTACTGTTGCCACACCCACTGTCACCATGGCGGAAGACCGTCCCATGTGTGAACTTCTCCAAGCACCCATCGAGGGTTACGGAGATGCCATTATTGTCCCAGCCATCGTGGCTGATAGTTTTGAGCTCAAAACCGGGTTACTCAATCTTGTAACCTCAAGTCAATTCTACGGTTTTGAGAGGGACGATCCTCATGCTCATATTCGATGGTTCAATAAAATCACATCGACCATCAAGTACAAAAATGTCCCGTGTGAAGCAATAAAACTTCTTCTCTTCCCATTCTCATTGGAGGGACAAGCCCGGATTTGGCTTGAAAAACAACCTCCACGATCTATTGAGACTTGGGAAGATCTTGTCAAAAAGTTTGTGAATGAATTCTTCCCACCTTCTAAGACCACGAGTCTTAAAAACGAAATCACCAAGTTCACTCAAAAATACGATGAATCTTTTGGTGAAGCGTGGGATCGTTTCAAAGAATTACTTCGCAAGTGTCCACATCATGGTTTCTCTGAGTTGATGCAACTCGATACGTTTTACAATGGCGTGAGCCAAGCTGATCAGGATTCTCTCAATGCCTCCGCTGGAGGAAATTTTTTGAGTAGAACCACAAAAGAAGCTTTGCAAATCATAGAAAACAAGTCCAAGGTCCGCTCTACACGAAGCAAACCGATTGTTTCGCAAATCAATGCGGGACCTTCTACTTCATCTTCTGTGGGTCAATCTAGCACGGATGCTAAGATTGACAAGCTCACTGAAGCGATCCAAGCTTTGGTTCTCGCCCAAACAAAGAAAGTCTCATTTCCACAACATCCTCCCCATGCTGAGGTTAAAAAAGTGGAAGTCTGTGTGACTTGTGGTGGGCCGCATGCCTACTACAATTGCACAGCTACTGATGGTACTCCATATGAAGCTAATGCTGTTGTCGGGTCCCAAAATCAAGGAGGCAATCAATACCGCCCTCCTATGGACCCGAACTATCGTCCTCACCATTATCCTGGACCTCCCGGTTTTCATCAAAACCATAATGTCCAAAACCGTGGCCAAAACCAAAATAGAGTGAACCAAGGTTATCAAAACCAAAATAATTTCAATCAGGGTCACGGTTTTCAAAATCAAAACCAAGGTTTTCAAAATCAAAGTTTCCAACATCAAGGAAACTTTAACCGGAACCAAGGTCAGGGTAATTTCAACCCCGGGAACTTTCATGGAAACAATCACCAGAATCAAGGGAATTTCCATCATCAAAACCAAGGAAATTTCAATCAAGGCCCCAACCCGAACAATCGAGCTCCAAATATTCCTAATCCGAATCAAGCTATTGTTCCAACTGGGCCTTCATCCGATGAATTGTTGAAGCAATTCATGAAGTCCCAAGAAGAGTTGAACAAGTTGCTGGTCAGCCAGATTTCTGATATCAAGAAGTCTTTAAATGATCGACCCTCGGGCTCAGGTACAACTTTACCGAGCAACACGATCGCTAACCCGAGGGGCGATGCTAAGGCGATCACAACACGAAGTGGTGCTTCATATGATGAACCCGCGATTCCTACTACCTCTTCTTGCTCTCCTCCTAAGGTAGTGAATCGTGAACCTGAGGTGACAAAGGACAAGGTGCAAATTCCTAGCCCACGAAGTACAGCACATGTCCAGCCTCAGGTTATTCCTGAAACCAGATGTAAGCCTGGAGTTGTCTTTGAACCACCAGAAACTCCAGTGGACAACCCTAAATCCAAAACTTCTATTCCCTATCCATCACATCTCAGTGAACAAAAGCTCCGCGAAAAAGCTAATCACCAAATGGATAAATTTTTCCAAATCTTCCAAGATTTGCATTTCGATATCAGCTTCGCGGATGCTATTCTCTTGATGCCCAAGTTTGCATCGACAATCAAAAATCTGTTGAGTAATAAAGAAAAATTATTTGAGATGGCAAGAACTCCTCTGAATGAGAACTGCTCTGCGGTTCTTTTGAAAAAGCTTCCTGAAAAGCTTGGAGATCCCGGGAAATTCCTCATTCCTTGTACTTTCCCGGGTATGGTTGATTGCTTCGCCCTGGCCGATCTAGGTGCTAGCATCAACCTGATGCCATATTCTGTGTGGAAGAAACTCTCTCTTCCCGAACTTACCCTCACGTGCATGACTTTAGAGCTTGCCGATCCTTCGATTTCTCGTCCCATTGGCATTGCCGAGGACGTATTCGTTAAAGTGGGGAAGTTCCATTTTCCGGCAGATTTTGTGATTGTTGACTTTGATGCCGATTCAAGGGTCCCTCTCATTCTTGGGCGGGGATTCCTTAGAACTGGGCGAGCTCTTATCGATGTATTTGAGCATGAGATCACATTACGTGTTGGAACGGAAGCCATAACCTTCAACCTAAATCAAACTTCGAGATACTCCTCCAATTATGATTGTGAGTCGGTGAATCAAATTGATGTCATCGATGTTGCTGCTGAGGAGTATGCTCAAGAGATTTTAGGTTTCATTGATGATTCTTCGAGTGAAAATCTCACTCAATCTTCTCACCCCATTATTGCCAATTCTTATCCTTCCCTCACTCCGTTTGAGGGAAGTGACTTCATCTTAGAAGAAATGGAGGCGTTTCTCAAAAGTGATTCAATTCCCGATGGAGTTGTTAACCAAGAGATCGACCTCGAGAGGGATATTCTCATGCTTGAAAAATTGTTAAACGAAGATCACTCTCCTCTTCCTGTTCTACCACAACAACTTCATAAAGAGGAGGTCAAAAATGTTGAGAAAACTGATGACTTTCCCGAGGTTGAACTTAAGGACTTGCCTCCTCATCTTGAATATGCATTTCTGGAGGGTGATGATAAATTACCCGTCATAATTGCCAAAGACTTAAGTGATGAGGAAAAGGCTGCTCTCATAAAGGTTTTGAAGTCTCATAAACAAGCAATTGCTTGGCGTCTCTCCGACATCAAGGGCATTGACCCTGAATTCTGTACTCATAAAATTTTAATGGAGGACGACTTCAAACCTGCAGTCCAACAACAAAGAAGGGTGAATCCAAAAATTCACGAGGTTATCAAACAGGAGGTTTTAAAACTTCTTGATGCCGGATTAATTTACCCTATCTCGGACAGTCCTTGGGTCAGCCCAATCCATTGTGTTCCAAAAAAGGGTGGCATTACCGTTGTCACAAATGAGGAGAATGAGTTAATTCCAACTCGTTTGGTTACGGGTTGGCGCGTCTGCATTGATTATCGTAAATTGAATGACGCCACCCGTAAGGATCATTTTCCTCTGCCTTTTATGGATCAGATGCTCGAGAGATTAACGGGGAATGAGTACTATTGTTTCCTCGATGGTTTCTCGGGTTACTTTCAGATTCCCATTGACCCGCAAGACCAAGAAAAGACCACTTTTACGTGCCCCTATGGAACCTTCGCATATAAACGTATGCCATTTGGCTTATGTAATGCTCCGGGCACGTTTCAAAGATGTATGATGGCCATTTTTTCCGACATGATCGGTAAAAGTATGGAGGTCTTTATGGACGATTTCTCGGTCATTGGGGATTCGTTTAAAACATGTCTCTCCCATTTAGACAGCATGCTAAAACGTTGTGAAGACACAAAGTTATGTCTAAATTGGGAGAAGAGTCACTTTATGGTCAAAGAGGGCATTGTCCTCGGCCATAAAATTTCAAAAAACGGGATTGAGGTTGACCGTGCCAAAGTGGACGTCATTGCAAAATTGCCTCATCCCACGACTGTGAAAGGTGTTAGGAGCTTTTTGGGTCACGCCGGTTTCTACCATAGGTTTATTCAAGATTTTTCTAAAATCGCCCGGCCTATGACCCATCTCCTCGAGAAGGATGCTCCTTTTATCTTCTCCCCTGAGTGCATCGAAGCCTTTGAAACATTAAAGAAAAGGCTTACCGAGGCACCGATTCTTGTTGCCCCCGATTGGGACTTGCCCTTCGAGCTCATGTGTGATGCTAGTGATTATGCTATAGGGGCAGTCTTGGGGCAACGCAAAACAAAACATTTTCAGCCTATACACTATGCCAGCAAGACTATGACCGAAGCACAAAGTCATTACACCACCACTGAAAAAGAATTATTAGCTGTGGTGTATGCTTTTGAAAAATTCCGGCCATACTTGATTCTGACTAAAAGCATAGTGTATACGGATCATTCGGCTTTGAAGTATCTATTTGCAAAACAAGATGCAAAGCCGAGACTCCTCCGATGGGTTCTCCTCCTTCAGGAATTTGATATCATCATTCGTGATAAAAAAGGAGCAGAGAACCTAGCTGCTGATCATCTCTCCCGTCTTGAAAACCCCCACCAAGATGTTTTCGAGAAAAAGGAAATAAATGAAACATTTCCTCTCGAAACCCTCAATGCGGTTTCATTTCGTGGAGACTCGATTACCCCATGGTTTGCCGACTTTGCAAACTATCTTGCGGGTAACTTCATTGTGAAAGGGATGTCGTCCCAACAAAAAAATAAATTTTTCAAAGACGTAAAACATTACTTTTGGGACGACCCCTACTTGTTCAAGATATGCGCGGATCAAGTCATCCGGCGGTGTGTGTATGGTCAGGAAGCCGCTGAAATTTTAAAGGCTTGCCATGCTGGTCCCACGGGGGGCCACCACAATCCCAACTACACCGCCAAAAAGGTGTTTGATTCCGGCTTTTATTGGCCCTCGATCTACAAGGATGCCCAAGAATTGGTCAAGTCCTGTGACGCTTGTCAGCGCCACGGGAATATTTCACAAAGGAATGAAATACCTCAGAATGCAATTCAAGTTTGTGAAATCTTTGATATCTGGGGCATCGACTTTATGGGGCCATTTCCATCCTCTCACGGCAACAAATACATACTCGTGGCAGTTGACTACTTGTCAAAATGGGTTGAAGCAAAAGCTTTACCCACAAATGATGCCCGAGTAGTTGTGAAATTTTTAAAAGCTCTTTTTGCCCGATTCGGAACTCCACGTGCTATTATTAGTGATCGTGGTACGCACTTCTGTAATGACAAGTTTGACAAAGTCATGCAAAAGTACGGTGTGACTCACCGTCTTTCTACTGCGTACCACCCTCAAACGAGTGGACAAGTCGAAGTGTCCAATCTGGGCATTAAAAGAATCTTGGAAAGAACTGTAGGTGAGAATCGTGCATCATGGTCGGACAAATTAGATGATGCACTTTGGGCTTTCCGTACGGCTTACAAAACACTCATTGGGTGTACGCCTTATAAACTTGTGTACGAGAAAGCGTGCCATCTTCCGATCGAGCTTGAACACAAAGCCTATTGGGCTCTCAAGCATGCCAATTTCGACCTCAAAACAGCGGGTGATCATAGAAAAGTTCAACTAAATGAATTAAACGAACTTCGTGATCAGGCTTACGAGAACTCTTTGATCTATAAAGAAAAGACAAAGAAGATTCATGACTCAAAAATCAAAAACCGCGTTTTCAACGTTGGTGATCGAGTCCTTCTTTTTAATTCTAGACTCAAGATTTTCTCGGGAAAGCTCAAAACCCGATGGACTGGTCCATTCACTATCGCAAAAGTCTATCCTTATGGCACCGTCGAATTATCTCAAAATGACGGTCCTAACTTCAAAGTGAATGGACATCGGTTAAAGCACTACTTTGGAGATGACGTACCATCCATGGTCATCCCGGATCTCCAAACTTTCCCCAAGGACAATTGAATTCGGGGATAGAGTCAAGCTAGCGACTCAATGACCAAAAACTAGCAACAATACGGGTTTTCACCCGTATCTCTGATTCTTTCTATTTTCTACCACCGAGTGTGGGGGAATGGCCAACCCCCCGCTGTTTGAAAAAAATGTATATATGTATATAAGTCTCAAAAAAAAAAAAAAAAAAAAAAAAAAAAGTGTATATATATAGAAATAAAGTGAAATTGGTATGTCCGCTGTTAGATTCGAATCTTGGCTTTTTACGTTCATAGCTTCGGCATAATCGCCGGGACTTTGAATATTGAGGACAATATTTATTTCTAAGTGTGGGGGGGGGGGGGGGGAAATTCTATCGAATTTTATCAAAATATCTTTCAAGTACCCCCGTTTTTGGCCAAAATTTTCAAAATTTTTCACTTTATTTCAAAATTTTTTGTGGTAATCAGTCCGCCTTGTCTAAGCGACAAAAGGGATTGGCTAGTCCAGGAGCAAACGGCTCTTAGTAAAGACAACTCAAATCCGTTGACGGCTGGCAATTTGCCCAAAATTGTATGGTTCATCAACTCCCCGAAAACAAATGAGTTGGCTAGCCCGCAAGATTATGGCTTGTGGTAAAGGCCGTGGAAAATCCATAATTGGTAATCAGCTCACCAAGATGTTGACTAGGTCCATCAAGATGCTGGCTAGTCCAGGAGCAAACGGCTCCTGGTAAAGACTTAACAAATCCGTTGAAAGCTGGTGGTTTGCTCAAAATCACACGGTTATCAGGTGTGCCACAGTTCTTACACCTGGATACTCCAGAAGTGATGGCTTTTGGTAAAGAGTTTAAAATCCATCAAGTTTTCTAAAAAGATTGCTAGGGACTAGCAATAGTTCAGTGTGGGGGATTGATGAGTGCTCAAACACTCATCGTTTTTGATATATTTTAACTGCCAAAACGCACAAAAACAATCAAAAAGATATCAAAATACTTAAATTATCCCAGGGATTGTGTTTTATGTGTTTTAAAAGCAAAATGTGCAAAAACAAAGAAAAAACGTACAAAGTTTGCAGTATTGGCAGTTTCAGTCCCCCAAGTTTCAAAACTTGTCAACTTTAGTCCCTATGCATTTATTTTTAAGGAAAAGTCAACCCAAGGTCTTAAAAGTCAAATAATCACAAAATATTATAATTGGGTTGCATGTTTTCAAAAATTACATAATTAGTCCCTGAAAATCCAAAAATGGCAAAAGTAGTCCTTGGGATTTTTGAAATTTTGAAAAATGTGGAAAAGTGAAAAATTGGTCCTTGAATTATTGGCATTTGGAAACATTGATCCTTTGGAGAGCTTTGGAAAGTTGGCAACTTCAGCCCTTGAAGTTTGATAAAATTGCAAAAATAGTCCTTGTGCTAACTACTAACCATCCGGACCATTTTTAATATTAATCCAAAAGCAAAACCCAACCCAAGCATTGATCTGATCCAGCAACCCAACCCAAGCCCACCACTTAGCCCAAAACCCTTTGAACCGTTTTAAATAACACCCCGGTCAAACCCAGCGTTGACCCGTCTTCCCCCCAACACCAGGCCGCAAAACCAGGGAGATACTTCCCCCCCTCCTCACCTTTTCACCCACTTTACCCCCCAAAATTAATAACCTTACCAAACATCTCCACCACCATAAATGCATCCCCAAATCCCTCACCAACACCACTCAATTTTACCCGTATAAAAATTGGCGCCAAAATACAAATCAGAGGCTAGGATCAATCAAAACTCAATTGAACGATGGGGATTTGGTCAGAGGGTCAAGGCAAAGATATTGGGACTCTCAGTTTTTAAAAAGAAGCCATGTGGAAGACTTAGGGCATTATATTAGGTCGATATATATAGATAAGCTCATAAGAAGCTTTGGTATGTAATTTTTCTTAGTTTTATTGTAATTTTAGTTTATTTTCAATGTAATGTAACTGTTTTTTTATCAATGCAAGCTCAGTTTGAAGTTTAATTCTCATTTCCATTTTTCAAAGTCTCATTTAAATTTATCAAGTTCTAATTTAAGTTTCTAATTTGTGTTTATTGGATTCATAAGCTAATACAAACTCAGTAACAAGGGTTTATTAACTTAACAAACTTGTTTGATAAACTCTTAGCTCATTTCTAAATATTTATAAAAAAATCAAGAAAAATCAAAAAAATAAGTGAAAGATTGGTGATCAGTGACTGTATGAGCAAGGAGCACAGTAAATCAAGGATGGCTGTGGGTTAGGTACCTCAGGGGAAGGCATAGGATTGATTGATTTGGTACTTTGGTTCTTACTCAGTGGCTTGGAAGGCTTTGTAAGCTATAAAACCTTTCATCTTTACTCCTAAGCAGTCTAAACTGTCTATTTAAGTTTATTGCAGTTAAAAATTAGTTTAAAAATTAGTAGTGATCATTTGTTTGTGTTTTATATTTGTTTAAGTTGTAATTTCTTCAATAACTGATTTTTAAGGAGTGTTTGGATTTGCCTTGTTCATTGAGATCTTGTTGTTGCAGTGTTGCCATTTTGTCATTTGTGAGTTGCTATAAGTTCATTTAGACCTAAGGACTCATAAAACTTGTATCTAATCAAGCAAAAGTCAAAATTGCAAAGAATATACCACCACAGTTAACTGTGGTGGTTTTTTGAGTTCCATACCCCATCATTTCATTGTATAAGTGGTACTTGTAACTTAATTTGGTCTTAACTTAACTTATAAACATGTTTTCAGCCATTTAGATCAATCAAAAGTTGAAAAAAGTCAAGGTATCAAGTTTTTGCTAAAAGTCAAATTGTGAGTTCTCAGATTTTGATCAAACTTTGGAGGCTTGCAACTTGTGTAATATAAGGATCTAAGGTCTGAGATTTTACCAACTTAATATCTACCACTTTGTTGATTTTTGTGAATTTTCTCAGATTTTATAGAATTTGTTTACTGGGTCCCACAAAGCCACAAAGTGACTTGCAGGGCAACACATCTGCCCTGTCTCAGCAGACCACCCTCACACCACCATCTTTTGTGGTGGTTTGAGGCCAATACAGTGACCCTCAGACTTTGTTTTTGGTCCCACTCAACCCCCCTCCTACCAGGGAGTAAGGGTGAACCCTCTGTTTGACCCCTACCATAGTGGACCCCACCTAATTTGGCCCCTAGACTCTGTCCCATAACTGCCTCAGTCAACAATTAAGCAAAGTGCTTATTTGATCTTTTTGGCTTATTCAGGCCATTCATTGGCTTAATTCTTGCTTATTATTGTTCAAGAGACTCAGAGAAATCAAATTTGTTCAGTGTGGACCCCACACCTCACCATTTGAGCTAAAAACACTCCACAGTCAACAAAAGTCAACTGTGGGTGTAATAAGCACTTCCATTGCTTATTCTTTGGGTTAAATCAAAAGTGTTTTTATTAAAATTAGTTGTTTTTAGTTTATTATTAGTTTAGAAAAAGAAAAAAATCCAAAAAACCAATTTTAAAAATAGTGATAGCTTCTATTTAATAGGATTTATCAATTTATTTTTCTTTTTAATTTATTTCTAAGTAATATATCACTTTTATATTTTTAGAAATTATATTTTAGGTTAAAATAATTTTACAAATTTTTCCAGATTTTTATTTTGTCTTTTAGTGTTATTTCTAATTAATTTTAGTTTAATTTAGTTTTAATTAATATTAATCAATTAAATAGCATAATTAGATTTTATATAGTATAACCTAGTTTTTATATTTTTTCTAGCTTTTATTTTAGTTAAAATATTTTTATAATTTTTTCTAGAATTTTTACTGTTCATTTAATAGTTTTCATAATTTAAATAGTTTAATTAGATATTAATTAATAAATAGAATAATAATTAGTTAATTAGTTTAAAAATACATAAAATTAACTTTTTATAATTTTTTAGGATTCCTGTAATGGTTAATTAGATTTATAAAATTTTTCTTAATTTTCTAAGTCTTTTTAGTATTTTTAATAATTCTAATTAGTTTAATTAGTATTAAATAGATAATTAGTAATTAATTAATAATAAATAATTAAGTAGTGTAAAAATAATTTTTATTTTTCTTAAAATCTTCTTTTATTATTAGGATTGTAAAAATATCAAATTTACACTTTTAACCCTTCCCGTCCTTCAGTTGTACTTTTTGTTTTGTGCGTCTGTATACGTTTTTTTAATTAAAACGTACGTTTTTAGTTTTTAGCTCAAATCTTCGTAATCTAAATTCCCGTAATCAATCACGTAGCTTTCCTAAGCTATTTTTGTTAATAATTTCCAAATAATTCTGATCATAACCTTTTCCTGTGAATAATTACCCGATCACAAATACGCTAAAGTTACAATTCACACTTCAACGGGACTTAACGACCTGGTGATACCTTATATTACCCGGAGTATTGACCTAGGCTATTTGACTTTGTTGATCATTATTTGGTTAATATAAGTTAGGTGGTTCGGGCTCAATCATGTTTTCCCATAAAACACCTGTACACACACACGTTTCCTGGTGTTTACATTGTGACACCCATATTAAAACATATTCCCTGTATTCTCTTTATATAATAGAGAACTAGGGTTACAAAAATACTACGAAGAACTATATTGAAATATCTTCTTTGTAAAGCAAGTCCCTTGTCTTTTGCATTCTTCACTTTGTCATCATAAGTCTTTCATCTTTTATATTTTGCCAATATCAACTCAAGTATAAATCCCAACAATCTTCCCCTAGTTGAGATGACAAAACCAAGTAATCACGAACTTCCCCTGAAGCTAATATATATGAAAGATAAACAAACTTCCTCTTAAACCATGCTATATCACCAAGGATCTTCAAGTTGCAGCAGCTTCAATGTAAAGATTCTTCCCCTTTTTGTCATCATCAAATAGGAGCAAGTGTAAGCAACCTTGATCTACACAACCATGAATCAATATTATACGACCAATCCATCTTTCCAATGTTTCAAAGTCACCCACCATTAAGCTTTCCGCATCTATAAATGTACTTGAAACAATAGAAATCAAAACCAGTAGTAATAACAACCAGCAGTTGAAAAACCTTGATCTTCATAATCACCAACCAGTACTATACATCCAATTTAGTCCTTTAATGTCTTGAATTACCCACCATTAAGAACATCAAAACGCTTACTTATTAAATGAACTCAAGACATAAAAATCCCAAATCTTCAGTAAGAATACCAACGAATAATCATGAAAACCTTCACCTTGATGTAGCACATAAATGGTTAAACATTTAAACATTAAGCTTCCCCTGAAACCCATATATTAACCATTTGTTGAATCTTCAATTCTGTAGGCTCAATGTAATGATCACTGATGAAGAAAACTAAGTATTACCAACTTGATGCTGAAGTAGAACAACCCAAACTTGTATCTTATATCTTGTACTAAAACTGACTTCGAACGTATAGGGAGATCGCAATCTCTTAACAAAAATCACTGAGCACAATAACGTAACTCCTTCAAGTGTTTGTCAATTCGTAGTCACTTGAACACACGAACAAGTTACCTCATGCTGAAAAGGTGTGATAAAACACAAACTTGTGAACTCCCACTTCAACTTCAAATAGGTGATAAAAACTTTTCTTCGCAATCAATTAAATCAAATAGAACGAGCCATGAATCTGATTAAGCACTAATAAACCAAAAACCAAAATCTTGTGTGTATGTAGTCCAATATTACGTTGCAAACCAGGAACCAAACGTCTTCAAAGTGTGTGTCATCTCATCTCAAAATCTATCCGAGAACCAAAATCATGTACTATTCTTTGAAGATAGTAACCCCCATTCAACTCATGCATGCCATATTCTCTTAACAGTAGCAAATTAAGTTTAATAGCAACAATCAACGGATAGGAGTATTCAAGGACCACCGTCCCATGATTCCAAGTACAAGGTTTAATAATACTTCACTTTTACCTCACCACATGCAACATACAAAAAATTAGATCTGTCACCTCCGAAAGCGACAGCACATAAACACCTTTTGCACTTTAAAAATCACTCATAAATGTCGACCAATGAAATCTTACAACCAGTGGCAGTAAATCTTTGAGGAGGACAAATAGCATGTGAATCCAAATCAATCAAGTATCTATGAGAATGATCAACTGGCAAACCACGCAACCCTTTTAACATAACAACACCATTGAAAGTAGTACAACCATATAAAGATAGCAGTGGAAACGTTGTGTGGAAAACTAGAAGGGGGGTTGAATAGTTTTACGTCTTTTTAATTTTATTATGAAAACTTAGTTTAGTTTTAAAACCTTGTTTGCTTTTAAAACTTTGATTCAATCTTATGTGAACTCAAATCTTGAACAATATGAACAAGTATATCTAAGTATGAACAATAATAATAATGTAAGCTAAGTATGTGAAATCAACACATGCATAATATAAACAATTATAGCTATATACGAGAGATAAGTACGTAATCGTTTATTTTATAATCCTTAGTTATATTTTGTATAAAAACTATACTTGATCGAAATGATCAATTATATGTATGTAACCTTTTTAGTTTGATTGTAAAAACTTTGTTTTGTGAATGAAACTTTCGTTTGATCTTTAAGTAAAATCAATACTAGCACTATATGAGCAACTATATATATACGTCTACGTCTACAAATGTAATAACGATATAAGCAAGATAATAAGTAAGATATGGAAAGATCTAACCGCGAGACAAAGGATTTATAGTGGTTCGGCTACAAGGACACCTTCCTTGCCCTACTCCACTCCTCGAGTCACCTACTCGAGAGTTTTCTTCACTATGTCAACAAGCTCCTTATGGCGGAGAAACCTTACACACCAATATACACACCACTTACACACCAAAGCTTCGTCACAACGAAATCACACCTTCTTCACAACTACTTCACACCAATCTACTACACACCTATCTTCACAACTACTTCACACCAATCTACTACACACCTATCTTCACAACTACTTCACACCAACTATCTTTACTACAATCTAGTTCACACCTATCTTCTACACACCAATTATCTTCACTACAATCTACTAGCCAATCACACAATCTATATTCCTAACACAACTATCTACAACCAAATATTCACAACACACTACACAAAGATATATGTAAATATTCTTGATGATGCACCAACAACTTGGATGTGGAGGTCACAACAAGTTGTAATACTTCTTGTCTTGGAGGATAGAAGTATTCTTCTCTTGCACTTGAGAGGATGATGTAAGAATCACTTTGAAACAAAGGATTATGTATTTATGATCAAAGGATTTAGAGAATAGAAATGGGGATCTAGAACAGAAAGTTTAGGAGTGCAAAAGGTGAGGAAAAAATCCAGGTTTAAGGTGGTATTTATAGGCAAAAGAATCTGACAGAGGAGCGTGGCTGGTCCCCTTAAATCATGGCCGGCCCTCTTAAAATTAAGGGGACCGCCCTTTATAATTAAGGGGGCCGCCCAGCTGAAACGGCCAGATTCTTTGTCTTTTAGTGGGGAAAGTTTATTTGGTGAAAAACTAACTGTTTTTGGTTAAAAATTTGAATTCATATATTTAGTATGAATAAAACATTTTTCTTTATTACCAAAAGTGTTTTTCAAAAATATATAATATGTTTATATAATTAAATAAACTTTGCATTAGTTAATTAAATACCCATTTGATCATAAATTGCACTAAACACTTTGTTTATTCATACCTTAAGTGATTTGGATGTAAAGAGAAATATTAATCACTAAATACTTGTTTATGTCACAAGTTTTAGTTCTATGAGTTTATATTTTGTGATAATCAAAACATAGAGATATTGATAACATGTTAATAATGTTTTTAGGCATTAATTTATGTCAACCAATGATGTTTCTAGGTTATAAGAATATAAGCAATTATGTACTAAGCATTAATCTAACTAATCATTTATCTAAGCATGCAATTTATAGTGATGAACTTAAAAGAAACGTGTACCTTTTAGTCTTCAATGGAATATCTTCAAGCACTTCAAGTGACCATGTTGACTTATAGAAGTCATTAGTAGATGATATTCCAACTTCTTCCAAGATTGACAACTTAGCCACTTGGTCCCCATTGTCTCATTGGTCCAAAGTTGTTTGGTCCAAACATATTTAACATTTGGCTAGGATGCATGTATGGTGGTAATATTTCCCAAGGATTGTAACTTGGTAGATAATTCCACATTTGATTTCTAGTGTTATTGTAATTTTGTCTATTTTGATTTCATCTAGGTTGAGGTGTTTTAGATCTTGGATGATGATTGTTAGGTTTTCTTGGTGGTGGAGTTTTAGATCTTAATTTAGGTTTAGAAAATCCGGTTTTGACTTTTAATGATGGTTTATAAAAACTTTTTACTTCCACATCACTTGCAATAGGTATTTTTCTATCTTCTCTAAGTATATACTTAGGTTTTGACTCTAATGGTTTTTGTTTACTAGATTCACATTCAAACTTTATATTTTTATTTTCACTAGTTGAAACATTAGTTGAGGTTAATCCTAGACCGGTTTTGTCTCCCGAAGTTTCTTGAACACTTATTATTTTCTTAAGTGGGTTACTACTATTTTTAAACTTGTCAAGTTTGAAAATTTCATCTTTAAGTTTTTCGTTTTCATTTTTAACCTTTATGCATGTTTTACATTCTATAAGAACTTCTTTTCCTTTTTCCAAATGTTGTAGTCTAATTTTTAATTCGAGTACTTCATTTTCTAATAGATTGTTAATATGTTTTAGTGACTTATTTTTAGCTATAACTTTTTGACCTAATTTGCGTAACCTATTATATTCACTATCTAGGTCTTTTTCGTCTAATGATAAATTTTCGTCACTAAAGTATTTGGTTTCTGAGCGTACCTCGCTTGATGTCTTAGCCATAAGACATTTCTCCTCATTTGTGATTTCTTTCTCATCGTCATTGCTATCATTCCAAGCTCCTCCAACAAACGCCTTTTGATTTTGATTTCTTGACATCATTGGGCATTTTCCGATGAGATGATTTGGATCACCACATTTGAAGCACTTCCTATCACTTTTGCCATTTTTGTCATCTTTATTTCTTTGGTTTGCTTTCCTTTCATCATACGGTTGTCTAACCAATCTTCCTCGCCATTTGAGGAATTTCTTGAAGTCTCTCACGGCCGTCGCATATTCTTCGTCATCACTTTCGGAGGTTGAGCTATCCTCGTTACTAGATTCCTTCCTAGCTTTCAACGTAATTGACTTGCTTTGCTCTCTTTTTCCATTGACCATCTCGGAGTCTTTCTTTATTATTGCTTCGTAGACTTTCAGGTTGCCGATCAACTCATCAAGTTGAAGAGTTGACAAGTTCTTTGATTCTTCAATCGCCGTAACTTTAGCTCGCCATTTTGGATGAAGAGCCCTAAGAAATTTCCTAACAAAATTCTTATTAGAAAAATTCTCATCAAGTGCTTTTAAACTTGTGATAATAGTGTTAAATCTAGCAAAAGCATTATCTATTGATTCCTCCTCCGGAATCGTAAATTGTTCATATTGTTGAACAAGAAGATCTATTTTGTTATCTTTAACTTGACTATTACCTTGGTGAGTGATTAGTAAAGAATCCCAAATCTCTTTTGCGGTTTTACACATAAAAATTCTTTCATATTCTTTGCGTGGTAACGCATTATAAATAACCATTTTAGCCTCATTATTTTTTGATAGTTTCTTTTTCAAATCATCATTTTGTTTTTCAAAAGATACAATTTCATCCTTTTTAGTTTCAAAATTATATTGAATAGGAGGAAAATCACCAAAGGTAATAACATGCCAAAGATCTAGATCCTTTGATTTCACATAAGTTTCGAATCGATTTTTCCAATATAAAAATCCATCACTTTCAAATAGTGGTGGTCTTTGCATAGATTGCCCTTCTAAATATTTTTCAGATTCCATAGATCGTTACAAGTTTTAAAATACAATATATTTTAAAAATCTTGCTAGACGTGGCTCTGGTACCAATTGTGGAAAACTAGAAGGGGGGTTGAATAGTTTTACGTCTTTTTAATTTTATTATGAAAACTTAGTTTAGTTTTAAAACCTTGTTTGCTTTTAAAACTTCGATTCAATCTTATGTGAACTCAAATCTTGAACAATATGAACAAGTATATCTAAGTATGAACAATAATAATAATGTAAGCTAAGTATGTGAAATCAACACATGCATAATATAAACAATTATAGCTATATACGAGAGATAAGTACGTAATCGTTTATTTTATAATCCTTAGTTATATTTTGTATAAAAACTATACTTGATCGAAATGATCAATTATATGTATGTAACCTTTTTAGTTTGATTGTAAAAACTTTGTTTTGTGAATGAAACTTTCGTTTGATCTTTAAGTAAAATCAATACTAGCACTATATGAGCAACTATATATATACGTCTACGTCTACAAATGTAATAACGATATAAGCAAGATAATAAGTAAGATATGGAAAGATCTAACCGCGAGACAAAGGATTTATAGTGGTTCGGCTACAAGGACACCTTCCTTGCCCTACTCCACTCCTCGAGTCACCTACTCGAGAGTTTTCTTCACTATGTCAACAAGCTTCTTATGGCGGAGAAACCTTACACACCAATATACACACCACTTACACACCAAAGCTTCGTCACAACGAAATCACACCTTCTTCACAACTACTTCACACCAATCTACTACACACCTATCTTCACAACTACTTCACACCAATCTACTACACACCTATCTTCACAACTACTTCACACCAACTATCTTTACTACAATCTAGTTCACACCTATCTTCTACACACCAATTATCTTCACTACAATCTACTAGCCAATCACACAATCTATATTCCTAACACAACTATCTACAATCAAATATTCACAACACACTACACAAAGATATATGTAAATATTCATGATGATGCACCAACAACTTGGATGTGGAGGTCACAACAAGTTGTAATACTTCTTGTCTTGGAGGATAGAAGTATTCTTCTCTTGCACTTGAGAGGATGATGTAAGAATCACTTTGAAACAAAGGATTATGTATTTATGATCAAAGGATTTAGAGAATAGAAATGGGGATCTAGAACAGAAAGTTTAGGAGTGCAAAAGGTGAGGAAAAAATCCAGGTTTAAGGTGGTATTTATAGGCAAAAGAATCTGACAGAGGAGCGTGGCCGGTCCCCTTAATTCATGGTCGGCCCCCTTAAAATTAAGGGGACCGCCCTTTATAATTAAGGGGGCCGCCCAGCTGAAACGGCCAGATTCTTTGTATTTTAGTGGGGAAAGTTTATTTGGTGAAAAACTAACTGTTTTTGGTTAAAAATTTGAATTCATATATTTAGTATGAATAAAACATTTTTCTTTATTACCAAAAGTGTTTTTCAAAAATATATAATATGTTTATATAATTAAATAAACTTTGCATTAGTTAATTAAATACCCCTTTGATCATAAATTGCACTAAACACTTTGTTTATTCATACCTTAAGTGATTTGGATGTAAAGAGAAATATTAATCACTAAATACTTGTTTATGTCACAAGTTTTAGTTCTATGAGTTTATATTTTGTGATAATCAAAACATAGAGATATTGATAATATGTTAATAATGTTTTTAGGCATTAATTTATGTCAACAATCTCCCCCTTTTTGATTATTACAAAACCTTAAACTCAATATATCTAAAACTTGTTTTTAGACAAGTATTATAGAGTTTACATTTCTCTTCTCCCCCTTTTTGTAAAATCAAAAAGGTTAAGCCGAGTAAGCTTCGCGAGGGAAGTTTAAACGGGTAGAATGCTCCCCCTTGATGTATGCTCCCCCTCATTTTAGAGCACCAAGGGAACGAGCTATGGAGATCTTTGCTACAAAAATATTTTAAGAGAGCAAGATACACATATATGCAAGGCAACAATTATGCAACTAAACAAAGATTCATTCAAGCATTATAGAAATGAAAAGCATTACAACACTCAATATGCTTGAAGCATATTGATAAAAATAACACAAATGAAAAGACATAGTCCTATATTGCCTAAGAGAGCACTTGGACTTGCTTGCAACCAAAGGTTGGTTGATTCGTATTTGAAAGTGAACATCATAAGCATATGGTATGCTTAGATGGTTGATGATGGAGTGTTTGGAATGAGGATGGTTGAGTTAGGGTAAGATTGTTGGATTAATGGAGGTTGTTGGATTAATGGAGGTATATGTTCGGGTCATGAATGTTGGATAGTTTGGTGGTGGAGAGTTTGTAGCGGAAGAGGTTGATTGAGGTTTTGGATGTTGTTCAAGTGAGGGTATTGGATGTGATCTAGTGAGAAGATATTCAATCCAAGTGAAGTGTTCATTGAATGCAATCGTTTTTAGGAGAAAGATGCAACAAGGTTAATTGTTGACATGCTTCTCAAGTTGATTTATGTTGTGTGGTGATGAGGGTGATCTAGATGAAGGTGGATCCAAATTGCGTTGAGCAAGATGTAAGACTAAAAGAGCACTAAGCTCATGGGCTTCTTTTAGCGCCTCAACGAACTTCAAGTGTTCGGAGGAAGGTGATGGTGGTAGAGCATGATAATTGTCTTGGGTGAGGGTTTGAACATGCAACATAGGAATGGCATGTGAAGTTGTAGGATGTGGTGGTGATACTCTTGGTGGTGGAGACATGTTTGAGCTTGGGTAATCATGAAAACATGATATGGGTGGAAGACATTCTTCATGAGTGGATGGTGTTTTTGTTGAATGAGCAACATGTAAAGTGTTGGTAATGAGGTTGGGATTATTGTTTTGGGATTGTGCATGCTCATCATAAGAAGGAACATTAGTCGAAGACTACTCGAAGCACGAATGGATGATTTGTTGTTAAATGGATCATTTGTGTGAGAGTGAGGTTTAGGTGTTGGTTGATTATGAACAACATCGCTTGAGTTATGAAAAGATTATGAGGTTTGAGTGTAATGGAGAAGGATATGGGTGAGTAAAGGTTTTTGATATGTAATGTTCGTGAGAAGGAGAGTGAGGTGTTAGGTAAGTAATGTTTGAAAACATAGGTGGAATTTGGTGTTGAATGTTTGACAACGTCATTTGGTTTGACGGATTTTTAAAGGAAGTTAGGCTTTCTTCTCCAAACAAGTTTCTTGGTGGTTTTGGTTTAATGGGAGAGGAAATGATGAGATGAGTGGAGATTGAGAGGAATGAGAGTGTTTATAATGTAGGATTGGTGGGATCAAGGATGGATAAACTTTGATGGAAGGTTTAGGATAGAATAGGTTTGTGAATTTTGGGAAGTGTAGGATGAAATGGGCTAAAAAATAGAAAAGGGAAACAACACATTCGACCATCAGATGGCCGGTCCCCTTAATTGGAGGCCGGTCCCCTTAATAATTAAGGGGGCCGCCTTATGATTTAAGGGGGCCGCCCATCTGGTGATTCCCAGATTGCCAGAAAAGGGTTTTTGGTAGTGCATTGCAGAAAGGTTGTGTTTTTTTGTTTCAAACAAGTCCAACTCTTTGAGGCAATTAAACATAGACTAATTATGTAGGCAATTATGTAGCTAAAGCATGTTAACCAAAGAGATTAAGTAATCAAGCAATTTCATCTAGCATGCAAACATACTCATCTAGCAAGCAAAATATAAGTGCTAGGAAACAATAAGCAACATCAAGTATTTCATAACTACATAACTAGGAGGATTAATCCTAATGTGTATTATGATAGCATGAGTTTCTAGACTTGTTACAAACGAAGTCTTAATAGATAAACCATGGCCCTCTTGATTTGATTTAGTTCACTTATAAGTGTCATTTATATAAATATAGATGACAAATATGAGATCACCATGCATGATTTAAAGAGACGTTTTTAGCATTATTCAACAATGTTTGAAAGTAGGTTTTCATGTAGATATGAGAGTTAATTGAATAAAATAGATTCGGTTTTACTTCAAAATGTGTTAATGAAAGGTAAATAAAATTTTCTCAATCTTTGGTTTTGATCAAAACAAAATTGTGGATATTTATTGTGAAAACATCTTATTTAAAAGTGGGATAGTTATTTGAAAAACTATTTTCCAAAATGTGAGGTTTTTGCATATTTTTAAAGATATTAGATTTTTGACAACAAATATCATTAATCATATATTTTAAAAGATGTTTGTTATAGATCTCATGCTCAAGAGGATTGGTTAAGCCTACTATTATCTCATGCTATCGTTTCTACATATCCTATGATCCTAAAGGAAGTGATGACGAAAATTAATATGTAGGATGCGAGAGTGTTGAATGGGGTATAACCTAACATCTATAGTTCCTTTGATTTCGCACGCTTATCTGACTTAATGCCATAGTCTACAAGAGCTTGTTTCATCCATAGTTTTCTTACGCGAGGAATCTAATCCTACTTCTATATTAACGATTTATCCACTTAACTCATTTCACTTCATCACCATGAGTTTCCTAATAGTGGATATAGAAGATTTCCATTTTCTATTTTGTTCGGCAATGAACAATTTTATCTTATTCCTAGGAAAGTCAACCAATGATGTTTCTAGGTTATAAGAATATAAGCAATTATGTACTAAGCATTAATCTAACTAATCATTTATCTAAGCATGCAATTTATAGTGATGAACTTAAAAGAAACGTGTACCTTTTAGTCTTCAATGGAATATCTTCAAGCACTTCAAGTGACCATGTTGACTTATAGAAGTCATTAGTAGATGATATTCCAACTTCTTCCAAGATTGACAACTTAGCCACTTGGTCCCCATTGTCTCATTGGTCCAAAGTTGTTTGGTCCAAACATATTTAACATTTGGCTAGGATGCATGTATGGTGGTAATATTTCCCAAGGATTGTAACTTGGTAGATAATTCCACATTTGATTTCTAGTGTTATTGTAATTTTGTCTATTTTGATTTCATCTAGGTTGAGGTGTTTTAGATCTTGGATGATGATTGTTAGGTTTTCTTGGTGGTGGAGTTTTAGATCTTAATTTAGGTTTAGAAAATCCGGTTTTGACTTTTAATGATGGTTTATAAAAACTTTTTACTTCCACATCACTTGCAATAGGTATTTTTCTATCTTCTCTAAGTATATACTTAGGTTTTGACTCTAATGGTTTTTGTTTACTAGATTCACATTCAAACTTTATATTTTTATTTTCACTAGTTGAAACATTAGTTGAGGTTAATCCTAGACCGGTTTTGTCTCCCGAAGTTTCTTGAACACTTATTATTTTCTTAAGTGGGTTACTACTATTTTTAAACTTGTCAAGTTTGAAAATTTCATCTTTAAGTTTTTCGTTTTCATTTTTAACCTCTATGCATGTTTTACATTCTATAAGAACTTCTTTTCCTTTTTCCAAATGTTGTAGTCTAATTTTTAATTCGAGTACTTCATTTTCTAATAGATTGTTAATATGTTTTAGTGACTTATTTTTAGCTATAACTTTTTGACCTAATTTGCGTAACCTATTATATTCACTATCTAGGTCTTTTTCGTCTAATGATAAATTTTCGTCACTAAAGTATTTGGTTTCTGAGCGTACCTCGCTTGATGTCTTAGCCATAAGACATTTCTCCTCATTTGTGATTTCTTTCTCATCGTCATTGCTATCATTCCAAGCTCCTCCAACAAACGCCTTTTGATTTTGATTTCTTGACATCATTGGGCATTTTCCGATGAGATGATTTGGATCACCACATTTGAAGCACTTCCTATCACTTTTGCCATTTTTGTCATCTTTATTTCTTTGGTTTGCTTTCCTTTCATCATACGGTTGTCTAACCAATCTTCCTCGCCATTTGAGGAATTTCTTGAAGTCTCTCACGGCCGTCGCATATTCTTCGTCATCACTTTCGGAGGTTGAGCTATCCTCGTTACTAGATTCCTTCCTAGCTTTCAACGTAATTGACTTGCTTTGCTCTCTTTTTCCATTGACCATCTCGGAGTCTTTCTTTATTATTGCTTCGTAGACTTTCAGGTTGCCGATCAACTCATCAAGTTGAAGAGTTGACAAGTTCTTTGATTCTTCAATCGCCGTAACTTTAGCTCGCCATTTTGGATGAAGAGCCCTAAGAAATTTCCTAACAAAATTCTTATTAGAAAAATTCTCATCAAGTGCTTTTAAACTTGTGATAATAGTGTTAAATCTAGCAAAAGCATTATCTATTGATTCCTCCTCCGGAATCGTAAATTGTTCATATTGTTGAACAAGAAGATCTATTTTGTTATCTTTAACTTGACTATTACCTTGGTGAGTGATTAGTAAAGAATCCCAAATCTCTTTTGCGGTTTTACACATAAAAATTCTTTCATATTCTTTGCGTGGTAACGCATTATAAATAACCATTTTAGCCTCATTATTTTTTGATAGTTTCTTTTTCAAATCATCATTTTGTTTTTCAAAAGATACAATTTCATCCTTTTTAGTTTCAAAATTATATTGAATAGGAGGAAAATCACCAAAGGTAATAACATGCCAAAGATCTAGATCCTTTGATTTCACATAAGTTTCGAATCGATTTTTCCAATATAAAAATCCATCACTTTCAAATAGTGGTGGTCTTTGCATAGATTGCCCTTCTAAATATTTTTCAGATTCCATAGATCGTTACAAGTTTTAAAATACAATATATTTTAAAAATCTTGCTAGACGTGGCTCTGGTACCAATTGTGGAAAACTAGAAGGGGGGTTGAATAGTTTTACGTCTTTTTAATTTTATTATGAAAACTTAGTTTAGTTTTAAAACCTTGTTTGCTTTTAAAACTTCGATTCAATCTTATGTGAACTCAAATCTTGAACAATATGAACAAGTATATCTAAGTATGAACAATAATAATAATGTAAGCTAAGTATGTGAAATCAACACATGCATAATATAAACAATTATAGCTATATACGAGAGATAAGTACGTAATCGTTTATTTTATAATCCTTAGTTATATTTTGTATAAAAACTATACTTGATCGAAATGATCAATTATATGTATGTAACCTTTTTAGTTTGATTGTAAAAACTTTGTTTTGTGAATGAAACTTTCGTTTGATCTTTAAGTAAAATCAATACTAGCACTATATGAGCAACTATATATATACGTCTACGTCTACAAATGTAATAACGATATAAGCAAGATAATAAGTAAGATATGGAAAGATCTAACCGCGAGACAAAGGATTTATAGTGGTTCGGCTACAAGGACACCTTCCTTGCCCTACTCCACTCCTCGAGTCACCTACTCGAGAGTTTTCTTCACTATGTCAACAAGCTTCTTATGGCGGAGAAACCTTACACACCAATATACACACCACTTACACACCAAAGCTTCGTCACAACGAAATCACACCTTCTTCACAACTACTTCACACCAATCTACTACACACCTATCTTCACAACTACTTCACACCAATCTACTACACACCTATCTTCACAACTACTTCACACCAACTATCTTTACTACAATCTAGTTCACACCTATCTTCTACACACCAATTATCTTCACTACAATCTACTAGCCAATCACACAATCTATATTCCTAACACAACTATCTACAATCAAATATTCACAACACACTACACAAAGATATATGTAAATATTCATGATGATGCACCAACAACTTGGATGTGGAGGTCACAACAAGTTGTAATACTTCTTGTCTTGGAGGATAGAAGTATTCTTCTCTTGCACTTGAGAGGATGATGTAAGAATCACTTTGAAACAAAGGATTATGTATTTATGATCAAAGGATTTAGAGAATAGAAATGGGGATCTAGAACAGAAAGTTTAGGAGTGCAAAAGGTGAGGAAAAAATCCAGGTTTAAGGTGGTATTTATAGGCAAAAGAATCTGACAGAGGAGCGTGGCCGGTCCCCTTAATTCATGGTCGGCCCCCTTAAAATTAAGGGGACCGCCCTTTATAATTAAGGGGGCCGCCCAGCTGAAACGGCCAGATTCTTTGTATTTTAGTGGGGAAAGTTTATTTGGTGAAAAACTAACTGTTTTTGGTTAAAAATTTGAATTCATATATTTAGTATGAATAAAACATTTTTCTTTATTACCAAAAGTGTTTTTCAAAAATATATAATATGTTTATATAATTAAATAAACTTTGCATTAGTTAATTAAATACCCCTTTGATCATAAATTGCACTAAACACTTTGTTTATTCATACCTTAAGTGATTTGGATGTAAAGAGAAATATTAATCACTAAATACTTGTTTATGTCACAAGTTTTAGTTCTATGAGTTTATATTTTGTGATAATCAAAACATAGAGATATTGATAATATGTTAATAATGTTTTTAGGCATTAATTTATGTCAACAATCTCCCCCTTTTTGATTATTACAAAACCTTAAACTCAATATATCTAAAACTTGTTTTTAGACAAGTATTATAGAGTTTACATTTCTCTTCTCCCCCTTTTTGTAAAATCAAAAAGGTTAAGCCGAGTAAGCTTCGCGAGGGAAGTTTAAACGGGTAGAATGCTCCCCCTTGATGTATGCTCCCCCTCATTTTAGAGCACCAAGGGAACGAGCTATGGAGATCTTTGCTACAAAAATATTTTAAGAGAGCAAGATACACATATATGCAAGGCAACAATTATGCAACTAAACAAAGATTCATTCAAGCATTATAGAAATGAAAAGCATTACAACACTCAATATGCTTGAAGCATATTGATAAAAATAACACAAATGAAAAGACATAGTCCTATATTGCCTAAGAGAGCACTTGGACTTGCTTGCAACCAAAGGTTGGTTGATTCGTATTTGAAAGTGAACATCATAAGCATATGGTATGCTTAGATGGTTGATGATGGAGTGTTTGGAATGAGGATGGTTGAGTTAGGGTAAGATTGTTGGATTAATGGAGGTTGTTGGATTAATGGAGGTATATGTTCGGGTCATGAATGTTGGATAGTTTGGTGGTGGAGAGTTTGTAGCGGAAGAGGTTGATTGAGGTTTTGGATGTTGTTCAAGTGAGGGTATTGGATGTGATCTAGTGAGAAGATATTCAATCCAAGTGAAGTGTTCATTGAATGCAATCGTTTTTAGGAGAAAGATGCAACAAGGTTAATTGTTGACATGCTTCTCAAGTTGATTTATGTTGTGTGGTGATGAGGGTGATCTAGATGAAGGTGGATCCAAATTGCGTTGAGCAAGATGTAAGACTAAAAGAGCACTAAGCTCATGGGCTTCTTTTAGCGCCTCAACGAACTTCAAGTGTTCGGAGGAAGGTGATGGTGGTAGAGCATGATAATTGTCTTGGGTGAGGGTTTGAACATGCAACATAGGAATGGCATGTGAAGTTGTAGGATGTGGTGGTGATACTCTTGGTGGTGGAGACATGTTTGAGCTTGGGTAATCATGAAAACATGATATGGGTGGAAGACATTCTTCATGAGTGGATGGTGTTTTTGTTGAATGAGCAACATGTAAAGTGTTGGTAATGAGGTTGGGATTATTGTTTTGGGATTGTGCATGCTCATCATAAGAAGGAACATTAGTCGAAGACTACTCGAAGCACGAATGGATGATTTGTTGTTAAATGGATCATTTGTGTGAGAGTGAGGTTTAGGTGTTGGTTGATTATGAACAACATCGCTTGAGTTATGAAAAGATTATGAGGTTTGAGTGTAATGGAGAAGGATATGGGTGAGTAAAGGTTTTTGATATGTAATGTTCGTGAGAAGGAGAGTGAGGTGTTAGGTAAGTAATGTTTGAAAACATAGGTGGAATTTGGTGTTGAATGTTTGACAACGTCATTTGGTTTGACGGATTTTTAAAGGAAGTTAGGCTTTCTTCTCCAAACAAGTTTCTTGGTGGTTTTGGTTTAATGGGAGAGGAAATGATGAGATGAGTGGAGATTGAGAGGAATGAGAGTGTTTATAATGTAGGATTGGTGGGATCAAGGATGGATAAACTTTGATGGAAGGTTTAGGATAGAATAGGTTTGTGAATTTTGGGAAGTGTAGGATGAAATGGGCTAAAAAATAGAAAAGGGAAACAACACATTCGACCATCAGATGGCCGGTCCCCTTAATTGGAGGCCGGTCCCCTTAATAATTAAGGGGGCCGCCTTATGATTTAAGGGGGCCGCCCATCTGGTGATTCCCAGATTGCCAGAAAAGGGTTTTTGGTAGTGCATTGCAGAAAGGTTGTGTTTTTTTGTTTCAAACAAGTCCAACTCTTTGAGGCAATTAAACATAGACTAATTATGTAGACAATTATGTAGCTAAAGCATGTTAACCAAAGAGATTAAGTAATCAAGCAATTTCATCTAGCATGCAAACATACTCATCTAGCAAGCAAAATATAAGTGCTAGGAAACAATAAGCAACATCAAGTATTTCATAACTACATAACTAGGAGGATTAATCCTAATGTGTATTATGATAGCATGAGTTTCTAGACTTGTTACAAACGAAGTCTTAATAGATAAACCATGGCCCTCTTGATTTGATTTAGTTCACTTATAAGTGTCATTTATATAAATATAGATGACAAATATGAGATCACCATGCATGATTTAAAGAGACGTTTTTAGCATTATTCAACAATGTTTGAAAGTAGGTTTTCATGTAGATATGAGAGTTAATTGAATAAAATAGATTCGGTTTTACTTCAAAATGTGTTAATGAAAGGTAAATAAAATTTTCTCAATCTTTGGTTTTGATCAAAACAAAATTGTGGATATTTATTGTGAAAACATCTTATTTAAAAGTGGGATAGTTATTTGAAAAACTATTTTCCAAAATGTGAGGTTTTTGCATATTTTTAAAGATATTAGATTTTTGACAACAAATATCATTAATCATATATTTTAAAAGATGTTTGTTATAGATCTCATGCTCAAGAGGATTGGTTAAGCCTACTATTATCTCATGCTATCGTTTCTACATATCCTATGATCCTAAAGGAAGTGATGACGAAAATTAATATGTAGGATGCGAGAGTGTTGAATGGGGTATAACCTAACATCTATAGTTCCTTTGATTTCGCACGCTTATCTGACTTAATGCCATAGTCTACAAGAGCTTGTTTCATCCATAGTTTTCTTACGCGAGGAATCTAATCCTACTTCTATATTAACGATTTATCCACTTAACTCATTTCACTTCATCACCATGAGTTTCCTAATAGTGGATATAGAAGATTTCCATTTTCTATTTTGTTCGGCAATGAACAATTTTATCTTATTCCTAGGAAAGTCAACCAATGATGTTTCTAGGTTATAAGAATATAAGCAATTATGTACTAAGCATTAATCTAACTAATCATTTATCTAAGCATGCAATTTATAGTGATGAACTTAAAAGAAACGTGTACCTTTTAGTCTTCAATGGAATATCTTCAAGCACTTCAAGTGACCATGTTGACTTATAGAAGTCATTAGTAGATGATATTCCAACTTCTTCCAAGATTGACAACTTAGCCACTTGGTCCCCATTGTCTCATTGGTCCAAAGTTGTTTGGTCCAAACATATTTAACATTTGGCTAGGATGCATGTATGGTGGTAATATTTCCCAAGGATTGTAACTTGGTAGATAATTCCACATTTGATTTCTAGTGTTATTGTAATTTTGTCTATTTTGATTTCATCTAGGTTGAGGTGTTTTAGATCTTGGATGATGATTGTTAGGTTTTCTTGGTGGTGGAGTTTTAGATCTTAATTTAGGTTTAGAAAATCCGGTTTTGACTTTTAATGATGGTTTATAAAAACTTTTTACTTCCACATCACTTGCAATAGGTATTTTTCTATCTTCTCTAAGTATATACTTAGGTTTTGACTCTAATGGTTTTTGTTTACTAGATTCACATTCAAACTTTATATTTTTATTTTCACTAGTTGAAACATTAGTTGAGGTTAATCCTAGACCGGTTTTGTCTCCCGAAGTTTCTTGAACACTTATTATTTTCTTAAGTGGGTTACTACTATTTTTAAACTTGTCAAGTTTGAAAATTTCATCTTTAAGTTTTTCGTTTTCATTTTTAACCTCTATGCATGTTTTACATTCTATAAGAACTTCTTTTCCTTTTTCCAAATGTTGTAGTCTAATTTTTAATTCGAGTACTTCATTTTCTAATAGATTGTTAATATGTTTTAGTGACTTATTTTTAGCTATAACTTTTTGACCTAATTTGCGTAACCTATTATATTCACTATCTAGGTCTTTTTCGTCTAATGATAAATTTTCGTCACTAAAGTATTTGGTTTCTGAGCGTACCTCGCTTGATGTCTTAGCCATAAGACATTTCTCCTCATTTGTGATTTCTTTCTCATCGTCATTGCTATCATTCCAAGCTCCTCCAACAAACGCCTTTTGATTTTGATTTCTTGACATCATTGGGCATTTTCCGATGAGATGATTTGGATCACCACATTTGAAGCACTTCCTATCACTTTTGCCATTTTTGTCATCTTTATTTCTTTGGTTTGCTTTCCTTTCATCATACGGTTGTCTAACCAATCTTCCTCGCCATTTGAGGAATTTCTTGAAGTCTCTCACGGCCGTCGCATATTCTTCGTCATCACTTTCGGAGGTTGAGCTATCCTCGTTACTAGATTCCTTCCTAGCTTTCAACGTAATTGACTTGCTTTGCTCTCTTTTTCCATTGACCATCTCGGAGTCTTTCTTTATTATTGCTTCGTAGACTTTCAGGTTGCCGATCAACTCATCAAGTTGAAGAGTTGACAAGTTCTTTGATTCTTCAATCGCCGTAACTTTAGCTCGCCATTTTGGATGAAGAGCCCTAAGAAATTTCCTAACAAAATTCTTATTAGAAAAATTCTCATCAAGTGCTTTTAAACTTGTGATAATAGTGTTAAATCTAGCAAAAGCATTATCTATTGATTCCTCCTCCGGAATCGTAAATTGTTCATATTGTTGAACAAGAAGATCTATTTTGTTATCTTTAACTTGACTATTACCTTGGTGAGTGATTAGTAAAGAATCCCAAATCTCTTTTGCGGTTTTACACATAAAAATTCTTTCATATTCTTTGCGTGGTAACGCATTATAAATAACCATTTTAGCCTCATTATTTTTTGATAGTTTCTTTTTCAAATCATCATTTTGTTTTTCAAAAGATACAATTTCATCCTTTTTAGTTTCAAAATTATATTGAATAGGAGGAAAATCACCAAAGGTAATAACATGCCAAAGATCTAGATCCTTTGATTTCACATAAGTTTCGAATCGATTTTTCCAATATAAAAATCCATCACTTTCAAATAGTGGTGGTCTTTGCATAGATTGCCCTTCTAAATATTTTTCAGATTCCATAGATCGTTACAAGTTTTAAAATACAATATATTTTAAAAATCTTGCTAGACGTGGCTCTGGTACCAATTGTGGAAAACTAGAAGGGGGGTTGAATAGTTTTACGTCTTTTTAATTTTATTATGAAAACTTAGTTTAGTTTTAAAACCTTGTTTGCTTTTAAAACTTCGATTCAATCTTATGTGAACTCAAATCTTGAACAATATGAACAAGTATATCTAAGTATGAACAATAATAATAATGTAAGCTAAGTATGTGAAATCAACACATGCATAATATAAACAATTATAGCTATATACGAGAGATAAGTACGTAATCGTTTATTTTATAATCCTTAGTTATATTTTGTATAAAAACTATACTTGATCGAAATGATCAATTATATGTATGTAACCTTTTTAGTTTGATTGTAAAAACTTTGTTTTGTGAATGAAACTTTCGTTTGATCTTTAAGTAAAATCAATACTAGCACTATATGAGCAACTATATATATACGTCTACGTCTACAAATGTAATAACGATATAAGCAAGATAATAAGTAAGATATGGAAAGATCTAACCGCGAGACAAAGGATTTATAGTGGTTCGGCTACAAGGACACCTTCCTTGCCCTACTCCACTCCTCGAGTCACCTACTCGAGAGTTTTCTTCACTATGTCAACAAGCTCCTTATGGCGGAGAAACCTTACACACCAATATACACACCACTTACACACCAAAGCTTCGTCACAACGAAATCACACCTTCTTCACAACTACTTCACACCAATCTACTACACACCTATCTTCACAACTACTTCACACCAATCTACTACACACCTATCTTCACAACTACTTCACACCAACTATCTTTACTACAATCTAGTTCACACCTATCTTCTACACACCAATTATCTTCACTACAATCTACTAGCCAATCACACAATCTATATTCCTAACACAACTATCTACAATCAAATATTCACAACACACTACACAAAGATATATGTAAATATTCTTGATGATGCACCAACAACTTGGATGTGGAGGTCACAACAAGTTGTAATACTTCTTGTCTTGGAGGATAGAAGTATTCTTCTCTTGCACTTGAGAGGATGATGTAAGAATCACTTTGAAACAAAGGATTATGTATTTATGATCAAAGGATTTAGAGAATAGAAATGGGGATCTAGAACAGAAAGTTTAGGAGTGCAAAAGGTGAGGAAAAAATCCAGGTTTAAGGTGGTATTTATAGGCAAAAGAATCTGACAGAGGAGCGTGGCCGGTCCCCTTAATTCATGGCCGGCCCCCTTAAAATTAAGGGGACCGCCCTTTATAATTAAGGGGGCCGCCCAGCTGAAACGGCCAGATTCTTTGTATTTTAGTGGGGAAAGTTTATTTGGTGAAAAACTAACTGTTTTTGGTTAAAAATTTGAATTCATATATTTAGTATGAATAAAACATTTTTCTTTATTACCAAAAGTGTTTTTCAAAAATATATAATATGTTTATATAATTAAATAAACTTTGCATTAGTTAATTAAATACCCCTTTGATCATAAATTGCACTAAACACTTTGTTTATTCATACCTTAAGTGATTTGGATGTAAAGAGAAATATTAATCACTAAATACTTGTTTATGTCACAAGTTTTAGTTCTATGAGTTTATATTTTGTGCTAATCAAAACACAGAGATATTGATAATATGTTAATAATGTTTTTAGGCATTAATTTATGTCAACACGTTGAACTCGACAGTGGAAATGATTTAACTAGCAGTGGTAACGACAATGTGAGCAGTGGTAAACTTTGAACTATCAGTGGAAACCATGAAGTGTAGCAGTGGGAATATATAACCACCAATACTAATTTGTGAGAACAGCAGTAGTAAAAATTCGACTTGTATCCATGATGCGTAATATGTCTTGCTGTTTCCAGTAGCCTATTAACCCACGAGATCTATACAACATTCTCAAAAGCAACAAAATCTCACTTGACTCAGCCCACCAATCAGAATGTTCGTATAATGATAATCGGTTTGCATAAAAAATCTTCAAACGAATAAACAACATTAAATCATACTCACTTTCATAACCGACCCATGATCTCAAAATCCTTTAACTAATGTCCATCAACGAGAGGGGACCATGAGTACAAACGAACAATGACCACTATCAATACAAAATTGAATGGGCAGTACTAGATGAAAAAGGATGAACAGCAGGACCACGCGAGTGAGAAAAACCCTCGACATACCAGTAGATGCAACAGAGTTTTTCATAACACAAATCACCATTCATCAAAAAGCTTCAAACCAAGAGTGTTTAGAACCCTCCTGTAACAGTAACTTTAGTCTACTGGTAGGCTTACAAACCGTAGCCTTACTTCCTCGTTCCAGTATTCTCAGAAGTAAACATATAAGACTACTTACTTCCATTTAAGTAACCCTTTTATCATGCCAGTAACCACAGTATAACATAAGGAGTAGATGGAATCTTGAAACCAGTAACTTCATGTTTCTCCATATCGACCTTGAATAAGTATGAAACCCTAATAAATAATTAAATTGCAGCAGAATAGTCTTGTATAATCTCGTATATCACCAAACCAACATGCAATAGCAGCACACAATCAATATCGAACAATGTAGGGTTTCAACAATATGCACCTCCAATCCAGTTTAGGGTTTTGAATCAATTATTTTAATGATAAAATTGATTAAGCATGCATCGAAAGATCATCAAATGACATGTGAACAACTAATATACTGACCTTGAGAATGAATCAAACCAAGTAAGAATGATTTCAGAAAGATCAAGTAAACAAAACCCTAAAAAAAACGACTTACACAAACTGTTTCTGCAGCAGACTTTGAGACCATATATCTTTGGATTGACAACTCCGTTTGAAGATCCCTCCAGTGGAAATCTTCCTTGATATACCAAGAACCTACAGTAAAAATTTTAGCCCGATTCAACGGTTAACGAAGGAGCTATCGCCGTTAGAAAACTGTACTGTAGAAAGTTACGAAAATTACCAAATTCGAATTTTGCTTCTTTTCGTCGAAAAACCTTATAGATCCTAGATCACGAGCAACCTGTCTCTGATGCTACTTGTTAAGAATCTCTTAAGCTCAGACTTGTTAGGTCTTTATCTAGGAATAACAATAACAATACAACAAGAACATGCACAGCGGAATATATAAACATTATTGTTATTGCTATAAGGCTTCGTCATCATCTCTACTCTACTACAAACTCCAATACAGCCCCAATACTACCTTGATCAATGGTAGTACATGTTATCTACACTATAACAAGGAATCAAAGATCCTTAAGGCTAAACAAAACTACCCTAGGTGTTTTCCCCATAAAACACCTGTACACACACACGTTTCCTGGTGTTTACATTGTGACACCCATATTAAAACCTATTCCCTGTATTCTCTTTATATAATAGAGAACTAGGGTTACAAAATACTACGAAGGACTATATTGAAATATCTTCTTTGTAAAGCAAGTCCCTTGTCTTTTGCATTCTTCACTTTGTCATCATAAGTCTTTCTTCTTTTATATTTTGTCAATATCAACTCAAGTATAAATCCCAACAGAGATGAAGTGCAAGGGTTGCCCGAATTGATCACATATCATTTAGTATATAATTAAAAGTTGGTTAGTTGAAGTGCAAGGGTTGCGAAAGGTTGCAAGAATAATTAATGATTTAACCTAATTCATGCCTATATAAACCGGCCAAAATCATATTTAGTATGTACATTTGAAGATGACTCACACATCTTTTAGATCTTTGATTGTTGGTAGCGGTATGTAAATTCTATTTTGCAACATTTTGGAGATGATTCACACATCTTTTAGATCTTTGTAATTAACTTGGTATTCTTTTTTTCTTAATTTTGTTATCATACGCAGGTACCATGAAAATTACACAAGATCATGCATGCTCAGATAAATGGAACCAAAGATTGGGATACCAACTATTTTATTTGTTTCTTACATATTTAGGTGATTGTTATAGGTAAGCATATATATAGATATATGTATTATGTTAATTCATTTTCATATACAAGTAATTTATGTGCGATTTCTATTGATGTAGCTCACATGTGTGAATTGATTTAAGAAAATGTGCACGAGCATGTATTTAAAGCAATATTTAAATTGTTAAATGATAATTTTTAGCGTGATTAGTTTATGATGTAGCTCACATGTGCGAATTGATTCAAGAAAATGTGCACGAGCATGTATGTAAAGCAACATTTAAATGGTTAAATGATAAAGTACATAATCTTTCTCGAACCCATTTGTAAATTATAATAATAAATTAAAAAAATAAAGTTTAAGACATAGTAGTGGAGTCCAAAGATTTTAGGAATTATTAATAGTGTGTTAATTAATATTCATTTGGTTAGCTATTTAGAATTGAATTTATTGATAACATTTATTAATATTAGTTAGAATTCAATGTTAATTTTTAATGAAATTAGTTGTACAATAAAATGTGATAAATCCAAAAAGGTTTGTAACGGTTTTTATATAGTTTATGTGACAATATTATATATACATGATTACACAAACTTTATCTATAATACTATAAGATTCAGTCCCTAAATTTAATGTGGAGTTATGATGATAGAGTTTGTAGAGTTAGAAACAAGTTGGAGTTGTTTAGTAGTTGCATAGAGTACAAGATAGCTAATGCTCGGAATTCATGCAGCCTCATAATAACTATACAATCATGAAAAGATATGAAGTGCAAGGGTTGCCCAAATTGATCACATAGCATTTAGTATAGAATTAAAAGTTGGTTAGATGAAGTGCAAGGGTTGCGAAAGGTTGCATGAATAATTAATGATTTAACCTAATTCATGCCTATATAAACCGGCCAAAATCACATTTAGTATGTATATTTGAATATGATTCACACATCTTTTAGATCTTAGATTGTTGGTAGCGGTATGTAAATTCTCTTTTGCAACATTTTGGAGATGATTCACACATCTTTTAGATCTTTGTAATTAACTTGGACTTCTTTTTTTCTTAATTTAGTTATCATACGCAGGTACCATGAAAATCATACAAGATCATGCATGCTTAGATAAATGGAACCAAAGATTGTGATACCAACTATTTTCTTTGTTTCTTACATATTTAGGTGATTGTTATATATATATATATATATATATATATATATATATATATATATATATATATATATATATATATATATATATATATATATATATATATATATATATATATATATATATATGTGTGTGTGTGTGTGTGTGTGTGTGTGTGTGTGTGTGTGTGTGTGTGTGTTATGTTAATGCATTTTCATATACAAGTAATTTATGTGCGTTTTCTATTGATGTAGCTCACATGTGCGAATTGATTCAAGAAAATGTGCACGAGCATGTATGTAAAACAACATTTAAATGGTTAAATGATACTTTTTAGCGTGATTAGTTTATGTAAGTAGTTGCTTTCGGATGCTCTTTGAGAAATATTAGAATGAATTTATCGTGTGCAATTGAATTATTATTGAAAAGAAGAAGGTCGTGTATCGCAAAGTGTTTTCTTTTTCTATATGTAGAATCATTAGTGAGAAACCAATATTTATGCCAATTAAATGAGTTTGCCATAATAGCAAAATACAACATATTAAAAATATCACATTGAGTAATGAATAGAAAGGAAAAAATACATAATTTTGACTTAAATCCGTTTGTAAATTATAATATTAAATAAAAAAGTTGAGTTTTAAACATAAGCAAAAGTTCAAACTTTTATCGAAAAACAAAACCGGTGCATTTAATGTGAAATATATATACAACATCGAGATGGAAGTGCAAGGCTTGCCAGAATTTATCACATGATATTTAGTAATTAGTATACAATTAAAAGTCGGTTATGGATTGAGATGGAGTTGAAAAGGTTGCAAGAATAATTGATGATTTAACCTAATACAATATATATAGATATATGTATTATGTTAATGCATTTTCATATTCAAGTAATTTATGTGTGTTTTCTATTTATGTAGCTCACATGTGCGAATTGATTAAAGAAAATGTGCACGAGCATGTATGTAAAGCAACATTTAAATGGTTAAATGATATTTTTTTTAACATGATTAGTTTATGTAAGCATGTAACTTGAATAATGAATATAAAAGAAAAAGAATATAATTTTTGCTCAAACCCATTTGTAAATTAAAAAAATTAAGTTTAAGACATAATAGTGGAGTCCAAAGGTTTTAGGAATTATTAATAGTGTGTTAATTAATATTTATTTAGTTAGCTATTTAAAATTGAGTTTATTGATAAATTTATTAATATTAGTTAGACTTCAATGTTAATTTTCAATAAAATTAGTTGTACAATAAATTGAGATGAAGCTAAAAAAGTTTGTAACGATTTTTATACAGTTTATGTGACATTATTATATATACATTATTACACAAACTTTAACTTACAAACTTAATAAAGAAAATATTTAACGCACATTAAACTATGACAAATTAGATAGACCCCGTGTGCTTCATATTACCATGCAAAAATCATCTAATAGACAAGTATTGTAAGGCTAAGTAATAGACCAAAAGAAACAAAGCCATTTTTTATCATGCAAATAAGTAATAGGACAAAAGAAACAAAACAATCACAACTTAATAACCAAAAACCCATATATAGAATACAACACCACAAAACCAAAACAACATCAAACACTTTTAAATTTTCATACTTGAAAGTTAAAAAATTTCATACAACATAATAAACAATAATTAAGTATACACTTGCCAATATACAAAAAGAATATACAATTAACAATTAGATTTTTAGCCCGTACTTAGCACGGGTTCTGCGTGCCTCGTATAATAGTAAACTTAAGCAAGAGTGATTAATTTGGGTAAAATGTAAATCGAAAAAGAAAAAGAGATTGAAAATAAAAATGAGGAGAGTAGAAGAAAATAAAGAATGAAGAAGGTATAAAAGTTGAGGTTGAGTGATGATCAACCACAAACTCTAACTACTTTTTCACCCTTGTTTGTTTACAGTCAATGGTCGGAGGTTCATTTGCACCTAAGCCACCGGAATTCTCAATCTCCGGCCATGGTAAAACCGTCAAACCACACCATCTCATCACCAACGCCGCGGCTCTCCGCCTTGGTCACTACCTTCGCCACAGTTTCGCCTCTAATCGCCACTTCTCACCTTTAAAGGTTCATATTTAATACTACTGCCATTTATCACTTTTTAGCTTCAGTATATATGTCACAAGTTTAAACTCGTGAACGGATGAAGTTTTCATATTCAGGTTATCCGGAGAGGGCTAGCCTTTTTTGACTTTGAAAATATCGCCAGGAGGAAAAAAAAAAAAGCCGAAAACACATAAGCTTATAAGCCCAAAAATAATCTTAAACAAACACCCCTAAAGAATGTATTTTGACCAACATTTGTTAAAGGATTTCAACTAATTAGGAACAATCGAAAACAAGGATAATCTTTCGAAGCTTAAGTGATTGTCAATTGCGGATTGTAATTACAATTTGTTACAAGAGTGATTAGCTAACTACTAATGAAATGACTTAGGCTTGTTATATGACACTAGAACGGTATCCGCGCAATGCGGCGGCGGGTACCTTGTGATTATATTTTGCGTTATTTGGTTACACGTTTAGTTGTCTTCATGCTTTATAAGTAGAGATATATATTAGAGATGGTTAAGCCAAATAATTTTAGTTTGAACAACCAACCGCTTCCTAACCAACTTGCTTCCTAACAAATTAATTTTGAAATCTTTCCATAATAAGCAAGATAAAAGTCTGAATTTTAAGCCTTTCTAATTATAGAATAGTCCCAAATGCATTATAATGTAGTATAGATACCACTAGTAACCAACTTAACGATTAATTGAACACTTGAGCGATGAAATCACGTGGAGTGCACATGGCCTTTCTTAATCAGCACCTTATCTTTTTGCTTGTATTAGACATTGAACTTTATGTTTAGTAGAATCCCTTATATGAGTTATGCTATTTATTTAGTAAATTAATGTTTGAAACTCCAAACAATATGATTGTGTTGTGAAGAGGAATCAAAGGACTGGATTAAGATAGAGAATTAGTGGATAGCACGGTTTAATTATTATGGATGTAACATTACTCGTGTTTTAGGGGATGGATCAGGCAGAAAGCAATGTTAGCTTACAAATTGTTGAAAATGGACACTGATGAACAAAATGTATGACATTGATGAATAATATTTGTTTATGGAGTGGAAGAAAATCACGAGTGGGCGTGGTTGTTTATCAGTACACTTGTTAGTTTATGTGATTTTGATCCACATGTATTGTATCAAAATGCTAACTTGCTCATGGTAGATTTGGTACTAGGTTAATGATGCTTGGTATCCTAAAACTGCAATCAAATTCAGTATTAAGTGAGTAATGTTAGGTGGTGACTAATTAGGTACTAAAACATATTCAGGATCACTGTGGAGTTACTCATTTAGCACAATGAGGTTGTTTTCGTTTTAAGTTACTAGTAACAATTACTTGAGGTTTCTAAGGCACTTAAATTATTGACTCTTCTATCCATGTGCGGCTAGTTGTTACATTTGTAGGCACTTTTTTGCATCATAGCCAACATGTTTTTTATGATCCGGGAAAATTCACCAATATTTGCACTATGGTGTTTCTTGTCAAACAGATTCCTCATATTGGCCATGTTCTCCCGTTAAATGGACTGTTTCATGGAGGATCACACCAATTTAGATTCTTTGATCTTGCTCAATGGCCTCATGATTCTTTGCCGGCTACGTTTTCCAGCTGTTTGTCGTTTTTTGGTGGAGATGGAAACAAAATCAATTATGGAGGTCAAGAATCCTTAAGGACTCCTACTGGACGTCCGGTTAATAAAAGGACATTGACAAATATATTACTTGCCATGAATGTGTTGTAAGTACATACATCCCTATGATTTGTGGATAAAGGGGTGTTTGGATTAACAAATTCTGTTTTGGTTATCTGATTATTAGTGGTCAACTGATGTTCCTTTGAAAAACTATAATTTACCTATTAAAAGTTTAAAACCAAAATGGATGTGGTTTACCCTGTTCAGGTTACCCGGGGAGGGTGAGCCTTTTGACTCAGATGTACGCGGACTCACCGGGTTAATCCCGGGACCGTTTCCGACCCTTCCCTGGCCACCCCCAGATGTACACACCTAGCAAGGTTTGAACCCTTGACCTCTTGACCTCTTGTTTAAAAATACCTATTAAACCGTTTCTTTTTTTCTTTCAATATAAGAGCTTCTCTCCATTTTTTCCTTGAGAATTCATGACTATAAACAACATATCACATCCAAACATTATATTCCACAATATGGTTTTAATACAATTGATTATCTGATTTCGCCTATTCGAATGCACATAATGACTGTTAAACGCATCCAAATACTCTTTTCAAAAAAAAAAAAAAAAAAAAAAAACGCATCCAAATACCTCCAAAGAGCAACAGTTATCGTTTTTCTTTACTTCTAGTGCTTCATGTTATGCTGTGATTTTGCGATTTCATTTCCACGTTGACGAACAATATGTAAACTAATACTCTTTTCTTTTCAGGGTATATGTTGCACAATTAGCATCAAAAGGACAACTGATAATGTGGGGAGCAAAGGTATGATCATCCAAAGAAAATTTAATTATTGACTGTAGCATCCTACATCGATGGTAAAATATTTTATGACTTGTAGCTACAAAATTTGTGGTTAGGTTAATAGCCTCATTGACAAAGGACAACTGTGGAGGCTAGTCACATCTGCCTTTCTACACGCAAATGTCGGACATCTTATGGTCAGGTTTGAGTTTTCTGCATCAGTTATTGTATCTCCACTAATGTAAACCTCTAAATGAACTAAACTTGTAAATTTTAACTCTCTTCAGATTAACTGTTATTCCTTAAACTCCATTGGGCCTACAATGGAGAATCTGAGCGGTCCCAAACGATACCTTGCAATTTATATGACCTCTGCAATTTCAAGTAATGAAATTAACCTATTATACAATACATGTTTTTCCTATATCTATCTCTACTTTGTAATCATGTGTGTTCCAACCATCTTGGTTCTAATATTGTAAAGCAAAGCACCATTCTTTCGGTGATTCTAAATACTTATTTTGTAAATTGAGCGGTTTTGGATAAATTGTGGAAATATAGAGGAAAGCATACGCTGTATGCCTTCCGTCCAAAATTGTTACTCTACTTAACTTTTCATTTTCGCAAGAGTGATTGTTTATTTGCATTTGCAACATAAATCCCGAAATGATTGTTCCTTCTTACTCACATGCACTCCCAGAGTTTATCTAATTTGGTGTTGTACAAACATAGGTTCAACAATGAGTTATTGGCTCAGTAAATCACCGGCAGTTGGCGCATCTGGGGCAATTTTTGGATTGGTATGTACATCTAATTTAGTTTTGATGGACAGATGATAGCCTTCCTTTAAAACTTATTTGCAACCAATATCTTTATTTGTTCTGTCTCAAACTGAATTGTTTGATGAGATTGTTTTATGTATCAGGTTGGATCGTTTGCCATATTTGTGTTGAGACACAACAATATGGTCAAGGGTGGCGTAGGAGACTTGCAACATGTTGCACGTGTGATTGCTTTAAATATGGTATAAATCTTTCCCTACCCTTTTTACTTCAGTTCCAAACCATCTATTCTGATCTTGAGGTGTGAGAATGAAGGGTCGGTGGGCTGTATAATGGGTTAAAGGATTGACCCCTTTCATGAAAGCTAATTTCTCTAAAATTCACCTGTCTGACCTGTTAGAGAGAAAACATAATGCAAGTCAACCCATTCATATATAAATGGGTTGAAATTGCCTTCTTTATAATAATATTTTATTTTGTTAATCAATAAGCATTTCACTATTGTGATCTATCTTCATGCAGGCTATAGGGCTGTTGTCACAAGGTATCGACAACTGGGGACATGTGAGTTTTTTTTACTGGGTTTTAGCATTTTTTATTTGGAGAACATCACCACCTATTTGAGTTTCTCTCAAGCTTCAATTAACAAATTTAAACATTGATCCAGCTTGGAGGATTAATCGGAGGAATAGCTACATCGTGGCTTATTGGTCCGGCATGGAAGTTTGAATCAGCATCTCCTCATCTTGGAAGAAGAGTACTCGTTGATAGAGCACCTATATTCTCTCTCACAGGCACAAAACGAACATCTCGGTGACTCATTTCAACAACTGTTCATGACCATATCATTAACCGTTTTGTATATTCTTGGAAGGGTTTTGGGTCGTTTCAGGCTCTTTTTAACATCTCGGTGACTCATTTCAACAACTGCTCATATTACATATTCTTTTCTGTTCTATAACTTTACCAAGTACATGAACATTAAATAGGAGCTCCATTGGCCCATAGCTAAGTACAGCTCCTCGATCACCATCTTCGTTTTACCACATTATCTGCACATTGCTGTCATATTCTATGTGCGTATTGATACTCTCAAACAGTAACAATTGTGATTATATAGCTTCAATTTTTTTATTGATGCCTGCTGTATGAAATTTTAATGGAACGTAAACAGTGACTTGCTTGTTGTAAGGTTCTTCATGTAGTTTTGTTTCACTCATTTATTTCTGTTGAAAGAGGTTGCATATATTGTTTGAACAAAACCCTAACCTTACTCTAGGTTTTGTCTCATTCTATTCTGCAATTCGATGTTCTTGTAGATGGTTTTCAATTAGGGATAATTAAAAAGATGCACATATTCAATCATGAATGGTGAACATAAATCATTACTTAGAGTTTGTAGGTTTAAACTGCACAAAATTGTACAACAAATTTGCTTTGATTTATGTTTGGATAACCAACTAAATGTAGGTGCCTTCAAAGTCAAAATTTTGATCCAATGTAAATTCTAACGTAACTGGTTTTCATGTGTTGGATTAGAACAAAAGTCATTGACACGTCTAGTTTCAGATCAGCATTTTTACTGGTTATCAAATTAGATTACCTTGCATAATTTTTTTTCTTTCAAATTAAAGTTGTACATGGCTTACATCTATCTGAACATCTCAGGACAGCAAGTTTAATGAAAGTAATATCATAAGTCTAAAATATGTATGTTAAAACATGCTAAAACAGGATGGGACGGAACTAAAAATGATGCTAGTAATATGATAACAAAAACACATTGATTAGTTGCAGTAGAATATTTCCCATATCTTGGAAGCAGTAAGAATTCTGATAGTAAAATAAGTTTTCAATTTATCAAAAATGTCAAAAGAAGTAAACAATGTTTCTACAAACTAATCCTATTCTCTTAATATTACCAGGGCCGGTCCTAGATCAGTTTCTTCTTTTGGAAGAAACGTGTCAAGTACCATAATTGTGCAGCAGAAACCGCAACGCATATACCTAATGACAATATACTGTACCATGCCACTCTCGAATTTGTAGTGTCACTAACTTCTCTAATCTCTGCCTCTCTGCATAGCACATAATCAAACGATGCCATTATTAGGAAAACGACACCCTAAAGAACTTTTATATCCACTTAAATGACAGAACATCACCTGTCTTTGAGGTGGAGAAGGTTATCGTGAATGGCCTCCACAGCTCCTTCAAGCTTTCTTAACTCAAGCTCAACTCCCTATGAAGCAATTCAGACTTGTTATAATACACTGAAGATAACTAGAAAGTTCATAATGAAGCTTTTGGCAAGAAGAAATATGACAGATTCCAGTTTTTAGCAATTTAATTCAGAAGTGGTCAGATTGGCGATGGGTCGAAAAGGATTTGGTTTTGGTTGACCCACAAACACTTTTTGTTAGTTATAGAATTTTTTATGTATGTTAGTTATGATTAAAAAAGCTACATCAGTACAATAGCATTTAAATCTTTGAATAAAATTGGTTTAGAAGGTTGCATGCATTAGATTTAAATCATGACCAAATTTCAGCATGTTTGACCCCATTCTGCACTTTCAGCTAACTTTTTTTAATTGACCCATTTGAGATAAAACACAACCCATAATTGACCCATTTATAAGTAACTGGATAACATAAAGTTTCGAGATTTGTTAAATTTTTGTATTTTCATCCTTCGAGAAAGAGAGGAAGGAAAAAGAGTGAAGCAACAGATTACAAGAATTAAAAGCTATTTATTTCTAACCTCAAGTTTTTCTTTCTTTGCAACCGACTCCCAATCTTTTGCTGCAACCCCCGTTCTCCAGTCGATGTTTACACTTAAAGCCCCACCTTGATTAGGATCATCCGCCCAGAAACACACCAGATACTGCCCTGACTCATTTGTAGTGAATGCAAATTGACCGTGAGTTGCATTTTCATTATGGTGAAGGATGTTTCCATAAGGTGATGTGACCTGAAAATGTAGCACAAACCATCATTTACTGGCCTAGCTAAAGAAAATGTAATGAAATATGACAATGAATCTAATAAATGTATCTAACATCTTCAGCCTGCCTGATTGTAACGAAGCTTAATTTTAAAAGAAGAGGGAAAAAGAGACTTCTAAAGATGACAATTAATCAAGACTTAATGAAAGCATACATTTCATCTAGCAGTACTTGATACCCCTCTACTTTGTGAATACACCAAGATCAAACATTCTGCAAATGTGTACCAGCAAAAAAATTCTCTCTAGATGTCTACACTACTTTTTCTCATAAAAGCTAACGGGGAAATCAAAACATTTTACTAATAAATGGTCCTTATCAAAGGGAACCCTTAAAGACTTGCACTCAAAGCTTCAGTATTTTAGTGATGGGACATGTAGACAATAGGCAGATTTCTAAACGAATAAGAAAAATTAATCTACAAATGATGTAAAAAACAGGAAAGTTTCATAAGCATATAGGAAATCCCACATATGATATCTATGCGTCTTATTGCTTACGAAGAGATAACAACCTCTAGTCTTTAGTTTCACTATATAGAACACCTCCAGACTCCTATACCTTCCATTCTTCAAGGAATAAACCACAAAAGCGTTCAATTAATGAAAACGCAAAATCTTCTCAAGGAATGATATATCAAGAATTTAAAAATAGCACTTCAAACTAGTACAACTAGAAGTTCATGTTGTCATATATGCAGGCAGCATCAATACAGGATTCAGTTTAATTCATGGAGCAAAGATATAAAATAATCAACAAATTATAATCTTTTCTGAACCACCCTTGTATTGGCAATTGCTACCATATATTCAAACGATATTACTCCGTATATGGCATGATTTGCAAGATTAGTATACAGGTAATGAGGTAGAATCGAGTATGCCTATACATCTGTTACTAAGTTTGTGATGGTAGAAGGCTTCCTATTTGCATATTGTGATTATCTTGTTTAACTTTCTTACCATCTCTTATCTCTAGACTTTTGTGAGACTTTTTAATGTGTCATTTATCATTTCTCAAACCCAAATAAGACGATCTGATAATCAAAATATACTCCTCTATATTCGAAATATGCCTTTCTAGGAGCATTACGATCTGCATTTACTAATTAGAGATTTGCTAAGCGAACGAGCCTGAAAGCGCTTCTCCTAGCTTGATCTTAAGTCTAGCCAAACACGAGCATATATAGTCAATGGTTACAACAATCCAAGTATTTAACATTACATCACATACATTTGTTAACAAGCTAGGATTATAAAAATTATCAAGTTAAAACACTAACAATCATTTCATATATCAAGGGATTGAGTCCAACAATACGATTCACGAAAATGAATTATCCCACAATTCTGATTAATTATCTGTATAGTTATTACCTATACTAATTAATCAATCATATCTATACATCATAATTCTAAATTAAAACCCTAGCTTATTTATGTTCAACTACATATATAATATATCCATGCAAGTGAAATATTACACCTTATAAACTAGCTCAAAAATCACATGATTTCCAAAGTACCATATATAAATACATAATCTATGTGAATTACATGTACGTAACAAACACATGCATGCACCTTAAAACACATATGAGATATATAATGAATTAGATACCTTGGTTGTAATGGAAGGAGTGGGATGAATATGAACATCAGAAATAACAACATAATCAGCCAAAACAACCACATTGGTATGAACTTCTTCCGATACGCATTTTCGTCCGGATTTAGGTAAATTTAACCAAATGGATTCACCATTTTGTATCAATAACATCAATAACAACATCAACAATATTAACCTATCTTTCTTCCTCATTTTCACGTTGATGAAACAAGTGTGTGTTCCAACTTCGGATCTTTCTTTCTTATTTTTTCGATCCTTTTTGTATTTCCTTTGTTTTATGACGCAAATATTATGTTTTTTGGGATTGGTCCTTTTTTTTTTTTTTTTTTTTATTTTTTTTTTTATTTTTTTTTTTAATTAAAATTTTTAATTTAATTTAATTTTTTTGTTTTTTTTTAATTAAATGATATTGTTGTTACATTGTTGCGTGTTTTAGATAAAAAAACAAACATGCAGTTTGTGCTTATTTATGCTCAAATAAGGATTTCTAGAACAACATTTTGCAGTTTTCAAGGAGATTCAATTAAGATGTTTTGAAGCCGTTTTGTTCTAGCTGTTTGGATAATGTGGAATAGTCGAAATCGCTAGGTGTTCATGGACAAGTCTCAATCCAGCATTGAAGTTTTCAAGGAGCTAGATTCAACAATTATCCTGTAATTGGATACGTGGTAGATGCACAAAATTTACTATTAATTGGAATGATTGGATTAATGATCCTATAATTACTTGTATAGTGCCTATCAGTTAAGCTCTTCGTATCTAGCTTCTTGCTAGTTTTTTCTCTTGTTAATAAAATTCGCTGTTCAAAAAAAAAAAAAAAAAAAAAAAAAAAAACATTATATATGTTTGTTCTTGCATATACCGTTGAATTCCAAAAAAGAGGACTTCCCCACATGCATATATGTTTGTTCTTGCATAAGGATGACAAGGTGCCAAACGCTAAACATATTGAAAAATACATATCTGCTGAGATACCAAATCCAAATGAGGATTCAGACTTGCACAAATTAGTTTCCGATTTTATGATGCATGGTCCTTGCGGTGCTGATGACCAAATCAGGTTTACATGGTTTGACGGGAAGTGTACCAAACACTTTCTAAAAAAATTCATACAACAAAATTGAGTTGACTCGGAAGGGTACCCTGTTTATAGAAGACGTGACAATGGAAATCATGTTGAGAAGAGTGGACATAAGTTGCATAACGGTTATGTTATTCCGTATAATGCTACGCTTCTTAAACGTTATCAATGCCACCTTAATGTTGAGTGGTGCAATAAGACGGGATCAATCAAATATTTGTTTAAGTATATAAACACATGTCCACATGGAGTCTCAGGCAGTTGTATCAACCAACAACCACGGTAGATGGTCAACAAATTGATAAACCTGTTGACGAGATTGAGGCATTCTTAGATTGTAGGTACCTATCGGCGTATGAGGCTACATGGAGGATATTTGGATTTGAAATTCATTACAAAACACCATCCGTTGAAAGGCTATCATTTCATCTCTCGGGCAAGCAGTTAGTTGTATATGATGAGAACTTTGATCTTCAAAACGTTATTCACAAACCATCAGTTGCAACCTCTATGTTTGAATCTTGGCTGGACATGAATAGATGGTATCCGAAAGCAAGGGAGATAACTTATGCTGAGTTTCCTACAAAATTTTTCTGGAATGATAAAAAAGAATGTGGACTTTTAGAAAGAAACACTACGTGATTGGCAGAATTCATAATATTCCTATTTCGACAGGTGATGCTTACTATCGTAGGATGCTATTAAATTTTCAAAAAGGCTTTAAACACACGATGCAATTAAAAGGTGAACGGTGTACTTTATCATACTTACGAAGAAGCTTGCTACGCATTGGGACTTTTAGAGGACGACAAGGAAGTATTAAAGACACGGCCCATTGGGCACTCACTGACCATCTACGTGACCTTTTTGTTACATTGCTCTCGCTAAAGGAACTTCAACAATTTTTGATTGTTTGGTTACAAACATGGCATCTGCTTGCAGAGGATGTTGAATACAAGAGAAGTCAGGTTTTAGGGATTCCAGGTTCAACATATACTATTTTTGTTATGCAATGTATGAAGAAACTTGGTGTTAATTTGGTACTCATAAATGATTATTTTAATGCATGTTTGAGCCGTAGGGTATGTTTGGCAAAATTAGATGTTAGCTGTATGCTGTAAGCAGTTAACTGCAAAGCTGTTAACATGAGCTACAAGCTGTATCATTTTTTCAATAAAAGTGTTTGGTAAGTTAGCTGTTAAATGTAATTATAAGATGTAAAATGACATAAAAGGGCATATCTATAATTATAAATAAATATTTAGAGGGTATATCAGTAATTTAAAGTTTTAACAGCACTAGGAAGTTTAAAAAGCTTCATGGATCAGTTTTTTATTTAGGAGCTATTTGTTTGACCTAAAAGCTTGAAGTTATGTATCCAAACGGAGCTTTTATTTTAGAGGAGATTATTTTTGTAACAAAAAGCTAACAGCTCCCCCAAAAAGCCCCTACCAAACAGGCCCTTAGTGACGATGAAAAAATATGGCTTTGTTCTATATCGAAGAACAAATGCAATCCATAAGAACTACTTTGAGGCGTTTTCCTGAAATGCCTTTTCCAGATGATAGATACATATCTGAGTCTGGTAATCGGCTTATATACGATGAGTTAGGTTATAATCCACCAGAGTTACAATCTGAGTTTGAACGTCTATATGCCGCTTTAACCACGGAACGGAAATCCGTCTATGACACCATCATGACCTCCATTCAAATAGGAACAGGAGGTATATTTTTTATACGGATACGGAGGAACTGGCAAGACCTTTTGTGGAAAATACTTGTTGCTGGTATTAGAAGAAAGGGTGACATAGTCATAAATGTTGCATCCAGTGGTATTGCGTCTTTATTGATTTCAGGAGGACGCACTGCTCATTCTGGATTCCATATTCATATTAATATTGACGAGACTTCTACTTGCTCAATATGACCTCAGAGTGACTTGGCAGCTTTGTTAAAGAAATGCAAGCTTATTATTTGGGATGAAGCGCCCATGACAAATAAGCTTTGTTTTGAGGCGTTGGATCATTCTTTGAGAGACGTACTACGTTAAAGTAGGTACGATGATTGTCAAAGGCCATTTGGTAACATGACAGTGGTCTTTGGTGGTGATTTTAGACAGGTGCTCCCCGTTATTCCAAAAGGTTCACGGCAAGACATTGTTAGTGCATCTTTAAAACAATCATACTTGTGGGATCATTGCAAAGTTCTCAAGCTAACCGCCAACATTAGGTTGACTGTTGGATCATGCCCTGAAGATGTAAGTGAGATACGGGATTTTGTAGAATAGATATTGAAAGTATGAGACGGAGAACTTGGAGAAGCAAACGACAGAGAGGTTTTAATAGATATACCCGATGATATTATAATAGATGAAGTTGATGACCCCATCACATCTATTATTGATTTCACTTATCCTAACCTTTTGAATCACATAGATGATCCGTCATGTATAAGGATTTATTTGATACGTTTTTAGGGGGTCATTTAAGCCCTAAATTGTGTTTTTATGATCAAATATTACCTCAAATTGTTTCTTTTCTCATTTTAGGTACTTGGGACATGAATTCTGAAAAATTTAGCATTTTGGAGGTTTTCAGACATTTTTATGCTCAAGAATGAAGAAAACAAGAAAAGTTAAGAAAGTTAGGTTTTTACACCTGACAGCGTCACACTTTGGAGCTGACGCCGTCACCTTTTGACGAGAAGCCATGGATTTTTACACTAGACGCCCTAGAAGAATTTGTCAGAATAACACCTAACGGCATCAGGTGTATTTGGAGCAAGGTCGTTGATGAGGCGAAAAGTGTACCGCTTTTAAGGGGTCATTTAAGCCCGAATTCGAGATTATTTTATCAAATATTGCCCTAAATCGTTCATTTTGTCATTTTAGGTACTTTTGAAGAGAAATCTGAAAAGGAAGCATTTTGGACGTTTTTGGAGCATAAAAGTGAAGAAAACGGCAAAGTCTCAAAATTCTTTGCTGGAACAGTACCTGACGGCGTCAAGCTTCTACACGTGACGGCGTCAAGAGTTACAAAAGTGGTGGATGTAGAACTTATAACGTGACGGCCCAGAGAGTTTTCAAGCTTATTGGCCTGACGGCGTCCCCAAGGCCGTCAGGGTCCAAATACTAGTGACGGCCCAGAGTAATTTCCTACATGACAGCGTCACAATTGGATCTAGGCAATACGATTTTTATCATGGCGGCGAGTTGACGGCGTCACGTGCTAATACATGACGCCGTCAAGATGTAAACTCTAAGCATTTTACTTAAAGTAAGAATTTGTTACAACCCACCCAAATGTGCAACCAAATCGCCTTAGCCTTCCGTGTATGCACTCATCTTTAGTGCATTATTGTTATTTATTTAAACCCTTAGTTAATTATCTAATTGGTTACATGGTTGCTAAGTCGAGTCATATCTTGTACATATTGTTTTAGGACGATTGAGACTCATGGGTAAAGTACTTGTGTTATGAAGTAATGGGGAAGAACATCATATATTACCACCATATGTGCATTAATCTTAAAAAGTACTCCAAGTGTTTTGAGTATCTTGATTCGAGTCATTAGATTAGTTTATTGTAAAGTATGTAAAAATTCAAGTGTAAGAGGAATGTACATTCCCTATGATGTATCATTTTGGATGGTAGGGTAAGAGTGTATGCAAATTTATTTATTTTTATTTTTTTTTTATTTTTTTTTATTTTTTTTTTTTTGAAAAATCAAGAAAAAGAAAAAAAAAATAGAAAAAGAAAAGAGAAAAACATACGGACTACCATCCCGTTTCATTCTATGTTTGTTTTATGTTTTTGTTATTTTTGATTTATTAGCTTTAGTCGAGTTGAGTCTTGGCTTAGCAACGCCATATTATACATGTAATTAACCAAGATGATTAACTCGCCACCAGTAAATATTGCCTTTATCCAACAAAACCGTGTTTTCCATATCCCTACACCAAACGTTATAACCCTTTAAAAGACCTCTTTGATAGTTTATCCTAGGTGCTTACGCCAAGTGGTGGAGGTTTGATCCTTTCCCAAGCCTATGGTAATCTATTTGCTATGACAGGTAGTGAGAGATGTTTTCCATTTCCATATTGTGATATATATACTTTATTACACCCGAGAGATGTGAGTATCTAAACACTATTTGTGAGGTGCTAATGTATGACCTCCGTGCTTGTTTTTGGTTTTTAGTGGAATGATTATTTGTTGTAATTACTTTTATATTAGTGTTAAATGACCCTTAACTTGCATTTTGATTAGAATAAAAGCGCATTTGCTTGAGGACAAACAAATCTTAAGTGTAAGGGTATTTGATGAGGCGAAAAGTGTACCGCTTTTAAGGGGTCATTTAAGCCCGAATTCGAGATTATTTGATCAAATATTGCCCTAAATCGTTCCTTTTGTCATTTTAGGTACTTTTGGAGAAAAATCTAGAAAAGAAAGTATTTTGGACGTTTTTGGAGCATAAAAGTGAAGAAAACGGCAAAGTCTCAAAATTCCTTGCTGGAATAGTACCTGACGGCGTCAAGCTTCTACACGTGACGGCGTCAAGAGTTACAAAAGAGGTGGATGTGGAACTTATAACGTGACGGCCCAGAGAGTTTTCAAGCTTATTGGCCCGAAGGCGTCACCAAGGCCGTCAGGGTCCAAATACTAGTGACGGCCCAGAGTAATTTCCTACATGATAGCGTCACAATTGGATCTAGGCAATATGATTTTTATCATGGCGGCGAGTTGACGGCGTCACGAGCTAATACATGATGCCGTCAAGATGTAAACTCTATATATAGTTTTCCAAATTTCATTCTTTAGTGTGCAACTTTGAGGGAATAAACCCTAGACGAATTTTAATAGCTTTTCAAGGGTTTCAACCCCTTGATTCTTCCATGTTCAATTGAAGATAAGTATTCATTCAAATCATTCAATATGTCTATGTGTTGTGTGATTATATCTTACGCTTGTCTTCTCTTTAACATGTTAGGCTAGATTTTCATTGTGTTTGCTTAGATGTAGTGAAACCTTGATGTTTATTATGGGTTGATTGTTTGTTTATAATTGTTACGAATGATTGTATTCGATGTTAGGCTTAAGAAAACTGGCAGACTTCCATTGGTAACTTGCTTGAACGTCTTAATAAACATGATCGGAGGTGTACGACGATTTTTGGTTGTATTTAATGCGTAAGAGAATTCTAATGATCCCATGTTAGGAGCTTCTAACGGCTCGACATAGGAGTGATGTAGGATCTTATAGAGTTAGGGAATATTGTACACGGCCCTACGACTAGTATTAAGGAATATGACCCGTCATCCATACAATTGTAACAAGCTAATCGACCTGTAAAAGATATCTAGGGAGTAATGAAATTTAAGTAAACACAACTTTCCTCATTATTGTTTCCACCACATTAGTATATTAGTTTCATTTTCATTTCTGTTATTTTATTTTGATTGAATTTTTAGTTAATTGGGTTAGTTGGCTAGCAACTAATTCCGTCCACTCCTTCAAAATCCGAGATTTTAATTGCTTTCTATAAAATATAAAAATACAAAAAGAATCATCCCTCACCTCTAGACCTAGTTTAGTAGGCTTTCTAATCCTAGCGACACTATTCCTGAGTTGAATGATCAATCCCCCGGTACTTGTCACTATACTATACTACAACGATCAGGTACACTGCCTGGTGGGGGTTGTAAGCTTCTCTAGATCCCTTGAGAGGTAAAACCTGTTGCGAGGGTGCAATTCCCACGTATCAGTCGTCTCCCTTTAACTCAACACGAGACAGCCCAGAACATTTATAACGGGACAGTGTCAGAGATCTCTTGGGCGATACGAAACCCTATGACATGGCAACCTGACGGCGTCAGAGGCTAAAACGTGATGCCGTCAGACTTATATATCTATATATATATTTCGATTTTCATTCATTAGAAGTGTGGAACTTTTTAGCAACAAACCCTAGACGAATTTCACAGCTACTTTAGGGTTTTCAAGCCCTCTTTTCTTTCATGTTTAATTAAAGATAATTCTTCCTTTTAATCATTCAATATGTCTATATGTTGTTTGATTGATTGTTTATCTTTTCTTTTCTTTAACATGCTAGCTTAGATTTATTAGTGTTTGCTTAAATCTAATGAAACCTAATTTTTGAATATTGATTGTTTGGTTGATTGATTAGCGTTAGGCTTAAGAAAACTGGCTAAATCTCCTATACGGTAACTGGCTTGAACGTCTTAAGAAACATTATCAAATGTATACTACGGTTTTATTGGTTGTATTTAATGCATGAATGATTATTAAGGAGGCCATGATAGGATACTAAACGTGTCGTCATGGGAAGAGATAGAAACTCATAGGTTTGGGGAAAGCTGTACACACCCTCACGAATGGTATTAAGGAATACAATCCTTTCATCCAAACAATCGTAACAATTCAATAATTCAATAGGAAATAACTAGGGAGTAGTGAAATCTAAGTAAACACAATTTTCCTCACCATAAGAAGTTCACCAATTTATTTTCTGTCATTTTATTTTATTTTGTTAATTAGTAGTAATTTTGGGTTAGTTGACTAGCATTTAATTCCGCCCACTCTTCCAATACCCGAGATTTTACCTGCTTTCATAAAATATAAAAATACAAAAAGAATCATCCCTCACCTTTAGACCTAGTTTAAGTAGTTTTCAATCCTAACGAACACTATTCCCCAGAGAACGATCAATCCCCCGGTACTTGCCACTCACTATACTATATCGGTCAGGTACACTGCCTGGAGGATTGCAAGCTTCTTAAGATCCCTTGAGAAGTAAAACTTTCCCGAGTCTTGCGATCCGCATCAGTCATACTTCCAAGAAAAGGCCATTCTCGCTCTAACTAAGGAAGTCGTCAACACTATCAATGATCATTTGCAAAAGACATTTGCAGGTGACGAAATGGTTTATCTAAGTTGCGACAGTATTGATAAAATTGATCGTGGCGCAGCAATTGATTAATCTGTTTTCTCACCAGAATTTATCAACGAACTAAAATTCTCAGGTGTTCTAATCCATAGACTTGTGTTAAAAGTCGGTGTCCCAATAATGTTGTTGCGAAATATCGATCAATCAAATGGATTATGTAACGAGACACGACTTCAAGTTCTTCGATTATCAAGAACTTCTATTCAAGCACAGATAATTAACGGAACACATTTTGGAAATAAGGTTATCATACCAAAGTTGAGAATAACTCCGTCTGATAAACGTTACCTCTAAAGATCGTGAGGAAACAATATCATATTTCAGTGTCATTTGCCATGACAATAAACAAGAGCCAAGGGTAATCACTTTCAAGACTTGATTTGTACATGTCACGTTCGGTTTTCACACATGGACAACTATATGTGGCTCTTTCGCGTGTAAAAAAAGTTTGAAGGTTGTTGTCTCTGATGCGGATGGTAATCTATCAAAAACTACTACCAATGTAGTCTACAAAGAAGTTCTTCAAGGTTTATGACCATGTTTTAAGAGGTACATACCAATATACATACGATATCTTTTGTGATAGTTTTTAATTTACATGTATTATCAATCATAAACATCTTTTTACTTACAGTATTATTTTTTAGGTACTCAAGAAATATTCATTAGCTTATCACTTAATTATCACTCACTACATACATTTGCTTTTCAAGACCATAAAGATTGTAGCCCGCGTGCATGAACGTTTATTATATTAATAGTTACATCCAAAATTCTTTATTGTATGATTCACTTATTACATATTATTCCATTAAAAAATATAAAATACTTACCTTCGTTGTTTTTTCTTACTTTACTCACACGCTTAGTTTCTTGATACATTCATTCTTCTAAAAACCCGTGAATCCACATGTCTATAAGCTAGTTACATATAAAACAAATAAGAACTACATTTTAGTGGTATAAATTAAAAAAGAAACTAGTTAAACATCTTTCCAAATTTTAGTGGTATAAATTAAAAATTAAATATTTGTAAAGGTTTAAAAGAACTAAAATAAAAATAATAGTAATAAACACATTAACTTCATCTTCTTCATTTACGTACACACCCTAACCAGAATACGGTTCACACACACCAAAAAAACATAAACATATAAAAAAAATTAACTGAAAACGAAGAAAAAAATATATAATAAAAGCTTCGAAATAAGACACACCATGGCGTTGGCGCTATGCCTTTGGCGCCGCTCCTTATGTCATGGGGCACACCAAAAAGATGGGGAGAGGTTGATAGCTGATCCTCTTATAAAATTGAATGAATTTTGACCAAATGTTAGTTCATTTTTTACTTTTATTAGGTAATCGAAATGATTCATGACAAAATTAAGCGATATAATTGCACAACTTGAAATGCTATACAATATCAAATAATGTTACAAGTTATAATACAAAATATAAAAAGGGTATCATGAGAATGGTTAGCCATTTTCGTTATAACTATCCGAGTCCGAGGACTATTTCTATAAAATTTTGTTAACAACAATCAAGGTTAAACATGATTGTAGAGAGTTATGGTACCTAAAATATGAAGTTTTTTTTAATTGAAATAAGATGAAGATTATATCAAGGGGCAATTCTGAGACTAGCCCGGTCTCGCAAGAACGCAGGCTTTTAAGGACTCACTTTGGTGGTTTTCTTAAAATAGACCGAGCGACTTTCGAATTAATATAAAGGCGACATGTGTCAACAAAAAAAAGTCACGCCCAATCATCTTTGTCATAGTTGTGTAAGGGCTAACTAGGTGTACTTTTTTAGCAACATATGTCCAACGACTTTTGGTGGCTTAAGCGACCTTTTATTTTGTCCGTATCTAATAAAAAAGTCAAACTTCAAAAAAAATTATTTGTATCTTATCTTATGTTTTAGTAAAAGTATATTTTGTTTATTTACTTGTATATTAATTATCCACCTCATATTTCTTATCCTCACCGCCTACGTTATCCTCACACATATCTCCCTTACCATCTCCAGATTCCGGTAACATCAAAAATTCCGACCAACTACCCACCTACCACTACCTAAATGCAGACACTTATGAAGATGAGAATGTGAAGGAAATAGAAGAACTAAAAAGGATTTATCTACACGATCTATTGTTACGTATAGGTTCCCCGCGAAAGCAAACATTAGATGCATGTTTAAGCAAGGTGAATACTTCGATAGACCAGATTAGGGCTCGGTATATTGGGATGAGACCATATGGTGACGTTCAACTTGCGAAAATGATGCTAATGGATGGTTGCTTTAGAATAGAATTTTGTAAAAAGCATTCAACCAAAACCAATAGTGTAAACCCTTTGCGTGCTCAGTCTATATGCCTAGACTTGTTGCTGATGGAAAACCAGATTCCATTCTTTGTACTAGGGCTTAGCATCGGGCCGAAACCGACCCGCACCCGACAAGTCCCGAAACCGACATGGCTGAAAATCCTAACTGAATCCCGACCAGATTCTAGTTCGTGTAATCCCGAATTCCGACCCGAGTCCCGAAACGAACCGATTTGTATGGTATTCTTTGTGTTTTCTCGGGTAATCCCGACTCCCGACCCGACCCGAGTCCTGACATGGCTGAAAACCCAAACCGAGTCCCGACCCGAGTTAAGGTCAGTTTGTGTCAGTCGGTGTCGGTCGGATTCGGGCGTCGGTCGGTCGTTGGGCGTCGATCGGGATTGCTCAGCCCTACTTTGTACTTAACTATATCTTTGAGTCCACTGTTTTAAAATCCGAGCCAACAGCCTTTCTCACTAAACTTATCTATATGGTACTGACAGTTGGCACTCCCTTTCGCACACACTTAAGAATCAGATATCAGTCATAAGTATCTGCATTTAGGTAGTGGTTGGTGGGTATATTGAAAAAATGTTGGCCGGAATTTTTGATGTTACCGGAATCTGGAGATGGTAAGGGAGATATGTGTGAGGATAAGGTAGGTGGTAAGGATAGAAATATGAGGTGGATAATTAATGTACAAAGTAAACAAACAAAAAGTATTTTTACTAAAACATAAGATAAGATACAAATAATTTTTTTTTGAAGTTTGACTTTTTTATTAGATATGGACAAAATAGAAGGTCGCTCAAACCGCAAAAAGTCGCTGGATGTATGTTGCTCAAAAAGTACACCTAGTTAGCCTCTTACACAACTATGACAAAAATGATCGGGCGCGACTTTTTTTGGTGACACATGTCGCCTTTATATTAATTCGCAAATCGCTCGATCTATCCCAAGAAAACCACCAGAGTGAGTCCTTAAAAGCCCGTGTTCTTGCGAGACCGGGCTAGTCTCAAATTTAGCCTTTATATCAATGTGGAGAATTAAAGTAGACGAATATGGATACCGCTCTACCCAATTTATATCAGATTAATTTCTATCCTAGATAACTCTTCCTTTAAGAATGTTAATTTGCAAATTAGGTGAACCTACAATTTCAGAGTAGTGATCATATATATCCTATTATTACAACCCAATTCATGAGATTTTTTTTTTTTTTTGGTTGAAGTGGTGAACATTATATTAAACTCCAAACTCTTATATACAAGTACATATGCAAGACATTGTTACAATTGACATGAAACATCAAGAACATACAATCTTCAAACTATACTGCTTCCACAGAAGCATATCCACAAAGAAGCATATAAATTTTTAGAAAGTACGTAGTAATCAACTAACTGAAGACTTCTTGAACTCTTGAATTGAGTGAATTATGCGTCACATTTGTTTTTAAAAAATTTATATCATTATGTTTTTTCTTTTGTAATGCTTCTACCATCAAATTTATAATCTTCATCAGCAATTCTAGATATTCAAAACCATTACCGGAAGAACACATTGTTGAGTCATTTGATGGTACTTGAAAAGAGTCGAATGGAAGACCTCATATTCAGCAAGTTAGTCGATGCTTTAAGAGACACATAAGTGTTTATAATTTGTTGGGATATCATTTTGGCCACTGATCAAAGTTTTAAAAGACATATACTTAGAGAAAAGACTACGAGTCACGTCACACACTTATATAAGATTAAACATGAGTGAGTAAGAACCGGAATGTACCAAAAATCATAAGATCATGTGTTTTTTAGTTCAACAGTCAATTCGTAACACTTTCATAGTGGTCCGACTCTTTATATTTCTTGTTCTTTAGTTTGATATAATTCCAACATAGTTATAATACTTCTTAATATTACAGATAGAATATGCTATCTTTAATTGGGTTTCTACTAATACTAGGGAAAGGACATTTGAGTAGATAGAATTCTACCTCGCTCATTCATGTCCATTCATGGTAATTACAGGCTGTACTAGAAATCGAAATCATGTTACTGATTTTTGTTTGAGCACGGAACTAAAATAGAGACATCAATTGGAGTTCTCGTGAGTTTGTAACTAAATATAAAGTAACAACAATATTATTTATAATTTTATAGTGTTAAAGAAGCTTATTATGTTTTTTCTACTTTATAATAGCTGATTATACATCACCTTTAACGGTAATTTGGTCATTTCTTCCAACTTCATCTTCTACATCTTATAACTAAATACGAAGTAATAGTTAATACAAACGATCTATTATGTGTGTGTTGTTTTAATTAGAGAGATGAAGGTTAGGTGCAACGTTGGCTGGAAGTGGTGGTGTTGTTGGTAGCCGAAGGCCGGTAAAGAAGACAAAGGCTTTTAACGTCGTTTCATGAAAAAATGGGAAATTTAATTAAGCATATGACAACTGATTAAACACTCTGTTGAGCATTATGAGATTTTTTGAAATAGAGAAAACATAACGAATTCTAAAAAGTAGTACATAGAGTATTTATTGATTTTACCCATATAATAAAAAGCTTAATTAACTGTAATTACAATAAGAGAGAAATATGGAAACAAGAGGTAAGAGGAAATTAGAGTAAATGATTAAAAAAAGTTATCATACTTGCCATTATTTTCTCTTGTGGGTAGCGAACAAATTTTTTTGCTTTTGTAGGTAATTTTTTTTTAAATTCATCATTTTTAGGGTACTATTTTAGGGTACTATGTGACATTTTGCCCCTTCGGGGAAAAAATTTCTGCAAAAATGTCCAAAAATTTGGCAAAATACCTAAACAAGATGAATTTGAAAAAAAAGTACCAACAAAAGCAAAAAATTTATTCGCTACCCACAAAAGGAAATGAAATGGTGGCAAGTATAATACTTTTTTTAATCATTTGCCCGAAGAAATTTATACAAAATGGAGGGTTTCAAAATTGAATCCATGTCATGTGGTTTAGAGTCTGGTAAGAAATCTTATTCAAGTTCTCAATGGAATTGTTGCCTTTCTTAAAAAAAAAAAAAAAAGAAAGAAAGAAATCTTATATTCAAGCTATAGAATTAAACTCTTGTGATATAAGAATAAAATTCCTTCAGTAGCAATCCCATACTTAGTATAAAGGGATTATCATGAATTTAATTTGATGTCATTTTTATGGATACCAAGAATGGAGTTCTCTTGTAGAATCAAGCTCCTCATTTTTAAGTTATTTTATACAGCATATGTTTCCTTATTTACCAAAAGAAGTTTTATTCAGACAACCTAGTAAGAAGTCAGAAAATATAGATCTCTCAAAAAGAGTAACATGACAGTTTGACCATCTAAAAAACATTTACCTCTTTACCTCATAGCAAAACAATGTTTTTTGTCAAATCACTCATGTCATATTAACCATGCTAATTTGGTTAGATTCTGACACCCGAAATTTAGATTGACAAATTGGTAAAATGAGCGCTTGCGTCATGGCTTGCATCATCGCAGCCATTAGAGTATTTATAGCGCGTCATGGTTGGTGCTTGGCATTGGAAAAGTAGTTGCAATGGCAAGTGAAGAAGCTGTAACCATGAGAGTTGCAGACTACCTACACATGAAAGGTGGCAATGAAAAATCGAGCTATGCCAACAACTCTTTTAGTCAAGTATCTCTTACTTCCTATCTTTATCTATATCTGTTCTGTTAACATCTCACAATTCCATCACTTGAGCATATGTTTTTAAATTTCATGCAATTGATTTCAAACCCTTGTTGTCCTTGAAATGTTTCAGGAAATCACAATAAGGAAAGTGCAACCGCTTATTAAAAAAATAATCAAGGGCATAGCCAATCTTGATGGTTTCCCACAGTGTTTCAATATTGTAGATTTGGGTTGCTCTACCGGACCAAACACACTATTGGCTGTGTCTAACATTATAAATGAAGTCCATGAAGTGTGTAAAGAAAAGAATCTTAAATCCCCTCAATTTCAAGTTTACTTAAATGACCTTTTTGGAAACGACTTTAACTCCATCTTCAAATCATTACCAATGTTCTATGCTGAACTTAGCAAGGAGAAGGGAGAGGATTTTGACAGCTGTTTCATTTCGGCCGTGCCTGGTTCTTTTAACGGGAGGCTATTTCCAGACAAGAGCATTCACCTTTTTCATTCGACCAACAGCCTTCACTGGCTTTCTGAGGTTAGTCTATGGCACCAATCCACCGAAGGTAAAAAAAGAAATTTGGTAATCATGCGCGTAAATTTGACATTTAAAAGAAGAAGAAAGAAAATTTAATTAATACATGTTGGGTGCTTAACTTATCTCTAACTTCTTGTAGTTCCTTATGTGAATTTTTGTGTTTGGAAATGTTATTATTCATTTACTTAGTTTAGTTCAAAGTTGCTATACTAGTTCCAAGTATGTATTTGGACAACGCAAAAACAATTCGACCGAAAGAGCAATCTTTAGAGTGTATATAAGGGGCGAATCTAGGACTATAGATCATTAAGGAACTGGACATGATTCCAACTACTATATATTTAAGGGAAAAGTAAATACAAATAGGAGTTTGGGCATTAACAATTTGTTATTGAATTTATTGTCAGGTACCTAAAGGGATTGAGAACAATGGGCTAAATGTCTACTTGGCAAAAACTAGCCCTCCAAATGTGTTTGAAATGTACAGGATGCAATTTGAAAAGGATTTTACAACTTTTTTAGAATCACGTTCCAAAGAAATAATAGATGGAGGGCATATGGTTCTCGCATTTGGAGGACGAAGTGATGTTGATTCAAGTTGCAATGGTAGAAGTTGTTTATGGGGGTTGTTTGCTAAAGCACTTGCCGATATAGCAAAGGAGGTATGTGGTTCTTTCAAGTACTTCAAAGCTTATAATTAAATCTCTTATTTGATAACTAAAATTTTCATGAATCTTAATTATACTCAATGCAGGGATTGGTTAGAGAATCTGATATTCAGTCGTTCAATGTGCCTATGTACAATCCATGTGAGGACGAAGTTAGGGGTCTTATTCACAAGCAAGGATCTTTTACTCTTGATACATTGGAATCATTTGAAGCAAACTGGGATCCAAATGACACTAATTTTGCAAATGTGAAATCTTCTGATGAACCAAACTTCGGAAAGAGGGTTGCAAAGATGTTTAGAGCTGCCTCAGAACCAATGTTGGTAACTTATTTTGGACATTCTGCAATGGACTTGGCATTTCAAAAGTTCGGAAAATATATGGATGAACATTTCTCGACTGAGATAATAGAGATCTTTATACTCGTCATTTCCTTGACAAAAATTTAAACCATTTGTGTATTAATTTGAGTTGCAATGTGGGTTGTTATTCATGCATGTGGAAAATTTATGCGGTATTGTTGCGAAAAGAGTATACTGTCAAGTGTCAATGCTTAATAAAGACAATAATTAGTTGATGTATATTGAGCTTTCATTTACACAGACGAATAATTCATGCTATTGGCAAAAAGTTCAAGGCTACACTGAATGATTAAATGTTATGCTTACAAAAAGTTCAAGGCTAAATTCTATTAGAACAAAATACCTTTTCTTATCCTTTCCAAATTTCTAAAAAAATGATCATACTACAATTAGCAAGCCTATATGATCAACATCTTTCTACTTTGACCTTTTACGTCAAAAATAAAACTGAAACTTTAAACTAGGGATGACAACGGGTCGGGTTTGGGTCGGGTTTTAGTGAACCCGTACCCGTACCTGTTTATAATATCCATACCCAAACCTGCCCCAAAACCCGTCGGATACCCGATTAATATTATCCATCGGTTTTTCGGGTTTTCCCACGGGTTTCGGTTATCCCCAATTGAATAATATATAATTAAATAATATATAGAAAAAATAACGGTACTAACATTAAGTTACACTAAAATCCACCAAAAAACAAAGGAAAACACCTTAATATAATCATTTTTTTTTAAAGTTAAAGAAAATGAATATAGTATCAAACGATTTAATACTTTTAAATAATTCATGTACAAAATAAAATATGTTATGTAATAGAGATACGTATATAAAAAAATATAATGGAAGAAATTATATATAATACATATATATTCTAGTTAATTATAATATCACTAAAGCGGGTATAGATTCGGGTAAACGGATACGGGTAATCGGGCGGATATTACCAGAACCCGTACCCGGCTAAAAAATTATATCAATACCCAAACCCGCATCCAAACCCGCCAACCCGCCCCCGACCCAACCGGTTCGGGTTTCGGTTTTCCCCGTCGGTTTCGGGTGCTTTTGCCATCCCTACTTTAAACTCTTAAGTCAAAAGACATGAAATCAACCATAAAAAATATTTAACACATTGACCAAAGACCAATTAAGTACCATCCAAACCGCAACATGAATAACACAAATAGAGAAATGATATATTTTACCAATATTTTAAAACCCGGTTTTTTATTGACCCGGACGAGAGATCGGTTCACCAGGTCACTGCTTTACAGGTCAAACCGGTTTTATGAGTAAACGAAAACAAACAATATATATTTTGTTCGAACAACTTTTAAACACTGAAAATTCAATAAAAACATCATCAAATTGTAAAAAGCCTATAAACATGCTGACGTGTGTAGCCGAATGGCCAGGAACCATTCGGCTCACATAGACCTAGCCGAAGGGCACATGCCGAAGGAAAAGCCTCAACGGGTGTGAACTGATGACATAACACAATCCCAGGATTTTAGGGATCGTGTCGCCCACTTGTTCTGACATCCAACAACCAGGTATGGCCTTGCTCCTTCCCAAGGCAGAGTAGGTAATGAGGTGAGTAGTATAAATACCCTTTACCTCATTTATGATTCAACTAACACACACAATACTCTCACCAGCATTTATTACAAACCCTTCATCCTTTCACATACTCATCCTCACACCGGAGGTTGGTCTTGGGATAAAACCCAAGGCGAGCCTAACGTGTGCTACTCTTGTGCAGGGTATTACAAGAGACCGGGCGACAAGCTTAACGGCGGGACCCATTCGCAAGGTTTTACTTCAACAAATTGGCGCCTTCCGTGGGACCTGCTATTCATTCTACCAATAGAATCCGAATGTCGGGACCTCCTCCTTTCCACCCCTTCCACACACCTGATCCCCGGGTTGGAGGGAGTGGAGATAACAACGACAATACGAACAATCACGATGATTCAGAGAATGATTCGTCCAACCTCCAGGCGATGATACTCAGTCAGATGACATCTTTAACGGAACTTATTAAGGAGCATAACGTAAAGGGAGGAAGGATAGTTCAACCCATATGTCTGGATTTCGGAGACGAGAACGACAAAGATAAGGGAAAAGAGAAAGCGACAGAGGCCGATGAAGAGCTGAAGAAACCTTTTAAGGAAGTGCTAAGATCTCCGTTCACCCGTCGAATAGTTGAATTCGCAGGAGAAAACTATGTGATGCCGCTAAATATGAAGTTTTATGATGGGTTGTCGGATCCGAATGATCACCTTACCAGGTTCACCGGAGCCGCCAACCAAATGCAGTGGCCAATGCCAACTTGGTGTCTCATGTTCCAACAAACCTTGGATGGGGCAGCCGGAGGATGGTTCGAACGACTGGAGCCGGGCAGTATAGACAGTTGGAACAGTTTAAGGGAGCAATTTTCAACTCGGTTTTCATTAAGGAAGAAGTGTACTAAAGACCCTACAGAAATCACCAAGATTGTCTGGAGAGCACATGAATCGTTACCAGACTTCAAAGAACGATGGACAGATGAAGCAAGCTATATCAGTGGAGTTCCAGAGATCATGCGTATTTCGGCCTTCATGGGTGCACATAAGTGTCCAGCTCTCGCTAAGAAGTTCTCAGATAGGGTGCCACGAACGGTAACCGAGATGTTCACCAGAGTGGATGACTTCATAAGGTCTGAAAAAGCTTTCCGGGATACAGAACTGCCCAAAGGAGAGGGAACGGATACAGGCCGAGGGAATTACTCCGCTCCCAAGGGAGATCGGATGGTTAGAGGAGGTTTAGGAAACAGGTTCATGGTAGACCGTAGGAATGACCAGCGACGAAGGGATGTATTCCAACCTTACATTTCTCCTCGAACCAACCCTGGATGGGCCGAGGCAAATAGCCGGAGTAATTACCAACGTTCGGAACCATTTCGGAGCAATGCTGAGCGTACGAACATAGGCTTGTTGGTCAAACTTCCGCGTGAAATCTTAACTACCGAGCGTCAGTTGAATCTGCCTCAACCTCCACCGATGATTGGTAGACCAAGGGCAGAAAACATGGATAGGTTTTGTGAATACCACGGTGAGAGGGGCCACCTCACAAACGATTGTCACCAACTCAAAAAGCAATTAGAGATGGCATTGAAATCAGGGAAACTCGATCACCTACTCAGAGACTGGAAGCAAAGGGATGCCGGAGGAAATAGGGATTTCCCTAAAAAAGATGACAAAGGAAAGAATAAGGTGATTAACATGATCCGGAGCTCTTCCATCGTCCAGAAAAGAAAGTACGGAGGCTGGGACGAAGATTGGATGAAAGTACCGATAGTATTCCCGTCCATATCAACAAGTGATTTGTCAGAAGAACCACTTATCATAGAGGGAGACATAGAAGGATATCTAGTAAGGAGAATATATGTAGACGAAGGGTCTTCTGTCAACGTAATGTATGAGCATTGTTTCCGCAATTTGGATGCATCCGTTAAGGAGAGATTGGAAGAAACCAATACTTCGTTGATTGGTTTCTCCGGAGAAACAAACAGGCCGTTGGGAAAGATAGAGCTAGAGGTAAAATTCGGTGATAATGGGTTATTCCGAAAGACCATAATGAAATTCTGTGTGGTACAATCCCCGTCACCTTACAATGTTATACTAGGAAGAACGGGGTTGAAGGGGCTAAGGGTCGTTCCATCCACCATCCACTCCATGATCAAGTTTCCCACGCCCCGAGGGGTAGCCACCGTAAAAGCTAGACCTGCGGCTGTTCTGCAGTGCCGAAGGATAGAGGAAAGCCAACAGGATAACCCACGAGGAAAAGCAATACCTGAGGAGAAGACCGTGGAGGATATCTCAACGGAAGGGGTGCTTGTGAACCCAGCGTATCCGGACCAGCTGGTTGCTATAGGTACAGGATTCTCCACGGAGTGTCGGAGATATCTTGTTGAATTTCTAAGAAGGAATAACGATGTGTTCGCTTGGCAGCCCTCGGACATGACCGGTGTTCCTAGGCGATTAATAAAACATCACTTGAATGTGAATGTTTCAGACACTCCGGTCGCTCAAAAAAGTAGAAGCCTCTCGGCTGAAAAGAATCAAGTGATATTAAAGGAGGTGGAGGAGTGGTTGAGAGCCGGTATTGTTAGGCCGATAAGATATCCTACGTGGATTTCCAATCCAGTGTTGGTCAAAAAATGAGACGGAAGTTGGCGCATGTGTATTGATTTCAAAAATTTGAATTCTTCCTGTCCGAAGGATTATTACCCTCTTCCTGAGATTGATTGGAAGATTGAGTCGGTGGTAGGATACAAATACAAATGCTTCTTGGATGCGTATAAAGGGTACCATCAAGTACAAATGGCAGAGGAGGACGAAGAAAAGACGGCATTCTACACAGAACAAGGAACTTATTGCTACACAAAGATGCCGTTTGGCCTGAAAAACGCAGGGGCAACCTACCAACGTCTAGTTGATTCGGCTTTCCGGACACAAATAGGAAGAAACTTGGAAGCTTACGTAGATGACATGGTGATTAAAAGTAAAGGGGGAAAAGAGATGTTGGCAGATATTGCCGAAACCTTTGACAACCTAAGGAAGATCAACATGAAATTGAATCCTAAGAAATGCTCGTTTGGTGTAGAAGAAGGAAAGTTCCTAGGAAACATGATAACCTCCGAAGGTATTAGAGCAAACCCCAAGAAAACGAAGGCAATTTCACAAATGCAATCCCCGAAGACTTTAAAAGAAATGCAATCTCTGAGCGGGAAATTAGCTGCACTGAACAGATTTCTTTCCCGGTCGGCCGAAAGATCACTCCCATTCTTTGACACATTAAAAAACATAACCAAAGAGAACAAAGAAGAATACAAATGGACGGAAGAGGCTGAGACTGCTTTTCAGTCACTCAAAAAGTTAATACTAGATCTACCAACATTATCTACCCCCAAGAAGGGGGAAGTCTTGTACATATACCTTGCCGCAGCCAAAGGTGCCGTTAGTGCAGTACTGATGGCGGAGAAGGAGGATAGGAAACTGCCTGTTCATTATGTGAGCCGAACGTTGCATGATGCCGAGAGGAATTATGTTCCGGTTCAGAAGTTGGCTCTGTCTCTACTACACGCGTCTCGTAGACTGAGAAGGTATTTTGAAGCTCACCCAATAAAAGTCATAACGGACCAGCCCATAAAGCAAATCCTTAACAAAGCCGAAGCATCAGGATGAATGGCTAAATATTCGGTTGAGCTGGGAGCTTATGATATAGATTATATTCCGAGGAATGTAATCAAGGGACAGGTTCTCGCGGACTTTATTTCGGAAATCTCTGTTGAGCCGGAAGGTACTGAACAAAGATCCCGAGAGGAAGAGGTACAAGACGACTCAAAACCGGGCAACTAGATTCTTTACACAGATGGAGCCTCCAGCAAGAAAGGATCCGGAGTGGGGTTGGTACTGATCGGACCTGATTTGGTCGAACACACGTATGCACTTCGTCTCGACTTCCCAAGTACCAATAACGAAGCAGAATACGAAGCACTCTTAGCCGGCTTAAGAATCGCTAAGAAAATGAAGGCGGAGGAGTTGGAAGTAAGAGTTGACTCTAAATTAGTCGCAAGCCAAATAAACGGAAATTTCGTGGCAACCAAGGAAAGTATGATTCAATACCTAGCAAAAGCGAAAGAGTATATTGGGGGCTTCAAAAAGTTCAAAATTTACAACATACCAAGAACCCAGAATCACAAAGCCGATGTATTGAGCAAACTAGCATCGGTAGCTTTCAACCATCTTACCAAAGAAATACTGGTTGAAGTATTGCAGAAACCGTCAACTGAAGAGAAACAGGTGGGAGCGATAGTCGAAGAAGAAGAAGACAATTGGATGACCCCCATCATTCGGTGTTTGGACGAAGGTGTCTGGCCTACGGATCCTAATGAGGCAAGGACCTTACGAATGAAAGTTCCGCAGTACGTAATGGAGAATGGTGTGCTCTTCAAGAAGTCCTACTTAAACTCAATGCTACGATGTGTAGGACCTCTACAAGCAAACTACGTCATTCGAGAGGTTCATGAGGGGATGTGTGGAATGCACTCCGGTCCCAGGTCTGTAGTGGCTAAGTTAAAAAGGCAGGGGTATTACTGGCCGACAATGCATAAAGATGCAAGAGAAGAGATTCAGAAATGTGACTCCTGTCAAATCCACTCTCTGGTACCAAAGCTGCCCAAAACCAATTTGACATCCGTAATGGCACCGTGGCCTTTCTATCAATGGGGAATGGATATGTTAGGTCCCTTTCCAGAAGCACCCGGAAGGTTGAAATACGTGATTGTAGCGGTGGACTACTTTACGAAATGGATAGAAGCCAAACCGTTAGTCAAAACCACCGGCAAAGACGTGAAGAAATTCGTTTGGGAAAATATCATTTGTCGATTCGGCCTACCAGGGATCATAGTTACAGACAATGGAACAAACTTTGTTAATGATCCTTTCAAAGGATGGTGTGAGAAGTTAAAGATAAAGCAAATAAACACCGCTGTAGCACATCCACAGGCAAACGGATTAGTTGAAAGAGCAAACAAGAGCTTGATGCATGGCATAAAGACTAGACTTGGAAGGGAAAGGGCCGGATGGGCAGACGAACTGCCGAATGTTTTGTGGGCTTTCCGAACCATGATGAAAACATGCAATGGTGGAACGCCTTTTAGCCTGACCTACGGCAGTGAGGCAGTGATACCGGCGGAAATAGGAATGCCTACACACCGAACCATGCTCTACAATCCGGAGGATAGCGAAGAGCAACAACGACTAAATTTAGACCTTTTGCAAGAAAGACGGGAAATGGCGGTGATTCGTGAAGCAAAGTACAAAGCAAAGGTCGAACAATACTATAACCGAAGAGTTAAACCGATGGCTTTCAAGGTTGGGGACTTCGTCTACCGGAAAAACGAGGCCAGCCGGGTTGAAAATCAGGGAAAACTGGGTCCGAATTGGGAAGGACCATACAGGGTAGTGGAAGCACACCAAAACGGTTCATACAAACTTGCTGGTATGGACGACAAGGAAATTCCTCGGACCTGGCATGCAATCAACTTACGAAACTATTTTATGTAAAATGGTTGTGACGATCAATGACAGCTTACGTCTTCCCCGCGTTACGGGAAGCGAATTTTCCTAAAGATTGTGCAAATTACTTATACGGATCGTGCAAAAACACTTCGTCCAATTACTTATACGGATCGTGCAAAAACACTCCGTCCAATTACTTATACGGATCGCGCAAAAACACTTCGTCCAATTACTTATACGGATCGTGCAAAAACACTCCGTCCATCTACTTATACGGATCGTGCAAAAACACTCCGTCCATCTACTTATACGGATCATGCAAAAACACTCCGTACAGAACTTACACACCATCCAAAATGCATGTATAAATTACACAAACTCATGTTCAAAAGCATAAAAACGGAACGATCATGTATATATGAACAAAATTACAAAAACGTTCTCCGGTAGTACAAGTACAATTCAAAATGTGCTAAAATACTTATTACAATCTAAATAAGGACACAAAAAGGGGTACAGTCACCCCGGATAAAATCCTAATCAACCTATTGGGTAGTGGGAGCAACAGCTGGAGTAGGAGTTTTCTTCTTAACAGGCTCCTCCGGTAGGAGATTCATCTGATCACCAAGGGGAAGATGGAAAGATTCCACAAGCTTCTGAACATACGGATATTCAGCCGAGAAAAGCTTATGATATTCCGGCTTCCAGAGTTTTGGGGCCTCCATGTTAAGCCTTTTGATCTTCTGCAAAATCTTTTCCGCATCCTCCGGTTTCCTTTCGGTGCGAACACCGTCTATGAACCCCCCGGAATAAGACAAGCTATAGACCCTTCCAAGACTTTTCTTGTATTCATCACTCTAGAGAAGCCTTCGGAAGGCTGCAGGGATCAGTTCCTTCACGGTATTCTGACTAACAACCTCGGCAACAGCCAACTGAGCAGTCAAACTCTTGTTCTCCGTCGAAAGCCTTTCGGCCTCCTGGGACTTCTCCGCCAGTCTCTTCTCAAGCTCCTCAATTTTAGAAATCTGAGAAGCGGTTAGACTGGTTGCCTCATTTTTCTCCTTCTCGATTTCTTCCAGCTGATCAACCAACCCCTTTTCCCGGATGGAGGCTGCAGTCCTCTCATCCTGCTGTTCTTTCTCCAATGCACGGAGCTCTTTCAACAAGGTTTCAAATTTTGCAATTTGGGCGTCCCTCTCGTCCTTCAACCCATCGGCAATAGACTCACACTCCCCATGAGTAGGCTCTAGCTCTCGGTAGTCTCGGTTCAATTGGCTAAACCTCTTCAACACCTCTGCTTGAAGTACCACGCCGGAACCACAATTGATGTATGACTGTCGGACAAGCTGATTATTATTCAGTCCGGCCAATGCTTCTTCTTCGGCAGGGGTGGCAAGATGTGACATCATCTCACGGCACGCTCGGAATGAGTTCATACGAACGTCATCCCTGAGAGTCCAGCCGGGGATAAAGTAACCTCCGGTCAAATCAGTGTGACCTGAAAATAGTAAGGACGGAGGACTAAGTAATATATATATATATATATATATATATATATATATATATATATATAAACATACCTTCAGACAGCGGTCGATTCTCTCCGGACTGTAGGTGAGTTCTAGAAGCTTGATGCTCCGAATGGGCTGCACAAGAAGATATAAGCATTCAAGTAAAGATAAATATACTTTAGAACCAGATGAGGAAAAGAAAGATGGCTCTTACCATCAGATGGGGTCGGAGGGGGATTATTCTGAAACCCTTCGACACCTTCATCAGGAGGAGTGTTGGATTTTTCCAGGGAATAATGCTCCTCTTCGGCATTTTCTACCGGATCATTCGGCCCTTGGCCACCATCATTCTCCTACTCGGACCTTTCCGACGGCTCAGCCTGGTTGAGAGGATTCGCATCCATGGTATGCTCCTCAGATGCAATGACTTCTTCTTCAACCTGCAATTTTCTCCTCCTTTTAGGCTGGCCGCTCGGCCCAGCCCCAGACCTCTTCTTACCAACGGGACGGGTCTGCTGTTTCTTTCTTTCCTCTTCTTCCCGAGCAGCCACCACATCGGAATTGGCCGCTTCAACCGTTAGTTGCGCATATGTTTTCTCGGGGATTGCAACGTCAGGAGCGAGGGGCTCGGCAGTTTTGTTTGGACGGGGCTGGTTCTCCGGCAAAGGATCTCCTTTGCTCACAACAGTTCCTTCGAGTTCCGGAAGCTCAAGATACTCGGACATAGTGATCACTACAAAGAAAAACACACAATTAAAACAAGCAGGAGTGGTACAAAGTAAATAGTAATAATAATAAACACCCCTTCTTACCCTCCCCTCCGGCATTCTTGATAACAAGATGGTGACCTGATATCCGGAAGGTGTTGGTAAGCCCATACACCCAAAGAAGACTGGTTGGGGGTTTCTGAAGTATTATGGGTCGAAGAGCCAATGTGTTGGCATCCCTCTGAGAATAACCGGTTGGGAAACGATCTGTTATCTGTGAATCCCTATGTCTCCACGGCATAGCGTTCGGTATAGCCCTTCGGTCAATCAAAAAGAAAAAATCCTTCCACCGTTTCAAACTTGTCAAAATCTCGGTAAAACACGTCTTGACATGTTTACCCGTCCGGTGTTCAAATGAGAACCAATGTCCCTGCTTACATAACCGGTAAAACACTCGGAAGAGGGAAACGGTGGGCACAACCTCTAAACTATAACACCGAACCTCAAACAACGTCACCCTATTTACACCCAACGGAACTAACTGGGACAAATGTACGTTAAAATGATCCATGACGCTTAAAAGGAAGGCTGAGAAGGGTATCCTAACGCCCCCTAACCTCATGAGCTGAACGTACACCCCTATTTTGTCTCCCGGCAACTCGATCATGGTGAGATCTGGGGGGGGGGGGGGGGGGGGAAGTATGGGATGAAGATCTAACGGGATTCCAAATTCTACTATCATATCGTCTAATTCTCTTTGGGAAAGCCTAGACGGGTGCATATGCATATCAAACTTACCGGGGGGTTTGGCTGTCAGTAACAAAGGAGGGTCAACTGGAACGTTCATCTCCCCAGGTTCACTTACGGCCATGGTCAAAACAATACGAAGTAACAAAATAAGAAAGGTTGAAACGCACCTCGGAATAGCTTTGCAAAATAACAAGAAGCAACCGAAGAGAATTGAGGAAAAACACAGTAAAAGGTAAAAATGAAGAATAAAGTAGTATATATAGTCGATATGGGGATGCGTGAAACGTCGCATCGTGTACCGCCCTCGACACGTGGCTAAGCCTTGACCGTTTGATGTCTGTGCAAAAATTAAGTGGTAACCAGCTGTCAAAGGGGGCATAAGGGTAATTTTGACGCAGCAAATAAACTTCAATAAAAAACGCGCAACATCCGCATCACAACGACAAGGGAACAACGGCACCTACACGCACAACGGAATTGGAACACCGGTTAGAACCGATACTCCAATACTGGGGGTGGGACATGTTGACGTGTGTAGCCGAATGGCCAGGAACCATTCGGCTCACATAGACCTAGCCGAAGGGCACATGCCGAAGGAAAAGCCTCAACGGGTGTGAACTGATGACATAACACAATCCCAGGATTTTAGGGATCGTGTCGCCCACTTGTTTTGACATCCAACAACCAGGTATGGCCTTGCTCCTTCCCAAGGCAGAGTAGGTAATGAGGTGAGTAGTATAAATACCCTTCACCTCATTTATGATTCAACTAACACACACAATACTCTCACCAACATTTATTACAAACCCTTCATCCTTTCACATACTCATCCTCACACCGGAGGTTGGTCTTGAGATAAAACCCAAGGCGAGCCTAACGTGTGCTACTCTTGTGCAGGGTATTACAAGAGACCGGGCGACAAGCTTAACGGCGGGACCCATTCGCAAGGTTTTACTTCAACAAAACAGCTACAAGATAATGATAGCGTTAATTTTAAACATGTAACAATTGTTAGTTTCCGTATAGATGTTTTAGATATGTATGAGTGTTACACTGTTACTATATATAAACCTCTTTATTTTGGTTAGCATTGACGGCTACACGTTTTTGTTTAACTAAGATTCTTTTCTTGCATCACTATGTGTTCTTAGGGGGTGGCAATGCAAGGGTCATGGACCCAAAGCATAAGATGCCGATCGGCATACCCGATTACCACCTCTTCGGCATGCGAAAATCGGCAAGGGGGAGGAGCAAAGATTGCCGAATCGGCATGGAGGCTCCCAATAAAAATCCGAACGTTGCACCATTAATTACCAAACGGTTTGTGGATTTTTCAAAAAAAAAAAAAATTCCCCTTTAAATATTACTAATTATTCCACTAATCTCTTACACATTCTATTAAAAATTACTAATTATTCCACTAATCTTTTTTTTATATAATCGGTATTTTTTTTATATATATATAATCGGTATTTTTTTTATTATATAATCGGTATTTTTTTTATATAATCGGTACTTTTTTTTTATATAATCGGTATTTTTTTTATATAATCGGTATTTTTTTTTATATAATCGGTATTTTTTTATATATTATACAATTTTTTATATGTAATCGTTATTTTTATAGGTGGTCAAGAAAATGATGATGATGTTGAAGTGGTTGAAGAAATAAAAACCACCGATAAAGCAAAAAAGGAACCTTGGTCGACGGAGGAAGAGGTCGCATTGGCAAAAGCTTGGGTTCATGTCTCGACATGTCCAAGAGTCGGGAATGAACAAAAGAGTGTAAGCTTTTGGGGTAAAATTCTAGAGCATTTCACGATAACCATGGGATGTAGTAATCGAACACATCATAGTTTGAACACGAAGTGGAAACATATGAATACCGAAGTGAATACTTTTAACGGACTATGGATCCAATCGGTATTTTTTTTAACCATATGCTTATTTTTATTTTTTATTTTATATAGTTGTAGTAATTTATACTTGTTACTTTTATATTTGTAGAACCGTCTTCGTGATAGTGGTTGTGACGATCTTTACGTGATGAAAAACGCCATGGCCGATTATAAGAGGAAATCAAAAGGCAAGAATTTTACTCATACAGAAGCATGGGAGATCGTTAAGAAAGCAGACAAATGGTTAAAACAACCATGTGTTGTTCAAACATCTTCGTCTAATTCCGATAAACGGAGAAAGTCATCGGAGTCTAGCAATGAAAATGAAAATGTTGAGACTATTCTTCCGGATTTGAATGACGACACAACACCAACAAGGAAAAAAAAAGGGAAAAAGACCGTTAACGAGGCTACGTCAATGAATAGTGTTGCTACGACCTTAGAAAGTTATGCGGCAAAGAAATCACAATTAATGGATGAGGCGGTGGAGAAAAAACGTGCAAAGGATGAATTGGCCGAAAAGTTGATTGCCGCACAAATCAAATGTTTTGAAGAAAAGACTTTTTTACGAGCGATGAAGTTCTTTAACACCCCGCACGATCAAATAGCTGATCCGGCTATGCGAGAAATTGCTATTGCCACAAAACGTGAGTACGCGGAGAAATACGGATGGTCATGCAATTTTTAGATATTATTATTATGTTGAATTTTTTTTATTAAGCAATGTACTTTTTATTTGAATTATTAATAAAATTTAATGTTTTCTTTAGTTTGTTTAATTTAATTATAAATAAAATAAATAAAAAAACATAATTTAATTCTTTTTTGCATCACCTTTGCCACTAAAAATTGAAACAAAGTCATGGTGAATTATAAAATGTGTTGTTGGCATGTGATTAGTTGAACATTTTTTGCCACTTACTTTTTGAATCACCATTGCCACCCCCTTATGAAGAACAATTTACATTATTAATTGTATTCAACTTAGTAAACTATTTAAGCCGGGTGACCCAACACTTTTTTTTTTTTTTTTTTTTTTTTTTTTTTTTTTTTTTTTTAATGAAATTTCGTTATATATATATATATATATATATATATATATATATATATATATATATATATATATATATATATATAGAGGTGGGTTCATGAAAAAAGTACACTTTGGTAGAAAAGTGAGAAAAATGTACAAATTAGCCCCTCATTTTTTTCACACCAAACTACAGGGACCTAATTGTATTTTCCTTCATTCTTTAAGGAGGTTTTGTAAATTCGCACCCTACCCCCCCCTCCCCCCCGAAAAAAAATTTTTTTCCCGCCAAATTTTTTTTTTTTTTTTTTTTTTTTGCCCAAAAATTTTCACGCCAAAAATTTATAACCCAGATGCACCTTTTTTTTTAGTGCATCTCAGTTATAAAAATTGGTGCATCATAGTTATAACTGAGATGCACTAATTTTTATAACTGAGATGCGCTAAAAAAAAGGTGCATCTGGGTTTTAAATTTTTGGCGGGAAAATTTTTGGCCAAAAAAAAAAAATTTTTTTTTGCCCCCAAAAAAATTTTTTTTTGGCGGGAAATTTTTTTTTTTTTGGGGGGTGGGGGTGGGGGTGGGGTGGGTGGGGGCATGTTTCAAGACATACCCCTGAAGTTTGAGATGTTTCAAATTAAACCCTGTAACTTTTTTTCTCACTTTTCTACCAAAGTGTACTTTTCTCTAAAACCTTACCATATATATATATATATATATATATATATATATATATATATATATATATATATATATATATATATATAGAATCAAATAAGAAGAATAATAAAAATAAGAAGGATAAGAAGTAATTACAACCGCATATTCTAGATGCACCTACAAAAATTGATACATCTTCATTCAAAATTTTCCCCCCAAATTAAAATGTGTGGCTAGAATTACTTCTTACACTTCTCATTTTAATTATTTTTCTTATTGGATCCCTTCCCTATATATAGTTAGGATCAAATAATGAAAAAATGGTCAAAAGTGAAATGTTGAGTTTTCAAGTGAAATGTTGAGTTTTCAACAATGGTCAAATGAGAGAGAAAGTGAAATGTAATTAATACTCTTATTAAAACACCCTAATACTTAGAAGTACAATTATTTATTCACATTGTACAACCAAATTAAAGCATATCTACCAAATTCAATACAACCAATCAAACACAAATCGGGTTGACCCGGGACGCTTCAAACCCGGCGAGTTGACCCAGTTTAATTTGACCCGTATTCGACTCAACCTAGCAAGTTGACCCGGTTTAACTCGACCCATTTTTCGACATGAACGGTTCAACCGGTTGAACCAACTAGGTTGAACCGGGTTTCAAAACATTATCCATTACTTAAAAAAGTACAATGATTTATTCACATTGTACAACTAATTAAAAACATATCTACCAAATTAAATACAACCAATTAAAACACAAACCGGGTTGACCCGGGATGCTTCAAACCCGGCGGGTTGACCCAGTTTAATTTGACCTGTTTTCGACCCAACCTAGCAAGTTGACCCGGTTTAAATCGACCAATTTTTCGACCGGAATGGTTCAACCGGTTGAACCACCTTAGTCGAACCGGGTTTCAAAACATTATGTTTAATTCCCAAATCTTCAAACTTTTATTATTTTTCGTTTATAACCTATAAACTTTTTTTTATTAATAAACTATTTGTTGCTATAAAATCCCGTTGCTATGTACGGGTACTCGTCTAGTATATATATATAGGGAAGGGATCCAATAAGAAAAATAATTAAAATAAGAAGAGTAATATATATATAAACTTCTTTTCACTTAATACTCAAACCAATATATACTCCGTACTTTTTTGACTCATTCTCCTGTCCCAAAAGTTACCAACTAAAACAAGCAGTACACCCCTTGTAAAATAGTTCCAACTTGTAAAGTATATGTCCAACTTTGTCAATCAAACCGTTTGAGTTCTTCCTTTCATCATGCTTAAAAACGTTACTTTTTTGATATCCATGCCTTCTTTAATCATAAGTACTCCTTTTCAATAGATAAATAATATTGTATTCATCAAAACAATTTTCTTCTAGTAAATATTGATGCCTTATCTAAAAAAATAATTGAAAGAACCAGATTTCATTCACAAAACTATAGTCTACGCTAGTATCTTCTATTTCAACATATGTACTCACTCCGTCTCAAATAATCTCAAAATTACTCTCTCAATACGAAAAAACACAAAGTTTAAAAAGAGTATAAGATCATTACATTTTTCTATCAATCAAATATCATTTTCACCAACTAAAATATAAATGACAATGGATGTCCATTTCAAATGATATCCATCTCATTCAATTTATATCCAAATGGATATAGATGAACCAAATGAGCAATTAATGGATATAAATATGAATATGAATGTGCGAAATTATTAGTGGACCGAATTTGAATGACATTTTGTCATTCATGAATCACCCGTTGTTTACCATCTAAAATATGGTATATACTATATATACACATATATCTTTGAAACATCATTTTTTTCTATTTCTAATGAATGCCCGCTTTATCTGTTGGATGTTGATATGAATGGATGAATCAAAGTTAAAAAGATGATGCTAAACTATATGGATATGGATTTGGATACAGCTTTACCTAATCAATATCCGATTCACCGCAATCCCTACACTACTCTCTTTTCATTAATTGAAAACTTGAAATAAAGAGTGTACTAGCTTTTGGGACTTTTGAACAATAATTTTAAGACGAAAAAAGTATTTAACCTTTAAAATTTTTTAATAGACATGTTAATGCATAAGGTAAATGCCCATATTCTCTTTCTCCCACAATTTAGACAATTTCATCGATCTTTACAAAATTGAGTTACAACTAAAACTTGCCTCGACATAAAACTGCGAGATCAAATAGTTTCCAACACAAACTAAATGGTTGAATATGAAACATGTTCACACTCATCATCAGGCAACATAACGCAAAAATCACTTCTTATGTAGGCAGTATGCACAATATATAAAAGACATCTCTCATCAACAAAATATTACAACATTGAATTGTTAACTGTATTAATATCACTGTTAACATGATTAAATGTACACAAACTTAAAAGTTAAAATTACTTTTGCTGATTTAAGCTAAAAAAAAAAAAAAAAAAAAAAAAAAAAAAAAAAAAAAAAAAAGTATTAACCTTATTCATATTTTGTACTCTCTCCGTTTTAAATTTATTTTTCAGATTTTCTTTTTGTATTATGTCATATTAATTGTCCACTACTAAAGTAGAAAGAGAATTTTAATTGAGTTTATTTTATTATCCTTAGTTGAGTTGATTATTAATTTATTACAAATTTTAAAGAAGAAATTAATTAATAAGTTAAAACTAAAATTGTTATTTTGCAAAGGTAGAAAAGAAAAAAAGAGTGTAATAGTTATATTTTCTATAAAATGTATGTTTTTTGTCGATGAACAATTGAGCCGAAAGAATTTATTTTATTATTATTATTATTATTATTATTATTATTATTATTATTAATAATAAGAAAAGTAAGCAAAAAGTTAAGATATTAATTGGAGGAAAATAAAAATAAAAATAATTGACTTTAAGATGCTCCTCCACTCATTCTTATCACTCCACTCACCAAACAAGTAAGAAAAAGAAAGTTTGATACTTGATACTCAAAACCACAATGGAAGCACTGATCTCCCACTTCACTTTTTTATCTGATCAGTCTCTCCATGACAAGAATTTTGACCCATCAACCATAGAGGATCTAATGCGCCTTTTCGAGCTCGAATCCTACAACTCATGGGCTGCAATGGAGCTACAGCTTGACCAAGAAGTTGCAGAAGCTGAGAACTCAATGCAAGAAGCTGAAGACTACCTTGATTCAGCTATGGAACAAGCCATGGAAGAATTCAGAAGGTTTGAAGAGGAAATGGAGCAAGAGTCGAATAAGGAGCTGCAAGGGTTGTTGTCCATAGGAGAAAGTGCCCGAAGGCTAGGAAAAAGTATGGAGAAAGCTGCGAGTTACGCGTCGAATAAGTACGTTGAGGCTGCTTTGAATTCTGCAACTGCGAGTATGAAGTCTGCTATGAAGAGTGTTGCTTCTAAGGGGAAGAAAGTGCATCCTTCTTAGTCGATTTTGGGTGTTCGAAATTGAAGGAATTGTAAGCTGGTTACGTACTGAATTAGCTATAATATGTTGTTGTTATGGACTTATGGTATTTGAATTAATAAGAGTGTATGTAATCATGTTACGGATAATGTGTCATTTTGAAATGGTATAAGATTGTTGCAGTATTGCCTTATGTGGTAACTTTGCTACTATGTTGTTTTGCTGTCATGTATAAAACTAGGATCTTTACATATTTGGTAGAATATACTTGGAATTCAGCCACCCAGATTTATATGGTCTGCGCAAACATTAGAGGATGGATATGTACCAAACGCTACACCTTTCGGGTTACTGACCCAACATGACCACTCACAACCCTGGCACGTAGAGTAGAAATCCACGGTCACAAAAGGGGTTTAGAGGTTTGTGGTATCTGAATCACAAGAAACATAATTCATGGGGACTTGAAACTGTCCAATCTACATTCATTTCTGGATTGGCTAATATATCCATTCGTTGGCATAAAAAATTATATGTCCGTGAGTAATCTTTTAGCCACATGAAGTGTGTTCCGAATGATAGGTTTTTAATGTTTCAATAATAAGTGGAAAGTTCAGATAATATAACTTCAGTTCCTCTTTTTTTCTTACCTGCTGCAAGATGTATCAACATCCTCACACGGGAGGAGAATGGTGACAGTACATCTTAAGGCTAAAGCCTAGGGGAAAAGCAATTCTAAACTTCAAAAAGTCCAAAAACAAGCACTAAAACAAAAGTGAGCGGCAAATAAACACAGAAGCACAGTACCTAAACACAAGCCAAACAAGAGACCCAGAAACAGCCAACCCCCAAAGCCTCATGTGGATTCACCCGTAGACGTTCCATGGAACATTAATCTTCAAGCATTGATGTGTAATCCAAAGGTAGGAAAAAATTCAAACATGAGCAGCTATACCCTCATTAAGAATATTAGAATAGCAGCACATAACACTAGACGCGCACTTCCAAACAAGCCACAGAACTACATATATGACTGCCAAAAGAATCTTATATATGACTGCCAAAAGAATCTTATGTTAAGATAATTATCCTTTTGTGAATGAGTGTTCCTTTAAAATTGTCTTTGCCATATAGAATTCTGATGAGGATTTTGTTTACAATGTGTGTTATTTGTGAGTTTATCTGCATTTTAGTTCTAACAGAGGAGGCAGTCAGGCCAACCAAGGTAAAAGTGTAGCGGTGCATTCTGACTCTAATGTGAATCAGTTGAATCAGAATGTGCGGGCTAACCGAAATGATGGTGGAGGTGGTGCTATTAACTACAATCCAAGAAACCATCCAGTTTGTCAATTATTGCTAAAGGAATGGAGCTCAAGGCCAAGAAACCATCCAGTTCGTGTGGCAAATACAAAAGATGTTGGATCTGATGATGCTTCTTATGCTAAAAGCCCTGAGGAAAGGAAGAAATATTATGTTTCATTATTGAAGGATGTGGTGAACGATAAGCTGATTGTGTGGCCTCCAATGGTTATGATTGAGAATACATGCATGGCTTAAACAGGAGAAAAACTGGTATGTATCACTAGTTTTTAATAGTGTCTTTTATGGTTATTTAGGGGTGTTTGGATATTTTCTGAAACTGATTATTGGCGCCTTGCAGTTGCAATAGTCTGTTCTTACTGTCTGAACAAACAAGTTTTGCTTTTGATGATTTTATTATGCAAATCAGTGCTAGATATTCAGTTTTATACCAGCTACAACAAAAATTTTTCTCAAAAGATAAGTACATAGGCATAGCTAACCTTCTTTTAACCAAATTCTAGAGAATTCAACCCCATTTCAGAAGAAGTATCTCCTATTTTCATAAGAAAGTCTTATTTGGTCATATTATGTAACTGATCAGAATTTGTCAAACGGTTATTCTGATTAGTCAAATATACGGGATCATTTTTAAGTATATCATACAATCTTTTTAATAGAACTTCTTAAGTCTGGTTAGTTTAATATATGTGATCCTTTTTAGAAATTACATCCAAACACCCCTTTAGAGGCAACACGCATGTAGATGAATGTTCAGTCTATATGAAACTTCTACGTTCAGTGGCATGGGATCGGCGAAAAAGAGCTTCTTGATTACTTCAGGTCTTATTAGGTGGTGAGGACCAGTCATTCTTTTTGGCCCTAGAGGCCTCAGGGGCACGAGTCTGCTGATTTTTGAGGCCTCAGCTGTAGGATACATTGAGGCTAAGCATTTAAGGGGCCGCTTTTTAAGGATCAAGGATTGAACCGTAATGCGTGGAACAACAAGCGAAGTTTTTATATCCCAGGTCTCAAGAGACAACTGTATGGCTACATGGCAAATGGACAAGACATCGATATCTTCAATATGCGTTGTTCTCCTAAAGGTCTGCTCCGTTGTATTCAAATTCCATCATTCTTTTGGTTGTCTGATGATTTTACCCAACTATTCTTCAATAGTTAGGCTTGTCCTCAAATTTTTTTATTTTTTTATTTTTCTCTCCAAAACATATTAGTTCGAAAAATACTAGATCCACCTAAGATTTACAAAATTTCACCCACTCGCTGACGTGGCAGAGTGCTGATTGGTTGGTTTTCAGTGGGCCATAGAAAATCAACCAATCAGCACTCTGCCACGTCAGCGAGTGGGTGAAATTTTGTAAACTTTATGTGGGTATATCACACCTCTATTAGTTCACAGTCTGTCTTACCTGAATGCAACCTCCTTTATTGAAAGGTTCAGATTATTATTGTAATAATAGTGTTTTTTTAAGACTATAATCATGAAGATTATTATTGTAATAATATTGTAACCAAAATGGTTTGTGGACCTCATCCAGCCCGTCTAGACATGTTCTTAAAAATGACCCAGATTAACTCGTCATGTTTTAACTTGTTATACCAAAGAGGTGCCACGCCTCACTTCTTAATTAAGCCTGGCCACGCTATGTACTATCTGATATGCAGGACCAGTAAAAAAGTTACTAAAAGATATTGGTTTCTTCCTTTTATTTCATTTCGAGATAATAACAATATATTTATATAGGATCAAAAGATCCACGCAATAGATACGCTTGCAGGGTTGTACTTGTAAGCTGGCAACATATATACCAGCCCAGATGATACATTGAACAAACATTAATGCTAATAGAGATTGATGGGATCTATTTTGAATTCATATAAATGAAAAACGTGACTCATAGCATCACAGCCAGCTGAATTGTTCATTTTTTTGTCAATGAAACGACTACATTATAGTGTCTTGTTTTCTTCTTAGCTAGATGATCAGCCAAATGTTTCCCATACCTCATAAACACTCCCTCGACTATGGAATTACCAAAATGAGATGTTAACAATGGTTCTGTAACAGCTCTAATCACTTTTGCTGCATTTTTTCCGTGTGCGTGGCTGGCCTCATTTGAGTCATTCATATTTGTGTAGTCTGTGTCAAGTGGATCCCAGTTAGCTTGGAAAACATCCAATTTATCAAGCGTAAATGATCCTTCGTAAAGAACTATGTTCCTAACTTCATCCTCGCATGGAAAATAATTTGGCATATTGAATGAGTCAATATCCGCTTCTTGAACCAGTCCCTGCATGTAGGGTTTATTTGTTAGAACATAAATTAAGGGTTATCCAAGGAAGTAAACAATCTAAATGTCCTTAATTTGAGTTAATGAAACTATAAAAAGGGTTAAAAGGGAAAACGTCATTGGAAAGCAGCTCTATATATTAGAATCAAACTACTAAGGGTGTGCTTGGTTAAATTTGGGAAAAAGAAAAGGAAAGATAATGATGATAGAGGGAAAGAGAAAGAGAAAAAAAATCATTTCCTTTAATTTATTGTGTAATGGTCCATTACCTATTGGGTAATGGATCATTCCATTATATAACACCAAACATTATTTTTCATTACCTTTACTATTACCCAACCAAAAAAATATCCTACCAAGCACCCCTAAGATATATGTAACACTCTGATTTAACATTCTTAATTGAGAAAATCCTTATAGATGGGTCACTAAATATACTTAAGAAATAAGATATTATTTCTTTGCAAGTGTGATATACTTATTCTCTCCCAGAATTTTCCATCAATTAATTTATAAATGTAACAATCACATCTTTATGTCTAGTTTTTAGGCATATAAATCATCTTTCTTCTATTAAAAGCAATTCATATATAAGGTTTTCAAGATCAGGATCGTACTCTTTTCTTTTTTGCAAGATCGATCGAGATCGTAAGATCCGATCAGGATCCTAAGATCCTACTATTTGTCTTTTTTCTTAATAGTTTTTGTAATATTATTCGAATCTACAAATTATTATATATCATAAACACAAAATTATAAGAATGTTTCATGAAATTGTTGTCTTAAGTTATGAATATGAAATGTTTAAGAAGATTATTTTTTTTTAATTGTATAAAATATAATTCATAACTCTGTAGTATTTTAGTTTGAGGTTCGATAAAAGTATGATCAATTGGATTAGATCTTAAGATCATTTGATTAAGATTGAGAGCTTATAAGATCTTAAACTTGCTAAAATCCTACGTAGGATCCGGATCGTTTTTGCTTTGTAGTATAAAAAATCGTAAGAGCTTAAAATCAGGGTCGGGATATTAACAATTATTTAGCATAATATGCTAATACACCTAAACGATAATAGAATTTAAAACTAACAAAACATATAATTGTATTATGAAAATATTTTGTTTATATATCATAGATAGGACACGGATACTATTTTCTAGTTTACCCAATTTTAGAAATAACACAAACAAAAGAATTTTATACCTCTTTGACCATGTCAAGAATAGTTTGTCCAAGTAAATTCAAAAGGCAACCAGCACCATCACTAGCCGAATCAGCAATACTCCGACCATTTAATGTTAAAACCATGCGTCCACCATGCACTATCTCTTCAGAGCGCATTTGTAAAAACTTAGTGAAGTCTGTATGAAATTGCTTTTCATATGCTTGCAACACATTTGGAGGACTTGTTTTTGACACATAAATATTTAGCGTGTTGTTATCAAGGTCTTCAGGTACCTATCATCATATAAGGTAGACTACGGTTCATCATTAAAACTTGTTATTTTGTTTTAAGGGCTATTCACATAGATATATACAAACAATTCGAATAGGACTCAAAGGCCACTTTCAATGAATTGAATGTCCAAGACAGAAATCAAAACGAGTAAAACGATATTATATGAGGAATGGGGATTCATGTTTAAATATACAACCAAAAGAGTTGATTAGCCTATCATGCAAAAACCTGAGAAAGCCAGTGAAGAGAATAAGAGGAGTGAACTAGGTGCAAACTTTGGTCTGGAAAGAGTCTGTCGTAGAAAGAACCAGGAACAGCCGAAATAAAACAAGGACCAAAACTTTCTCCTTTTTCCTTGAGCTTGCCATAAAAATCCGGTAGCATTTTGAAGATGAGGTTGAAATCATTTCCAAACAGGTCGTTCAAACATACTTCAAATTGTGGTGCTTCACGGTCATTTTCTTTGCATGCCTCATTTACTATATCAATAATGTTAGATGCAACTAATAGTGTATTTTTGCCAGAGGAGCATCCCAGATCTGCTGTCTTAAAACAGTGGCCAAACACAAGATCATGATTGAAGATATCCTTGATTGTATGCTTGAGAACAGGTAGTGCTTTTAGTAACACATTTTCCTGCAAAGAAAATGAGAAAATAACACATACTGAGTGATCATTGTTAAAAACAATGAGTTTATGGTATCTTTACTGATGTACACATATTCTTGTGGGATGAGTAAAAGAAACCTGAAGAAATGAATTATTGGCATAACTTAATTCTCCTTCACCAGTACTCATGTGTAAGCTCCTTATAACTTCCATGGCTATTTCTCTAATCTCTATCTTTTGCTTTCCTACTGCATATTCGTGGCTTTCAAGTACATTAAATAGGCCTTCCACAATCTAATTAGTCAATTTTTAAGTCTTTATAACGTGTGTTGATGTGTAAATTTAGGGGATGTTTGGTTTGTGGGTTTGGGGATGGCGGAATAGATTTCATTCCTAATAGAATGTTTGGTATGATCCAACATGGGGTACATGTTTGATTTAAAAAATGGGTATAAAACCTATAAAACTAGACGTAATCTAAACCCGCTAAGAGTTGTAGGTTTACAAAACACACACCCACTCGAATATCCATTGTGATTCCCTTGACAAACCAAACACCCGTTTAGAGTGAATAGGGTGATTGAATTTGGTTGTGTGTCCACAATAATAATCAAACAATATCGATATACTTTGTGAATCGTGTATATCGCTTTCAGATTGAAGTATTTCGACACTATGAAAATCTTTGATATTGCTTTTTCTTTTATGCAGAATGGCAATTTTGACTGTTTTTTTATCCAAAAACATTTTTTTTCCTGCTTTTGTAGAAATGCAATTTTTCACAAGCAGATTAGTATCTCCTTTTTTTAAAGCGTTTTTTCAACCGAAATTGTTGCTCCAATAATATCACGTATACTCTAATAATCTTAGTGAGATAAAGTGAGTGTGGACACTTTAGTTTAAAGAGAGAAACGAGAGTAATATGATAAGTCTAGCATTAATAGAAAGAAGAACACACACCTCATAACCCATGAGGTATGGCGTATTTATACCCATACAATAGTCAAGCATACTGTCGCAACTATACAAGTGTTGCGATAGTGTAATGGTGTCGTAAGCCACACAATATTACATAACATACCCTATACAAGTACAAAAGATAAATAGAAGTCTCTGCACTAACGATTTACACTTTTTGTGTTCCTATAATCCCCCCTAAGGGTAGATTATTCGGGTATTCTATTTATGGGCATCCTGTCAGGCCAACTTCGTCATCCGATTCTTTGTTCCATTCGTCTCCATTATGCTCAAAGCGTCAGCCTTTCTTTTATCACATTCACAACCCTTGTCAACATACGATGATTGCTTGCAGTCATCGCTATCTTCAGTTTCTCCACCTTCCTCTTTATCCGCTCAAGTTTCTTCAAGATTCGTGGCAGGGTACCGGAAGAGAACTTTGCTACTTCAATGACTTTGATACCATAACCCACAGGTCCCAGGATCGTAACCTGCCTCTGATACCATAATTGTAACACCCCAACCTGGCAAGGGTAGAAGTATCACATTATGGTGCCAAATCAGAACATACAAACACAAGCGAAAGACTTATAAACATAAAGTTACAAAGGTATTCTAAGGGTACAAAAGAAATACTAACTCTATACAAGATGAAATACAAATCCAAACAATAATCTAATTGAATCCAATTCCAAGTCTAATCCAGATGTAATTAGGCTTCTAATCATCGGGGTAGTCCACTAACACTCCTATGCACTCTTCACCCAAACCCAACTTCCAACCTAAACCTGCCGCAGAAAAAGAAATGCGGTTGAGCTTAAAAAGCCCAGTGAACAGATATATAACAAAACTGATAATCGAAACGTACATAGGTATAAGAAAAGGAAAGCATAAGCTCCTTCCGAAAAGAGTATCATCTGTCAAATGAATAAGAGATCAAAATCAACGGAACAATATCATAAGTCAAAGGAAAACGAAGCATCATAGATATATCAAGCATAAACAAATCATAAGAGGATCAAGAACACGTATCAACAAAGGCTTGTATACCCGAGCCACTCGAATAGACACAAAGAAATATAGGAAAGCTATGAGCTGACCTACCAGAGCCACTCGAATAGGTCTCAAATCACATATAATATCTCCGTCAAATCATAAGTTGTACAAGGAGTAGCTAGCTCCAATGTACCAGAAGTGAAAGGGGTACAAGGCACGTATAGCCAGTCACTAAGTCAAATCACATCATATCATATCAAACACATATACCTAGGATGCATCCATACGCTCCTTGAAACAGAATACATATACAAGTACAAGACTATGCATATATATAACAGAATGGCCATAAGTGTACACAATCATATAATCATATTATAACATAAAGGAACGCCGGGGACTAATCACACCGCCCCAGATAGTGTCATGCCATTGGTTCCATCAATGACATGGCCATGGTACCTCCATGGCTAGACTAAAAACTCGGGCATCACAACAGCACATATAAAAACAAATAAAGCATAGCTATCCATAATCATAACAAAGCTCCCAGAGCATAACAGAACAAAATCTCATATCAAAGAGATAGTAATCAGATCATCATAACAGAATGGATAGCAAACAGAATCCTATCAACGGATAATATCAAACAGATCATCACAATATATCAAACAAAAGGAATCATAGCAAAGGCTCACATCAAATGAATCATATCATAGCAAATGAATCAAAGTCAAGGATCGAAAAGTCATGAGATCAGAACCCTTACTGAGAAAGGGTAGAATATCTGTACTGATACGGAACAAACAATAATAGTAGTACATAGAATCAAAACCCTTGCTGAGAAAGACCCCAACCAAGGCAACATCTAATGCCTTAGGTTCTTTTGAACTTGAGGTAGGTGATGGTAACCCCAGCCAAATGGCTAACTTGGGGGGCTCAGATGCTCAAACTAGGTTTAAGACTGAGTTTCAATTAATTGATTCACCTCTCAAAGAAGGTAACACATCCCGAAGTGATGAGGATAGACATGAAACAGATGAATTAATGGACCAAAATGTACAAAATGAAAATTCCTGTGATCCACCTCTTGGGCTAGGTAACACAAGACGAAGTGGTGAGGATAGCATGAAACTAATCAAGGAACTGATGGCTAAATGTACCACTCTGGAGAATCAAATTCTTGGCCTTCAACAACTCACAACCTCTCAAGGAGCTGAAATTAAAAGCTTGAAGTTGAAGGTTAAAGCTTTGGAAGGACAAAAGAGGTCAAGAACTAAGACATTGAGAAGATTGAAGAAAGTGGGAACAACAAAAAGAGTTAGCTCCTCTGAAGATGCTAGTTTGGGGGAGGATGCTCCAAAATAGGGGAGGAATGAGATCAAAGATTCAGGGGAGGATGACGCTACTAATGTTGAAAGTGTTTATGTAGACATGGATATAGATGTGGAAAGTAGTGAAAATGTTGTAGAGTTTGTGGTTACTGATCAAGAGGGAAATGAGGTTATGTTAGAGGAAGTGAATACAAAGTAGGTGGTAGAGTGCTGAGCAGCTTGTGAAAGCTTCTGAGTTGATGGTGGAGTCAATAAAAATTTAGGAGATTCTACTGCTGAAGGTTCTACTGCTAGTGTAAGTGAACAAAGATCAGAAGTAGCTAAGGGTGATACTGCTACTAGTGTTAATTATTTTGCTGCCAAGGTAAAACTTACTACTGCTAGAGCAAATTTTTCTAGTGCTGAAATTGAAAGTGTTTCTGCTACTGAGGGTTATATTATCAATGATGATGTGGTCATAGCACAAGCAATCCTTCAACTAAAGTCTACAAAAACATCATCAAAAACACTAACACAAGCAATATAACAACCCTCATCAACACCAAAATAAGTAACACCACCACAACTTCCAAAACCAAAAGCATCAAACCTCATTTCAAAGGAGTTGTGATAAGAGAACCCTCCTCAATCCCTAAGAAGGTCACTCAAGTAGAACCACAGTATAAGGCAAGGGCAAGGCAATTTTAGTTGAAGAGCCTGAACCTGAACTACCTTTTGAGTTCTGGCCTAAGGAGAAGCGGGTTGAATTTAATGAAGAGGCTGCAAGGAAGTTGGTTGCTGAGCTTGAACCTGAGAATCAAAATTTCTTGGAGCAACAAAGAATGCATGCTAATAATGTGTCTAAAACAAAGGAATTAATTGATGCTTGGGATGTAGAGAGAATCAAAGTTGATGCAGATATTGAGCTTTCCAAGATGGTTAAGTAGGAAGAGCAAGAAATGTCTAGTTTTGATGTATCTTAATGGTTGAAGGAATTTATGGCTGAGAGACAGAAGGTGTATGATGCAGAGAGGAGAAAGAGGAAAATTCTTAGAGGACCAACTGTCAAGCAAAGAAGAAAAGTTTATGAAGCTTACCTGAGAAACATGAAAGGCTACAAGAAGAATCAACTTTCTCATTATTCTGATGATGAAATTGAGAAGATGCTCCATAATTATAAAAGAGAAGTTAGTGCCTTTATACCTATGGAGACAGAGGAACAGGTAAATGTTGTATAGATAGTGGTAGAGAAAGAAAAGGTGGAAGAGAAGGTAAAAGAGAAGAAAGAGAGTTCTATTTCTGGTGTGAAAAGAGCTGGAAGAGTTGTGAAGGGTGTTGGAAGGAAAAAGAGAAATGCTGACAAGTCAAAAGCATTTGAGCAGGTATCTGGATCTGAGCAAGAGCAAGAACAAGAATTTGATGATGAAAAGGAACCTGAGGATGACAGAGAGCAGATGATGGCTCTTACAGTTCTTTCTAAACATAAATAACATGAAGTCATTAATGCAGTTCCTTTAGAGGTAAAACATCCTATCATCTCAGTTACTTCAGGAATCAGGGATGGATGTGAAGCCTATTGGGAGGTCAAAAGAACCAATGGTAAGTATTATAGGTTTATCAGATTAACACAAATGTTGTACCGGTTTGATAGAGATGATGTGATTACACTCTAGAAATTATACAAAGAGAAATATGGTGATGTAAGACCAGAGGAGGTGTATGGAAGAGTAATATATTACGATTTGAAGATAATATTTGAACCCCATGATAAAGATTTAGAGTGGATGAAGTTGAAGCACAACAAAGTTCAACAATGGATGGTGTATCGGTCTTGTGGTGTTCATGCTTTACTACTCATGGTGTGGTTATCTACATGCTTGTCGAAAAGGATTATCCTACACTCACCGTCAACAAAGAAATTATCCATCAGATGTTAAAAGATGGAATGTTGCAGATGCAGAAAGATTACTGGTATCAAGATCAAGCTTATCAACTTATAAAGAAGTATGAAAGAGTTCTCTACCCCAAGAAATAGAAGTAAATATGTTTGGAAGCATCTTCCTGGTGATTATTTATGCTAAACAGGAAACTTGATGATTTTGGAGGATAATATCATGTTTAGAGGAGGATTGTTGGGTTTAGAGATGTTGCTGCTTAAGATGATACAACTGCTCAAAGAGATTTGATGGAAAATTGTCTAAGTATCACACTACTGCTGGGCTTAATGATTCTACTACTAGTATATTCATACTACTGCTAGAGATGCTGTTAAAGTTCAAGAGAATACACTAAGTGATACTACTGCCAGAGTTAAAAATACTACTGCTGACTTGAAAGATACTGCTGCTAATGTGATAATGTTGTATAGTCGGTTAGATAAGTTTAGAATAGATTCTAAAAGATTTATTGATGACATCAAATAAGTACATTTTATTGGCATCATTTAACCTATGTTATTCGCTTGCTTTATATTTATTTATATGAGAATCGATACTTAATCGTTTACTTTTGTGATTCTCAGTTATAAACAAGCATTTAGTGAAAGTTAGCTATTTTGGATGTAAATTGGAGAAAAATGGATCAAGATGGAAAAGTCTACTGAATTGACGAAGAATACGCCATATCATTCTAGACAGATACGCCGTACATAAAGACTTAGACAAATCTGAGACCATTTCCTGACTTTATCCCATGAAGCATCCGTCGCATGGATTTATCCCATGCGCCGCATATACAACCTTGGTCAACGAGAAGAACTAACTTGTTTTACTCCAGATGTGCCGCATGACGTTCTAGATATGTAGCGTATCAATCTCAAGACTTCACCAGAATTATCCAAGATATAGAAGACAATACGCCGCATAAAGAATGAAGTTACGCCGTATCTATAGGCGATGTACGAATATTTGTGAATATTATAATCTTGGACCTCACGCAAAGTTACCTTGATACGCCGCATCGAACCAATCCGATATGTTGTATCAGCCATATACAATGCTTACCAAGAAATCAAGTGAAGATTAGAAGCTTAAAGAAAAAGTCAAAGATTACATGTCGACACTCGAAGATGCTTTCATATTTTTGCCGTAAAATCTTCATCCAGACTCCGTTTTACCCCGTTCAAGTGGCCACAGAAAGAGAAAAGGGAAATCTATCTGATTTTGAAGGAGATATGGTGCATAGGGTTTTTAGATGCATTGTATCTAGATCAGAACAGCTGTAGACTCTTTTTGGTAAACCTTGGAGGCCACTCTTGTTTAATCCTATAAATACCAAAACCCTAGAACGATTTTGGTATCACTTTTATCAGTTGGGGACACCCCAAAACTTCCTTAACAGCTCCTCCTTCCATCCTTGAAGATCGATGAAGAACATCTCAAGATTTAACGTTGTGTGTCATTCGGTTAGCATAATAGTTTTGTCTATGAATTATTTATGTTTATTTGCAATGTATACTCTATCTTTTGCTAAGATTATGGGCTAACACCCTTAGGGGATGTTTGGTACAGTGGAATGGAATAGTGAGAAACAGAATTGGAAAGGCTTCTCGCATTTGTTGAGACAAGGAATGGAAACGAGCAATCAAAACTTGATTCTCTTTCCACCTTTTTGATTCTTCAAAAAAAGTGGAGAAACACAAAGAATGAAATATTTTGAAAGAGAGCCTTTCTCGCCTAGCCAATGTGGGGAATCATACAAATCAATTGAAAAACCACAGTATAACTATAAATTTTCAAGTGCCGCGCACATGCTCCCAAAAATTGTAATTTTTTTAAAACCCTAGCACCTTATCTTTATTTGGCGATGGTGATAGTTCATGATGATACTTCATATTCTTTATTGATTTGTGAAATTGACTATCTTCAGATCCCAAACTGTTTTTATTGATAACTTCAATCCATGATTAAACGACAAATAATTGTTACGTCTTCTCATTTTGATTATTACTATAATCAAATTAATGATAGTAACTTCCGTTTCACCGAATTTTCGTTTAATGTAGTCCATACAAGAATTGCAAACCATCCGGGTGACTTTGAATGATTAGTTTATTAATATTATACTTGTACAAATCAAGCGAACAAAAAAAATCATAAACCGACTAAAAGTGTTTATATCAATACTAGTAGATTATAAATATCAATTTAGGTGGTTGAATAAATTTTCATTCCATAGCTATAATGCTACCAAACAAGAGAATCGATTTGCAGTCATATTTTTCACGTTGATTCTGTATATCTGCCAAACAGCGGAATAATAATTTTTCTACGGACCCATTCCTTTTCTTTGTAATTCCATTCTTTAAAGCAATTTCATTATTTAACATTCCCTCGTACCAAACATCCCCTTAGGTGTTAGCCATGTTTATGAAGTTTTATTAGTCTTTATGTTTGTGTTGAATTGATTTACTTTGTTATTGGATTGGGTGCTTGTCGATAAAAACTCGTTTATTGCTTATATCTAGTAGAAGTCTATGTAACTAGGTTATGATCCTTACAACTTTAACTTATGTGATTTAACTTCCTGCAATTGTGGTTACTTTGGTTAAGTTTTATGTGTGTTAACCCGAATCCTCATTAGGAATCATTGTTTGGCATAAACGGAACGTGTCTACAACCTAATAGGACTAGTAGCGTGTAATACCAAACTAGGTTAGATGGTTTAAAGCAATAAGTTAGTATTGATGCTAGACGGGTCACTATGATCTTGGCCAATTTCCCGCTCCGAATAGCAAGTTATTAAATTGTGACAGGGTTTAGTAATTGGATCTACGCCTTAACAATTGAATGAATTAAAACAAGTAGGCATAAGCATGCCTTGTCATAAACCACCCCAAAAGCTTGATCTCTTGAAACACCTGTGCTCTCCATTTCAAAGACCACCCCTTCATTAGCCTTCTTCTGAGAATCAATCTCAATGTTGTTTTTGCTAGTAATAATATCATTATTAAGAATCTTAATTTTGTTAATAAGAAGATATCTTTTATCACCTTTCTTCATAGCATCATATTTAAGTTTGTAATATTCCTTCATACTTTGTGGCCACTTCATCATTTCATCCTCATCAAACGGGATACCCATTTCACAAGCTACATCAATATTAACCTTAATACCTTTCCATTCATTAGTATTATTACCATTATCATCATCATTAACTAAAGCAGAAAATCTGTTATGAGTATGAAAGTTCCTTTGAGCAATATGCCTCACTTGATTATCTTTACCACCATGAACACTTTCCTTTTTAACCTGGTTTTGATTAACCTCCATAGCTACTTCCTTATTGATGCGTGGGAATCGCACCTTGCTTTACCTCTCGAGGGATCTCGCGAGGCTTACAACCCCCACCAGGCAGTGTACCTGATCGTTGTAGTATAGTATAGTGACAAGTACCGGGGGATTGATCGTTCAGCTTAGGAATAGTGTCGCTAGGATTAGAAAGCCTAATTAATAGTTCTAGAGATGAAAGATGATTATTTTTGTATTTTTTTATATTTTAATGAAAGCAAATAAAATCTCGGGTTTTGGAAGAGTGGGCGGAATTAGTTGCTATTCAACTAACCCAAAACTAATATATAACTAAATTTAAACTAATGAAAATGAAATTATACTAATATTAACTAAGGTTGTGAGCAGTATTTGGAGAAATTGTGTTTACTTAGACTTCATTACTCCCTAGATATCTTTTACATGTCAATTACTTGTTACACTTGTATGGATGACGGATTGTATTCCTTAATACCATTCGTGGGGTGGCATACATAACTCCCCAACTCTATGAGCTCTTATCTCCTCCTACACCATGACCCAGCACAACTATAGGGATTGTAAACAGTGGCTCATGCATTAAATACAACCAATAAAGACCTAGTACGCCTCGGTTCATGTTTCTTAAGACGTTCAAGCATGTTACCATTTGGAGATCTGCCAGTTTTCTTAAGCCTAACATATAATATCATTCATCCAAGAACAAGAATAGACAAGTAATCAACACATAATCAACATCTAGGTTTCATTAGATCTAAGCAAACACAAAGGAAATCTAGCCTAGCATAGTAGAATTAAGATAAGAGCAAAAGATAAACAACCAACACATAGACATATTGATTGAATTAAGAGTATACTTATCTCAATTACAATGCAAGGTCTCAAGGGTTTGGAACCCTTGAAAAACCTGTAAAAGAGGCACCAAAATCGTCTTTAGGGTTTCACCAAAACTTCTCTCCTTTAATGAAAAAACTAGAAAACTATATATAGGAAAATCGTTCTGACGGCGTCAAGAGTAAAGTCTGACGCCGTCACCTCGCCGCCATATACTTCCTCGGACGCCCTAGATCCACTTGTGACGGCCTATGTGACGCCGTCACCACCTACGGTAAATTATTCTTGGCCACTTTGACGCCGACACCTACACATCTGACGCCGTCACCAGCTACGGTAAAATATTCATCATGTCTGACGCCGTCAAGAAGGAAGTCTTGACGCCGTCACCTTGTATTTCCAGCATGGATTTTTGGTACTTTGTTGTTTTCTTCACTTTATGCTCCAAAAACGTCCAAAATAGCCTCTTTTCCAGAATTCACTCTCCAAACACCTAAAATCACAAAAGGAACGATTTAGGGCAATATTTGATCAAATAAAGTCGGATTCGGGCTTAAATGACCCCCTAAAAACGGATCATTTTTCGCCTCATCATATACCCTTACACTTGAGATTTGCTTGTCCTCAAGCAAATGAGCTTTTATTCTACTCAAAAGACAAGTTAGGGGTCATTTAACACTAATATAAAAGTAATTACAACAAATAATCGTTCCACTAAAGACCAATAGACAAGCACGGAGGTCATACACAAGCACCTCACAAATAGTGTTTAGATACTCACATCTCTCGGGTGTAATAAAGTAATATAACATTATGGAAATGGAAGATATCTCTCACTACCTGTCATAGCAAAATAGATTACCATAGGCTTTGGAAAGGATCAAACCTCCACCACATGGCGTAAGCACCTAGGATAAACTATCAAAGAGGTCTTTTAAAGGGTTATAACGTTAGGTATAGGGATATGAATTACACGGTTTTGTTGGATAAAGGGAATTTTACTGGTGGCGAGTTAACAATCTTGGTTAATTACATGTACAAGATGGCGTTGCTAAGCCAAGACTAGACTCGACTTAAGCTAATAAATGAAAAATAACAAAAACATAAAATGAACATAGAATGAAAACGGGATGGTAGTCCGTATGTTTTTTCTTTTTTTCTTTTTCTCTATTTTTTTTTTTTTTTTTTTTTTTTTTTTTTTTTTTTTTTTTGCATACACTTTTACCCTACCATCCAAAATAATACATCATAGGGGTTTGAGCAATCCCCTTACACTTGAATCTTTACATACTTTACATTAAACTATTCTAATGACTCGAATTAAGAAAATCAAAACACTTGGAGCACTTTTAAGATTAACGTACATATGGGGGTAATATATGATGTTCTTCCCCATTACTCCATAAAACAAGTACTTACCCATGAGTCCCAATCATCCCAAAACAATATGTACAAGGATATGACTCGACTTAGCAACCATGTAATCAATTAGAAAGTTAACTTAGGGTTTAACAAATAACAATAATGCACTAAAAATGAGCGCATACACGGAAGGCTAAGGCGATTTGGTTGTACATTTAAGTGGGGTGTAACAAATTCTTCCTTTAAGTAAGATGCTTAAAGTTAGAAACGAAAAGATAGGCTCGGAGGGGTGTACTAGGGGTATCGTGTACTAAAAATGAGTACAACGCAAAGGGTGTGGGAAAAATTAGTTGACTTAACTAGCCAAGTAATATGACTTAAATGGTCAAGTAATTATAATACGGGTTTAACACAAGGGTGATCCTAATGCCTCTTATCATGTAGTAAATCCTACCACACGAATGTAGTCTCACTAGCGGTCTCGGGATGCATCACTAACGCAAGTTCTAGAATCTAAATGCTACCGGTACACTCATAAGCACCAATAATAAATGCTTTTCCTATCAAATCTAAAGGCGAACCTCACATTTTTGGGTGGAAATTTTTTCTGAATATACGGTTATGTGCTAGTCATACAACCTCCTATCCATGAGACGCTTGCTATGGCTAAAGTTTCACTCCTAAATGTTGTAAAAAATTTTAAATTTGGCGCTAAAATTACACTAACAAGTATTTCTCATAGTTTTATTACACATCTACTATCAAACAAAACAAACTCAAGCGAAAGTGCATATGTAAGGTATCATCTTTTTACCCTCCCCTTACACTTAGGATGAACATTGTCCCCAATGTTCAAGTAAAGAATGTAAAAGTAAAAAGTAAAGAGAATGAAATCAAATACTCCCCTGATTTGCTCGGTATGGATTTTAGGTTTGCCAGGTTAAATCTTCCTCCAAGAAAATGAACAATCAAAGCTTCCCTTTCAGAATATAAATCATCTTCTTATCTTAAATAACCTGTAAATCCTGACAAAGGTAGACAAGGCAACCTCGCGTAAAATCGGCGGCATCCTATATAAGTTACTAAATCCTAGAAAACAAAGTAAGATATAATGCTTGTGGAATGAAGTTTGCAGATTTCCTGGAGATTATAAAACTTAATAATTCACAAAAACCATAAGACTCCGTTAGAAAAACAAAACCGGTAAAATTTCCAGATTTTTGACTCCTGACGCCGTCAAGAGCAATTCCTTGACGCCGTCAGAATGAACCTGCAGAAATCTTTATGTTAAGTTTCCGGAAAATTTCTGGAAAAACCTTGTCCTACTTCCTGGAAAATCCTGCAAAACTTCATTATGACTCAATACAAGCATTTGACTCTAACAAATACGAATATACATGTTCATTAAATATTGTGGAGAATCATGATCGGTTTGTTTCTTAAAAACATATTTGGGGTTTCCCCTTACACTTATCTTTTGCAAAAATACCTTTAGGTTGAAGTTAAGACTAGGCCAAACAACATAATAAAGTATTTCCACATTTTAATTGAGAAACATGATCAACCAACAATAAAAATAAAACATGCATACGGAAGCAAATAACAATCAAACAATTAAAATCACACAAAACATGGGTTGCCTCCCAAGAAGCGCTTTTCTTTATTTACGAGTCTTGTAGCTAGACTCAAAGTCATGGGTTACTACGTGATCTCATCATTTGAAATGATGTACCCCATATAATTTCGATCATTACTGTTATGGTGGTAGTGCCTCAATCTATCAATACTCGCAATCACCTTCCCACCTAACTTGCTCCTCAAGTTAGCTACCCCATCTTGGCTTAATCCTTCGATGGTGAATGGCCCATACCACCAAGGACTTGGTTTATCGGGTGGTATTGTTGTTTCTAAGTGTCTCAAGAGTACTAAGTTCCCTTCCTCAAACGGTGTATGATTGCTTTCGTGTTGAGTGTGTTTGAGTTCTATCGGATCCTTATTGCTTTTTCTCCTTTCATCCTTAGCTTTCTTATAGCTTTTGATTCTTGCCTCCCATGCAAGAATTTTATTCTGAACACGAATGGGTGTTGCGCCAATGTTGTTTTTAATCATTCTCCAACTCAGATTCTCATGTCCACTTCGCGGAGTCATGTGGAAGCTAATCTTTCTCTTTCCAGATTTAAGCTCAATCTTCCTATCTTCATACTTAATGACAGCCCTAGCGGTGGTGAGGAATGGTGCCCCAAGGATTATTGGCATGCATCCATCCCCTTTATCATCAATGATCATAAAATCAACGGGGTACATGAATCCTGCCACATTAACTAATACATCTTCTGCGATTCCTAGGGGGTATACGTATGAGTGTCCAACAAGAGATAGCCTAACACGAGTAGGTGCTGGCATTTTCGACGTCAGTTGGATGTAAATAGTTAGGGGCATAAGATTTACTTCCGATCCTTGGTCGGCGAAAGCACTAAGATGTTTCAAGTCCCCTATGCTTGTTGGTATTTCAAAGTTTCCACATGCTACCTGCTTAGTAGCCACTTTCTGTACCAATAACCTCTCGACCAGTGATCCTCCAATAAGCGTATTATACTCATCTTCCTCTTCTTTCTCTTTCTCGGGAACCTGTTCGGAGGATTGGTTACGCCTATCACCCTTAATCCAATTTGTTATGGTGCTTTCGTTTATGTCATGTTTCAGGTAGTAGCTCAAAGGTTGGGATTCAGGCGATTTTTCTAAGGTCTGTTTAGCAGGAGTTTTTACCTTCTTATTATCTTTATGGACAATGGTGATGGAGTTAACAAATTGGGTGGTGGGAGTGGCACTTTCTTTCCTCAGCAGTATTCGTTCGGGGGTTTTCTGACTGGCATACTCCTCCAATAGACTCAACATCTCATTCATTTTCTCATGCATCTCCTCCTTTTGCTTATAAACTGCTTCTTCGAATCTAGCAAGCCGATCAGAGTGGGTCGCCATATATTCTCTCATCCTAGCCTCAAATTCCGAGCTAAGTTCCTTGGGAGGGGAGCAAGGTGGAGTGCACCTCTGAAAAGTCTCGACATGTTCTCTAGAGGGTGATTCAGATAATGGTACCGAGGTTGATCTTGAGACAGAATTGACCGTGGCTTGCCTAGGACTTAGGGGTCTCCTTTGCCTTTCCTCAAAATAGTCAACTTTTGCCTCAAGTTTGCATAGGAGTTCATCGGGGATTTCGGTGGTTCCTCCAGATGCCGAGACTGCATTGATGGCTGCTTCCACCGTATGTTTAAACTCCCAAATCCCCGGCAACGGCGCCAAAAACTTGATGCGTGGGAATCGCACCTTGCTTTACCTCTCGAGGGATCTCGCAAGGCTTACAACCCCCACCAGGCAGTGTACCTGATCGTTGTAGTATAGTATAGTGACAAGTACCGGGGGATTGATCGTTCAGCTTAGGAATAGTGTCGCTAGGATTAGAAAGCCTAATTAATAGTTCTAGAGATGAAAGATGATTATTTTTGTATTTTTTTATATTTTAATGAAAGCAAATAAAATCTCGGGTTTTGGAAGAGTGGGCGGAATTAGTTGCTATTCAACTAACCCAAAACTAATATATAACTAAATTTAAACTAATGAAAATGAAATTATACTAATATTAACTAAGGTTGTGAGCAGTATTTGGAGAAATTGTGTTTACTTAGACTTCATTACTCCCTAGATATCTTTTACATGTCAATTACTTGTTACACTTGTATGGATGACGGATTGTATTCCTTAATACCATTCGTGGGGTGGCATACATAACTCCCCAACTCTATGAGCTCTTATCTCCTCCTACACCATGACCCAGCACAACTATAGGGATTGTAAACAGTGGCTCATGCATTAAATACAACCAATAAAGACCTAGTACGCCTCGGTTCATGTTTCTTAAGACGTTCAAGCATGTTACCATTTGGAGATCTGCCAGTTTTTTTAAGCCTAACATATAATATCATTCATCCAAGAACAAGAATAGACAAGTAATCAACACATAATCAACATCTAGGTTTCATTAGATCTAAGCAAACACAAAGGAAATCTAGCCTAGCATAGTAGAATTAAGATAAGAGCAAAAGATAAACAACCAACACATAGACATATTGATTGAATTAAGAGTATACTTATCTCAATTACAATGCAAGGTCTCAAGGGTTTGGAACCCTTTAAAAACCTGTAAAAGAGGCACCAAAATCGTCTTTAGGGTTTCACCAAAACTTCTCTCCTTTAATGAAAAAACTAGAAAACTATATATAGGAAAATCGTTCTGACGGCGTCAAGAGTAAAGTCTGACGCCGTCACCTCGCCGCCACATACTTCCTCGGACGCCCTAGATCCACTTGTGACGGCCTATGTGACGCCGTCACCACCTACGGTAAATTATTCTTGGCCACTTTGACGCCGTCACCTACACATCTGACGCCGTCACCAGCTACGGTAAAATATTCATCATGTCTGACGCCGTCAAGAAGGAAGTCTTGACGCCGTCACCTTGTATTTCCAGCATGGATTTTTGGTACTTTGTTGTTTTCTTCACTTTATGCTCCAAAAACGTCCAAAATAGCCTCTTTTCCAGAATTCACTCTCCAAACACCTAAAATCACAAAAGGAACGATTTAGGGCAATATTTGATCAAATAAAGTCGGATTCGGGCTTAAATGACCCCCTAAAAACGGATCATTTTTCGCCTCATCACTTATTCTTTTCATAATTCTTCGCTGGAACATTTCTCTTTTCATTACTCATTTGATAACTACTCATACCCCCTACTATTAAATCCTCCTCTACCTCTAATATTAGGACCACCCCTGCCCATATACATTCCAGTTCTAACACTACCTCCACCATAACTATTATTACCCTGAGTTTGATAACCCACCTGCTCAGTATTGTTCTTAGATGTTCTCTTATCAGGGACCGTCTTCCAATCATTATCCCCCTTTTGTACAACAGGAACATTAGTCTTAGTCTGCTGATTGAGCCCATCCTTGTTAGCCTTTTCATCATCCTTAGACACCTTATGAATACACTTATCAAGACTGTGCCCAAACACATAGTAGTGAGAGCACAAAGGTGGTTGCCAGGTATACTCCACTTTCAACTTCATAGATCTATTTAAACTTCTATACCACACTTCCACTGAATCAACAATCCCTTTAGAAGCTTCCACTTCAACCAAAACTCTAGCATAACTAGTTCTCCCAAACCCTTTTTCACACATATCGGTCGTAAACTTATCCATAATTAAAGGTGTTCCAACTCCACTAGCAATTCTACTGATGCCTTCCACATTCCATGCCTCAAGTGGTATATTGAAGATTCTCACCCAAAGAGGAAGCCTATTTGGTTCAGGTTTAATCAAACAATTACCAGCTGCCCACTTCTGCACAAACAACGGTTTTTGATCAACTAACCATGACCCATTTTACACAACATTCTGAAGCCCCTCCTCAGTTTTAAATTTGAAAAAATAAAGCCCATTCTCATTAACAATAATTTCTTCCAAATGATAAGATCTCCACATTCTTTTCAAGTGACCTACAATATCTCTATAACTCATTTTCATACCCACAAAGTATCCCACAACAGTTAAACCCCACTTCTTGCTTCCTTCCTCAATAATAGGATCCATATCGACAACACTTCTACCATCATTCATTGCACATGGAATCCATTTAAGCTTATTACTACCTGTATACTTAGCCCCCTGAACAACATTACTAAACAACAAAGGTTTTTTAGGCCTATTCTTATCAAGCATTTCCACATCCTTAGTACCATTACCTTCCCCAACACTATTATTATTTCCAGCCTTACCCTGATCCCCCACATTCTTCCCACTAGTACTATTTCCATAGCCTACACCAGCATTCTTACTCCCACCATCAGCAGCATTATTAACCATATTACCAGAACTACCCTGATCCTTAATAACAACATCATCAACATTAGCAGAACTACCCTTACCCTCAGTAACAATACCTATATCCATATTACCACCACCCAAGATACCCTAGTGTTCTTAGAATTACTCAAACCAGGATTCAAAACAGGGTTTTGGTTAACATGAATAGGTATATCAGGTATCTTATCAACACTAACTTGATTTACCTTAGTACTAATTAGCTCTGGAAACATATCACTTACATTGCCCTTAGCTTCATTCCCCACTAAACTCTTCTTAATTCCATTACCCTTGACAGCTTCAACCTTCTCAGTACTTACTTTATCAATAACCACATCACTACTTCCCATAGCATCACTACTAGCATCATTAAAACCATCCTTACCAACATCACTATTACCAACTTCATCCCCACAATCCATTTCCTCAGAACCCATATCCACTTCACTACCCTTAGAGCTAGAACGCGTTATAAGCTTCTTAATACTAACATCAGTAGACATATTCAACATATCCATGTGTTTCATGGTGTTATTAGACTTTGGATTCATTGTTCTTGTGGTTTTTTTGGCTCTTAAATTCTTATCTGACCTAGAAACAGATGGATTCACCACCGGAGGTAGTGAAACAAATTCATTAGGGTTAGGGGGTATAGGGTTTTGTTCAGACATGATTAATGAAGGTCTAAACAAGAATCATATTAAGGTTTAGAATTAAAAGGAATAATGAATTAGGGATCTGATTAAAACGGTAGTGTGTGAAAGTGTGTGAAAAAACAAAACAGTGATAACGGAATTATAAAATGAATTTAATACGATGAACAGTGGATTTACTGTGGTGAAATTTGATATGGAAATGTGTAGAATTAAAAGGGGAATGCAAATCTAAAATCTAAATCAAGATCCAAGGGTTGGATCAAATTTAGATGATGAATTCATGATAAAATGTGTTGAAAAACTTAGAGAGAGAGAGAAAGTAATACTATGCTTTTATGCTTGATCTTTTGCTATGAGTGTGCCAGTGAATTTTGTTGGGAATTCTGTGAAGTAAGAATTCTGCTGAAAGGATTCTGCTGAAGAGTTGGTTTCTGCTGAAGCAGTGTATCTGCTGAAGATTAGTTTCAGCTTTATTAGTTTCTGCGGATATAGTATTTCCGTATTTTATGTAATGTAGTTTGGATATGCATGAGTTTATTTAGGAATTGATAATGCATATCTTTTAATAGTTTTAGAATATACGTTTCTTGAGAAACGGTTTAGGGTTCCTTGAGTATAAAAGGAACACATGGTTTATGTATTGAATAACTTTTAGAAAATTCTTTGAATATAATTAAAAAGATCCATAGAGGATCAAGAGTTCTTAGTATCAAGCTTGTGTTTTGTTTCCGCTTTATAAATACAAGTTGCAAAGATTGTCTATTAGTGTGTTATTGATTACAGTGACATTACTAACGATTCTAGAGTGCTCAAGAAGATCTATCAAGGTCTATAGCTCAATAAGTGGTATCAAAGCCTCGAGAGAGTCTCTGCCATACTAAGAAACATAAATCTTACACCTTTACAATCCAAACAAATCACAAAACATGCCTGGATCGGATGATGATGTTTATACAACCCAGAACATTAACACCACTTCTCTTCAACAACTCAACCTCTCCAACAGTAATGCTAAGTTTCCATTCTTGAAGAACGCAGAATATTATCATCTGTGGTCCATGAAGATGCAGAACTGGATCACAAACATTGATTGGAATCTGTGGGAGGTTGTTAAGAAAGGAAATAGTTTGAAGAAGCATGTTACAGATGCTAATGGAGTTGTTACTATTGTAGGACCCAAAACTGCTGAAGAGATTCTGGCTGTGTAGAGGGAGAGTAAAGTCAGAACAATTTTGCTTCAAGCTATACCAGATGACCACATGGGTGACTTCCATTTTATGGAGGATGCCAAGGACATTTGGATGGCTATAAAAGCAAGATTTGGTGGGAATGAGGAATCAAGAAGGTTGCAGAAGTTTATGCTGAAGCAAAAGTTCCAAGAATTTCAGATATCTGAAGAAGAGGGAATTCATAAGGGTTATGACAGGTTTCATCGAATATTGAGTCAACTTAATCAGTTGAAGGCTAGACCCGACAATGAAGACTGCAATTCTAAATTTCTGAGATCTCTGCCGTCATCTTGGTTACAAGTTTGTATTGCTCTCAAGACCAAAGGTGGGTTGGACATGATGTCTTTTGATGACCTCTACAATAGGCTTAAATCACTTGAGCCTGATGTTAGAAGTCCCATTCGTCCATCCACTCATTCTGCATTTGTTGGTGCCTCTACTAAACCTATGCATCAAGCCTCAAGTTCATATTCATCAGGAGCATCTTCTCAAACTTATAATCAATCTGCTCCTAAATCAAAATCAAGTAGTGTGTTGGAGGATCTTATTCATTCATTTGTGGATGAATATGAACCTCAGCAGTTTATTGCATATGAGGATTTTGAACAAGTAGATCCATTGGAAATGGAGGAGATGCACTTGAAGTGGGAGATAGCAATGATCTCAATGAACATTAAGAGGTTTGAAGCCAAGACTGGAAGAAAGTTTGGTTTTAATGGAAGAGAAGCATCAAGGTTTGATAGAAGGAAGGTTAAATGTTACACTTGTGGTCAAGTGGGACATTTTTCAAGAGAATGCAAGGAAAGAAAGGCTGGAGATGAAGTTAGATATGGATCTTATCCAGTGGAAGCAGGGAATAACAAGTCTGCACCTTCAAAGGCTATGGTGACTCTGGATCACCAAATTGATTGGGCTGATCATGAACCTGCTGGAGAGGAAGCTTCTACTTCTTCACAAGTGAATCTGCTAGCATTCACACCTTCAGAAGACAATAAGGAGCAAGTCTCCTTGATGGGAATCTCTCAGGTAACCAACTGTGTGTTTGGATGTAGTATAAGATACAATGAGCTTAAACAAGAATTTGATGAATTGAAACCAAAATACAATGAGTGTTATGTTGAAGTAGAGTCTTATAAAATGGCTTTAAAAACTTTAGAGAAACAAAAAGTATGGTTTCAAAAGAATCAAGTTAAATATGATGAAAAAATAAGAGTTCTAGAAAGTGATTTAGAGGTTGCTAAGATAGACTTAAAACGTACTGAAAAAGAGAAGTCTGATTTAGAAAAAGAAAAACAAGAGTTACAAACTAAATTAGATAAAGAGATAGCTGGTCATATGAAATGGCAGGAAGGGGCATCTAATTTAAGTAAATTAATTGATGGTCGCCAATCTGTTAGGTCTAGAAAGGCATTAGGATATGAGAAATATATAGACCCTGAAGAGCTAACCTATCCTGATATGTCTAGTGTTTTTGACCCTGAACCAGCCTTAGCTTATCAAACACCTGTTAAATATGTTAAGGAAGGGGGAATGAATGTTGTGCCTGGACCTATAAGAGGGGAACACATGCCTATAGACTTGTCCAAACCTTTTGACTTTGATGGATCACATCATTTATATGGCAAAAAGTCAACTGACTTACAAGACCCTATTGTGAAATCTAATGACTTTGTCTCTTGTTGTAACAGTGACAAGTCTTCTGATGAAGGGTCTACCTCATTTGCTAGCTGTGATTCAAGTGAGAAGTCGGACCTGCCCAAGACCACTCCCAAAACCATATCAAAGACATCACCCAAGACTCCCCACCATTCTTTTAGAGTTGCTGCTGATAACAAGACAGTTTCTACTGAAGACTTGTTTTTAAATTCTTTGCATAATAATACTTTTGGCTTTGTTAAAAACAATTCTGTTTGTCATGGTGATTTGAATACTTTTTCATGTTATGGAAATTCTTTTGGTTTACATAAGTTTTCTAAAAGGAAGAAGTGTTTTGTGTGCGGAAGTAAATATCACTTGATTAAGGATTGTACATATCATGAGCAAAGAATGGGTGCATGTGTTAGTCAAAGAAAAACTAGGCAAATGTGGAAGAATGTTAGTGAAATACCCTCTTTTGTTCCACATCAGCAGAAACCTAATTCTGCTGAATCTCATTTTTCATGGAGAAGAACCAGTACTAGACCATATGTTCGACCCACTAGTTCTTTCTTTTATAATGGTTATTGGCCTAATCACTTTGACTCAATGTGTAATGGTGGTGGGAAATGGAATACTGCTGTGAAGCCCTCAGCAGGTTGTTCTTGGACAAAGAAGGGACCCACTATGCAATACAGGCCCAAGAACAATGGTGGATCTAAAACATCTACATGGCCTGTTACTAATGATCCACAAGGCAGGCTCAAGTCAGCAATGACTTGAGTCTCCAATGTGTACTAATTTTGTAAATTTTGTTGTTGTTGTAGGAACATCCTTTGAAAAGTACTGAAGTTGGTATTGTTGATAGTGGTTGTTCTAGAAGTATGTTAGGGAACAACGATAAGATGCATGACTTTGAGCCCATTGAAGGAGGAGGCACTGTAACCTTTGGTGGTGGAGATGGCAAAATTACAGGGAAAGGAACCATTAAGACACCCTTGTTAGACTTTGAAAATGTTTACTATGTGAAGGAACTGGAGCATTTTAATCTAATCTCAGTATCACAAATTTGTGACACTAAGCATAAGGTTTTCTTCTCTGAAGATGAGTGTCTTGTACTTTCCAAGGACTTCAAACTCCCAGATGACACAACTGTATTACTGAGAGTTCCTAGAACCTTCAACTTATACACATTCAATCTGAATGATGTTCTGCCTGAAGGTGATCTAACATGTTTGGTAGCCAAAGCTTCCCTGGATGAATCTAATAAATGGCATAGAAGAATGGCGCATGTGAATTACAAGACCATCAACAAGTTATCCAAACGTGGTCTTGTTAGGGGCCTTCCTTCTAAACTCTTCACCAATGAACACAATTGTATTGCTTGCAACAAGGGAAAGCAACACAGAGCCTCTTACAAAGCAGTCAAAGCTGTGAGCACCATTTCTGAACCTCTTCAGTTGCTGCACATGGATCTTTTTGGTCCCACTCCCATTAGAAGTATTGATCACAAGTACTTCTGCCTGGTTATCACAGATGATTATAGCAGGTTTTGCTGGGTATTCTTTCTCAAAACTAAAGATGAAACAACTCCAATTCTGAAAGAATTAATTATCTTAGTTGAGAACCAGCTGAATAAAAAGGTTAAAGGAATTAGGTGTGACAATGGTACAGAATTCAAAAATGTTGTCTTCATAAAATTCTGTAAGTCTAAGGGGATTAGAAGGGACTATAGTACTCCAAGAACCCCACAACAAAATGGGGTTGCTGAAAGGAAAAATAGAACCCTCATTGAGGCAGCAAGATCAATGCTTGCAGACTCCAAACTACCCACCATGTTTTGGACTGAAGCAGTAAGTACTGCATGTCATGTCTTAAACAGGGTTTCCATCACTAGACTACATGTCAAGACACCTTATGAACTTCTCACTGGGAAAGTTCCTTACATACATTACCTTAAGCCTTTTGGATGCAAGGTGACTATTCTGAATACTGCTGATATACTGGGTAAATTTGATGGGAAAGCTGATGAGGGGTATATAGTTGGTTATTCAGCTCATAGCAAGGCCTATAGGTTTTATAACCTGAATGCTAAAAAGATTGAAGAGACCCTTAATCTGAGATTTCTTGAAGATCAGCCTAATATTCAGGGACAAGGCCATTCTTGGTATTTTGACCTGGACTATTTGACTGATTATTTGGGTTATACTAGGCATGCTACTAATCCTGATGCAGGTTCTAAAGATTCAAGTTCTAACCCTGCAGGTTCCATGGCTGATGACTCAGAATGTGAGTCTGAGCCAGAAGAGAATACCATTGTTGTACCATCTTTTCCACCTAACCATTTTGTAGGTAATCACTCTGATGCTGAACAAGATGATGAGTCACATTATGCAGAAGATCTTGCAAGATTGCAGAAGCGATAACATACTGCTACTAAGGAAGCTCAGAAACTCAATGACAAGGTTTCACAAGAGACTGAAGCTATCCTACATCAGTCAGAACAAGCAATCAGTGGAAACAAGGATACTGCTGAAGGCACACCTATTCCCACTGATAAGGTCACACATGCTGATTCTACTGATGCTCACTCTCCCATCTCTACTGAAGTCTCTGCAAATTTTGATAAGCCCTTTACCAGATTTCCAAGTCCTTCTGATCTTTGGAATTATCAGTCAAACCCTGGCTTGTTTCACTCAGCCTCTTATGATACTGAGTTTGGCCCTACAGTCACCAACCTTGATGCTAAAATTGATGTTCCACCTACAGCTACAAAAAGGATTCATAATGCTCATCCTCTCTCAAAGATTATCAGAGATCCTAAAGACCCTGTTAGAACTAGAAGCACTGTCAAGAATACAAAATATGGGGAAGTTGCTTTCATCTCTTATGTCTACAATCAAAAGAGGAACAATCACACAGACTTCAAACATTGTCTGTTTGCCTGCTTTCTTTCTCAGATAGAACCCACTAGTGTTCCTCAAGAACTGGCTGATTCCAGTTGGCTTGAGGCAATGCAAGAGGAGATGCTACAATTTAAGAATCAGCAGGTTTGGATTTTGGTTCCTCTTCCTGATGGTAAATATGCCATTGGGACAAAATGGATTCTGAAGAATAAAAGAGATGCACAGGGTATTGTGGTGAAGAACAAAGCAAGACTAGTGGCTCAAGGATTTAGACAAGAGGAAGGCATTGACTATGATGAGGTCTTTGCACCAGTGGCCAGAGTTGAAGCTATAAGGATCTTTTTGGCCTATGCCTCTTACATGGGCTTTATGGTTTATCAGATGGATGTTAAAGGTGCTTTCTTGTATGGAGAGATTGAAGAGGAGGTTTATGTGACTCAACCCAAGGGATTTGAAGACCCTGATCATCCTGAGTATGTATACAAGGTTGTTAAAGCTCTCTATGGACTTCATCAAGCTCCACGAGCTTGGTATGCTCGACTTTCCACATTTCTGCTGAAGAATGGTTACAGAAGAGGTGCCATTGACAAGACTTTATTCCTCAAGAAAGATTCAAGGGATATTATTCTTGTGCAAGTGTATGTGGATGATATTATCTTTGGTTCAACCAAAGAAGCATGGTGTAGAGAGTTTGAAGATCTGATGAAGGGAGAATTTCAGATGAGTGCCATGGGAGAACTCACTTTCTTTCTGGGTTTGCAAGTTCAGCAGAAACCTGATGGTATATTCATACATCAGGAGAAATATGTAAAAGATATGTTGTCCAAGTTTGCTATGGAAAATGTCAGGACTGCCACTACTCCATATGAGGCTCCCAAACCAAAGAACAATCTTACTCCTGATCTTCTTGTGAATGTTCATTTATACAGGTCTATGATTGGTTCTTTGATGTACTTGACTGCCTCAAGACCTGACATTACATTTGCTGTGAGTGCATGTTCAAGACACCAAGTCACTCCACTTACCTCTCATATGAATGCTGTCAAGAAGATTTTTAAGTATCTTAAAGGCCAACCAAACTTAGGTCTTTGGTATCCTAAAGAGTCTCCATTTCAGCTAGCAGCTTATAGTGATAGTGACTATGCTGGTGCCAATTTGGATAGAAGATCCACAACTGGAGGTTGCCAATTTCTTGGAAGAAGACTGATTTCTTGGCAATGCAAGAAACAGAACATAGTTGCTACCTCTACTACTGAAGCAGAGTATGTTGCTGCTGCCAATTGTTGTGGACAGGTTCTATGGATTCAGAATCAATTACTGGATTATGGGTATAACTTCATGAATACTACCATTTTCATTGACAATCAAAGTACCATTTGTATTGTTAAAAATCCAGTTTTTCATAATAGAACCAAACATATTGAAATTAGACACCACTTTATAAGGGATGCTTATGAGAAACATTTGGTTAAAGTGGTCAAAATTCACACAGATGAAAATGTGGCAGATTTGTTAACCAAGGCATTTGATGGACCAAGGTTTCAATATTTGGTGGTCCATATTGGAATGCTAAACCCTTAACTACAAAGTTTAAGGGGAGGCATAAGCCTCAGGGGAGGCATATGCCTCAGAGGAGGATGATGACTGTAAACTTTGTATTATGTGTATAAGTTGTATAATTTCTGAGTTTTTAACATTAACCCTCTAACAGTTGTGCAAGTTGTTTGGTGTATTTGCTTGTTTGATGTTTGTTTTGCAGATGTTATGAGAATTAAAGTCCCATGATAAATGTCACCAAGAGCAAAAGTCAAAGGAATGTGGTCAAAGTGCTGAACATGGTTTCTACTGATTAATTGAAACATGCTGAAGGTCTTATACAATGGATAAATTCAAATAAGTTCTTTTCATTCATTCATAAAAACAAGTTACAGCTTACATTCAATGTTACAATTGAGATACAATGACCATTCCTAAACAATGGACTAATTCAGTACTACTAGCTTCTATCAATTATTACAAAATACTTGAGGCTATGACAAGTACAATGATGAAGCTGAAGATGAAAATGTAAGAAGAAGAGAAGGAAGACTGGGAAGATGCTCATGAATTAAAGTCAAGAGAATACTCAAGAACTTTGCTCCATGGTTACATTCCTCAATCATCTACTTCAGCTCCTCCTTTCCCTTACGTATGATCTCAGTCTTCTTGCTCTGTCCAATATGTTCTTGATGTGGAAGACCAGGTCCTGGAGCAGGAAGATCCAACACCAAATTTTGTGATGTTGGAAGAGATGGATCCCTCTTACTTGATCTTGGTTGGGATCTCTCTGGTGTGGAAGGAGGAAGAAAGGTTGGATCTTCATTTTCTTCCTCTGAAGAGTCTTCATCAGAGGTATAGATGAAGGGAGAGACATGCTCTCTCTCAGCAGGATTGGGTACATTGCTTGGTTCACCCTTCCTATGAGCATTCCATTGTCTTTCTTGTGCATCCCATCGGTTCTCCAATGCTCTTTCAAAGTCAGAACCTTCAAACCCCCATGGATATGGTGGTACATCTTCTTATGCTGATGGAGAAGAGGAATTTGGATATGAGGTTTCTGGGTGTGAAGACATGATTTGAATGGTGAATTGGGGTTAATCAAAAATTAGGGTTTGAAAGATGATTTGGGGTAAATTGATGACTGAGATGTGTTATTTGGGGTGATTAAATAAGCCAATTTTAGGAGTTACGATATTTAATGCGAGTTGGGTGGCACAGTAAAATCAAGATATTGACCGAAGATATTTTTACTTTTGGTTGATTCTGCTGATGGTTGACTATGCTTCAGCAGATTTGACTTTCATTTCTGCTGAAGGGTAAATTTTCAAATTAGAAGTTTTGTCAGACTTGGTCAATAAGTTGTTCCGATAATTTTGACCACGATTGGGGAACTTCCAAATTTAACCCACTTTGCATATCTTTTCGAATTAAAAGTATTCACTGGTCACTCCAAATAAACTCATTATTCTCTAGAGTAATTCATAACCATCTCACACAAGTTCATTCAAATGGCTCAACTTGAATTGAAGGGCGACCATAACAAATATGCTATTCTGAAAACAAAGAAGGGACATGAAGAATTCGATTTGATGGTGGAGTTTCTACAAAGGTCGAAGATTCATTATGCTTTGACTTATTGTCCCAATTTGGTGTGTGAATCCTTGGTGAAGCAATTTTGGGCATCTGCTACTAAGAGATCTGCTACAGAGATTGTAGCTGAAATAGATGGTGTAGAATATGTGGTGACAGAAGGGTTGATAAGGGCAAAGCTTCAGTTGGATGATGAAGATGGTGTGTATCATTCCAACACTGCAGAGATTCTTGCTGGGCTAAGAGAAGCTGGATATCAAAGTACTGATACATCCAAGTGGCACAAGAATCAATTTTGTCCTAAGTGGAGGTATTTGGTGCATCTGCTGCTTCAATGTATCAGCAACAAGTGTAGTGGATGGAATCAGTTCTCTCTGCAATTGGGTTGTGGTATTGTTTGTCTTTCTAAGGGTAAAACTTATAATTTTTCTAAGTTTATTTTTGATAATATGCTAGAAAATATAGATAAGGGACAGCATAAGTTTTTAATGTACCCTAGATTCTTACAAATAATTTTAGACATAACCACTGAAGATAGAACCCATATACCCATTAAAAGTCTAGGTTCTAAGTTGTTTTCCTCAATGAAAACTAATTATACTGGGGAACATCACCCTATGTTGGAAGCCATGTTGCCACAAGGCAATGCCAATGTAGTTGAGGGTGATGATGCTGGTAATGTGCTTGCTCCTAATGCTGCTGATGATGGTAATCCATCATCTTCTGGTGTTGCTGCTGATGGTAATCCTTCAGTGGTAATGGAGGAAGAGCCAGCTACAACTGCTGAACCTTTACCTGATTCTACTGACTTACCACCACCTACCCCTGTACATATGTCAACAAGTCCTACCATTTCACCAGTTCAGGATGCTCCAGCTGAGCAAATTCATGAGTTTGAAGATGACTTACAGACTTTTGAACCTGATCTTACTAGACTACCTTCACCCAGTTCTTTGGGAGAGCAAATTAATGTAGGTTCTCCTAATGTTGTACATGAGTCTGTTTCTCCTGCTGGGTTCAATGAAGCTCCTCATACCACTGAGCAATCTGCTGGTAGAGCAGAGGACCCTATTACTCTCACTTTTGTATATGATTCTCTTAGCAGGTACATGAAAATGACTGAAGATCTCCAGAAAGAACTTGCTGAGACCAAGACTACTCTTGGTAATGAAATTCAAAGTCTAAAAAGCAAAGTTAAAGATTTGGAGGCACAGCTAAGTAAGCAGAAACAAAGCAAAGATGGATTGGATTCTACTGAAGTAGCAAAGGAGGCAAATTTGGATTCTCTTGAGATTCTAGCTGAAGTTGCTTGACAGTCTCATGTTGTTCCTCCTAAAGCTGTTGCAGTACCTCAATCTAAACCAAAGATACTAGTTCAAAGAAGAAGTACAAGACAGTATTTGGCAAGGAAAGCTGCTGAAGCTTCAAAAGTATCTGGTGGTGATAATGATGTGCTGATGACTGAAGTTGTGGATATACTTCAGGAGAAACAATCATTAAGTAGGGTTGCTGTTGATCAATCTGCTGACAGAGGAAATACATCAGGAGAAACATACTTTGTAGCTGGGAAAGAATACTTGAATTCTCCTATTCATCATTCATCTGAGAATCTACAAGTTTCTTCTGATAGAGAGGTTCAAGATGTACATGATGAACCTATGGCAGATGTGCATGTGTCTAATGATGATGTTCCTGCAGCTAATGTTCCTCATGATGGTTTGGATAAGCTTGTAACTGCTGAAGACAGAGCTGGACAAGGTAAATTATTACAAGAATGGGAAAATTATATGAAGAGTGCTAATTTAGCTGAGGAAGTACAAGCTAAGTTTGATGCTGAATTAGATTCAGAGACTCAAAGATATGTTTCTACCTTACCCATTGCAAGACAAAGGGAATTGGATGCAGCTGTTCTAGAGTTTGATGAGTCAGATTGGCAGCTGATTGGAAAACAAATGCTTGCTAATCCTACTGTAGCTGCTGAATTTATTGGAAAAAGAGTAGAGGAACAAGATTATGAATCTGAAATTGTGAAAATGTTAAAGATGAGGAAGAAGGCAGCTGATGAATTAAAAGCTAAAGCTAAAAGAGAAAAACCTATGACTCAAACACAGCAAACAGATTATATGAGAACATATGTGAAAAATTAGAGCAGCTCATTGTTTAATACTGCTTGGTCTAAGAAACATGTGTGGGGACTTCCATTTGAAAAATTAGTTGAGATTTATAATAAGATCAAGGATAGGAATGCCAAAGCTGGAATGGGTGCTTTAAAGAATATTCCTCTTATCAATGTTGATGCTGTTTCATATGAGAATATTCATATTGCTGCTGAACAAGTATCTTTACCTGATACTTCTGCTGGTTTATCACATGTTGCTGCTTCTGTGGATAAAGGTAAAGCCAAAGTGAGAACATCAGATGCTCCAACTAGAAAGAGAACTAGGAGACAATTGGAGCAAGAAAGATTAGGTGAAGAAACTGCTAGAAAGTTGACTGAGGATCAAGAAGCTGAACAAAGGGCTGAGCTTGCCAGATTTCATGAACTGAAGACAAGAGAAGTTGAAATTCAAGCTGCTAGAAACAAACAAATCAGGAAGGCCATGGATGAACAATATGCCTCTGCTGCACTTGAATCTTCTCAAGATTCTACTGATGAACAATTGGATACTCCATCAGTGGATACTGATGCTGCAGAAGGTGATTCTGCTGAAGCAGCAGTTCATGATGCTATTTATGTTCCTGGAAGAAGAGGAAAGAGAATGGCTAAAGTCAGATCATCACATTCAAAACACAGTCTAATTAATGTGAATGATTCTGATGCTTCATTTATAAGGGAAGGATCATCAGATGATTGGACAGAAGGAATTAGAGATGTTTTGGTTCATTGGGAGTTAAGTAAAGATGGTAAAGTGAATACCATTTACAGATTGAATAAAACTTCCATATCCTTTACATTTCTTCAGCAGATTCTTCATCTTGTAAATTATCAAGATTTAGTCACTCTATATGAGTTGCTTATTAAGTATTATGCCACTCATACTCCTGAAGGTTCTGGATTGTATTTGTTGGGTGATCTTCAAGTGTTGTTTGATTCTTCTACTCCCACTGGTGCAAGTTATGATATCTGGAAGAACAATCAGAAATGGAAAGTTCAGAGTTGGAAGTTCTATCCTATGTCTTATGTTCATGTGCTGGAAATTACTACTGGTCTGAGGATTATTATGGATCTTACCAACAAATATCCTCTGAAGGTATCTTTGATGGAGAAAATGTTACAACAGAAGTTGGAGATTCCTCCTGATCCAGTTGGTAATACAAGATTGTTTGCTGAATCTTTGGTAAAGGTTTTCAAACAAAGGATTAAGACTTCCAGAGCAGGATCTGAATAGGGATATCATACTGTATATTTGTTTTAGTTCTTAAAAAAATAAATAAATAAAAAAAGCCTAACAGTTTGTTGTTGTATAGTATTTGTATGCAGGTTTGGTTATCAACTTACCTGATGTTGACTATTCCATCATAAAGTTGGCTAGTCCAAAGGGTACAGCTTTAGTAAAGACATGTCAAATCTGTTGATAGCTGTAATGGTTTGCTCAAAACCATAGGGTTTTCAACTCACCCATGCTTTATTGCTGAGTAGTTGAAATGGTTGTCAATTGACCATGGATTTTTCCTTTATGGATTCTGCATAATTGGCTAGCCCACATGTATATGGCTTGTGGTAAAGGCAGTGGAAAACAATATTTGGTAATCAGTTAACCAAGATGATTTTCATCAAAATAATTGGCTAGTCCTGAGCAAACGGCTACAGGTAAAGACATCTCAAATCCGTTTATAGCTGATGATTTGCTAAAAATCATGTGGTTATCAGTGTACCTTTGAACACTTGGCTACTCCAGTAGTGATGGCTATTGGTAAAGAGACATCAAATCCATTATTTTCAATGATTCACCTCTCACAGGAGTTAACACACCTGGAAGTGATGAGAATAGTATGAAACTAATTTGTTTTGATGTACATTTAGTCATTTGTTGCTGCAAAGAATGGAGCTTTCATGTATGAGCTGATCATAGAGATTCTGCTGAAGATTATTCTTTGCTGGTGCTATCTTATCACAATCCTCTTGGTATGTTATTCTGAAGATCTATCAAGAATCTTGAACTTAACTAGGTCAAATTCAAGATTAGGGGAGGATTGTTGGGAATTCTGTGAAGTAAGAATTCTGCTGCTGTTTCTGTTGAAAGGATTCTGCTGAAGAGTTGGTTTCTGCTGAAGCAGTGTATCTGCTGAAGATTAGTTTCAGCTTTATTAGTTTCTGCGGATATAGTATTTCCGTATTTTATGTAATGTAGTTTGGATATGCATGAGTTTATTTAGGAATTGATAATGCATATCTTTTAGAAGTTTTAGAATATACGTTTCTTGAGAAACGGTTTAGGGTTCCTTGAGTATAAAAGGAACACATGGTTTATGTATTGAATAACTTTTAGAAAATTCTTTGAATATAATTAAAAAGATCCATAGAGGATCAAGAGTTCTTAGTATCAAGCTTGTGTTTTGTTTCCGCTTTATAAATACAAGTTGCAGAGATTGTCTATTAGTGTGTTATTGATTACAGTGACATTACTAACGATTCTAGAGTGCTCAAGAAGATCTATCAAGGTCTATAGCTCAACAAATTTATTTATTCTAGAACTTGTACTTGCAAATCATTATCAGACCGCAGTGAGATCACGTTCGTGTGATGGAAGTATATTCGCGTGATAAGAAGCAAAATTAGGATTCAACCAAATAACCACCAGTTACAAATCATAATCTCATACCCTTAGTACACCTCTTGAGCCATTCTTTTGTTACACCAGAAAAATAGAAAAAGATTTATACTTTAAGTTAACCTTTCCTTTAGTCAAGTCTTGGTTGGTTACTAGCTACTTGGAAATATGGTTGTCCTTGAATTTTGGAGAAAGTCGCAAACTCCATGTTAATCTTATGGAAGATCTATTGAAATTATGATTGATGGTCGGAATATGTGACCATATATATATATATATATATATATATATATATATATATATATATATATATATATATATAAAATATATATATAATCATCATCGGAAATATAAGATGATAAGTATAGCAATGAGCTATGAAAGAATGATATCGATCAAGGAAAGAAATTCTCAAGTTCATGAGAAAAAGGTTGATGTAGCTAATAGCAATTGGTTGTAGACTTTGCTATTTGTGAAGTTTCTCTTACAACTATCATAAATATATCTCATGTATTATCCCTAACCTTGTTGGTTTTGTGAAGGTATAAATTGTATGAATATTCTAGGGACCATCAGGTTTTTGAGTGATCGAATAACGCGCCAGCGATCTAAGGTATATTACTTTAGTGACCATCCGTTGTTTGAGTAAATCACGAATTCGCGCTAGCGATCTAGAATGTTTTTGCAAGATATATCTAAACATAAACCTCATATTACCCTTTAACCTAAACCCGAATAAAAGTCCTCTTAGATAATTACACTTGGTGCTTACGCCATGTCGGTGGAGTTTTGTTTTTTGTACAAGCTTATGGTAATATTATGTAACACCCCAACCCGAAAAGGGCTAAAGTGTAACATTTTGGGGTCAAATCATAACATAAGTAAACAAAGATACATTACAAATACAAGGGTTACAAAATAATACTATGAAAAGAATAAGGGACTAATTACAATTTCCAAACTAATTACAAACTAAGAACCAAAAAGTAAATCTCTAAGTCTAGTCTCTAATCCATGGGGAGCTATCAACGGTGTAGTCCACTAAGAGCTCCTAAGAACTCTTCACCCAACCCAGCTTCCTTCTAAAACATGCAGCAGGAAAATAAATGCGGTTGAGCTTAAAAAGCCCAGTGAACAGATATAAAGAAACAAAAACTAATAACAAAAGGAAAACGAAGGTGAATATGACATAAGTCCAAGCGAACCTGCTGAGATAGAAATCAAGAATATGGAAACATAGAATATGATCAAAGGAAATACGAATAATGGATACCAAACACTCAAGGAAATGAAATGATTAATAAGTGTAAGCAAAAGAAATAAAGCGAGCATAAGTTAATCAGAAATAAAGAAGACAAGATAAGGACCACCTAAAAGTAGAACTAACAGAAATGCCCAACAAATACTAATGCGCATATAATGGATACCAAACACTCAAGGAAATGAAATGAGTCATAAGTGTAAGCAAAAGCAATAAAGCGAGCATAAGTTAATCAGAAATAAAGAAGACAAGATAAGGACCACCTAAAAGTAGAACTAACATAAATGCCCAACAAATACTAATGCGCATATAGGAGTGATCATCTCCAGATGTACTATGTGAAAGGGGTTTATTGCACACACACCAAAACATTCACCAAATAATACTAAACAAAGTACCTAGGATGCATCCATATGCCCCCTTCAAAACATATATATATACAGAAAGCTCGAGGCTAAGTAAACATATACAATAATAAATATAGGCCTGAATAGCTATAACATAATAGGGAACGCTGTGGACAAAAACCCACCTCCACAGATAGTATCAATACCACTGGTGCATCAATGGCAAGGCCATAGACTCCCCATGATTGGCTAATAATTCTAACACATACAGGCAAAACATATAATGGGCATAGAAATAGGGAATGCTATAAAAAAAAAAGAGACTATAGCATGCAAACGAATATCAACTCATATCAAATCACAAAGATCAACAAATAGGAATCATACAAAGGGAACATAGCAATGGCTAAACTGAAGGAATAATAATCAAAGTAATAATCAAAGTAATAATCAAAAGAGAGAAGGATGGCCTTTACTAAAAAGGTAGAATATTTGTACCTCGAAATCAAATGCAGAAATGAAACAAAGAATGAGAAGGGAAGGCAAATCACTCCTTCTTCACACGATCTACATAATAAAGGTTTACATATTAATTAACTACTCATTAAAGGCTTAACGTATTTTAGGTTGTCAAAATTAGGGTTTACATATGATAAGTGTTTCCAGATTAGGTTTAGGGTTTCTTCTTTACAAAATTATAAGCATTAGGTTAAGATTACCAGATTAGGGTTTTAAGTTAACTTTCCAAAAATAGACTTTCCATAAATAGAACTTTCTAAAAATAGTAACTTTCCAATTTTAGTAGTTTTATCCAAGTTAGGCAACTTTCTATTTTTAGCAGGTTTCTATATTTAGTAAGGAAACGTACTATTTATGGATTTAATAGACATACCTATTTTTATCCAAGTTAGGTAACTTTCCATTAACTACAGAACCACCCCGAAAGTTTGCATTTAATAGACATACCTAGACCTTCCAGAAAAATCCATAAAAATTTCAGGAAGTCCCAAATAACCCAAATATTAGCCCTGCAAGAGGAGAGCTCCTAAAGCCTTCTATTTTAAAAATTAAAAATCAAAAACTACCACTGAATTTCAGACCCGAATACTCAGCTTTGACACTTAATCACATAAAAATAAAAAACATGACCAAAACAACTCCAATTCACTCCAAACCAATTGGAAAACTTAATTAGAACATTAAGGAAGGTTTAAAAACAAAAACCCATAATTATACACTTAAAAAATCACAAAATCAAACACACATATCCAGCATACCAAGTTGTCTCATTCAGAAACCCTTTTTAGACCACTTTAAGACATGTTAAAGCACACAAACGCATCCGAGACCTTCATATATCACACAACCTGAATTTTAATAATCACTTAACATATTTTCAGTATCCCACAAAGATCACCCACATAAATTCTATCAATCCCTAACCCTAATTCGTTATTTCATGTTGTATCTTTTATGATTTCAAGTGATGTTTCTTTTCGTATAGCTTTGTAATCTTGTAGCTGATTTATCTAGCCATCATAACCATGAAAATAAACGTGTAAAAGAGATAAAAAAAACAAGAGGAATAGAACAAGGTAGATACAATAACCTTTGGTGACAAATCGTTTGGAAAGAGGAGGTTAAAATCGAGACAAACTCCAAAGCCAAGGCCAAAGTCAAAGCAAAACCAAACCCTTTTCGTACTAGCTGAACCCATGATCAGAAACACCACCAAACAGACCCCAATTCGAGCCTCCTTAACCCTTCTTTAAGTCAGAACGGTTGAGAGAAGAAACAAGCAGCTGCCTATAGAATTTCAGGGTTTCTTCTTTTTTGAGGGAGCGTGTTATTATTTTTATCTTTTTTGGGTGGGAAGAAAATACACATGCCCCTATTATGGAGAGGTGGGTTCGAATTGGGCCAAGAGGGCCGAGGGAACGACGCAAAACAATTATTTGTGAAGCGTAAATTGTTCATCGGATTTTATTTTAGGTTACTAGGTATTTTTTTTTATTCCCATTTATGTTCAAGATTTCATTGTGAAATCTAGTTTTAATTATTTGGATTTACGGTTTATTCATTTAGTTACTTTCAGTTTTATAATTAATCATATCCATAAATTAGGAAAATTTCAAATTTGACGTAAGATTAGGTATTTAAAATTTAGGGTTTTACAATTCTTCCCTCCTAAAAAGAAAATTTCGTCCGCGAAATTGAAACGAAGAGATCAAACGGAAATGTACCGATTCACGAAATGAAAAGGAAGTGATTAACTTGCTCAAAATAGTTTCTCCAAGAAAACTTTAACAAACGGAAAAGTTTCTCATGACTCGATCTGAATAAAATAGGATAGCCCCGGGCTCTCCACATAAAACAAATCTGATCTAACAAATACGAAATGAACATGAACAGATGATAGTCGTAATCTCAGTAAGAGATATATGAACATCAGATGAATCTGGAAAGAATACCGAAGTGAAACTAGATGATAGAAAACTCCATAAATTGAATCAGGTTCTGAACGAATTAAGGATCTTGCTGAAATCAGAGGAGCATATATCAAATTATCAGTCATACAAAAAGTCTCCTTAAGAGGTTGGTAACCTAATCGTATCAACGATTAACTAAACATAAATCGTAGTATCAAATCATATCAGAATGTATAATGGGATAGGTAGGATAACCGCACGGATAAAAAGAATCTAAGGACCAATTTATGATGAACCAAAGCTTCCATAATGCCAACACGTCTAACTCTTCTGTACGGAAACATCATACGGGACACACAAATTCCTGTCTAAACTTTTAAACTTCCTCTTCCACAATGGAAACTAATCCATCAGTCATTGTAATCAGCTCCAACATTCAATGAGCGGCTTCTCGACTTAATTCAAACAAAGGTGTTCTACATTTCCGTTCATACACTATCTGAAAGGACAAACTTTGTCACTTGTATGCCATCGATCTTAATGAGGAAACACAATCAGACCACACACTACTTGTCGAATTCCTGCGCAACACTTCTTCCAAGTTCGAATAGTTGTTCTACTTATCCATCAATCTGTCGGTGAAAAGCATTCCTATACTTGAGTCTGGTCCCTCAAGCCTCTAGTAGTTCTCCTTGGTATTGTGAGGTAGCAACACAAATCTCTGACACGATCACTGAAGGTGCACTAAGTAATTTAGAAATCTTCTGCCGGAGGATTTTATGCCAGCTTGCTAACCGAATACACATTCTAAGAGGCAAAAGTAAGCTGACTAACTCTACCATAACTTAAATTATGTCATTCTTTTTAAGTGTGTGTGGAGATTTCGTTACCAGGTTCATGAAAATTTCTAATCCTACATAGATCCCTTATACATCTTAGTACAACCAATAGGTATAGAAAAAGTAGAAACTTATCTCAATCATAACATATTTCTTTCCAGTCTTCATCGATCATAGTTCGTCATCTTACTTCTCAGCTTCCTATTATCTGTAAGGTATGTCTTCAAATCTTGAGAGCAACACCACTGCCCCCAAGTCCAAGTCACCTGTTGATTAATTCTCCTCAAACGGTTCTAGTTATCTTAGTGCATAAGCAATAACTTCCCCGGGTTGCATAAGGGCATAACCACGTCCCTTCTTGTATCCTCTCAAAATTGATACTCACTTGAAGGTATGGAGGCTAATTTCTATTTCAGCTTTCCAAAACTCCATTCTCAAGTCGTGAATATCTTTTAACCAATGGCATGCTTCCAGAATATACAAATGATCCTCATACTTCCACATAATACGAAAATGATTTTCATGTTTCTTCTTCATCTCTAAATGTATTAAGATTTCATACTATGACAACTTTGTCTAAGTACTCACGAAAACACGATTCATCATGTCCATAAAATAGTCAAAGCATCAACTAATACTATTAGCATCATTAATAATCATAGAGGCTGTTACAAATACGAAAGGAAATTCTAAAAATACTTCAAGCCATAAATCCATCTAAAGGAAAAAAATCCGCGTACTAAAATTGATCAGATACATCGTCGATTCAAGGTAAGGAATAACGGTTTCTAACAAAAATACGGTTCAGCTTTCAGAAGTCAATGCAAATCTCCTTCTATCTTCCTTCTTCACTGTGAATAAAACTGAAGCACTCCAAACAGGTACACTAAGACAAACAAACCATTTCATAACTTTTGGTTGCCACTCCTCCAGTTCTCTCAATTTGGCTGGTGTTGTTCAATATGGAGTTTCAAAATCAGGCAAAACATCATTCTTATATGGATAGGGTTCTGTCTCATCAAACTTTTACTATTCTCAGGCACTTCTCAAAGATATCCCATGATCCCCATAAGTTCAAGTTATATGATGTAATTATTATTACGTTGGCCAGGCGTCATAATACTTGCATCATATAAACATGCCTTCATGGATATCATATTTAACCTCGAGTCGTGACTAAACAATCTCTCAGTGCTAGGTCAAAGCAAATTCACAACCTGGTGTAAATCTTGGTGGTTCATTCAGGGATTACATCAGAAAAATTCCGATTGCCAATTGACTCTCAAGTGAGATTCATCCCATGGAAACAAGAATAGATGCTAGGAAAACTTCACAACCGCGAAAGTAACGCACGAGTTTCCAGGGTGGTAAGGATAACAAAAGTTTAACAATCGGGAATCATGGTAAAATAAATCAGAGTGCTTCAAATGCCAAAGGTAAGACGTAGTATGATAGTAGTTAGCATCTTGATGCCCGGTCAACTAATCCATACCAGAATAACATCGAAGTTAACTTTCCAAGGAAAGACAAATCAACATAGCGAATCTTATCATTCATAAATGAGGGAGCATTCTTATTCTCATGGTTAATCACCACAAGATTTCTCATAAGAAAAGAATGGATAAGGCAAAAAAATTCTAGCAGTGCAGGGAAAAACTTAAATATGCTTATCGAAAGCAAGAGATTTCACAAAGTGTGTCAAACCCATCATGATCATAGAAATTCTCATAATGATCGAAGAGACATCTAAATGGTTAAACAATGAAACAAATGTGGAAATCAAAAGAGTATGAAGTTTATGTAGTGTCAAACATTACCGCAGCATTCTCAGCTCATTCTAAACTTACTTGGTCACTAATCTCATGTTGTGCAAAATAATGAGTTTCAAATCTCCGGGAGGAGAAATTCTTAAAAGGCTAAAAGCAAAGCACGAATTAGAATGATGTAGAAGCAAGGATACTTAAACAAATGCCCATTAGTCTACCCAATCCTCACCGGTCATAACTTAAGTTTCAGAGTGGAAATCCTAAAACAAGTTCTCAAAGGTTGTTTCATAACTCCTATGGTGCAAAAGTTAGTTGGCCTAATACTCACAGGTCATAGCCTAAGCTCTACGGGTTTTGAATCCGCCGATCAAACATGTCTCTGATACCAAAATTGTAACACCCCAACCCGAAAAGGGCTAAAGTGTAACATTTTGGGGTCAAATCAGAACACAAGTAAAAAGAGATACATTACAAATACAGGGGTTACAAAGTAATACTATGAAAAGTATAAGGGACTAATTACAACTTCCAAACTAATAACAAACTAAGAACCAAAAGGGAAATCTCTAAGTCTATTCTCTAATCCATGGGGAGCTATCAACAGTGTAGTCCACTAAGAGGTCCTAAGCACTCTTCACCCAACCCAGCTTCCTTCTAAAACCTGCCACAGGAAAATAAATGTGGCTGAGCTTAAAAAGCCCAGTGAACAGATATAAACAAACGAAAACTAACAACAAAAGGAAAGCGAAGGTGAATACGACATAAGTCCAAGCGAACCTGTTGAGATAGAAATCAAGATTATGGAAACATAGAATATGATCAAAGGAAATACGGATAATGGATACCAACACTCAAGGAAATGAAATGAGTCATAAGTGTAAGCAAAAGAAATAAAGCAAGCATAAGTTAATCACAAATAGAGAAGACAAGATAAGGATCATCTAAAAGTAGAACTAACAGAAATGCCCAAAACATACTAATGCGCACATAGGAGTGATCATCTCCAAATGTACTATGTGAAAGGGGTGTATTGCACACACACCAAAACATTCACCAAATAATACTAAACAAAGTACCTAGGATGCATCCATACGCCCCCTGCAAAACAGATATATATGCACAAATCTCTAGGCTAAGTAAACATATACAATAATAAATATAGGCTTGAATAGCTATAGCATTTTAGGGAACGCTGTGGACAAAAACCCACCTCCACAGATAGTGTCAATACAACTGGTGCATCAGTGGCAAGGCCATGGACTCCACATGACTGGCTAATAATTCTAACACATATAGGCAAAACATATAATGGGCGTAGAAATAGGGAATGCTATAAAAAAGAGACTATAGCATGCAAACGATTATCAACTCATATCAAATCACAAAGATCGACAAATCGGAATCATACAAAGGGAACATAGCAATGGCTAAACTGAAGGAATCATAATCAAAGTAATAATCAAAAGTGAGAATGATGGCCTTTACTAAAAAGGCAGAAAATCTGTACCTCGAAATCAAATGCAGAAATGAAACAAAGAACGAGAAGGGAAGGTAAATCACTCCTTCTTTACACGATCTACATAATAAAGGTTTACATATTACTTTACTGCTCATTAAAGGTTTTACTTATTTTAGTTTGTCAAAATTAGGGTTTACATATGACAAATGTTTACAAATTAGGTTTAGGGTTTCTTCTTTACAAAATTATAAGCATTAGGTTAAGATTACCAGATTAGTAGTTTTATCCAAGTTAGGTAACTTTCCATTTTTAGCAGGTTTCTATATTTAGTAAGTTTCCATAAATAGTAAGTTTCCTTATTTAGAATGTTTACATGAATAGTAATTAGGGTTTTATTTGGAAATTATGATAGTTTAGGGTTCAAAGTGACAATATTCCAAGTTTAGAGTTTACCATGTAATTATTACATAATTTACATATTATACCTTTGTCTTACATATTTTCCAAATATAACCTTGTAGTTTCATTAATTACACATTAACCCTTATGGTTTACTTAACTAAAAAACACACCCTTTAGATCTACAAGTACAAATCACACCTCAAAGTACACACCTGACATAAGACTCATGAACGAGAGCACCAAACACCACTATGACACAAAATAATACTTATGCAACACATGTATTCTTATTTACTGGATTTATGACAAAATTAAGTACAATATATGGATTTTTGAGACGTATCAGAAAACCAAACTAAAATTCAACAAAATTCCCACAAAGGCCCATATGTATTAAGAGTCTACTTGAATTTTCCCAGAATTTATTACCCAGTGGAATCCCCTTTCAAAAATCGTTTACCTAAACATGCCCAGAAAGTTAACTGCAGAAACACCCCAAAAGTTTACATTTAATAGACATACATATACCTTACAAAAAAATCCAAAAAATTCCAGGAAGTCCCAAATAACCCAAAAAGTTGGCCTGTAAAAGGAGAGCTCCTAACTCCTTCTGGTTTGAAAATTAAAAATCAAAAACTACCACTGAATTTCAAACCCGAATACTCAGCTTTGACACTTAATCACACAAAAATAAAAAACACAACCAATACAACTCCAATTCACTCCAAACCAATTGGAAAACTTAATTAGAACATTAAGGAAGGTTTAAAAACAAGAACCCAGAATTATACACATAAGAAACTCACGAATCAAGCACACATATCCAGCATACCAAGCTGTCTCATTCAGAAACCCTTTTTAGACCACTTTAACACATGTTTACGCACACAAACGCATCCGAGACCTTCATATATCACACAACCTGAATTTTAATTATCACTTAACATATTTTCAGTATCCCACAAAGATCACCCTCATAAATTCTATCAAACCCTAACCCTAATTTGTCATTTCATGTTACATCTTTTATGATTTCATGTGATGTTTCTTTTTGTATAGCTTTGTAATCTTGTAGCCGATTTATCTAGCCATCATAACCATGAAAATAAACGTGTAAAAGAGCTCAAAAACTAAGTAATGGAACAAGGTAGATGTTGGGAATAGACTTTATTATTTCAAGTGTCGGTCATTGAGTTTTGGTATAGGTTGCATTACTTAGTTATAACGTTAGTTATTTTATGTATTTTGTAAGTTTTATGCTTGATTTATAGGTTTGGATAAAGTCTAAGGGCTAAGTATGTCATATTGTCTAAGTTTAGAGAAGCCCTAATCCTTACCTATAAATAGCTATGTATAACCTCATTTTGAGGTTGGTTGGTTCACTAGTAAGATTATTTGTCTCTTATTTTCATTAGGTGTTCCTTCCATTCTCTCTCTCTACTTACTTTCTCTCTCTAGAATTCTTAAGTGATTATGTTGTTAAAAGGGTGACCTAACAAGTGGTATCATTCGCCAAGGGATAATATAGGTTGAGTTTGGTTTGATTTGGTAGTAAAAACTTGGTTTTGTTGTATATTTGGGAAAAAATGGTACTGTTCATCGCCTAGTTTTTCGAGTTAGGATTTAATTCTTAGCGAGTTAGGTGTTAATTTCACTTATCGAGTTAGGGGGATACTAAGTTCTATCGAGTTAGGGGTGATTACTAAGTTCTATCGAGTTAAGTGATCCATTTTTTCGAGTTAGGTGTTAATTTCACTTATCGAGTTAGGTGAATACTAAGTTCTATCGAGTTAGGGGTGATTACTAAGTTCTATCGAGTTAAGTGATCCATTTTTTCGAGTTAGGTGTTAATTTCACTTATCGAGTTAGGTGAATACTAAGTTCTATCAAGTTAAGTGTTCCATTCTTTCGAGTTAGGTGTTAATTTCACTTATCGAGTTTGAGATTTTGGCGAGTTAGCCTTCATTCCCTAATCGTTTATCGAGTTAGGTGTATTGTGACTTTAACTAAGGGGAAACTCTGCCCAACTCAAGTCTATCTACCGAGTTAGGAATCTTGATTAAACTTATCGAGTTTGAAACCAACTTGAACATACCGAGTTTGAAACCAACTTGAAGATACCGAGTTTGAAACCAACTTGAACATACCGAGTTTGAAACCAACTTGAAGATACCGAGTTTGAAACCAACTTGAACATACCGAGTTTGAAACCAACTTGAAGATACCGAGTTTGAGTGAATCACAAATTCTTACCGAGTTAGACAACATCACAATACTTACCGAGTTAGACTTAAAACTTAAAACCTTAATTTATCCTTTAAGATCCAAGTTTTAACATAATCACATCATCACATCTTATCAAAAACTTTTTCTTTCTTATCTTTCTCTTCTTGATTTCAAAAAAAAAAAAAAAAAAAAAAAAAAAAAAAAAAAAAAAAAATTGGCGGGAAATTTTGAGTAAAATTTATTTTCTACAGTAGACTAAACGTTTAATTTTTACGCGAAATTTAAATTTTGGTATAACGTTGAAAATTTTGGCCAAAAATTCAAATTTTTAGGCCAAAATTCAAATTTTTTCGGTGAAATTTGACGGCAAAATTTTTGAAACTCAAATTTTCCTTGCAACCTTATAATTGCATTTCATAGTGATTTTCAAATTTTGGGAAAGAAAATTTTTTCAAATAATTTTTGGAGGGAAAATCTGAATTCACTATTTTTTCGATGAGGAAGCTCAGGATTATGATTCAACTCCAGTCTTTGACGATAATGTTGAATACAATGCCACACTTAGTCAAATGGAAGTTGAAGGGAGTAATCTCAATGAGTTTTTGCAAAGTGTCATGGGAGATATTACATCTGATGATGAATATGCTGATTTGGAATCCAATACTGCAGATTTGGAAATCGATACTGCAGATGTGATGTTAATGGCAAACATGCAGGAATTTCACATGATTAATACTGGCTCAGAGTATGAGTCTGATAATTCTGTAGATCCAGTTGTGAGATTAAACAAAGAGAAAATGTATCAATCAAGGTCTCAAATGCATGAACTAAGTCACAGCAGAATCATCTCAGACTTCATACAATTTACGAGTTAGGCTTTATCAAATTCCCGAAATCGAGCTGTCAAGCAAGGTGAAAGAGTTGTGATACAAGGAAGTATTACTCAAAGGCTGGTTGAGAATGGTGAGAATACTGCAAATGTAGTTAATGTAGGCAATGAGGTTAAAATATTGGAAGATAATTCGGGTGTCATGGATGATACTGAACCAGTATACGACACAAATGCTTCTGATGACTCTAAAGATCCATTTGAGAGAAAGATGACTGAAGCTGAGATAAGAGCCATCAATTCTACAGAAAATTGCTTAGCTCATTTTGAATCAGTTAAGACTTAATGCAAGATTCTCTCAGATGCATGGTTTCCTACGGGGGGTACCTTTAATGCATTCTTCGGAACTGGAATGGATCGTCTAACCTTCCAAAGGAAACTCCGAGAAAACATTGTTCAAATTGAAAAGCAAATTGAACAGGGAAGTGATTACATGGCAGGATTTAGAGCGCTCAAGGCTCAGTTCAAAGTGTTCATGGCATTGCATTTTAAAGCTCTCATACACTATAAATATGAAAGCACTGTATGGAGAAAGAACATCACAAGTATGGAGGTTGAAGATTTTAGAGATCAACTTGTTTCACGCCTAAACCGCTTAGAATTTATGCTTAATGAAAGATCACTTCATCTGAGTGCCATCAAAGAACAGACGTTGCAGATTCAAGAAGAACAAGTTCATAAAGTTGATACATTGGAAGATAATTTGGTTGCCATGGAATGCAAAGGGACAGAATCAGAAGTGCAGGATGACAACAGTAGATTGGGGAATAATAAAGATGCAGATTGTGCAGAGATCATACCCTTCTATGACTCAGAGCCCAACCTTGACAAAGGACAGATGGATGAGGAAGATTTCATACCCATCTATGACAAAGAACCGAACTTTGACAAAGAGCAAATGGTTGAGGTACAATCTACTGTTGATCATATTATGCCTGCATATGAGAAACAACAATCTGAGCAACCTAACTTCAGTAATGAAGGAGAGGTTGACCAGGATGTTGTTCAATGTCTAGTAATACATTCTGAGTCTGAGTCCTTACCTGATAATTCAACTACTGAAACATCATACCAAACTCTTGAGTCTGAAAACCTTCTTCTCAAAAAGACCATTGCCCAGTGTCATAAAGATTTTTCAAAACTAGAGGCACATTGCATATCACTTGAACTTCAAATGCAAAATGAATCTCTAAATTCGGGCAACAATGGTCAATTTTTGAATGAACAAAGAAAACGTGTGGATACATTAGTTAAAGAAAATGAGCTTCTAAAAGGTCAAATTCAAGAAAAGGTGTTTGCACATGCTACATTACAAAACAAATTAAGAAGACTGACTGGCCAAAGTGTGGATACTAAGTTTGCAAAACCATCAATCTTGGGGAAACAGCCTTCTCAAACAAACAGAAAACAATCAGTGGTTAGACAACCTACTGCATTTAAATCTGAACGACCTAAATTTTCAAAATCTCGGTTTTCCTCCCAGGTTGTTGAGAAAAACAATTTGACAAAACTAGTCACTCCACATTCCTGGCCTAAGGAAAATGCATCTGTGTCTGCTAAATCTCAACACGTGATTATACCTGGCGCTTCTAGGATTAGTTCGAAAACAGTGTCTAAAACGAGCATTAAAAGTAAAGAATTTTATGGCAAATATGACATGTACAAGAACTATGATCTAGAAAAGGCTAGAAAAAAGGCGCTACTTCAAAAGGATGGAATTCTAGGTTGAAAACCTCATGTGAAGCCTTCCAATGTAGTGCAAAACACTGCTAGTAGTAGCAAACCAAAACCTAGGAGTTCTCAACAAACTAATAGGAATTGGCTTGCATCTAAGAGTAGTTGCGGAAATAATCATGATGTTTGTGCTTTAAAATATCTTCAAAAGGGAAATTCACTTGAAAAGGCTCAATCGACTAAGACAAACAAACCCGTTGAACCAAATGTCATAAGTCAGAAACCTAAAAAGTGGATCAATATAGGACGTAGGTTTTCTCAACGAAGTGATGCTCCCATATTTCATTCCACTGCATCTAAAAGGAAAACATCTCCTAGATCTAACATTAGGTGGGTACCTACAGGTAGAATTTTCAATTCGATTGGTCTTAGGTGGATTCCTACAGGAAAGATTTTAGACATTTGCACCAAAACTAATGTGAACTCCACTATATCTACCCCTGAGACAAGAAGGAAAACCGTCGGAATTGTGTGTTCGAGTGTCAAGAAGATAATTGACACTACATCTTTATGCTTCTAACATCTGGAACCCCGTTTCTCTTGGGGATCCATGTTCTCTGTTTTGTCTCTTCTTTCTTTCTCTATAGATTCATCAACAATGGCTTCGGAACAAATCAGTTTCGGACCCGAGCTTAATTTTATGGCTTCGGAACAACTCAGTTTCGGACCCGAGCTTAATGTTATGGCTTCTGAGCACAACAGCTTAGGACCCGCATCCAACCGTCTGAACTTTCCGGACTCTTCGGCTGTACAATTGTCTCTCACCCGCAAGGAAGTGAAAACCCTATTTGCTCCATTGTTTGATGATACGATTGTCAACCGTCCCTCTGAGGTCTCACCAATTTCCGCTGCACATCTTGATCACCATCAAGTACCTGATTCACCTCAACAAACAACAACAACTGTTGGGAGAGACGGTCCTTCAATTGCATCTCCAACAACCACAGAACAAACCGGGTCCAACTCACGACAATCAGTTGGAGACTCCATACCTAAATCAGTTCCACAAACCGCAGAGCATATCTGTTTGCACCGGCTCAACTCATTCCTGACATTACTGAGTCGTCTACACGCAATTTGGATCCTGCTCACATGCGAGATAATTACCTCCATCAAGGTTTGTTGATTTAGTTCACCATATTGGTATGCAGTGTTTGACTCCAGATGATTTGCAAAATTTTTCTTTAAAACTAAGTGAGTCAAACATCTAACTTTTTCCTTAAAAAAAATTAAAAAAAAAAAAAAAAAAAAAAAAAAATCTTTGTGTACAAACTTCGTAACTTCAAAACTATGTTCCGTCATTAAAACTAATTTTGCTTTACTCTGTCAAAATGGAACATGTTTTGAGGGGGAGAAAACTTTTCACATTATCATGAAGTTTGAACACCTCATCATAATTTTTCAAGGATAAAATGTTTCTTCATCATTCGGATTAAAATCTCATTTTCAAAAATTTCTATGATCTCTCGAATTGAAATGTACAAAAAAGTTTCACAAAATATATGCTAATTCGAGGGGGAGAAAGGAAATTTTTTCTGCAATGATTCCAAGTTAACCTTGTTTGGACTTCAAATGGAAAAGTAATTAATCTTTAATGAGTAAAGATTCACAAATATCTTAAACTTAGGAAAAAGGATCTTGCATGGAAAATAAAACGGGCTCTAATAAATGTTTCGTTAAATATTCTCAAAAGTATCACACATAATCGATAAACCTCATCGATTCAGACTAACGATTTTTTATCCTCGAATGTTCCCGATTGTGAGTTTCTAATTTCTTCATGGTTGTTGTCTAATCGTTCCCTAAATGTTTCTAGTGTTTTCAACGGTCAAAAACGCATAATCAGTAACTAGGGTTTATGTAATTATCGATCAAGGCTTTCATTTCTTATGTGTTTAGTCTAAATTAACTAGTTTATATAACTTTAGAGAACACTAAAGAATGCTCGATTGGTGTACTTGCTTGATTAGGAACAACATAGGTTTAGAATCATGTGATTTAGGGTTTAAGATGTCGATGTCTTTGCTATTACTAGGACGTTTGTTTGTTTAATATTAAGGCATTATGATACTAACAAGTGTGCTTAGACTCAAATCATAACCCCAAACCATAATCATAATTGGAAAATTTCGAGTGAAAGAATGAATTAATCTTTGATTTTGTGTGCTAATCTGAGAATTCTGAGCACTTAGGTTGATTTAGAATGAGATTTTTGATTCATCTTATACTTGTTTGTGCCTAATGCATTTTCTCTGTGTGCAAGTACATGTCATCCCATTGAAAGTCAAAATTTCAACATTCGACAAAATGTTTCTTATGGAACATATTTTGAGGTCAAAGGGCAAAATGTGTTTAAAGGCTTAAAATGGTAAATGGATCCAAAATTGTGAGAAACAAATTTTTCCAAACTCTACACTCTCGTTTTACACCGGTAAAGCAAGTGTGGAGACCAAAGCAAAGTCATTCAAAACCTTTCATATTTTCAAAATCTGGAATGCTTTGGCTTCAATAAAAGAATGTCTCTGATCTGAACATCCCAAATAACGGAAGTTTTCCATTCATCACAAAAACAAATCTTCAAAAAGAACCCATGAGGTTCAACTTTAGATGGAAATCTTTTTCAGATTTTAAAAACTCAAAAGAGTGACACCGAGTCTCAAACAACTTTCAACAGTAAAAGTTTTTTGAATTTCAAGCATTCTTTGTTGTATAATACTTGATTATGTTTTCTAAAACCTTGAGCAGAATCATCTCTCGAATTTTTCAAAAAGTATTTCTTTAATACGATTCTAAATTCTGCTCAAGAAGACTATCTCTCGAATAATGTTCATTATTTGAGGGGGAGTGTTTTGTTTAATAGAAAACTAATTTTGTATAAAAACAACGACTTGTGCACTCATTTCAGTGTACAACTCGGGTTTTAGAGAAAGGAAAGTGCCTTGCTAAACCGTTCTTTAAAACCAAACGCGCACTTTTCCTTAAAAACAAGAAGAAGTTTTTCATGCAAAGCTTATCTAAAACTTCTTAATCTTGAGCAAAATTTATTCAAAATTTTTCAAAAGGTTTTTCAAAACTTTTCAAAAATTTGCTCAAGATTTTTCAAACCTTTACTCCCCAATTCGCTCCAAAGTTTAAAAATGTCAAAACACATGCTCATTTTGAGGGGGAGTATTTTGAAATCAAAATGATTTGTCAAAATCATGTTTTATGGTTTATGCACACATAACAGTGTACAACCCGCACTTGTATTGAAAGGACCCTGAGGTACGCTTTAGTGCCTCAATCCTTATATAAGGAGCGAAGGCTTCTTACTTTTGAGTAGAATTAATCAAACATTTTATGATTTTCATAATTCTGCTCAAAAGACAAGTATTTCACCTCAATGAGTATTCACTTGTTGAGGGGGAGCACTTGAAAACTCATCGTTTTGGAAAAACAAAAGTTCTTGTTGATATCTCCCCATAAGACTCAAAAAGCATATTTTAATCAAATGTTTATCAAAAACAACATCTTATATGCTATTTTTGAGGGGGAGAAAAGGAAAGTGATTAAAATATGAAAGTTAAAAGTTGCTGAAAAGTCAAATCTCATGCGAGCTAGACTCAGATTCACCCAGGAATTGACGAAACATAAAAGTTAGTAAATTCGAAAAGACTTTTCCTCGACGGGTAATAACATCAAGTTAGTTACTAGAGCTATTTGACACCTAAAAGCTGACAATAGAACTCTTTAAATAGCCACGTAAGCGTGTCTCGAAAAGGATTAGTATTAGTAGAAATGTACCGTTTCGAGAAACGTTCTGTGGACTTGACCAGGCCGGGTAATAACTTCAAGCTAGTCTAACTAGTGATGTAAGCGTGTCTCGAATGGGTCTTGTTCACTGAAAGTGGATCAATTCAAAAGTGCTCGCTCCTCCCGCATGTGCAAATTTATTAAATACATATGAGCACATGTGAAGGGGGAGCCCTTCATAAGTAAAACATAAAACTCTCAAAGTGTTAAACAAAATGTTTGAATAGCACAAACACTTTGAGAGATTTTCAAAGGTTTCAATGGCAATTCTAGGATAGTCATGGAGTTATAAGGTGACTAAGGTTAGGAAATAACCGTCCTATGATCCGCCTAAGCCGGAGGGATCTACCCAAGGACATCACCAATAGTTAGAACTAGAAGTCCTTAGGTATGATACGAAAAAAATAGTAAAGAATGAAAGGAGAAAGAAGGGGTTGAAGAATTAAAAAGAAAAGTAATGAAAAGGGTGAAAAGAATTAGCCCTCCATGTGATTCAACCTTAGGGCAGACACCGGGTTCAACTCATATGCTACTGGTTGTTGCTAAGGCGACGCCGGTATTGAAGATAAAGCCGTCATGGACCCAGTGACGCACTGCACTTAACCTTCTAGCCACTCAAGTTCTCTTAAAAGAGCTTGTTTCATTCTCACGGGGAACCAGTGTAATCTATCGACTTATCTCTTAGAGATAGTTGATATTGAAGCAGGAGACCCCTCCCTAGTCTCCGTATAGGAAACCTAAGTGAGCACTTATCGAGTCTAGAGCCATGAGACACATCAAAGATCTCTTAGGAACACTTAGTATTTCTACAACTGGTGTTCTACATCAATGGGCACCAGCTGTAAATTATCGAGTCCTTCGCAGATCTTAGCAATCTGCCGAGAACGTTTATGAGAGAATTACATATGTATTTCTCAATGATTGAACGGAAATTCCTGCCAGGGTCAACATCAAACAGCCCTGACAGCAGGTCACTTCGGTAACCCCACAAGGGTTACGCTTAGTGTTCATGGTGGTTCTTTAGCGATCTACAGTCGTGGAGTGATCCCCAGCGACTCACCCAGTCATTGAGCTACCTAGTAGGTCTCGTAAGCTCCTTCGGGAGTATCTGATATGGGAATGGCCTGGATAAGGATTAGAAGGAGTCTTCACAATATGTTGTTGACAAGCTCTAATTCCTTATCTGTAAGTACCGGTTGATTATCGCTAACTGTTTACTTGCAGGTACATCTCCTCCATGATGGTAGATTCCAGCATGCTTATACATACATCTTGAAGAAAATGAACGCTCCCCCAAAGATCTTATCACCACAAAGTTCAAAGAAAAATTCTACGCCAAAAAGAAGAATCTGCAAAGTATAAAGACTAAAGATCTAAGTGTATGCAAAGGAACTTCGTGCTTTCATAAGTCAAAGTCCAAAGATGTATGAGCATGTTGGAATGGCGGACAACCACCACAGACACCGAAGGGACGATCGGCAGACAACTTCATAACATGATCACCATCACATCAACAAAGAACGAAGTACAAAGAACGATGAAATATTTTTCTAACTATTTTTGAGGACGTCGACTACAAAGTCAAAGCATAGAAGATGACGACGTCAAGCAACCTTTCATGACCGACCCTTAGGGGGAGATTGTTGGGAATAGACTTTATTATTTCAAGTGTCGGTCATTGAGTTTTGGTATAGGTTGCATTACTTAGTTATAACGTTAGTTATTTTATGTATTTTGTAAGTTTTATGCTTGATTTATAGGTTTGGATAAAGTCTAAGGGCTAAGTATGTCATATTGTCTAAGTTTAGAGAAGCCCTAATCCTTACCTATAAATAGCTATGTATAACCTCATTTTGAGGTTGGTTGGTTCACTAGTAAGGTTATTAGTCTCTTATTTTCATTAGGTGTTCCTTCCACTCTCTATCTCTACTTACTTTCTCTCTCTAGAATTTTTAAGTGATTATGTTGTAGAAATGGTGACCTAACAGTAGATACAATAACCTTTGGTGACAAATCGTTTGGAAAGAGGAGGTTAAAATCGAGACAAACTCCAATACCAAGGCCAAAGTCGAAGCAAAACCAAACCCTTTTCGTACCAGCTGAATCCACGATCAGAAACACCACCAAACAAACCCCAATTCGAGCCTCCTAACCCTTCTGGAAGTCGGAACAGTTGAGAGAAGAAACAAGTAGCCGCCTATAGGATTTTAGGGTTTCTTCTTTTTTGATGGAGCGTGTTATTTATTTTTATTTTATTTTTTTTTGTGGGAAGAAAATACACATGCCCCTTTTATGGAGAGGTGGGTTCGAATTGGGCCAAGAGGGCCGAGGGAACATGGGCTCAAGTTTTTGTGTTGCTTGGGTTGTTATTTGTTGCGTATCAAAAGAGAAACGACCCAAAAAAATTATTTGTGAAGCGTAAATGGTTCATCGGATTTTATTTTAGGTTACTAGGTATATTTTTTATTCCCATTTATGTTCAAAAATTTCATTGTGAAGTCTAGTTTTAATTATTTGGATTTACCATTTACGGTTTATTCATTTAGTTATTTTCGGTTTTATAATTAATCGCATCCATAAATTAGGAAAATTTCAAATTTGACGTAAGATTAGGTATTTAAAATTTAGGATTTTACATATTAAGTTCATGACTGAGCAATGAGTGTAATTTTCCTTTATACTCCATCAATAAATAAATGAGTGTTGAGTGAATTATACTTCATTCCTTTTTTGTGAGGAATCCTGTAATTTTGTCAAGCATCTTGACTTTTTAATTTAAAACATCTTTAAAAGGTGAATCTATTCTTGTACTTGTACTTGATGGATTTGCATCTCATTTTTAGAATCATTTACTTTGTATCATGTGGATTTATTTTGAAAAGCTAGATTTGCTTGAGGGCAAGCAAAATGTAAGTGTGGGGGAATTTGATAACGCTCGTTTCGTACATGTTTTAGTCGTGTTATTTGCTTGTTTGTGCATTGTATTTGGTTGTGTTTGTGAACATATTGTGCAGAAAAGGTACAAAAAGATATATAAAAGTTCAGGAACAATCAAGTCTAAGGAATAGCTAGAAAGTTGAAGAAAAGTTGTTTAATCAAGAGCTTTTGCACAACGGTCGATTTCGTCCCATGATAAAGACTTCGGGAAGTACATCAAAGATAAAGAATCAAGTAATAAAGTCTCGAGTTCAAGAAAATATCTAGTGTTGATGATTTGAATGGAAGTTACATGTAAAGTTTGCTACAAAATATGTTTTCTTCTTCAACCAAAGGTTCAAGTTCAAACTAAAGGTTCATTACAAAGACTACAAATCTCAAGCTGAAACCTAAACCTTGGGTTTAGACTCAAACCTTGGGTTCTTGCACTCCTTGCTTCTTTAATGATCACTATTAATGATCTAACTCTTCTTTAATCATCATTACAACATTTGTAAGACTCTTTAATCATGTTTTCAAGTGATATAATTTCTGTGATTGTTTCTTTGTTTGCCATGAGCGGCTAAGTGCTTTATGCACTTGCCTAGATGATGTTTGTTGCATGAATGGTGATTGATTATGACTCTATGGTTCTAATTTCATGAAAAGCTAATACTAGGATCGAATTATGCTTTCAAAGTTTTCATAAAAGAAAGAGTTATCAAGTTTGGTTAATTATTAATGGTGTAATAGGTCGAAAGAGACATTGTTATTTAATCAATTGCAAAACTTTTATCTATGAAGGATTTACCTTATGTATTGACCATTTCGTAAGTAACTTGGGAAACTTTAAAAGGGTAGTTTTCAAGTGAATCAAGTGATTGAATTGTGTTAGTCTTGTTTGATCAAATCTTGATATTGTTTTTATCATTCTAAAATCTTGACGAGGATTGAAAGTGTTAAGAGCAAAGGGATTAGTACACCAACTAATCAAATTAGAACACCATCTAATTTATTGTTCATAACCATTTGAACCATTCATAATCATATCATTTGAAGTGTGCAAACTAGTCTTGGCAAGTGTAGTTCTTAATATATTGAATTTACATCATCATCATTATTTGTGTGCTTAAGAATCGTTACTTAGTATTCGTTATAACAAAAACTCACGTCTCATAAAACTAAACAAATCCTTGTGAACGACCTCGACTTACCATTTCATCTCTTACTACACACGGACGAGTTTACTTTCTCGTATGTGTTTCGTTTGAACCATTGGTATATCATGTTATAAATTTAAAACATGTACACTCGACACACATCAATTACTATACTCCTAGCAATCAAAGAAAGTCAAGCACTTATCTAAATAGGGCTAAGCATGCAATTAAAAGGACAAAATAAGCTAGCATCCAAGATGACTCATAATGTAAATTATCCAAGGAGATAAGGAGATGGTCAAGCATGCATGAAAGTTAATAGAGAATGTGAAATATTCATAATATAATCCCAATATGAGATAAAATTACTAATCCCTTTCTAACTATGCAAGTCCTTGCTTCTCAAGGATCATTCGAACTTCCTCCGGTTCCATCACACTCTCGAGTTAAGCTCGCACCACTCCCTTATCTGTAGGATCATCATAGACATCATAATCGACGAAGGCGGCGGAAATGAAAATGGATGAGATATGAGACTCATTAACAGATTCCATGACGGGATTGAAGAGTGAGTATTGAGGACCACGAAGGTATGGGTGAAAGTTCAATAGGTAGTGATAAAGACGAGTTAGGAACATCCCATAGGGTATCAATTTGTCTTTGTTACCCTTGAGATGGACAATTCGCTTAGCGAAGAAGTAGTCAAGGTTTGTATGGTTGTTGAGTGAGGAGACAATACAACATATGAGCACAACACGCCGGGAGTTGCTCACGGACACCTTTTATACTGAGGACATTTTCTTTCAAGATGACTGCCCAGGAAAGTAATTCATGATGAACCTCTGCCAAATGAATTTTCGTTGGATCGAGAAAAGGAATGTACTTTTAAGTACGAAGGAGTTTGGTGAGCTCACTAGGAGATGGTATGTAGGAACAATAAGGACTATTCTCTTCTCTATAATTGAAGAGAGACTCAAGACACCAATCTTCAGTGTATGCGCATTGCCCATGATTTGGAATTCGAAGAATTTGAGCAAACTGCTCAAGAGTAAGGACAAACTTGAAGTTGCGAATCCAAAACCAAAGTGATAAGGACTGATCCTCGTTATGTATGAGTTCAACTTGTCGAAAGAATTCTAACACAAAACGAGGATGTGCTCGTTAATGTGTAGGAAGCAATCGAAACCTATAGCTCTAAATGACATGTTGATTTCCCTATGATAAATTAGGGAAGGATCAATGATTCGACCTTCATGAAACCGATGGGTTTCCAGATTGACAGAAGCACGAATGTGGTTTTCGGGTGTTGTTGGTTCACGGGAAATATCGAGAATGTAGGTGTCGGTTGAGAGGTGATCAAAATCATAATCATGAGACATGTTTGTAACCTAAAAATATGTTCCATGAAAGTTAAATTTGAGAATAATTGTTATAAGGATATGTGCCTAGTGTGTGCCTATATGCAAACTATGTGGAGGTGCGGTAATCTTGACTCTAAAATGAACTTAATAAGATTACCCAAACACTCTTATCTTTACTTTTTCTCGATCAAATATTTCAAAAAATACATATTAGCTATGCAAGTCGATCAATATTCGTGAGATCATGTATGCATGAAGAAAATGTTTTTAATTTGAATCAACAATGCACAAAAATAGTATTTCATGATCCAAGTTTTTGTAAATTTTGAATATTATGGAATTGGTATTTAAGTTTGAAAAATTTGTGTATTAATGAGTCATAATCTAATTTCAAATTTACTAGACATGATTCGCCCTTAATCTACTTTGATTTAAACTATTAAGTTCTAGATCAAAGTGTATGATTTAAGTGGGTTTATGCAAATCCTATGTTGGGGAAATCAAAATGATTATGGATTGTATAATTCTAGTCCTAATTTTCTAAAGATTCAATCAATTTTGAAAGATCCCCAATACCAATTTTGTGTATGAACAAACCCTAGACTCAAGATTTAAGAAAGATTAAAGTGAAATTACTTACAATTGATGTTAAGGAAATAGTAGTTTGCTAATCTAGAAAAATAATGCCTTGAATTTGATTTTGAGATGGTGTAATTAAGTTTTGGGTTGTGAGGTTCGACTTTGACAGCAATGGAGAAAGTTGGGAAAGTTTGAATGTGAATTATGAAAGAAAGAGGACTAAAATACGACCAATGTCAGATACATGGTACCACTAAATTTAGTGGTGCAATGATCTGCTAGGATGAATTTTTGTCCCATTTTGATTTTTGACGAACAGGTCTCGCTGAATTAGTGAGACTTTTGACACGAGGAAAGAATTTATTCCAAATAAATTCTTCTAATGAGAGAGATACTAACCTAGACTAGATGATACGGGATGACTTCAATATTTCTGAGGAAATACGTAAATAGTCATTAGACGGGTACGAAGGATGACTTTAATATTTCCAATGAAATATTTAAATAGTCATAGGATGGGGTTTACGGGATGTGTTCCATCATTCCTAGACCTAGATGAAGATAGTTAAAGGATTCTCGTTTGAGGGGTTTGGTTAGGATGTCGACGATATTGTCTTGGGAGGGAACTTTTTCAATGGAAATGTTTCCTTTTTGGACGTTATCATGGAGGAAGTGGTGGCGAATTTTGATATGTTTAGTACATGAGTGTTGAACGGGATTCTTGCTTAAGTCGATGGCACCTTTGTTGTCGCACATGATAGGGATATCATCTAGATAGATGTCATAGTCGATAAGTGCTTGCTTCATCCATAATTCTTGTTGACATGCCTTTCCGGCGCTTACAAATTCGGCTTCAGTCGTGGAGGTAGCAAGAGCCGTTTGTTTCTTGGAGAAACAAGAAGTTAGACAACAACCCATGAAGGTACAAACGCCACTCATACTTTTTCGATCCACATAATCTTCCGTATGATCAAAGTCGGCATAGACAATAGTTTCTACACCGGTCCCATTGGGATAAAATAATCCCAAGTGTGTAGTGCTTCAAGATGAGAGGTTTTGGGATCCTCGTGGAAGCGAGCACAAAGGCAGACACTAAACATGATATCGGGCCTACTTGCCGTTAAGTATAATAAACTACCTATCATGCCCCTATACTTAGTGTTATCCACGGACTTACCTTCTTCATCTTTCGTGAGTTTCGTTTCCGTGGACATCTTAGTTTTCATGGGCTTAGACTCTTCAAAACTAAATTTCTTAAGCATTTCTTTAATATACTTAGATTGATTAAAGAATATACCATATTCCATTTGTTTTATTTGTAGACCAAGGAAGAAATTTAGTTCACCCGTCATGCTCATCTCAAACTCATCATGCATGATTTTAGAAAAGTCATTGCACAATTCTGGACAAGTTAAGCATAACATAATGTCGTCGACATATATTTGAACAATGATGAGATATGAATATCGTTTCTTCATGAAAAGTGTGTTGTCAACCATTCCCATGGTATATTCATGTTTAAGCAAGAATGTCGTTAGTCTATCATACCAAGCTTTGGGGGCTTGTTTAAGACCATAGAGAGCTTTCTTGAGTTTATAAACATGATTCGGTTTTTCAAAATCAAAGAATCCCAGAGGTTGTGTGATGTATACCTCCTCGTTGATAAAACCATTTAGGAATGCACTTTTCACGTCCATTTGGTATAGTTTAAAGTCTCGGGCGCAAGCATAGGCAAGGAGTATTTTAATAAACTCTAATCTAGCTACGGGTGCATATGTTTCATCATAGTCTATTCCCTCTTGTTGGTTATAGCCTTGTGCTACCAACCTAGCCTTATTCCTAGTCACGACGCCATTTCGTCGATTTATTTCTAAACACCCACTTAGTTCCTATAATGGTATGATTCTTAGGAGGAGGTACTAAATCCCAAAACTTGGTTTGTAGTGAATTGTGTTAATAAAAATAATGTCAAAAACGTTATCACATTATTCGGTCTTCTCGTGTTTTGATAATCACAAAATATAAAGACATGTTACGTAAAGTTACGGTTTATAAGTTTTTAATCGAGGAAACTCGTTACTTCTACGTAGCTGCTTCAACATCACTTCAGGTATGAACAAACTTTATACCATCATTAGTTAAGTGATCAAAGAATTTTATTTTCACCTAAACTTAAATTTTTAAGTTTGACAAAACATTTTCACAAAAGTATTTTTGTGTTTTTAAAGAAATGTTTTATTAAGAGAATAAATTCAAATTCAAACTTTATAGCAGCTAGTTTTCCCCCCAAATCAGTTCAGCGTGAACCAGATAAGTTTTCACCATGTCAGGACAAAAAGGGAGTGTTTTGTCGTGATGGTCCCTTAAATAGGCCGACGGTCCCTTAGTGATAAAGGACCGTCTGGCATTTACGGGACCATCCCTCTCCCTCCTTTCGCCTATAAATACTGAACTATTACACTTCAGAAATCAGACTTTCACACACACAAAACTTTCTGGTCTTTGTTCCTTTTACTCTTTGATCACTATAACATGTCGGTATATGTTTATAAGTGATTTTCTCTTCGGTCAAGTGCAAGAGAAGAACTCTCGACAACTATGAAGATTCGAGATGTTATAGGTGTCCACACACAAATGTAACAAGTGTTCCGTGATAAGATATATATTATGTCATTGTTTTCTGACTTGTGTGTGAGTCGAGGATGGGGATATTTGTGGAAACTTGGATGGTGATGTAGTTCCAAGTGTTGTATTTATGTGAGCTTGGATGGTGATGTAGCTCCAAGAAGTTTTATAACTAGATTAGTTCATGTATTTGATGTGAGGAGAGTGATGTCCTAAAGTTTAGTTTAGGATTTGTTGAGTCATTATGCAAAGACTTGGATCTGGTGATGATCAAGTGTCTCAAGTGTGTGAAAGCTTGATTCGGGTGAAGAATCAAGTGAGTCGTGTGTGTGAAGGCTTGGTTCGGGTGAAGAACCAAGTATGTCAAATAATTGAAGGCTTGGATCGGGTGAAGATTCAAGATGGACAAGAGTGCTTGTTCGTGTGGCCACGTGAGCCTTGGAATAGATTGGTTCTAGCTATGATTAGAACTCGACATTATGCTTAGTGTCATTAAGCCTTGTGTAAACATGTGTGCAGATTGCTCAGCCTGAAGGAGTGTGTTGATATAGTGATTTATAACTCTCGAGTGTGGTACTCGGGGAGTAGAGTAGGACGGAGAGTGAGCTTCGTGCCGAACCACTATAAATCTCCGCGTCTCTTGGTTTTGTTCTTTCTTTACTCTTTACTTTACTTGTTTATTTGTGTATGCTAGTAACTAAATTGATATCACATAGCTAGTAGAATTCAACAAGTTTGTAAATGAAAAATAACCAGACCTAAAATGGAGAAACGCTTTAGAAAATTAAAAAGAAGCGGTGAAACTATTCAACCCCCCCCCCCCCCTCTAGTTTCTACAATTGGTATCAGAGCTTCGTTTATCAAGATCTTTAAAGTATACTATACTTTAAAACTTGAATCGATCTATGGAATCAAAATGATATCTAGAAGGGTGTTATTCGAATGAGACACCATTTTTTGAAAATGAAAATTTTGTCATTCGGAAAAATGAATTTGAAAGTTATGTGAAGTCAATAGATCATAATCTTTGGCATGTCATTTCAATTGATGATTTATAATCAATAAAAGAAAGTTTTGCTAATAAAGCTTTTCATAAGAAACTTGTGTGAAATATTTGAAGCAAAAACTTTGATTTATGAATCTTTGTCAAAAATTGAGTTTGATAAAATAATTTTATGTCAAATGACAAATGGAATTTGGTAAAATGGTTTAAACATACATCAAGGAAATGTTCAAGCCAAAGATGATGAAAATGTGATGTTAGAAAAACACTTGGTTTAACTGGAATCATATACTACTAGTTTGAATGTCTTCATTGTAGGTAATGTTGCCGACAAGAATTTCTTGAGCAACCTAGTCGGTGTACCAATCTACTTACTTTGATGTAATAATGACAATTAAGAAGACTATGTGTGGTTTTGTGTGTTATGTGGATAGCTAGCTAAGAAGACAATACACGCCTTTAGTATGTAGACAACCTAATGGTTATCTCACCAAGCCGATTGCTTAACTAATCATATGGACAAATTGCCAAGTGAGTATCATCTAGTCTTGCATCACCAACAACACATATTTTGGTTATGTGCTAATAAGGATAGCTAAATGATGCTAAATGACGTTTTGTCTAAATGCTTATCCTTCTTTGGATTCAAGCAAATTATTTGGAAAAACAATGGTCTTACCACAACCATTGTTTATAGCAAATTTGACGTCAATCAATCACTATAGACGATGCACACTTGCTTCACTCTTTGTTTGCTCTCTAGTTCTTGTCTATGACATTTCTTGTAACTTGCTTGATTGACTTCTAGCTTCCTCGATGCAAATCTCATTCTCTCTTTTCTTTTGTTTCGACTCAATATCCACTCTTTAATCAAGCGTATCGAGTCTTTCATTCCTCATATGTCTCGATTCCACTCCTTACCCATTCCTTAGCCTGCTCATGTGTATTGAGTCATTTTCGTGTCTTAAAAATTCGAAGTGTTATGTTTAAAAACCTTCTAAAGCCAAAGACTTTTCATTAAGACCAAAACACCAAAAACCGTCCAAAAACCCACAAGCTACTGACGGCGGTCTCTTTGCTGTCGGCGGTCCCATATCGATAAGGGACCGTCCAGGAATTTTAGCCTATGCCCCGTTTTTCTTTCTGCAGAACATCCAAACACCCCTTTAGTGCAGAAAGTGACGAAAAACTCAGCCCAACATTCAAATCCTCACTAACCCATTATCAAATTAGTTCAAGGTTTTCAAAGTCAAGATCATCAACCACCTATACTCACTAATAACTCCATTGTAAGTTAATTTTCTCACATTCATTTAATTAATTCGTAATTGAATTTCTAGGGTTCATATGAACTCAAAATAAAAAAATTGGGGATTCTCATTTCTTTGCAAAATCAACAATTATAGGTTAATCTTAACAATGTATCACCAACAACACGTAAATTAATAAGTTAATTGTTTTAATTCGTGAGTTTTTGAAAATGGGTCAAAAATGAGATTACCCTTAACTCAAATTTGTGGATGTTAATATTGTTTAATCATGTAACAATGACGTAATTATGCATTGTTAATACATGTCAAAAACGTTTTCATAATCATGCAACGAAATTAATCAGGAATTTCAAAACTAATGTATATTATGGTACATGAGAAGTGTTTAGAATAAGCACAATATGATTATCTAGTTAACCTCTTATTAATTTTATATAGGTACAACCATGGTACACATATTTGATTGTGACCTTCATCGTACACATTCAGACATACCAAAAATATCCTTAGAACCTTACTTACCACCCGAATCCGTTCAAAGCTTCAGATATGTTGAGTCTCGTTACATTCATAAAGGTCAAATGTAACTCAGGAGCGTATGGAAAGAGCTTTTCAGCCAATAGGTCTTGACTGTTTACTCAATATCAATGAACACATCTGCCCATGTTTTATACAAGAATTCTTTCATGAAATTAAGGTCAAATGTATTCAAGACAATTCTATACATCTTACCTTCAGTATTGATCACTATGGCTTCGCTCTATCACTTGAGGAGTTCGCTCAGATTCTTGGTATTCCATGTCATGGGCAATGCGCCTATACAGAAGATCCTGAGTTAAATTCCCTGTTCGAGAATCATGAATGTGAAGGACCCTATGTCACCTACATTCCCTCTCAAACTGAACTAATCAACTTACTTTGCAACTCTTCCGACACTTTCTATCCTGATAAGATCTGTGTCTGTGAACTTCGCCAGTTTTTCCTACCCATGGCAATCATCCTTCGAGAAAATGCACTAGGTCTAGTAAAAGATAGCAATTGCATACCATCTTGTGTTGCGCATATGCTTTATTGCATTCTCACTAGACAACCGTACAATTTCGCCTATCTCTTCGCTTTGCGATTTATGCATCTCAAGGACGATGACAGAAAATCAATGCCCTATGGGATGCTCCTAACTCGTGTCTACAACTTTTTTATGAGCAACTATCCCTACCTTCAAAATGATCAATACAACCTAGTTGTTGGAGTCTTAGAACCAATAACGGAATACCATGTTACACGCTTTGTCAGACCCATGAGAACCTCTCCTGCTGATAGGATGAGACGCATCGAAGATGACTGAAGTCAACAACTATGTATTTATATTGGCTATGTTATAACTTTGAATGCTTCATAGTATTTCTATTTATTCCCACTCTTAGCATTGCTATGTTTATCGTTTGTATGAACTAACCTTATCTCTATTAGACATGAATGTTTGTTGATGATGTTATTGTCTTATTTAGAGTATGAATAACATCTTTCATGGTTAAGTTTTTGTTTATGCTGTTCTGTGACAAATTGGATTGATTTGTATGTGCAAATTGCAGAAATGAGAAACTAGGAAAATTTCTGCGAACCTACTGCCGGCGGTCCTTTATTGATTCAGTGGTCCTCAAGTGATAAGGGACCGCCTGGGTTTAAAGGACCGTCCATGTGGATCACGGATTTTTGCACTATTTTCTTCATTCTTGCAATCCTAAACCTATTGCATGATTATCACAACCTTACCATGTTTAGATAAACATTTCTAAGTGCTTAAAAACTCCTAATGCATGCTTTGCCCAAACCATGACCATGCTTGATTATTTAAACCTTCCTCATCACAATCATCTTTCAATTCAACTTCGTCACCTACAATGGCATCATCTTCTACTTCCTTGCCAACAACAAACAAAGAATCCACAACACAACCATCAAACAAAAGGCCTAAGCTCACAATCATTCGATCTCAAACAAATTTCATTGACCTCACACTCTATGACACAACTCCATCTCCTAAGTCATCACCATCATCACCTCAAGCACCAAGTGTACCACTCAAAACACCATCCACCAATGAAGCATATCACTCTTCATCTAAGACATCCTCGAGCTCAAAGACAACCACATCACCTTTCTCATCATTTGTCAAAAACTTGTCACCCTTGCTCACCCAATCTAGCTCGAGTGCCTTCACTCCATTTGTGAGCAATCAACCATCATCTTCATCTCACTCTATCTCATCACCAAGAAACCAACATCCTCCTCCAATAAACTTATCAACTCACACTACCACTTCACCTAATGGGCCATTGGAAAACAATCCTCAAACTCTACCTTCTTCTCCAACCCTTGGTAATCATTTACCTTACTACTTTGTTAACAACCACACTGTGGGGTATGCTTGTTGTTACCATAATTTTCATCTCATTTCCACTCTTTGTGATGAACTACACATTATGTTTGGTCACATTGAGTTTCTTCTTACTCAACAAAATGTGCAACCAGCTCCCCTTGTTTCAATGCCACCATCGGCAACTCCTTCGGCTCCACTTTCATCCTCTCCATCATCCACTCCACCCTTCGACTAGATATTCTCAAAGATCTAGTCATGAATAATCAAGTGGAAGTTGTGCTTTGGACCAAACATGCAATGGGAATGAACTAAAATCATCTAACTTGTTGTAGTAGTTTATGATTAGTGTTGTTGCTACTATGATGTGTTTGTCATGGAATCTTTATGGTACTCATTGTATGATTCTCTTGAATGAATGAATGAATGATTATGTTTTAAGTTATAATAATTATTTGTGATATTAGTCATTGTTAAACATGAAAATGGACTAAAAATATCTAACCTTGAAAATGGAAAGTAACTTAAATCACAACAATCCTGCCAACTTGGAAGCCTATTGCCGGCGGTCCTTTAATTGGACTGACCGGTCCCCAAATCAATAAGGGACCATCCACATATTTAAGGGACCGTCCTCAGTAGTGCTCAAAATTAAATTATGTGTTTATCTATCTGATTCCTGCACTAGATAATTGATTTCACATCCATATCCTCTTTCTATACCTTCATATTATACGTATGCATGTGCTTTGTTCTAACTCTATTTTGTAGCACATCACCATAGCTCGATTCTCCAGTGCCCTCATTAAGGGGGAGCACTTAGCTAGGGGGAGCTTGTATTTCGTTGATCACTCCAACGATTATCTTTCAAGGTTGCTCGTCTCTTCTCTCCTCAACAACCACGACACACCTTTTTGATTCTACAAAAAGGGGGAGAAGTAACGGGAAAACTCATTAAAAATTTATCAACGCATAATTTTACCTAAAATGAGTTTATATTTTGTAATCACTAAAAAAGGGGAGATTGTCAATACAAATAATGTCAAAAACGTTATTCGCATTACTCGGTCTTCTTGTATTTTGTTAATCACAAAATATAAAGACATGTGACTCCTCCCAAGAATGACCAGTCAACCGGGTGCAGTTGATAGGCCCACCTGGGAGGGAAAGTCAAGTGTTTATAATCCGTGGAAGTACAGGGAAATCCTCGGGTCGTTAAGTCCCAACGAGATTGAAATTGTATTTTGAACGTTTTTGGGAATAAGTGGCACTGAGGACAGTAACCAAGATGATTGAGGATTGATTATACTATTGATTGCTTGGTATTTGAACAATTTTGGAATAAAATTAACAATCACAAAGATACAGATATAATCACAAAAGCACAAATTGGGAAATCAGATTACAGATAGAGAAAAGTGGGTTTTAACAAATTACAAACTATAGGGGGTGCAAGTGAAACTTTTCAAACTTAAAATAAAAAGAAAATTTAAAATGAAAATGAAATTATTTAAATGATTATTTTAATATTTAAATACTATTTAATTAATTAAAACTATTTAAAAAGTAATTTAAATCTAATTTATATTAAACTAAAAATGGTAAAAGCTAAAAATTAAACTAAAAACTTGCAAAACTAATTTCTAAACCTTAAAAAGAACTTGAAGAAAGTATAAAAAATAAAAAGAAATATTTTTGTCTTTTTATGGGATTTCTATTAATTAAAAAACTAATTATAGTAATTAAACTATTTAAACTATTTTAAATTACTAATAATACTAAAATGACTTAGAAAATTATAGAAAAATTTATAAAACTAATTAACCATCACAGGAATCCTAAAAAATTAAAAAAAAAAAGTTTCTAAAAATTATATTTAGACTATTTTACTAATTATTTACTTATTAATTAATTTAAATCTAATTTAACTAAATTAAATAAGAAAATTAGGAAATGAACAGTAGAACTTAAAAATCTATTTTCTAAAAGTCTTAAGTGATTTATAAAACCTAGAACTTAAAAATCTATTTTCTAAAAGTTTTAAGTGATTTATAAAACCTAGGAAAATATAAAAAACTACTGTTGTTAATTAAAATTTAAGAAAACTATTTAATTACTAATATTACCTAATTAATTATTTAAACTATTTTTAATTCTAAGAAAATTATTACAAATACTTAAAGGTGACAGGAAATTAAGAAAATTATAAAAATGGTGAAGTGCTTATAAATAAGCTGAAATGAAAATTTAAAAAGATAAAATCTATTAAATAGAAGCTATCACTAATTTTATATTTGGTTTTTTGTTGGTTTTTCTTTTTGACAGATGAAAATGAGCTAAAAACAAGAACTTTTTGTGAAATGACTTTTTGAATAGCTTAAAAATAAGCTATGTGCACCCCCAAGTGCTTAACAGTTGGAATTTTAAGCTTATTAGGACTTGTGATTTTGTGAAAAGTTATTCAAATGAACAAATAAGCTACCAAAGATGTATATCAACTTGAAATAAGACAAAAGTCACAAATAAGCACTCTGGATAAGCTACTAAGAGCAAATAAGCACTTATCACTCAACAAGGCCAAGACAGGCCAAAACTAAAGGTTTTGGACCTCTGTGGGGTCCACAGAAGTCAAGGTGAGTCCAAAATAAAACTTGAAGCTTGAAAAGGGACCGGTAAGCTTCACAATAAGCCAATAAGCTGGGCTTATTGCGTATTAATGAACTCTGGGTGAGCCTATGAAGTTGGGGTCAAATACTGAGTACTCGGTATGCACTCAGGGAATGGCCAAACTTAAGGGTGGTTGCAGCCCTTTCAAATAAGCTCAAAAAGTTGAAATAAGCCTTGACTTATCAAAATGGGTTGCTTGGCTTTCCAAAAAGCTATGGGTGGGTCCCACTGGGTGAGTCACAAATGGCTAAGAAAGTTGGGTCAGTTACCCTGGTGCAGGGCATGTACTTGCCCTGCAGGTCAGTTTAAGCTTTTGCACAAGCTTATATAAAAATCTAAAAAAATAAGCTGCTGATGAGAACTTGTAGTCTAGCTGTCAAACTTTAACTTCTGAAAAGATCAAGGCCTAAAGCTAATCACAAAAATCACAAATATTCTTCCAATATTTGAGTTTCTGAAACAAAGGTGTATTTTGACTTTTTGAGTTTTTGCTAAAAGTTGACTTTGATGAGATTTGATCTTGATTTATTGACTGATTTAAGTTACTTAAGCTATAAGAAGACTTAATAAAGCTAAAACTTGCACTTGTGAACCAAATTAAGGCCTATGCTACTTCAAACTCAACACAGATATATGATTAGTTCAAATGATTTGTGATTTTGACTTTTTGTCAAACAGGACCTGATTATTTTTGTTGTTCTGAGCTAATATCACCCTAAGTGACTTGTGTGAGCAGAAAACAATAACAACCTTACACTATAAACCCAGTATCACCTTGATCCAAACACACCTTTAATTTTGACTATTTTATGATTTAGGAGGCAAATGGCTTTAAGGGCTTATGAAACTGATTCACAATGTCTTATTATGATATATTAAGTCTAAATAAACACTTAACCAAGTTATGAAATTAAAGTAACTATGAATACTAGTTAACAAGGTACTAATTTTAAGCAAGATTATCACTATTTAACACTAAATGAACACAGAAAAGCTAAAAGATCAATGAAATAAACAATGCTACAGTAACAACACAGTAATGAGTTTTCAATGGCTTACAATGTGCTTTCCTTCTCACTTCATGAACCAAGAACCATAATAACCATACCTAAAGGCTTCCACAAGCCACTAAACCCATGGCCATCCAGGATTAACCATGCTCCAGCTTGAATCACATGAAACTTGAGTGTTTGACTTTTGTTGACTTTTTTTGGTATTTTTTATTTTTGATACTGATCTGACTTTTAAGGTTTCTAAAAGCTTTTATAAGCTTTATAGGAGCTTAAGTGAGCTTAAGAGTCCAGAATAACAACTATAAACAACATTATGCTACCATGAGATTTTTTTGAAATTTGAAATTGCACAAACTGAATTCAACAAGTTAAACTGAAATTGATCGATGAATAAGGTTCCTATTACACTTGAAATCACTGAAATTACAACTTAGAAGCTTTGAAATGAACTAGAATTTAAATACTTAACTATTCGACACTAAAATTACAAAATAAAACTGCTCACTACTTCTCCTTGCTTTTCTTCTATTTATAGCTTGAAATTAGGGTTTCCCTTGTCTCTCTGAGCATATCCCACTTAATCTTGGCCTTTGAATCTTCTGAATCAATCCTGGCCTTTGATTTCATTTTTGGCGGGAAATTTGGTTTGGACTGTTATAGGCAAGGGGTGGTGGCATTAAATGCTGAGGTGATTTGAGGTGCAGAGGGTGTGGGGAGGTGATGATGAGATAGCTAGCAAGTGGTGGTGGTGGGAGATGGTGGTTTTGCAGAGGGTGGGGGTGGTATTGGAGGGAAGGTGGTGTTGGTTTGACCGGTATTTGACCACAAGGTCAAATGTTTGACCCGTTTATATTAAATAATGGGGTGGGTTTGTTTTAGGCTTAGTATTGGGATAGGGGAAAGGGTAAGGTGGGTTGGATTTGGATTTGGTTTGTAATAATAAAAGGGATCCGTTTGGTTTTTAAGCTTATAAAGCCCAAGGATCAAAAATGTAACTTTCTGATTTTTTTTTTAGGGACTTGATTTGCCATTTTTCCAAAGTTATTATAAGGGTATTTTCTGCCATGTTTCAATAGTCCAAGGTACTGATGATAATAAATTGCACTTTTGATTTTTCCAGGGACTAAAACTGCCAAACTTTGAAACTTCAGGGACCTGTTATGCAATTTCACCAAACTTTGCATCCAAGGACCATTCCTGCCATATATGAGAAGTACAAGGACAAAATTTGTTTTTCTTAAATTTTTAATATCCCAGGGACTATTTTTGTCAATTTTCAAAGTTCGGGGACTAAACGTGCAATTTTGTGAAACTTTGCACCAAAGGACTAAATGTGTAACTTTTTGATTTAAAAGGACCTTAGGTGAATTTTTCAAGTTTTTAGAATAACCAGGGACTAGATTTGACAACTTCTGAAAGTTGAGGGACTGAAACTGCCAATTATGCAAACTTTGTTCATTTTTCATCTGTTTTTGATAATTTTGCATCTGAAACATATAAAACACATTCCTGGGATATTTTCAGTATTATGATGCATATTTGAGTGTTTTTAGATATTTTGGCAGCTCAGATTAGGTAAAAATGATGAGTATTTACACACTCATCAACATGTTATGTAAATTTACAGTTTATAAGTTTTTAATCGAGGAAATTCGTTACTTCCACGTAGCTGCTACAACATCACTTCAGGTATGAACAAACTTTAGCCCGTCATTAGTTAAGTGATCAAAGAATTTTATTTTCACCTAAACTTACATTTTTAAGTTTGATAAAACATTTTCACAAAAGTATTTTTGTTTTTTAAAGAAATGTTTTATTAAGAAAATAAAATCAAATTCAAACTTTATAATAGCTAGTTTTCCCCCCAAATCAGTTCAGCCTGAACAAAATAAGTTTTCACCACGTCAGGACGAAAAGGGAGCGTTTTTTCATGGCGGTCCCTTAAATAGGCCGACAGTCCCTTAGTGATAAAGGACCGTCTGGCATTTACGGGACCGTCCCTCTCCCTCCTTGCGCCTATAAATACTGAACTCTTACACTTCAGAAATCAGACTTTCACACACATAAAGCTTTATAGTCTTTGTTCCTTTTACCCTTTGATCACTATAACATGTCGGTATATGTTTATAAGTGATTTCCTCTTCCGTCAAGTGCAAGAGAAGAACTCTCGACAACTATGAAGATTCGAGATGTTATAGGTGTCCACACACAAACGTAACAAGTGTTACGTGATAGGATATATGTTATGTCATTGTTTTCCGACTTGCGTGTGAGTCGAGGATGGGGATATTTGTGTAAACTTGGATGGTGATGTAGTTCCAAGTATTGTATTTGTGTGAGCTTGGATGGTGATGTAGATCCAAGATGTTTTGTAACTAGATTAGTTCATGTGTTTGATGTGAGGAGAGTGATATCCTAAATTTAGGTTAGGATTTGTTGAGTCATTATGTAAATACTTGGATCAGGTGATGATCAAGAGTGTCAAGTGTGTGAAGGCTTGATTCGGGTGAGGAATCAAGTGAGTCGTGTGTGTGAAGGCTTGGTTCGGGTGAAGAACCAAGTATGTCAAATAATTAAAGGCTTGGATCGGGTGAAGATTCAAGATGGACAAGAGTGCTTGTTCGTGTGGCCACGTGGGCCTTGGAATATATTGGTTCTAGCTATGATTAGAACTCGACATTATGCTTAGTGTCGTTAAGCCTTGTGTAAGCAAGTGTACGGATTGCTCTGCCTGAAATAGTGTGTTGATATAGTGATTGATAACTCTCGAGTATGGTACTCGGGGAGTGGAGTAGGACGGAGAGTGAGCTTCGTGCTGAACCACTATAAATCGCCGCGTCTCTTGGTTGTGTTCTTTCTTTACTCTTTACTTTACTTGTTTATTTGTGTATGCTAGTAACTAAATTGATATCACATAACTAGTAGAATTCAACAAGGTTGTAAATGAAAAATAACCGGACCTAAAACAGTGAAACGCTTTAGAAAATTAAAAAGAAGCGGTTAAACTATTCAAACCCCCCCCCCTTCTAGTTTCTACAAATTGATTTAACTCTTCTTGCATGGCAACTACCCAGCTTTCATCCTTTATCGCTTCACTGATACTCTTAGGTTCTACAGTTGATATAAAACAAAAGAAATTACTTTTGCTTTGTACTTGTGACCTAAGGGTTCTTTTGTTTAGGTTTCCTATGACATTTTCTATTGGATGGTTCTTGGATTCCTTAATGCTGAAAGCTTCATCAACTTCAACTATTTCATCCTCAATGTCATTATCTAAGCTTTTCTTGCCATTGATTTTATTGGCTTCTTTCTCATCTAGGTCATCATCCACCAAGGGTGATGTCTTAGTTGGAGGAGAGCTTTTATCGAATGTCACGTTGAGTGATTCTTTGACTTTCATTGTCTCCTTATTTAAGACTACATAGGCTTTACTATTTTGCGAGTAACCTAGGAAGACACCTTCGTAAGAATTTGTGTCAAACTTGGTGAGGTAGTCTTTAGTGTTTAGAATGAAGCATTTGCTTCCAAACACTCTAAAGTAATCTAACGTAGGTTTTCCACCTTTCAAGATTTCGTATGGTATTTTACCAAAGATTGGTCTAATCAAGATCCTATTAAGTATATAAGTTGAGGTGTCTACCACATTACACCAAAACTTTTGTGAAATTGATTGTTCATTCAACATTGTTCTACTAATCCCTTTACGATTTTTACGCTCAACTACCCCATTTGATTGTGGAGTGCGTGAAGCCGAGAAATTGTGTATAATACCATTAGCATCACAATATACTCCGAATTGCATTTCATTATCAAATTCCTGACCATGATCCGTTCTAATTGAGACTATTGTACATCCTAGTTGGTTTTGGACTTTCTTACTAAAAATTTCGAATTCATCGAAAGCTTGTGTCTTATTCTTAAGAAATCTAGTCCAAGTGCACTAAGAGTAGTCATCCACTATCACTAAAGTGTGGTGATTTCCTCCGTAACTCCATATGGCGGATAGACCAAATGAGTCCATATGAAGGAGTTCTAGGCATCTAGTGGTCGAGACCATGTTCTTAGCTTTGTGACTAGAGTGAGCTTGTTTTCCAACTTTACAATCAATACAAAAGTGTTTCTCAAACTTAAGCTTAGGAAGGTTTCTAACTAGTTCCTTGAATGCCAATGATTGTATTAAACGCATATTGGCGTGAGCTAGTCTCCTATGCTATAATGTAGAATTGTCATCTATGCTTGCTAGGTAAATCTTATCCTGAGGCATATTTCCTATTTTCATAAAAAATAAGACATTCTTCCTAATTCCTTTGTCTATGGACTTGCCATACTTAGTAATCTCACTACCCTCTTCGGAAAATATAACTCTACACTTATTGTCAACCATTTGACTAATACTAAGCAAATTAAATCCTAAGTTATCTACATGCTCAACATTTCTAATAGTTAGGGAGTCTTGAGTAATTGTACCTTTGCTGATGATATTTACTTAAGTTTGCTACCAAAAGTCACATTACCTCCGTTGTAGGCCTTGTATGATGAGAATAGACTTCGGTTCCCCGTCATGTGATGTAACAATTCACATTTTCAGGTTAACTTCTATTCCCGAAAATTTCACTATTCATTTTTACTATTCATTTTTACCATTCACTTTTACTATTCATTTTTCCCAAAATTTGATTTTTGTTTCTTGGCCTCGAGTGATAAATCATTTCCATAGCAAATTAAAAGTTTGACACTCATCAGATCATTTTCGTGAAAGTTATTAAGGAATTACACGGAATTACACGTTTTAGGGTAAAACGTCATTCAAAAATTCTACGCACAACGAAACTCGACCGCGTTAAGTGACCCCGCATCAGAAAAATGTTTAGTACTCTCATGATTAATTAGAGAATTAATCATGACTGAGAAAAACATGACCAAAATAAGCCTCGGCCGTGAAAAACTGGAATTTTCAGTTTTTAAGCGTTTTTACTTAGCCGTAACCCTAGCCTATACCTGAACCGCGTTTCTAAGACAATTTGAGTTTTCAACTTATTAGAAAAAGTCAACATATTTTTCCCTCCTCCTTTGACCAAGAATCATTCCTTGATTTTACAAGTCATTCCTTGATTTTTAGGCTTACGGTTTTATGTCTAAAAGACATTAAATACCAAACGACACTAGACTGAGCCCAGCCTAAACATTATAAGTCATTTTAAGTCATTAGTATCCTATTAGAAAAGTTACATTTTACTTTTCTCAATTTTACGCAACTTTCGTACGTTTTACGTATTACGCGTTTTAGACCCGTGTTTCCAGTTTTAGCAAGGTTTGAGCAACCCAATAGAACCTACCACTCATTTTATATTTTATTATGGAGTATATTGACATGTTTAACCATACTTTCAAGTTTCATATTTTTAGGATACCCGGTTTTACGTTTCGTGACTTAAGCATTTACCGTTAGCGATTACCGGGACCAAAACTCACTCCGTAACTTAGATAAGACCATGACTACTCATCTAGTCACCCTAGATCATCCTTGGACGACTTAGAGGGGGGGATTCACCTATTGTGTGTCATGATCTCATGCCTTAAGCCCTAGGATCCATACATGTGTAAAACTTGCTAAGAAAGCTTCCTAAATATCCTAAAAACTAACCTCCTCAATGAACCTTCCTAGGCACCTTCCTTACACCTCCTCTTCATGCTATTAATACAAGGCTCATCTCTTCCTTTCTTCATAATCCAAACGCCACACCTATTATTCATAAACTATGATCCTTTGATCTTCAATATACAAGTTACACTACAAAGTTCAAGGTCTTAGTATTCTCTACCTAGTTCTTAAGTTTGTTTGGTGATTCCATGGTTGAATTAGGAGCTACACAAGGTGATTAGGGGCTGAAGTTAATTGGTTTTCAAAAGGGTTATAGCAAGGAATACAAGAGTTGTGGTGAAGGGTTTGCAAGCATAGGTTTAGTGTCCTAGTTCATACTTGACTTCCTTTCTTTAGAAAGCCAAAAGTTGTAAGAAATCCTATTACACTTTCTTGCTCAATATCATTTTCATGCTTATTATGTTTCTTTCATGCTATATATGGTCTTTGTATTATGTTCATGATGTATAAAAACTAGTAAAACAAGTTATGATATATATATGTTAACTTATGATCTTTAAACAAGTAAACTAGTGACTTTTATGGAGAACCACGACCAAAATAGAATAACTATGATATTTGAAACTTACTTACTGTTAAATAGGACTTAACAAGGAAAACATAGCAATTTGAATCACCCAAAACGAGTACCCGAGTCAAAAGTTATGACCATTTGAAGTTAGCAAAACCAAAACGCCGAAACTGTCGATACCTACTGTTTTGTATTCTGCCATTTTGAAAGTCACCCTTCTGCTCCGATTCATCAAAAAGTTAAAACACGAAAGTTGTACGGAATGACGTTTTCGTTCAAGACCAAAGAAGCTCGAGCCCTGAAAACGCTTTCCGAGTGGTATTTTTCTTCAAATTCTTAACAGCCCATTTTGAGACCAAAGTCACTATATAATAGTTATGATTTACTAAGACCAAGAGGTCTAATGACCTAAAGCCAAGACCACAACCATGGCTAAAGCCAAGGTTGAGTCTCAAGACCATGGTAACAATGACCAAGGTCACGGCAAAGCCACGGCTAAAGACCATATAACTTTTAAAGATCAAAACTTATATATATATATGTTATCAAATACTACAATAGTAGGGAGCCTCATGTGAGGAGTTCATTAAGTAAGCCGTCGAGATGAGTTGTGGATTTACGAATTAAAGTGTCCTGGCTCCTCGAACGTTTACTCCATGACTTCTGAATTATGTCGGTCCAAATGGTAGTAAGAGATATACAACCTATACATGTTTCATAAACCATTTATATTCAAAGACTTACACTATATACTAAGTACTACATCATGAACATTATGCAAGACATATATAGGCAATTCTTCGTATTCTTAGACGTTACTCCAAACCTAAGTCGCAACGTTCTATTATAGGCTGCTCTTAGAGACTTTCGCGATTCGACTACCACTTTCATTTCTCATTACATAGACTTAAGGTGAGTCATAGCCCCTACTCTTTTTAAACTTGTTTTAACTCTTTGGGGGAGATACATGCTCAACTACTTGCTTACTTGTACAAATACTCAAAACATTTATACTTGATTGTTTTATACTTGATTGTCTTATACTTGATCGCATTATAATTGATTTCATATATACATGATTGTGTTATACTTGATTGTGAGACTTCCAGTGGCTCCAGATTAAGTTGCTGTATGACCATTGAGACTGTCAGTGGCTCTAGATTAAGTTGCTGGATGACCATTGAGACTTCCGGTGGCTCCAAATTAAGCTGTTGGATGACCATTGAGGCTTTGATACATCCTAACATTTGCGAATGTTGGATACATCATAAACGTGAGGTCTTCGGAGATGAAGTGTAGACTCACGACTAATTGCTTAACTATTTTGATGAACTTATACATGTCTTTATTATACTATATTTTTAGCAGTGGGTTGTGAACACACAGGTTACAAGTCTCTTATGGCGGGACTTGCAACTGAGTGGATTCTCAATGCCTTTGCTGTGTGAACATTCTTTATAGGCTTTTCAACTATTTTAAGACAAACTCTATGAACTCACCAACCATTATGTTGACACTTTAGCATGTTTATCTCAGGTTAGTAAGGCGGTAGCTAGTGCGTGGAACTTAGAGTCAAGCTGCATATTCTGAAGACTTATGCTTTTATCATTTACCATTCAAAACATTTTGTATACATTTATGTATCATACTTTGGAATCTCATGTTTGTAACTTTGAATTCATTAATCGAATGGTAACTTTTCAAAACGTCTCATTTAGAGTTCGTTTTCTATAACTTGTACTTTGTATTATGAAGTAGCACCCCAGTGACACAGTCTTCCGCTGCGGTATTTTGGGGGTGTTACATGTGATTTGTACATCCACTGTCTATGACCCATTCGTCGGACTCCAAGTCAATTCCCAAGCATATCTATTGAATAAGACAAGGATTCAAACATTTGGTCCCCAATATCTCATGTGTCCAAAGTTGTTAGTACTAAACATCCTATGCATTAGTTGCATTTGGTTAGGATGTTGGAATGGGGGACATATCTCCCAAGGTAAATAACTTTGTTGTTGAAGATTATTCCAAGTTACGGGATAGTTACTTGGATAACTTTGTCTTACAAATTTACTTCTTGGTTGAGGAGTTCTTGATCGAGGTTTAGTACCATTTGTTTTTCTAGGTAGAGGAGTCTTTGATCTAGTATTTGGTTTTACAAACCCAAGTCTCGGAGTTGACAAAGGTTTATAAATACTCTTGAATTCTTTTTTACCAACAAAAGGTACTTTAACTTTGTTAACTGTGGAAAACTAGAAGGGGGGTTGAATAGTTTTACGTCTTTTTCGTTTTATTTGTTTTGTAAAAGTTAGCTTCTAAAGATTAGACGAAAATGTCAAAACTCTTTAATGCAAAAATTATAGATACTAGTTTATTTACGATTTTGTATAAACACTACTTATGTATAATGTACAATTTCAAAATTCTTTAATGCATAAGTGTAGATACTAGTTTATTTACGATTTTGTATAAACACTACTTATGTATAATGTTGGGAAGGAATTTATAATTTTATATATCATATATATATATATAAGCATATATATATGTATAAGTGTTCTTGCCCTACTCCACACCCCGAGAGACAAAGGATTTATAGTGGTTCGGCTACAAGGACACCTTCCTTGCCCTACTCCACTCCCCGAGTCACCTACTCGAGAGTTTTCTTCACTAGATCAAAAGCCTCCCTTATGGCGGAGAAAACCTTACACACCAAATTACACACCACAACTTTGTCACAACTTCTTCACACCAATCTACGTCACACCAATTCTTCCTCACACCTTTCTACTTCACTCCTAGCTTATTCACAACTTTCTACTTCGCTCCTATCTTCTTCACAACTTACTAATTCGCTAACTCTTTTTCTTCACGCCACTTGTTTCTTCACACCTTCACTACTAAGTCCTAACCACTACTCCATGATATATACTACTTCACAACTTCTAGGCTTCAAGGTATTCTCAATTTCAAAGCTTCAACTTCTTTGTCTTCACAACTATCTCCACTTCAATATACTACCACTACTTATTTCTTCTATCACTAATCCTATCCACCTCTACTTCTTCACTTCTAGTACTACTTCACACCTTCAATAAATCTAGATCCTATATCTAAATCTAACTAACCAATGTATACACTATATTCACCAAAGAATGAATGATATACAAGATTAAATGATCAAACAACTTAGACAGCAAGATGATAATAAGTTGTAATACTCCTAGTCTTGATGAATAGAAGTATTCTTCTTTTTGCACTTGAATGAATGAGGCTTTGGATCACTTGGAAACAAAGGCTTATGAATTATATGATCAAAGGTTTTTTAAGATTGAAATGAAGATTTGAATCAGAAAGTTTCTAGTGCAAAAAGGTGAGAAAAATTCCAGATTTAAGGTGGTATTTATAGGCAACAGATTCTGACAGAGGAGTGTGGCTGGTCCCCTTAAATCAAGGTCGGCCCCCTTAAAATTAAGGGGACCGCCCCTTATAATTAAGGGGGCCGCCCAACTGTAACGGCCAGAAAACTTGTCTTTTAGTGGGGAAAGTTTATTTGGTGAAAAACTAACTGATTTTGGTTAAAATTTTGAAATCATATATTTAGTATGATTAAAACATTTTTCTTTATTACCAAAAGTGTTTTTCAAAAATATATAAAATGTTTATATAATTAAATAAACTTTGTATTAATTAATTAAAAACCCCTTTGATCTTATAATGCATTAAACACTATGTTTATTCATACCTTAAGTGATTAGATGGTGAAAGTGATCATTTACTACTAAATACTTGTTTACGTCATCATCTTTGGTTTGATGTGTTTTCGTTTTGTGATTATCAAAACATAGAGATATCGAAAGATATGAATAACGTTTTTAGTCATATATTTATATCAACATTAACTGTTGTGTGACTTGGTTTAGGAATTAAGTTATCTTTCAAACTTGATTCAGTTCTGTTACTTACATCAGATGGTACCACGGTACCACTAGAGGTACCGTCCAATGTTTTGACAGAGCTTATATGTTTATCAAATTTCACTTGTTTTGTTTTACTTGTCGAAGTTTCATTTTAGTTGGAACCAAAACCTATGTTAACATGTTCACTACATCTAGTGTTTTCTAACATCTCGTCTAGAGCTTTGTTTTCTTTCTCAAATTTAATAATCCTAAGTGCATTTTTCCAAAGGTTTACGTTTTCTTCTCTGAGTTTGTGACATGATTCATAATCAACATCACATTCATTTTTTTATCTCAAGTATTTTAACTTGATTCTTTAATCATATGATTTTTGTTTCAAGCTTGTGTAATTTTTCTTTTAGTGTTTTGTTTCTAGTGATGATTTTAGAACTTACCTCACATAGTTTATTATATTCTTCATAGAGTAAGTTGTCATTTGTTGAGGAATTATCATAACTATAGTAAGAAGAATCGAAATGTACCTCATTTGAAGCTTGAGCCATAAGACACATTTCGTCGTTGGGCTTCTCTTCCTTTTCTTCTTCACCACTATCACTCCAAGAACCTCCAACGAAGGATCTTTGGTTGTTGGTTCTTGATGGTTTAGGACATTCACTAATAAGATCATTTAGATCTCCGCATCTAAAGCATTTCCTATCACTCTTTCCTTTCTTATCATCTTGATTCTTTGAGAATGATTTCTTGTCGTCACGAGGTTGTTTCGCAAATCTACCCTTTCTCCTAAAGAACTTTCTAAAGTTTCTAACCGCCAAGGCATACTCTTTGTCTTCACTATCAGAAGTCGAGCTTTCTTTATCACTAGACTCTTTATTGGCTTTCAAAGCTAGAGATCTAACTTTCTCACTTTTGCCTTTTACAATGTCAAAATCTTTCTTGATTATCATTTCATGAACCTTCAAACTTCCTATGAGTTCATTAGAGATAACGTTGCCAAGTTCTTTGATTCTTCAATGGCAGTGACCTTTGCTCTCCATTTGGGAAGTAGAGCCCTAAGAAACTTCCTAACGTAGTTCTTGCAAGAATAACCTTCATCAAGAGCTTTAAGACTAGTAATAATAGTATTAAATCTAGCAAAAGCATTATCAATAGATTCATCTTGCGGAATGGAAAATTTTTCATATTGTTGAACAAGAAGATCAATCTTGTTCTCTTTGACTTGATTATTACCTTGATGAGTGACTAATAAATTTTTCCAAATTTCTTTTGCCGTATTTCACATAAAAATTCTTTCAAATTCCTTTTTCGGTAAAGCATTGTAAATTACCATTTTAGCCTCATCATTTTTGGCTTGTTTTCTTTTAAGATTGTCACTTTGTTGCTCATAAGGAACAACATGATCCTTTTTAGTTATTGGATCCTTTTCAATAGGTTTGAAGTCACAATCGGTAATAACATGCTAAAGATCAATGTCTTTTGATTTTACATACATTTCTATATATAAAACAATCGGTTTCAAAAAGTGGTGGTCTTTGCATAGATTGCCCTTCTTGATATTTGTCGAAATCCATTGATCGATTCAAGTTTTAAAATACAATTTACTTTAAAATCTTGCCTGACGTGGTTCTGATACCAATTGTGAAAAACTAGAAGGGGGTTTGATAGTTTTCCCGATTTATTTTACTTTGTTAAGTAAGTTTCTTTGAAAAACTTAGATTCAATGCTTTTGTGAAAAACTTTGATTCAAATGTAAACGAAATTAACCAACACCAATATGAACACTACAATAAACTGATACAAACAAGTAATAGAAATAAATAAAAGAGATAGAGATGGAAAGATCAAATCGAGACAAGAGATTTATAGTGATTCAGTCACAAAGCTCTTCTTCGCCCTACTCCACTCCCCGAGTACCCAATTCGAGAGTTCTAAGCACTATGTCAACAACCTCCCTTCAGGTGGAGAAAACCGTACAACATCGCTTACTTTATTTTTCAACACAAAGCTAAATGTCAAGTACTAATCTTAGCTAGTACCCATTTACCATAATCCACACAATCCTAACTTCTCACACGATCCTTACACGATCTACACGATCCACACAATCTACCCTTGATCCACTTGATCAACACACTAACACACAAACTACAAGAGATCTTCAAGATCTCAACAAGATCACAATGATCCACACAAGATAGCTTAACAAGACTACTACACTTGATGTATGTCAAGATACAATCAAGCAAACAATATGTAATGCAAGTGCACTACACAAAGACTCTAACACTTTATGTCTTCTTGACACTATGTTTTCTTCTCTTGACTAGTAGAGGAATGTAGGTGATCTTTGTTTGGATGAAAGGATCACTCTTTAAACAAAAGAAAACTAACTAATGATCAAAGAAACGTAAGTAAGAAAGAAGGATGGAATGTAGAAAGTTTTGTGTTAAAAAGGATACCCAAAAACTATGCAGTGGGTTGGTATTTATAGGTAGGGAAAATTTGCCTTATGGGTACACGGTACCACTAATTGTCACACAGTACCACTAAATTTAGTGGTACCGTGCTAGACAAAAAGGCTCTTCTTTTTATTTTAGTGGTGAAGATTTATTTAGGGAAGTTTGGAGCTGATTTGGGGGGAAATAGTTGTTAAGCTTTTTTAACTTATTTTTTCAAATAAAACATTTCTTTATAATTCAAAAATAATTTGTAAAATATATTTTTGAAAAGAATGTTTTGTCACATTAAAAATGTGAAGTTTAAAACACAAATTCTCTTCTTTGATCATTTGTCAAGTTGTAAATTTGGTTGTTCTTACCTAGAGTGATTGATGTGTTTCGAAAGCTTTATATTTATTAAAATAGTTTCACCATTTCCTTAATACACAAAGCACATGGGCAAAAGTATAACCCCCGTTTATAGCAAAGGTTTGAGGTCAGACCAGGTCGTCCCAAGAGAGGATGTTGTTTCTTATTGCTAGTTATAGATAACAAAGTTAGATTCCAATGATTGTCACTTATCACTAAAACTGTTTCTGTTGGATTTAAGTTCTTTGAAATGTTTTCCCAATTTATATTAAAAGTATGTTTATTCAAGGCAAAGCACATGAGAATCATGAGAGGTATCACAGAAGTTACATGGACAATGCATAAGAGTAAGACATGATGGTAGATCACGTTAACTAGTATATCTATCCTATGTAAAAGAATCTCCTTTCGGCCTTTGATTCTAGATACACAGAATGCATAAAGTGTGGTCCAAGTATGAAGTATATAACATGAATTTCCTCTAGTCAAGCCGTTAGACATTAGACTAGCCATTAAACGTGTCATAGTCAAGGTTATTTTTTTGTTTTACTAAGCAATTCTCACAAGCATAGCAATGAGTTGTTATAGACAGACAATTCATAATATAACCAACATGATTGAATCTTTCGACCTTTAAGCAATCACTATGATCAATCAAGACAAATGATAAGATACTAAACAATGACATATCAAATGAAAGTAACATAGATTCAATATTCATGATATTAATCTCATAACAAACATGCCTCAAATGCCTCAAACAAACATAAGGTTACTACTCCATATTATTCATAAAGTTAAACAAGTACACAAGTATTTCTAGCATTATAACGAATTATACGGAAAGTATTCGAGCTGCAAGTGGTTCTCCACATATGGTTTTTACTACTTAGCTAGTGGTTTTGGTACAAACCACTACTAATTGCTTCTATGATCAAGATTATTTGTTGTTGTTGTTGTGTTGTGTCTAAACCTCCGTTTTGAGCTCCTATTTCTAGCGTGAAATGTTGCCCTAGCACGTCCAAATGAGTTATGATAGGCAAGTGATCGGCCTCAACATTGAAGTGGCTCATTAATGTAGAAAACATAATTGCCATGTGAAGTACGCCGCACATTTGGTGTAAAACAGGCGAGCTTTATTTCGCGTAACCGGCGCTTATGTTGTATATAACCGGCGTACTTTACTTTTGACTCGTGAATATATAGTTGACCAAAGATGCCCGTAAGTGGCGCTCTTCCTTCATATAAGGGGCGTGCTTTAGTCCAAACTAAGTCTTTTTCCTTTTATGTTTACAAAGTCATCCAACTCGTGGTTTTCTTGTTGCTTTCACCAGACCTATATCCTGCAAATATATTCTCATATTAAGTATCAAAAGTCCTAATAATGTGGTTATTTTATCCTTATAATTCATATAATATCGGGGGTATAAACATGTATAATACGAGACTCATCAGTGATTTATGTAGAAGCAGGATATTTCGTTTAAAAATTATTTCTGTTAATTTTTACTTAAAGTGTTTTTACATTTTGTTATCATCAAAACGTAGAGATATCGAAAGATAGAAATAATGTTTTTAGACATTATTTATACCAACATATAAGAAATTTAAAGTCTCCAAGACCTTTTAATCTCTTTTGTACTTTTTATTATCACTTATATAGGCTAATAACCAAGTACCAAGATGATGAAAAAAAAAAAAAAAAAAAACTTTTTTTTAATTACCGAGAACAAATCCAAACACCCTCTTTGTATAAATTTTTTTCTTAAAACTTTAAGCTTTAAGCTACCTAATAAGTCCTTAGATAAGCTTTTATACATGTTAACAAGTCATATAATTAAGCTCATGAGATTTTATGGTGTAAAACTTATTTCATTATCTTTTCTTTTTCTATCGACAACAAAGCAAAAGCCCCTTTCTAATTAATTTTTAAACCCACAAGTCAAGACCCATAAGCTAAACTATTAAGCCAACTTATTAAGCTCATACTCAATTTTACAAAATCACAAAAACGTTGCCAAAAGCCCTCAATGCCTTGTTTATTTTTGGTTGTTTTTCTTTGGTCGCGACAAGAAACAAAACGCAACCTTTATTGGGCTCTAAGGCCCATAAGCTAATTTTGTACACCCATAAGCTCCTAACAGCTTATTTACAACTTAAGATAACTTATAGTAATAAGCCATAACGTTCCATGCCTTTTTCTAAATTAAAAACGCCATCTTTTGTAATTAAGGACCATTCATGAAATCGCAATAAAGCGTCAAGGGTTAAAGTTGCCAAAACTCTAGGAGTAGTTTTAAATTAGTAAAATGCTTTGAGGACTGTTTTTGCCAAAACTCTAAAGGGTTATATAAATTGGACTAACATGAAAATGAATAAATGCTTTAGGGGTAAAAGTTGTAAATTTGAGTAATTAAATTATAAAAAGGACCTTCGATGTAAATAATAATTAACCGAGGAGTATAAAATGTCGCTTTTGAAATTAAAGGGTAGAAACTATCATTTTATGAAAGTTGAGGGGTAAAAATTGTCATTTTATTACAGTTTAGGGGTATAAATTGTCAATACTTGAAACTATAAGGGTATAAAGTGTAACATTTTCATATTTTCTTGAAAATATATTCCTAACTCGTTTTGGCTCGGTTTTGATAAAAAGCAACACATATTTTCCATACTTACATCGAAGCAATCGAACTTTATAAACTAACAACGCTTAACATAATTTATCAAATGATCGAATTTCGAAGAAACTTCAAAACTACAAATCTTATCATTATACTTTTCTCGTTCAAACATACGCGTTATACTAATTTCATCCAAATATTCACATAAATACCGATAATACAAATGTTGTACGAACACTAAACATAATCACGCTTTATTATTTAAAGCCTTGAATATAAACAAATATACTGAGACTTGACATATCTACTTAGGTCTCATATCGGAGCAGTTAATTCTCAAAACTATCATCAAGGTGAGTCATAGCCCCTCTTTTACTTATTTTGACTCTTTGGGGGAGATACATGCTCGTTTTACTTACATACTTTACTCGTTTATATTAAACATTTTACTCGATTGATGAAACACTCTATTTGTTTATTGAAACATATTACATGCTACAAACTGAACACAAGCACTCTCTGTATGCTATCCTGATTGTTATTGTCTAAGACACACTTTTGCCATGAAAATTCCCTCATATCACGAGCCTTAATCACGTGCGAGTGAACGCGAATATCGTGAATAGATCTATTAGCAGTTGACGCCCCATTTGTGTTAATCGGATAGGTAACCAAATGCACTTTATTTGAAGAACAATAGGAAGTTAGCAAACTCCTACACGAGGGCACTATTACTTACATCATTTTTATGATATCACACATGTTAAGGTTTGCATTATGAAGACTTAGAGCAATAATACGGTACTGTAATGATACGGTACTGCAACTACTGAATTTATGGGTGCAATAACGTGGCTCACTGTCTATAAAACTTGAAACTTGTGTTTAACTGATTTCCGTACAAACACTATGGATTCACTTAACCTTTGACTATTGAAATCAATTGTTTTACTTATAAACTCTATGAACTCACCAACCTTTGTGTCGACACTTTTAGCATGTTTATCTCGGGTCCATAATAAATGAGGATGGCACGGAGGGGCACGAATACTTCTAGAAGGCTAAAATCTTATTATCATTCGAAAACTTATTTTATAAACTGTGAAACTATTGGGACCTCATTTTGTAAATTCTGATATTCATAAAACTCATATGATAAATCTTTTAAAATGACTCAATTAGAGTTCGTTTTCTATTGTTATAACTGTTGTGCCATGAAGTAACACCCAATTTGAATTCCACTATGTATCCTGAAATTGGGGGTGTTACAATAACTCTGATGGATATGCTACTATTCAAGCTTAATTGAACAAACTTAGTAGGGATCTCAAGAATGTTGATGAGAAAGTTTATGATGCTCAGGTTGGTTATGAATCATGCAATGACCTCACTACACTAAACACTGTCCATCTAAGAAAGAAGGTGAGACACTTGAAGAAGCATACTACACCTAATTTGGCTAGCCATTTCAGCCATCAGGGAGGTATAGAGCAGCAGCTCCAGGATTTTACCAAAGGGATAACAGGAACTCATCATATCAGGAAAGAAGACATACTTTGGAAGAATCTATGAAACAACTCATGGCGGATGCTGCAAAAAGACATGAAGAAAATGCTGCTTTGATCAAAGAAATTCGCTCCTCAACCAACGCTTCCATCAAAAATTAAGGAGCTTCGATCAAGGCATTGGAACTTCAAATCGGTCAGATAAGCAAGGTACTTCAAGAAAGGGGATCTGGAAGTCTACCCTGGCTCAACGGAAACCAATCCAAGAGATCATGTCAAGGTAATCGCCACTAATGATGAAGTTGTACCTAATGTACGTCTTCCTGGGCGTCCGTTGGATGCTGCTGAGCTGCAAAGCCCAAATTCTTCTTTAACTCTTCCATAAGTTTGAGAAGATTACTCAAGGAAATGTCAATAATTGAATAGGAGATCAAAGCTACTATGAAAGAAGAGTACTATACAGCTGATCACAATGCCTTGCCTCATAAGGAGAAAGACTGGAGTTTTACTTTACCTTGTCATAGTAATGATATGTCTTTTAATAAAGCTTTAGCTGACTTAGGAGCTAATGTTAGTGTAATGCCTTACTCAACTTTCACCACTTTAGGCTTAGGTAAATTGGCTCCTACTAAGTTAATTATTGGATTCGCTGATAAAACTATAAAATGTCCCAAAGGTATAGCTAAAAACGTATTAGTGAGGATTGAAAAATTTGTCTTTCCGGTAGAGTTTGTTGTTTTATATATGCCTGAGGATATCAAAATTCCATTGATCCTTGGAAGACCTTTCTTGTCTACTGCTTATGCTAAAATTGATGTATTTAAAAGAAAAATATCTTTAAGAGTTGGGGATGAACAAATTAGTTTTTAAGAGTGATGATCCTGATACGTGGGAATCGCACCAGGCTTTACCTCTCAAGGGATCTTGAGAAGCTTACAACCCCCACCAGGCAGTGTACCTGATCGTTGTAGTATAGTATAGTGACAAGTACCGGGGGATTGATCGTTCAGCTAGGAATAGTGTCGCTAGGATTAGAAAACCTAAATACTAGTTCTAAAGATGAAGGATGATTATTTTTGTATTTTTATATTTTTTAGAAAGCAAGTAAAAATCTCGGGTTTTGAAGGATTTGGGCGGAATTAGTTGCTAGTCAACTAACCCAATACTAAAGATGCAATCAAAATAAAATACTAAAAATGAAAATAAACTAAATTATACTAAGGTTGTGAGCAATAAGTGGAGAAGTTGTGTTTACTTAGATTTCACTACTCCCTAGATATCTTTTACACGTTAATTACTTGTTATAGTTGCGTGGATGGCGGATTGTATTCCTTAATAACATTCATGGGGTGGCGCACTTAATTCCCCAATCCTATGAGTGCCTACTTCACTCCTATGTCGAGCCGGCTAAGAAGCTCCTAACATGGGATCATTATAAATTACTCATGCATTAAATACAACCAATAAAACCTAGAGCACGTCAGTTCATGTTTCCTAAGACGTTCAAGCATGTTACCAATTGGAGATCTGCCAGTTTTCTTAAGCCTAACATCGAAATCTTTCATCCAATACAACCATAAACAAGTAATCAACACATAATTAACATCTAGGTTTCATTAGATCTAAACAAACACAAGATAGATCTAGCCTAGCATGATAGAATTAAGACAAGAACAAGATATATACAACCAACACATAGACATATTGATTGAATTAAAAGAATACTTATCTCAATTACACATGAAAGGGATCAAGGGCTGAGAACCCTTGAAAAACCTGTAAAATTCATACCAAGTTCGGACTTAGGGTTTCTCCAAAACTTCTCTCTTTTTTTTATGTGTAAAAATTAGAAAAATATATATAGGTAATAGGGTCTGACGGCGTCAAGACCAAATTTGTGACGCCGTCATCTCGCCGCCAAAATACTTCTCGGACTGCCTTGATTTACTTTTGACGTCGTCATGTGTTATGTATTTCCAGGCCGTCATGCATTTTACTCTTGATGCCCTACCTTGTGACGCCGTCATTTCTGTACTGGATCATCATGGAAAATACTCTTGACGCCGTCAGTATTTTCTTCTTGACGCCGTCACCTACTGTTCCCAGCAAGGAAAATTAAGACTTTGGCGTTTTCTTCACTTTTATGCTCCAAAAACGTCCGAATTGCTTCCTTTTCCATATTTCTCTCTCAAAGTACCTAAAATCACAAAAGGAACGATTTAGGGCAATATTTGATCAAATAAATTCAATTCCGGGCTTAAATGACCCCCTAAAAACGGTTCATTTTTCGCCTCATCATATACCCTTACACTTTAGATTTACTTGTCCTCAAGCAAATGCGCTTTTATTCAAGTCAAAATACAAATTAGGGGTCATTTAACACTAATATAAAAGTAATTGCAACAAATAATCGTTCCACTAAAAACCAATAGACAAGCACGGAGGTCATACACTAGCACTTCACAAATAGTGTTTAGATACTCACATCTCTCGGGTGTAATAAAGTATAGATTACAATATGGAAACGGAAGATATCTCTCACTACCTATCATAGCAAAATAGATTACCATAGGCTTGGGAAAGGATCAAACCTCCACCACATGGCGTAAGCACCTAGGATAAACTATCAAAGAGGTCTTTTAAAGGGTTGTAACGTTAGGTGTAGGGATATGAAATACACGGTTTTGTTGGATAAAGGAAGTTTTAACTGGTGGCGAGCTAACAATCTTGGTTAATTACATGTACAATATGGCGTTGCTAAGCCAAGACTAGACTCGACTTAAGCTAATGAATGAAAAAGAAAAAACATAAAATGAAAATTGAATGAAAACGGGATGGTAGTCCGTATGTTTTTTCTTTTTTTTTCTTTTTCTTGATTTTTTCGATTTTTTTTTTTTTTTTTTTTTTTTTTGCATACACTCTTTGATACGTGGGAATCGCACCAGGCTTTACCTCTCAAGGGATCTTGAGAAGCTTACAACCCCCACCAGGCAGTGTACCTGATCGTTGTAGTATAGTATAGTGACAAGTACCGGGGGATTGATCGTTCAGCTAGGAATAGTGTCGCTAGGATTAGAAAACCTAAATACTAGTTCTAAAGGTGAGGAATGATTATTTTTGTATTTTTATATTTTTTAGAAAGCAAGTAAAAATCTCGGGTTTGAAGGATTTGGGCGAAATTAGTTGCTAATCAACTAACCCAATACTAAAGATGCAATCAAAATAAAATACTAGAAAATGAAAAATAAACTAAATTAACTAAGGTTGTGAGCAATAAGTGGAGCAGTTGTGTTTACTTAGATTTCACTACTCCCTAGATATCTTTAACATGTTAATTACTTGTTATAGTTGCGTGGATGACGGATTGTATTTCTTAATACCATTCATGGGGTGGCGCACTTAATTCCCCAATCTTATGAGTGCCTACTTCACTCCTATGTCGAGCCGGCTAAGAAGCTCCTTACGTGGGATCATTAGAATTTACTCATGCATTAAATACAACCAATAAAACCTAGTGCACGTCAGTTCATGTTTCCTAAGACGTTCAAGCATGTTACCAATTGAAGATCTGCCAGTTTTCTTAAGCCTAACATCGAAATCATTCATCCAATACAACCATAAACAAGTAATCAACACATAATTAACATCTAGGTTTCATTAGATCCAAGCAAACACAAGATAGATCTAGCCTAGCATGATAGAATTAAGACAAGAACAAGATATAGACAACCAACACATAGACATATTGATTGAATTAAAAGAATACTTATCTCAATTACACATGAAAGGGATCAAGGGCTGGAAATCCTTGAAAAACCTGTAAAATTCGTACCAAGTTCGGACTTAGGGTTTCTCCAAAACTTCTCTTTTTTTATGTGTGAAAATTAGAAAACTATATATAGGACATAGGGTCTGACGGCCTCAAGAACAAATTTGTGACGCCGTCATCTCGCCGCCAAAATACTCCTCGGACTGCCTTGATCCAGATCTGATGCCGTCAAGTGTTATGTGTTTCCAGGCCATCATGCATTTTCCTCTTGACGCCCTTCCTTGTGACGCCGTCATTTCTGTACTGGATCGTCATGGAAATTACTCTTGACGCCGTCACCTACTGTTCCCAGCAAGGAAAATCAAGACTTTGGCGTTTTCTTCACTTTTATGCTCCAAAAACGTCCGAATTGCTTCCTTTTCCACATTTCTCTCCCAAAGTACCTAAAATCACAAAAGGAACAATTTAGGGAAATATTTGATAAAATAAATTCGAATTCGGGCTTAAATGACCCCCTAAAAACGGTTCATTTTTCACCTCATCATATACCCTTACACTTGAGATTTGCTTGTCCTCAAGCAAATGCGCTTTTATTCTACTCAAAATACAAGTTAGGGGTCATTTAACACTAATATAAAAGTAATTACAACAAATAATCGTTCCACTAAAGACCAAAGACAAGCACAGAGGTCATACACTAGCACCTCACAGATAGTGTTTAGATACTCACATCTCTCGGGTGTAATAAAGTATAAATTACAATATGGAAACGAAAGATATCTCTCACTACCTGTCATAGCAAAATAGATTACCATATACTTGGGAAAGGATCAAACCTCCACCACATGGCGTAAGCACCTAGGATAAACTATCAAAGAGGTCTTTTAAAGGGTTGTAACGTTAGGTGTAGGGATATGAAATACACGGTTTTGTTGGATAAAGGAAGTTTTACTGGTGGCGAGTTAACAATCTTAGTTAATTACATGTACAACGTGGCGTTGCTAAGCTAAGACTAGACTCGACTTAAGCTAATAAATCAAAAATAACAAAAACATAAAATGAACATAGAATGAAAACGGGGTGGTAGTCCGTATGTTTTTTCTCTTTTTCTTTTTCTTTTTTTTTCTTTTTTTTTTTTGATTTTTCGATTTTTTTTTTTTTTTTTTTTTTTTTTTGCATACACTCTTACCCTAACATCCAAAATAATACATCATAGGGAATGAACATTCCCCTTACACTTGAATTTTTACATACTTTACAATGAACTAATCTAATGACTCGAATCAAGAAAATCAAAACACTTGGAGTACTTTTAAGATTAACGTACATACGGGGGTAATATATGATGTTCTTCCCCATTACTCCATAAATAAGTACTTTACCCATGAGTCCCAATCGTCCCAAAACAATATGTACAAGGATATGACTCGACTTAGCAACCATGTAATCAATTAGATAGTTAACTTAGGGTTTAACAAATAACAATATTGCACTAAAGATGAGCGCATACACGGAAGGCTAAGGCGATTTGGTTGTACATTTAAGTGGGGTGTAACAAATTCTTCCTTTAAGTAAGATGCTTAAAGTTAGAAACGAAAAGATAGGCTCGGAGGGGTGTACTAGGGGTTTCGTGTACTAAAAATGAGTACAACGCTAAGGGTGTGGGAAAAATTAGTTGACTTAACTAGCCAAGTAATATGACTTAAATGGTCAAGTAATTATGATACGGGTTTAACACAAGGGTGATCCTAATGCCTCTTATCGTGTAGTAAATCCTACCACACGAATGTAGTCTCACTAGCGGTCTCGGGATGCATCACTAACGCAAGTTCTAGAATCTAAATGCTACCGGTACACTCATAAGCACTAATAGTAAATGCTTTTCCTATCAAATCTAAAGTCGAACCTCACATATTTGGGTGGAAAATTTTTCTGAATATACGGTTTTGTGCTAGTCATACAATCTCCTATCCATGAGACGCTTGCTATGGCTAAAGTTTCACTCCTAAATGTTGTAAAAAAATTTAAATTTGGCGCTAAAATTGCACTAACAAGTATTTCTCATAGTTTTATTACACATCTACCATCAAACAAAATAAACTCAAGCGAAAGTGCATATGTAAGGTATCATCATTTTACCCTCCCCTTACACTTAAGATGAACATTGTCCCCAATGTTCAAGTAAAAAATGTAAAAGTGAAAAAGTAAAAAGAATGAAATCAAATACTCCCCTGATTCGCTCGGTATGGATAATAAGGTGGCCAGGTTAAATCTTCCTCCAAGAAAATGAACAATCAAAGCTTCCCTTCCAGAATATAAATCATCTTCTTGTCATACATAACCTGTAAATCCTGAGAAAATAGACAAGACAACCTCGCATAAAATCGGCGGCATCCTATATAAGTTACTAAATCCTAGAAAACAAGATAAGAAATAATGCTTGTGGAATGAAGTTTGCAGATTTCCTGGAGATTATAAAACTTAATAATTCACAAAAACCATAAGACTCCGTTAGAAAAACAAAACCGGTTAAATTTCCAGATTTTTACACGTGACGCCGTCAAGAATTAATTCTTGACGCCGTCAGAAGTGACCTGCAGAAATTCTTATGTTAAGTTTCCGGAAAATTTCTGGAAAAACTTGGTCCTACTTCCTGGAAAATCCTGCAAAACTTCATTATGACTCAATACAAGCATTTGACTCTAACAAATATGAATATACATGTTCATTTAATATTGTGGAGAATCATGATCGGTTTGTTTCTTGAAAACATATTTGGGGTTTCCCCTTACACTTATCTTTTGCAAAAATACCTTTAGGTGGAGTTAAGACTAGGCCAAAACAAAAAAGGAAAGTATTTCCGCTATTTAATTGAGAAACATGATCTACCAACAATAAAAACAAAGCATGCATACGGAAGCAAATAACAAACAAACAAAATAAAATCACACAAAACATGGGTTGCCTCCCAAGAAGCGCTTTTCTTTATTTACGAGTCTTGTAGCTAGACTCAAGGTCCTGGGTTAACGTGTATCACTTATGCTCACATAACCAAGTGTGAGCCATCTAATAGTCGCCTCATCTTTCTTATAATCATCTCCTAACTCTAAGCATCCGCGATAGTATCTTTTATTCTTTTCATGAGTATACTTAAGTCCTTTTCTCTTATCATTTTCACTTAACATCTCTATGGGTGGATACCTACTACACTTTTCCATGGAAAAATCCTTGAACCTAGGGTGTGTGCGGGGCATTTGATAGACAAAATCTTCATCCCCATCCAAGAATGTAATTAACCCTTCTATGAGTTTTTCATCGAGGTTGGTCAACCATTTGAAAGGTCTTCCAAACACAACTTGGGTCAACTTATCATCAATAAACTCTCCTAGATTCTCCATAACCATGAACTCAACAAGATAAACTAAGCTTCCTACAAACAAATGCAATGGTATTGCCCTAGCAATAATGTTTTCTCCTTTGTATTCTAACTCATCTACCATGATTTTATTGTATTCATTACGCGAGATTATGTTCATTGGGAGAGAGGAGTTAAGATAGGCGTTAAAGATCTTAAATCCGATCTTACAAGGAAATTGCATGTTAAATGAACTATCACACTCAATCCTGGTTCTAGGGTCGACATACCTAAGAGGGTTTATTTCTTCCTCCATCCTATTCTCATTAATTACATCACCATCATCAAGATCCACGTCAGAGTCTGAATAGTAAAAAGGGCTAGCCCTACGGTCATCATCATGATCAGACTCCTCTAACTCAGAATTATTGTCAAAGTGGTGGTTGGGCGAGAGGTTAGGTGGGTTCTCATTCTCAACTAAAGGGAGTGGGGCAGGCATTTGGAAAATCCTACGACGAAAAACACGAATAACACGAATCAAACGATCAATGTTATTGTTATCCATCGAAATAGTTTACGAACAAAGGAAATAAAGAAATAAGATAGACTAAAGAAAATCTAAAAAAAATAAAAATAAAATCTTACTAGAAAGGAATCTAGCAAGTAGACCTAATAAAAAAAGATTCTAACCTAGACAATAACTATTCCCCGGGCTGCGGCGCCAAAAACTTGATACGTGGGAATCGCACCAGGCTTTACCTCTCAAGGGATCTTGAGAAGCTTACAACCCCCACCAGGCAGTGTACCTGATCGTTGTAGTATAGTATAGTGACAAGTACCGGGGGATTGATCGTTCAGCTAGGAATAGTGTCGCTAGGATTAGAAAACCTAAATACTAGTTCTAAAGGTGAGGGATGATTATTTTTGTATTTTTATATTTTTTAGAAAGCAGGTAAAAATCTCGGGTTTGAAGGATTTGGGCGGAATTAGTTGCTAATCAACTAACCCAATACTAAAGATGCAATCAAAATAAAATACTAAAAAATGAAAATAAACTAAATTAACTAAGGTTGTGAGCAATAAGTGGAGAAGTTGTGTTTACTTAGATTTCACTACTCCCTAGATATCTTTTACACGTTAATTACTTGTTATAGTTGCGTGGATGACGGATTGTATTCCTTAATACCATTCATGGGGTGGCGCACTTAATTCCCCAATCCTATGAGTGCCTACTTCACTCCTATGTCAAGCCGGCTAAGAAGCTCCTAACATGGGATCATTAGAATTTACTCATGCATTAAATACAACCAATAAAACCCAGTGCACGTCAGTTCATGTTTCCTAAGACGTTCAAGCATGTTACCAATTGGAGATCTTCCAGTTTTCTTAAGCCTAACATCGAAATCATTCATCCAATACAACCATAAACAAGTAATCAACACATAATTAACATCTAGGTTTCATTAGATCCAAGCAAACACAAGATAGATCTAGCCTAGCATGATAGAATTAAGACAAGAACAAGATATAGACAACCAACACATTGACATATTGATTGAATTAAAAGAATACTTATCTCAATTACACATGAAAGGGATCAAGGGCTGAGAACCCTTGAAAAACCTGTAAAATTCGTACCAAGTTCGGACTTAGGGTTTCTCCAAGACTTCTCTTTTTTTATGTGTGAAAATTAGAAAACTATATATAGGAAATAGGGTCTAACGGCGTCAAGAAAAAATTTGTGACGCCGTCATCTCGCCGCCAAAATACTCCTCGGACTGCCTTGATCCAGATCTGACGCCGTCAAGTGTTATGTGTTTCCAGGCCGTCATGCATTTTCCTCTTGACGTCCTTCCTTGTGACGCCGTCATTTCTGTACTGGATCGTCATGGAAATTACTCTTGACGCCGTCAAAATTTTCTTCTTGACGCCGTCACCTACTGTTCCCAGCAAGGAAAATTAAGACTTTTGCGTTTTCTTCACTTTTATGCTCCAAAAACGTCCGAATTGCTTCCTTTTCCAGATTTCTCTCCCAAAGTACCTAAAATCACAAAAGGAACGATTTAGGGCAATATTTGATCAAATAAATTCGAATTCGGGCTTAAATGACCCCCTAAAAACGGTTCATTTTTCGCCTCATCACTCTTACCCTACCATCCAAAATAATACATCATAGGGAATGAACATTCCCCTTACACTTGAATCTTTACATACTTTACAATAAACTATTCTAATGACTCGAATTAAGATAATCAAAACACTTGGAGCACTTTTAAGATTAACGCACATATGAGGGTAATAAATGATGTTCTTCCCCATTTCTCCATAAAATAAGTACTTTACCCATGAGTCCCAATCGTCCCAAAACAATATATACAAGGATATGACTCGACTTAGCAACCATGTAATCAATTAGATAGTTAACTTAGGGTTTAACAAATAACAATAATGCACTAAAGATGAGCGCATACACGGAAGGCTAAGGCGATTTGGTTGTACATTTAAGTGGGGTGTAACAAATTCTTCCTTTAAGTAAAATGCTTAAAGTTAGAATCGAAAAGATAGGCTCGGAGGGTTGTACTAGGGGTTTCGTGTACTAAAAATGAGTACAACGCTAAGGGTGTGGGAAAAATTCGTTGACTTAACTAGCCAAACAATATGACATAAATGGTCAAGTAATTATAATACGGGTTTAACACAAGGGTGATCCTAATGCCTCTTATCATGTAGTAAATCCTACCACACCAATGTAGTCTCACTAGCGGTCTCGGGATGCATCACTAACGCAAGTTCTAGAATCTAAATGCTACCGGTACACTCATAAGCACTAATAATAAATGCTTTTCCTATCAAATCTAAAGGCGAACCTCACATATTTAGGTGGAAAATTTTTCTGAATATACGGTTATGTGCTAGTCATACAATCTCCTATCCATGAGACGCTTGCTATGGCTAAAGTTTCACTCCTAAATGTTGTAAAAAATTTTAAATTTGGCGCTAAAATTGTACTAACAAGTGTTTCTCATAGTTTTATTACACATCTACTATCAAACAAAACAAACTCAAGCGAAAGTGTACATGTAAGGTATCATCAAGAAGAGGGAGCAATAAACCATGATCTTTATTCCTTTGCTTGATGGTATGTGAACTCATTCTTGAGCCACAAAATTATTATATCATAAGTAAGCATTAAAAATTGTAACAAATTAACTTGGAACTATTGCAAGCTCACCTGAAGTAATACAATCTTGTACCTTCTCGGTTTCAATGCATTTTCGAAGACGTATGACAACATCATTTTCCCAAAATTTAAGCATCACAACACCATGAACTTCTTGCATGTTCTTTTGTGAGACCTAATGCACCTCAACATTCACGGCATGACATTTCTTCAAGCTATTAATTAGACTACTCTACCCTACATTAGGTAGGCCAAGCATACCCATCATAATTTTTTTTGAAGCTATTGATTTTCTTTTTCACAAATTAACAAATAGTTAGCGGGGATGATTCAATAACCTTCATATGGAGTCAAGGTTGATTTCAAAACTGAATCCAATAATTAAAATCCATAAATACAAACAAAACCAATCCTTAATTCATAAAAAAATCAAAATTCAATAACATAATTTTGTTTCAACCCAAAAAAAATAATAACCTTAAGTTGAAGTGTTGTTTCTACAATTGTATGATCGAGTTGTGAAGTAGAAACGACCAATCAGAATTGAAATCATAGATTTGAAAGACGGTATTGAAATCAAAATAATTAATGATTTATGCGTTGTTTATGGCCAGCGTTTGCAGTGTGTGTTTGATTTTGGCGCTGGATTTAACTTTCCTTTGTTCCAGGGTTTTTGTTTTGAATTTGCTCCACCGATAATTTAAAATGCAGTGCGTGTTTGATTTTTGATTTTTGATTTTGGATCTAAGTTTCATTGTTTAAAGGGTTTTTAGTTATGATTCTGGATCATCCGAAAATCTTTTCACAATATATATCAACTTTCTATTTTGAGCGAAAATGCTATGTGTTTTTTTTAGGGTTTTGGATCTTTTTTGCTTCTAAAAATAGCAATTACACTTATGTTTTATATAGGTTGGGATAATTAAGACATTTGTACTTTAAATCTTGTACATCACATGTTCACTTAACAATATTGTTCATTAAGAAATGGCGTAACATTTAAACAACGGACAAGTTATTAGTACCCCCAAAATTACAAGTTCCAACCCCTCTGTTTCTTTCAGTTTTTATGTTTGTTTTTTATTTTTTTTATTTTTATAATTTTGTTTATATTATAAAACTATAAACTTGAAAGTACATAATAAAAAGTATAAAGTTTAACCAATCAAAAATATTAAATTTTCAAAAAATACTAAATAGAAACTGATAAAAATATTGTATTGTACTATAAACTAAAAAAAATAAAAAATAAAAAATAAAACTTAGTACACCCCACTAGTACGTATAAATAATCCAACAAGGGACAAGTTTGTCCTGACTTACATTAAAAAACATATCAACATATAACTACATTCACAGAACATCTTTCGTTCAAATGGGATAAAATGGTGTTAGTTGTTGTACTTTTTGTAAGGGGAAATGATTTGCACGCTCTCATTTTTTATTGGCACACTCCAATGTGTGCATCAAATAGTTGCACTTTAAGTATAATCTAATTTAACTGCTTGTATATTGGAGTGTCTCATAAAAATTGAAAATGTGCAAATCACTTCCTTTTTGTAAGCATTATGAAGTAGGAGATTTTTTTTTCTAATCATGTGATTCATGGGATGAAAATGTGGAAAGAATGAAATCAATTTTATTTATAATCATGTGATTCATGGGATGAAAAGGTGGAAAGAATGAAATCAATTTTATTTCTAATCATGTGATTCATGGGATGAAAAAGTGAAAAGAATGAAATAAATTATGATTAAGCATTTTGTAGGGTCTTCAATTATTTGATACTCTCTTTATTCAACATTTATGTGCCTATAATTCTTGAGTTAGTGATCTTGCACGCTCCATTATTATTTTCTTTTACAGTATATGTTTTGGATTTATAAGGAAAAAAGTGAATGAACAAATACAAAAATAGAATTATAAATTAATAGACATTTAGTTATTTGTTATTTCACATTGGTTGGGGACCAATTCTGATAATGATATCAATGCCAATTTTAGGAGGTCTCCGGTTTGAATCTTGTGGAAAAAATTAAGCCCCGTGCATGGAGTCATCTCCTTATTTTTCTGTCAAAACTAAAAATGTAGCCACAGAGGTTCACATGCGATGACTTTTAGCTATTCAAAAAAAGTAATCGTTCTAGAATTAGTCGACTTGCATTCTCGAGTCAGAATCCAGGTAAAAAAATCACAATTTTCTGATTGGGTTATAGCATGATGTCTCTTGATTGTAAGATATGTTTCATTATTAGGATCACCATTTTAAATGACAATAACTAATGTTTCTTTCACCGCGGTAAGGTCAATCCTTAAGCCTTAGCATGAGGCGTGGCGGCATTGCGTTTTTAAAGCGTAAATTAATGTGGCAAAAAGTATTTATAGATTTATATTATATTTCATTAGTATGTCATATTTCATATATATCGAGTTTACAAAAAGTGTTATACATAAGCAATAAAGTCAAGAAACTCTCTTTACATTTGTAATCTTCTTCAAATACTAGTAAACCCCTAAACGCCAAATACGAGTAAACCTCAAATACGATGCCCAAATTTCAAATACTAGTAAATCCCCTAAACGTCTCAAATACTAGTACACCTTATCACACCTTATCGCACATCATCTCATGTCAAGCCTTAAGACGACGCCTTGGTCTATTGCGTGGCATAGAGGTGATGCCTCACGCCTTTGTGAGGCCTTTGTGGCGCCAAGGCGCGTCTTTTAGAACACTGGAATTAACCAAACAATTTTCTCATGCATGTAAACAGACCGTTTCGTATTTTTTTGTGGCCCTAGGCAATAACAACAAAAGGTCCTATTACATTTGTAACCTAAAGAAAAATTGCATATTAACTTGAACTATATGACTCATATATGTTTAATATCATGCATATTTATATGCAAAACTAATAAAAATGTGACGTTTTTGAAGTGGAAGCCCTTTATGACTTCATCTATTGCACACCCATCCGAGACTCTCTGCATGTAAATTATCCGAGACCTCTCTGCATGTAAATTATGTATGTGTTAATGATATGTCATAATGTGTATAATCAGTTTCCTATATAAAAACAAGCAAATAATTCTATAAAACAACCGGGCACTAGCTGATTAAGTTGTAGTGCACCCTTTATGACAAATCAAACCAAAACAAATATAATTGGTTTGTTAGTTAAAAGCTCAAAACCAAAACTGATTGTTATTATGCATCGTCCGTTTGTTGTTGCAATAGTACTGTGACTACTGTCCATTAGCATTTGACAAACAATATCGATTAAAGAAATTTAAGTGTTAAAAATTTGAGTTTTTCTCTTCTAATGGCTTCTCTTTTTTGTCTAATTTAATGTTCTTAAAAAAGAAATTGTTCGTTATTTAATGTACTGTTATTCATTTTAAATTACACCTTTTTGACGATCTTGAATATGCTAATTAAAAATTACAAATTATGGCCGAATGAAGATAGGTTTTTCTTTTAATCATTCAATATATCTATGTGTTGTTTGATTATTTGTTTTTCTTTTATTTGCTTTAACATGTTATGCTAGATTTATTAGTGTTTGCTTAGATCTTATGAAACCTAGTTATTGATTTGTCGTCTATTGTTTAATTGATTGCCTCGCGTTAGAATAAGTAAACCTGCTTAACTCTTATAAGTACTAGCTTGCCCATCTTATATATAAAACGCAACCGTGGAGTGCACTAGTTGGTTTTTCTCGTTGTATTTATTGCGTGAATTGCGGCTTATAGATCTTAGAGAACTTAATAGACTTTAAGGTTTCTAGGGGAGACTTATATGTTCATAGAATTGGGGCATTCGGCACCTCCCCACGACCAATAAAAAGGAATACAACGCTTCAATAAAAACAAGGACGTGAAAATTCGACAAATCAGTAGGAGATAACTAGGGAGTAAGGAAATCTAAGTGAACACATTCTCCTATCATAAGAGTTACCACATATTCTCTTGTCTATTAGTTTAATTTAGTTTAATTGTTAGTTTTGTTTTAGTTAATTAGTAGCTAAAATGCCCAATCTTCAAACCCCGAGATTTTTACTTGCTTTTTATAAAATATAAAAATACAAAAAGAATCATCCCTCACCTTTAGACCTATCTCGACATACACTTCCGCCTTCACATACACTATTCCCCTAGAGAACGATCAATCCCCCGTGTCTTGTCTATACTACACTACAACGGTTAGGTACATTGCCGAGGAGGATTGTAAAACTTTTTAGGAGGTCTTACAACCGCTGCATCAATAGGGGTGTTGGGTTAGTGGGCCGTAAGACTGTTGGTGGTATAAGGGTGTAATGAATGCATGTGGTGTGGGATGATGGCCCAAAGGAGGGGGAAGTGAGGCTGCTATTGGACCATACAAGTGTGGTAAAAACCAGGGCCCAGCTTGTGTTATTTTTGCTACTAAATGAATTACCAGACCCACGACCAAAGTAACCAAAGTGAGTCCTAGTTTTATTTTTTGATTGCAAACCTGTTCTGTTACGGTGGTCGTGAATGAATTTACATCGCTCACCAAACTTGCACGTCCCCTTACTAAAATGATTGCATAACTGTGGTAAAGATTGAGACTTAGTAGATTGAGCATTAGAAGTACCTTTGGGTCTCGATGAGTTAGTAGCCATAAGAATAGTAGGCAAGGAAGGCTACTATCAAACATGGTGGATGAGTTGGTTTGCTTATTCAACGTAGACTCCTCATGTAGTAACATGTTCCGGGCCGTTTAAATGTTGGAAGAGGTTCACAGTGACATATTATTTTGACAATAATGGCAAAACGTGAATCTAATCCATTAACCGCATAAATAACCATGTTTTTCACTAACTGAAGAGCCAAGATTTTGAAGCCTATCCACCATAAACTTTATTTTGGTACAATAGTCGTTGATAGAAATTTTTCCAATCTTGATAGAAAGGAGTTCAATGTCAAGATTAATCGCCCTAGCATCCTTGTTATCATGAAATAAATTTTGTAAATGGTCCCATAAAGCTTTTGCATTACCCGTGTGGAGACGACTTGTTCTTGAAGGGAGTCACATAAGGATCCAAGGATCCATGTCTTAATGAGAACATCAAGCCTAAACCACTTCGGATTAGGATCACTGGACGAGGCTTCTACTTCTACCTGAGATTTGAGACCGAGACTACCAAGATGTATCTTGAAGAAAGAGCTCCGAGAATTGTAGTTATGTTTTTCAAGGCTCGGTTTAACGGAAACCTTGTTAGTTATGCTAAAAGGGATTAGTTTATTGGCTGAGGTAGGTGGAGGAGTGTTGTCAACACCAGCCATGATTGTCGAATGTGTTGTTAGGATTTAGGGAGGTGCGGCAAAAAAGTGGAGAGGAGGGAGGGAAGAGAGATTCGAGTATTGTGGAGAAAATAAGAGAAAGATCGTTTAATGGCTTGATACCATGTTGGAAGGTTTGAATTCCTTGATTTGCATTCATCTAAACAACCGTATGTATTGTTACACTAGACAAGTACCCGTGCATAGTAACGGATTTTCTAGCGGCACATAGTTATAGGTGTGATATTGTAGTTAAGTATTTCGTGTAGTGATTATATATAAAACATGAAACAATCAAAATGTAATTGCAAAAGTTGTAACATGCGATAATTAACCAAAAAGTTATTAAAAGGTATCAAAGAACATATAAAAAGCATTTAATGAAACTGTTAGAAAGTATAACTAAACAAAGTATATCTGTTAGAAAGCATTTAAATGATAGACGCCCACACTTGAAATTGTCCGGCAAATGCTTTTCAAAACAAAGTAAAAAAAATAAAAGTAATGGTCATGCATTTAGACAAAAATCTTAATATCCAATACTTTACTTAGACTTGAAATAAAATAAAAACGTTTGGCTCTACAATAAGCCAAAAGAGATATTATCACAAAGCATCATTTGCATATATAAAGATACTCTTACACAATTATTGGCCTCATAATAACACCAAAAACATCATCTGCCTTAAACAATATCGATGGCCTCATATTGTCACCCATGTTTTCAAACTCACAGATCGAGTACGTAAACATAATAGACCAAAACCCATAACCAAAACCACAACCAACTACTGTAGTGGTCGCTACACGAGTGTAAACAACAGATGTGTTCTCATAAAAAGATGGAACACTTTAGATCTAACAAAACATATGCGAAAAAACTTCTAGATCTAAAATAATCTAACATTAAAGTAGCATTGTTAGCAACCATTAACCACAACAGCCAAAAGTAGAAGACATAACAATTGGACAAACCACAAAACACACACTAACGGCCAATAATTAAACCAGCTAAACCATCAACCAAAACCACAAATCCACCGGAAAAACCTAAACCATCAGCCGACAACACCATCAGTGGTGGTGGCTCTGGTGGTAATTTTGGAAGATAGTAGCGGCAGATGGTCGGTAATAGTGAGAGACTAGTTGTACTTGTGATTTTTTGGTGTGTGAAATTATTTGTGTGTGTGTGTTAATATATGTGACTGAATGTGTGTGGTGTTTGTTTTTGAATTTATAGTGTGTTTGAAATAAGTTTCTTGTCCAGCAATAGGGAAGATGTTTCCAGCAGCAATGTTTCCTGAATTATTTTGCACCAATCAATACTTTCTTGCTCGTTTGATTTGATAAACATAGTCAAACTTTGATACTTGCAATACTTTCCAAACGCCACAAGTTTTCAAGTTTTTTCACTTTCAAGTTCACTAATTTCAGTTTTTTCACATTTCAAAATTGACCATTTTTGCTCTATATGTAGTTTAGATATGATTCTAGAGCAAACATGCATGGGCTAGGCCTAACATAATACAAAACAATAACTACTAGCATACAAATGTCAACTAATACTTGTATGAAGTTCCAAATTCGAGCATGAACTTAAAGATAGGTTTTTTCAATCCTTATATCTGCCATGAACTTGTATGAACCTGGTTGTCAAAAGTTCCAAATTCGAGTTCCAGAATGCTATTAACATATGAGACGTAATGTCTTATGTCCATGTATGTAAAAAGAACAACTTTATGGACATTGACACCTTGTGTGTTAGTCAAGTGAAGCATTTTGATATATTAGTCATTTCACAAATTTCGTCCCGAAAGTTTGCGAGGGTATATTAGTCATTTCGCAAGCCTTTTACCATCACTAACGGAAAAGATAACCCTTGTTGGCCATAATGGCTATTTTGCAACAAAATCACGGCTTCAGGGACATTTGCTATAAAAACGAGGTTTCATGGGCCATCGTGCGGAAAATAGAAACTTTAAGGACATGATTTGCAGTTTTATTCTTACAAAATAATTGGTATTACCAAGTTTATAGCAGCATCTCATGTTCCACTATCTACTATTGACCCTTAATTGTTGTAACACAACTTTGTGTATGTTACATGTTGCTAACTGAAAAAAATCTTACAAATGGTGTTTTGTATTTTACAATGTTGAAGCTGTAGTTTACTCATCAATCGTCTGTTTAGACTTTATAAGATAAGGTTCATCTACTTGCTATGTGCGACTTCATTGATGCATGTGAGAAAACCTATAGTATGATGATTTAGTTTCTAGTGTTCAGATAAAATGAAACTCAAAATGAAAGATAATGGAATGACTATGTTGGATGTCTACATCCAAATACCACCAATCGATGAGTAAATCTTGAAGTAAAAGCTTATTCCATAAGATAAATTACACATGACCACATGAAGTGATCGAACCACACTCAATAAAAATCACTTCACACAAATCGACCACACCGTCACTTCACTCACTTGACCCTTGCCAAAAAAAACAACGAGCGAGAAGGAAAGCTATTGCTTGAAATGACGAGGTTACTGACTTCCATACATTCATTACGGGCAATTCTACTTGTAGAATTCCATAATCCACAAGTTGCAAACTAAACATTTCTTCTCAAGTCGAGTGAATCCAGCATCTTTAACCAAGGCAAGATACTCATCTTCTGTTCTCTCTTTTCCTCCAGAATATTTTGTCATCAGCATGGTATCCAAATGAGTGGTGACTTTCGTAGCTGAGCTTGTATCCGATAAGAAGGGAAGATTAGCTTCTATTGAAATAACTTTCCCATCATCTGGCAATGCGTTGTAGCAATTCTTTAGCAGCTTCAAGCATTGATCATCGCTCAATATATGTAGAAGCCACTGTCATGTTTCATTTGTTAGGAAGATGGTAATTTCAATACAGAAACTTGTGTGATCGAAATTACCTTCATAAAAATTACGTCGCCATGTGGAACACAGTCAAACATGTCTCCTCCAACATGCTCGATACCTACAATGTGTATAATGCGAAATAAATAAGTGCTCGTTCATTTATATAAGAGAAGTAAAGATTAACATACCAGGATAGATCGGTGCATGATGTATAACGTGTGGTTGATCAAAGTTAATTCCTTTAATGGTAGGATGTTTTGACACAATCATATTAAGAGTCACTCCTAGACCACCCCCTACATCTACCATGTTTTTGATGTTTTTAAATCCATGGTAGCGCTCAAGAATTTCCTTCATCACGATTGTAGTGTGATTCACCATAGCTTTGTTGAAAACCGCATTAAACCTTGCATCAAGCGCGGGATATTCATATGAACGTGTTCCGTAGATCTTGTCAAATGAAACACCTCCTTCCACAACTGAATCTGTAAGTCCAAACCTTGTTAACAAAAACAAAAACACATGGTAAATCAGTAACTTAGTTATTGATAATAATAATAATAATAATAATAATAATAATAATAATAATAAGTAGTAATAATAATAATAATAATAATAATAATAATAATAATAATAATAATAATAATAATAATAATAATAATAATAATAATAAAACCACAAGTGTCATGCAGTTTTAACTTTCAACATTCCAAGTGTCGAGTGAGATTTAACTCACCAATTATTAATGAAGATCTTGTCTTGAAGCAACTCCATCAATGCACCTAATGACACCCCATCTTCATTCGGTATAAAGTATTTTGCAACAGGGGTTAGCCCATACACTCGAACCAACTTTGAGTCATGGTCGCGTTCAGTGCATGTGACAACCGAATGGCTTGCAAGCAGTTGAAGCATTCGATCAATCATTGCAGGAGCATTCTGGTTTGGGATCGTAATACGGGTTGCAATCTCGTGAGCTGAGAGTTGGGCATGTGGGCCCGCCTCGGCTATAGCATCTAGTACTTTGAGCTTGATTGAACTCACAAGCACCATGGTCAAGGATGTTGAGGTAACTAGTTGCATTGCATAAGTGAACTGGTCCTCATTGGTACCCATTTTTCACAAAAGCAATTGGTCTACTTCCTTTTTCACTTGCTCAACTTATATATGTTTTAAAACTGTCACTCTTTTGAGTATCTCAATGTTTAATAACAAAAAATTGATACTTTTGACATAATTTTATATAGTAAAAGAATAATGCTTTTGAATAAGAAACATGTGATCAATATTGTCCAAAATTAAGTATAGAACAAGACATGTGTACCAAGATTTCTTAAGAAACAATACCGGCTTACTACTACTTAAATAATGCCTTTGAATAAGAAACATATCAATTGAAACATGTGTGCCTTTGCTCAAAAAAAAAAAAAAAAAAAAAAAAAAAAAAAAAAAAAAAAAAAAAAACATGTGTGTGCCAAGATTTCTAAAGAAACAAGGCCGGTTTACTACTACTTACTTAATTTCGAATCCAGCTAGTGAATACTTGAATTTGAATCGAGCAATTGCATTGCATTCAAATGCAAGCTTGGTATATACTAATTACTATGCCATATGAGGAAAGTTCAATAAGAGGGGAAGGTGTAGTGAAGAGGGTAATCTTTTCATTTGTAGCTTACGGGTGTTACATCACCTTACATCATCTTCACAACTAACCTCCTCTTCACCAACGATTAACCTCAACTTACTCATTTGGGCCTCACCACTTACAACTTTATTTTTTTTATTTATTTCATTAAATAAATTAAATTCATTTTATTAAATATAAAAAAATTATATTCAAATAATACAAATAATATTAAGATTGTGAAAACTGGAAAAAAATAAGTAATTAAATATGTAAAAGAAAATCTGAAAATAAATTAAATTTGCTTTAAAACAACAAGATACTTTTGACTATTTGACCTAAATAGTAAAATACATTGGTAGAAGATAAAAGACTAAAAGTCAAGTAAAACAGTTCATCCTCATTTTTTCGTATTTTTTCTGTCTCTCTCTCCCCACCTTCTTCTTCTCCCTTCTGCTTCAAGCGACTGTGTATATATCTCCGGTGAACTTAATTTGTTTTCACGACATTGCTTCTTTTTTCATTTATATTAAAACGGTACAAATAATATTAAGTTTCTTCATTTATATTAAAAGAAAATGAAACGTACTTTTTGTCAGAAATTGAGCTCGCCGTGCAGACGAAGAGCTCCCAAACGGCGAGCTGTGGCGAGGGGGCGGTGTGGCGAAGAGGCTCGGCGAGGCAATTTTTGCTCCACGTAGGAACGGCGAGGTGTGTGCAACGAGCTGCACCTTCCCCTCTAAGGAATAAGAAAAAACCAAAGAACAAACTACTCCATCCTAGCCATTGATCTCAGTTTGATCTGACGTTTGGATCTGTTTTTCATCCGCCCCATTTAATTATATAGGGGGTAGGTTGGTCCATCTATACTCACACATCTCATTCACCGACACACACTCTCATTTTATTCACTCTCTCACCTTCCCCAGTTTCAAAACCCTAACCTCCAAATTCTAATCAAGATCATCACTTTCATATAAAAGTTATAGTGTAGGTTTTCTATTCTCCTTTTTCTTCAACATATCCATTGACACGAATGAGGTGTTTGGTAAGTTATTGAACTCGTTAAAATGGGAGGTGCGGGGCGGGGTGACGGGATCTATGGCGGCTAGTTCGTCGATCCGCCATATCTGGGGCGGGGGGTGACGGGATCTGTGGCGGTACAGTCAAAGTTCGAATTCATTTGTGAGATTGAATGATGATTTTTGGACTATGAAAATGAAGATGCCGATTAAAAGTCTAAAGGGTTGAACGAAGATACAGAGGTGGAAGAGGATTTTCGGACTATGAAAATGAAGATGGTGAATGAAAGTCCAAAGGTTTGAACGAAGATACACAGGTGGATGAGGTGGATGTTATTGTTAATGCTCAGCTTATAGTTAAAAATTGAAGTAGGTTGTTGTTGAGTAATAGTGATCAGTTATATTCCGATACAAGCTTCACAAAAGCAAACTTACTTGTATAATTTATACTACTTGATAAGGAGAAATTTGTTACGCTTTTAAGGGGTCATTTAAGCCCTAAATTGTGTTTTTATGATCAAATATTACCCCAAATCGTTTCTTTTGTCAATTTAGGTACTTTGAAAAAGAATTCTGGAAAATTGAGCATTTTAGACGTTTTTGGAGCATAAAGTGAAGAAAACGACAAAGTCAAGAATCCAAGCTGGAAACAGTACCTGATGGCGTCAAAGGTCACAAGGTGACGCAGTCACATGTTAATCAAGAGGTGGATATTTGTTTTACACTTGACGCGCCAAAAAGGAAATTGGAAGATTACATGTGACGGCGCCACGTTCTAAATCACCAAGGCCGTCACGTATGAAGTTAAAGAGAGACGGCCCAGAGTGAAATTGAACCAGACGGCATCAGAAGTGGATCTAGGCAATCCGATGAGTAATTTGGCGACGCCTTGACGGCGTTACGTCCTATAAGGTGACGCCGTCATATTGTATTTTCTATATATATTTTTGGATTTTTCATTCATAAGAGAGGAACTTTTGTGCTACAAACCCTAGACGATTTTACAGCATTTGTAAGGGTTTCAAACCCCTTCTTTCATCCATGTTTAATTGAAGATAAGTTATCAATTAATCATTCAATATGTCTATGTGTTGTTTGATTATCTATATGTTTTTCTTTCTATTAACATGCTAGCTTAGGTTTATTTGTGTTTACTTAGATCTAATGAAACCTAGTTGTTGATTATTGATTATTGGTTTGTCATTGATTGTTGTGGGTGATTGATTTTTGCGTTAGGCTTAAAAAAAACTGGCTAATCTCCTATACGGTAACTTGCTTGAACGTCTTAAGAAACGTAATTAAATGCATAAATAACTATTAATGAGGCCATGATAGGATACTAAACGTGTCATCATAGGAAGAGATAGAAGCTTATAGAGTTGGGGAAGATCGTACACGGCCCCACGAATGGTATTAAGGAATGCAACCCTTCATCCACGCAATTGTGACAAATCAACTAATCAATAAAAGATAATTAGGGAGTAATGAAATCTAATGTAAATACGCGTTTCTCCATATAGAAGTTCCTATAATTTATTTTCTTGTTATTCTATTTTTATTGAGGTTAGTTGGCTAGCAACTAATTCCGCCCACTCTTTTGATACCTTAGATATTTACTTGCTTTCCATAAAATATAAAAATACAAAAAGAATCATCTCTCACTTTTAGACCTAGTTATATTAGTTTCAATCCTAACGAACATTATTCCCTGAGAGAACGATCAATCCCCCGGTACTTGCCACTCACTATACTAAATCGGTCAGGTACACTGCTTGGTGGGAATTGCAAGCTTCTCAAGATCCCTTGAGAAGTAAAACCTTTTGTAAAGTTGCAAAACCACGCATCAGTACTCCCTAGCTGCATATAAGATCTAGAAATTAATTAATAGATTTATCAAAACAAAATTCATACATGTATATACTGATGAGTATGACTTTGAAAATTACTATTATTATGTAACACTAATTCTTTTCTTTTGTTTAAAGCTTTGTGTTTATTAGATTTGGAATGATGCGTTTAGTCATATTTAGTGTTTGGATTTTTATTAGGTAGTAATATTTGTTTAGTTTTTTTAATGTCGAGTATATTTTTTTGGAGACAATTTGTCATATACTAAAATACTAAAAAAATCACATGTGATGCACCAAACAATCTCATAGGATTCACAATGAATCCCTTGAGGTTTATACTGAATCCCATGTGATTTCATATAGAATCTTTTGTGATTTATTGACAAGATAAACCATACAGAATCCCATGTTATTTCATACAGAATCCCTTGAGATTCATACAGAATCTCATGTGATTTTGTACTTACAGTTTATATAAAGCAAAATGAAAATCACATGTTATTTATACAGAATCACATGTGATTATCTCTGATCCCTTGTGATTCATATAAAATCCCATGTGATCCATACAGAATCCCATGAGATTCTTTGATGAATCACCTGTAATTCATAAAGATTACCCATGTGATTTATACAGAATCTGTATGAATCACATAAAAGTTACTCGTCAAGTATCTTTATTAAATCTCATGAGATTTTGTATGAATCCCAAGGGATCAGAGAGAATCACATAGGATTTTGTATAACAACATACAAGTTTTTAATAAAGAGATTTCAAGAGCTCATTTCAACAATCATATAAAAAAACATCTACCCTTAAAAAGCTGTGACATAAAAGTATAAAACTCAAAAACAGTGATTTACTCATTTTTACAAATCACTTGTGATTTTTTAAAAATAACAAATCACAAATGATTTTTTTACGAATTTCGTGGGATTTTTTTACGAATCTCGTAGGACTTTTCTGGACGAAATTTTTGAAAAAAAAAAGTTCGTCGAAAATATGTAAAAGTGCATATCTATAGAAAGATGATTTAATTCTCGTCACGATGGTGTATTTTTCGTAGCTTGAAGATTTACCGTTTACAAGATATGTTGTTTTTTAAAAAAAGATGGAAAGTGGGTTTTTATATTAAATGAGCTAGAATGTCAATTTTGCCCTTCCTTTGTTATTTTTTTGTTTGACCTATACCATTGGATGAAATCAAGATGGAAGGCTAAGATGTGCTTATTTGTTCTTTAGATTTTTTTGTTTGTCATGGATCTCACCTCTATGCTATATACCCCTTAGATTACAATGTCATATACATTTTCATGTGTTCCTCGATTCATTTTCATTTAAGTAAGCTTTACGCTCATTCTCCGTCACCATAAATTAGAAGGGTATCCATGCGTTGTAACGGCTAGTACCCTGTAATCAAAATTTTAGCGAACAATATTTTTTGATTACATGTTTTTCGTGATAATGATTTACACATGGCGAGAATTTTGGGAATAATTTTATCGCACACTATTTCATATTAAAATGTCAAGTATATATGCATCACGATGCAATAATGATACGAAAACAATAGTCGGTAGTGTTACAAGATTGTAACGATTGACGGTGAAAGGTACTTGCTAATCAGTAAATTTTGTGTAATATTCATCAAAATATTATATAACGTGTAAACATAAAGTATAAATTAGTTCTTGCAATATACGATTAATAGTATATATGGCATTGCTTATATAAATACGGTATTCAATTTTAATGCTTTATAAATCACATGAAAATCTTCATACTTTGATATGTACGATTCTTTTCAATCGAATTTACTAGCAAAATAATTAAGATTTCACTAAACTTGTTATAAAATACATATACTAATGATAAATGTTTTTTGAATATCGAATTTACTAGCAAAATAATTAAGATTTCACTAAACTTGTTATAAAATACATATACTGATGATAAATGTTTTTTGAATATGCAATTTTCAAAATTTTTAAATGTCCATAACCAAAAATAATAATAATAATAATAATAATAATAATAATAATAATAATAATAATAATAATAATGGCATTAAACTTACATTAATGAATATTTTAAATAATTATGTGTAGAAGAATTATTGTTTAATGTATTATGCATATCATTAACCATTTGTACATATTGCATATTAATTTGTATTCCTTAAAACTTAAAAATACAGTTAATAAAGGAAAAAAACTTTTACTCTACTATATGTATTATAGATATAGATATAGATATAGAGAAAAGTTCAATGTAGATGCAACATTCTCTAAAGATCCAATGAAACAATCTTGGCCATCCATTTTTTCATCAAAAAAAAAATAAATAAATAAATAAACTTTCACCCTTTTTTAAAAAATTAAGTATCTCGTAAACTATTAATCATTATGTAAAATGAATCATACCATCGCGACGAGAATTAAATCATCTTTCTATAGAGGAGCACTTCGATATACTTTCAACGAACTTTTATTTCGAACTTTTTTCAATTACATCTGGAAAAATCACATGTAATTTATATCACAAATCACATATGATTTATAAAATCACACATGTGATTTATGAAATGGAGATTCGCCAAGTAATTGTGAAACCAATCGTTCATCAAACTCATTTGTAAATAATCGAGGTAATCAAACACCAATTACAAAAAGTGAAAACCCAAAACAATTTTACAACTCGGGGTCTCGTAACAGTCTTTGATACACACAAGCTCGAGTCGACCATAACCTCTCTTACCTATACCCAATATGAGACCTTGTAACTCATACAACCGAATACCTTCTTTACAAAATAATCAATCATCTTCAAGAAGAAACTCTCATAATCATCAAAAGTCATCACGTCATCAATATAACTCATATCAAAGGAGATACAACTGCTACCCAAACCAAAGATTCTTTAGACCCCAAACACATCAAAACTATAAACCAATATATCAAAACCAAAAATATTTTCAAAACAACGGTTGGTATACTTTTTCTAGACACTGGATTGAGAAATTATGTGTCTTGCTTCAAGACCCAAGAATGTTTAGCTTGGGCACTTTAAATGCTAACCAAAATGGACCCAAGAAACAATGGGTACCAAAAGCTTGAATTGCATCTTTGGTTGTAGGCTTGCCTCAAATGTGATAGACAACTGGACAAATGGATAGTGGTTGCAATAAACACATGATCGGGAATAGGAGATTGTTCACTTCATACAAGGTGTATGACGGAAATCTGTTAGCCTCGCTAGTTTGTAAAGATATCGTCTTACACGTGAATTAGACTAGATTCGTAGTAGGTAGTGCTCGTAGGGACTACTATTGTACAATAGGCAAACTTATATTCTGTTGAGCCTATAAATACCCCTCATGACTCTCCATGAGGGTTGTAGGAAAATCATTGTCTAACCTTTCACTTATCAATCTAATATACATTGTTTTCTTCACCCTCTCTCTACTCTTTCTCTCTCTCTCTCTAGAATCATGGACATGTTCTTTGATCAACCTCGACCTCCCGAATCACATAAATCTTATAACTTTACGGTCCTAAAAGTGGTATCAGAGCCAAGGTTGCTTAGTTTGTTGATTTATTTTGTGGTTCGTATCGTTGTTTAAGCTGTTTTGTTTTATCATTTTTGTACCTGGAAATCTTTTTTCCTACTTTAATGAAAACTGTTTGTTAAACAGTGTTTGTATCCTTTTTTGGTCAAAAAGTTATAAACTTTCATTCACAGTTTCATTCATCTAGTCCTTGTGTCGTGTACGATACCAAAATTACAGTTTTATGAAACCTATCATTTTTTTGTGACTTTTTTTTTTACCAAAAACCTGTGAAAAAGTGGTCAAAAATTTATGGTAGGAATATTGGTCAGAAAATTCGTTGGAACACATGGTCAAAAAGTCAAAACCCTCATCTTACGAATAAGGGACTATTTTATGAATTTCTTGGAAAGAAAATTGACGACATCAAATAATTCTGATATTTAAGTGTCAATTTCTCCCTAATATGCTCATTATTTATACTTATTTTTTGGATATATACTTTGATTTCATTATATTTTGTATCCAGATCATAAATGAGCATACGAGCTAAAGAGACGCGGAAATTGGAATGAACGCGCGAAAGATACACATTTATTGTATGCTAAAGGAAGCTACGGCGTAACATCATATCTCTATTACACCGTAGCTAGGAATTAAAGTATGAATCATCTCGAATCAAGAACTATGGCGTAACCATATATGCCAGCTACGCCGTAGCTATTCCTTCACTTAGAATTTCCTGAAGATGAATAACTTACCTTCAATAAAACATGGAGTTTTGGGGTGATCGTCCAATTTCTTACACTAATAATGAAAATCATACTAAAATATATATAGGATTACAAATGTGACGGCGTCACTTTACAAGTGTAACGCCGTCAGCTCATCATCATTAGGATTTTGAGATTTGCACTAACTTAGTTGTGACAGCGTCACCTTATGGGTTGTGACGCCGTCACTCTTCACCTTTCTGGTTATGATGCTGTCAGCTTAATTCCTTCACCATCCACTGAAGCGTCATTTGTAAATTTTATAACTAGATCATCTTCGTGATTCTTCAAGTGACGGCGTCACGTTGTATTTGTGACGACATTCCATCTCCTTTTTGGGATGTTTTCTTGACTTTGTCGTTTTCTTTGTTTTCTCGTCCAATTGAGCCAAGAACACGTTAATTTCTAGCATTTGCTTCCCAAGTAACTAAAACTCAAATAGAAACGATTTAGGGCAGTATGAGTTTAGAGCTTAAATGGCCCCCTTAAAAATGCATGTTTTTACACCTCATCAAATATACCTACACTTGGGATTCACTTGTCGTCAAGCAAATGTGCTTTTATCCTAATCAATTTACAAGTTAGGGGCATTTAGCATTGCTTTTGATAATTTACAACACAACTCGTTCTACAATAGTCATAACAAGCACGAAAATCATATGCTAGCACCTCATATAAAGTGTTTGGATTCTTTCATGTCTCGGGTGTATAGGTTATATAACATGTATGGAAACGGGAAAATAAACACTCTCTACCTGTTATAGCACATAGATTACCATAGGCTTGATAAAAGATCAAACCTCCATCGCTTTGGTTTAAGCACCTAAGATAAACTATCAAAGAGGACTTTTAAAGGGTTGGAATGTTAGGTGTGAGGGCAAGGAAAACACGGTTTTGGGGATATGGGGAATTTACTGGTGGCAAGTCAATCATCTAAGTTAGTTACATGTACAAAGTAGCGCTGCTAAACCAAGACTCGACACATTAATCTAACTCTTTTTGTGATTTTCTTGACTCTTTCTTGACTTAAACAAAAGTAAAAAGCGGGATGGTAGTCCATATGTTTTTCTTTTTCTTTTTCTTGCACTATTTCCCTACCATTCGAAAAATGATACATCAATACACAAGGGATTTATAGTAGCATCCCTACACTTGAATTTTTACATAAATAAAATCTAACTAATGACCCAAATGGAGAGGATAAAAAAAATGTGGAGTACTTAAACTTTAACGTACATATGGGGGTAATAATTTTGACTTTCTTCCCCATTGCTCCATAACAAATCGTACTAAACCCATGACACCCAATCGTCCTAAAATTGTATTTATAAGATATGACTCGACCTAGTAATCATGTAATCAACTAGATAATTAATTAAGGGTTTAACATAAATGTTGTAACAATAATGCACTATGCAAAAAACAACAACTAATAACATTTTGTAAACAACGATGATCTGAAAAAGAACATTATAATAAGATAACTTGAGAAACCGAAAAAAAAGAACATGTGAGAAAATCAGCAAAACCATCAATTCCAAAACAATCCTGCATAAGGTTATCTATAAAAAGTTTTAAAGGCGTCTTTGTTTGGCTAATCTAACATGCAAATGGTAGAATATTTTAGCTTATACAAATCCAAATGAATAGAAATAGCCAACGCAACCTAGAGTTAATCTTCAAACAATAACAATTCCCTATTTCTTTAGCTATTCTAAGACAGAAATAGTAAGATGTTACATGTTTTAAAAATGTAAGTGGATGAAAAACATCATCACGGCTTATTTTTAATCCACAAATAATGATCGTAAATGACGAAGTTGTATTTATACTAAAGTATACTTATTCTTAATATGAGACAATAACCTTAAACAATCAAGTTATATCTCTAACACAATATAAGAATAGAAAATTTTAGTGCAACTAATACCTAATCCTGAAGCAATAACCGGCTAATGATTTTGAATCCCCAAACAATAAGCCTAATTAATCAAGTAGTATTTTCTAAAAAAATTACATATCCAACGAAAATCGCACCTAATCCTGAAACAATAACCGGCTAATGATTTTGAATCCCCAAACAATAAGCCTAATTAATCAAGTAGTATTTTCTAAAAAATTTACATATCCAACGAAAATCGCACCTAATCCTGAAACAATAAACAACAATTAATTCTGAATCCTCAAACAATAAAGTAGTATTTCAACAACAAAAAAAAAAAAAAGGTCTAAGGTACCGCATACACAATGGAATCTAAGGAAAGTAATACAATAACATAAACAAACATGTGCACCTAAGAAAGACGCAGTTTTGTTTACAAAGCAAACGAAGCAAGAACAAGTATGAAACAAATGAGATAAGAATGCATAAACCTAAAAATATGGCGAGAAATGTGAGAAAACAAGTGGCGTGCCTCCAAAACCCTAAAGCATGACGTGACGTGGAGAGCACTGTAACTAGTATTTTTCATTAGCTCGGATCGGACTAACACCACCAAAGAAATAGGATCCAACCAATCGGATCTAGACCGGAGACTGAACTGTGAGTGGCGAAAGAAGAACAAAAGAAAGGGTGGGGTGAAATATCGGACGGGTACAACAAATAGGCTTAAAACGAATAGTGGGCCGGGGTATCCCGCTTATTATACTTTAGGTATAACTAGTTATAATGCCCGCGCACGCGCGGGTTTTTTTAAAATTTTTTTTGAATCATATACTTTTATTTATTAAAAAATTAATTTAATATTTGTTTTGTTTGATTTATAATGTTTAATTATAGTTTTTCATTATTAAAGATAGTTTTTTAAAATTTTTAATCTTATTGTTAATTGTATCTTATATGTATTTTTTGTATTTATCTTCTACTTGTGTTATGGATAAATATAAAATATTAAAATAATTTTTTTTTTAAATAAAATTATTACTAAATAAGGAATGAATGCATTTTTTTTTAACTGAAAAATTTCCAATAGAAGTTTTATTTTATTATATAAAAGATTCGAATTCGATTTTCAATTCAATTTAGAGTTAAAAGGTGTGATTCGGTTTGGTTTCAATTTACCAGAAAAGCCCAAACCGAACAACCCTTGAACAAATATTTTATCGGGCTTAGATGACTAGCCCAATAACATTACAAGTCCAGAAAAAGAAATAAACCAGTTGGTTTGTATCCATGTGGGCAGGCTGGCTGGAGGATTGAGAAAAGTGGGCCCACCAACTACTACTTCCTTTGAACTGTGTTTTATCAAAAACCTCATCATATCACTCATCCCTTTCTTGATCTACAGATATTCAACAATCATGTCTCAGGTTAACTTATTAATCCAATCCCATGTTTTTTTTATATAGTTTAGTCTTGTTGATGGGTTGTTTGGTTATTGAATCTTGATCTATGTTAACTGTAATTATTTTTTATTTTATTTTATTCATTTTTTTATATTTGTTTTAGTAATAAGGATTTTGCTGATTGTATTTTTCTTTTGTTTGTTTTTGTTTAAGGTTAATGAAAAAGATGCTGCTGTCAAACCTGAGGCTTCAAAGGGTATATGTTTCTTCTTTTAGATTTTACTATTTACTCTAGTACTTAGGTTTGTTATATCTTATGTGTTTGTTTTGAATTAGTTTACGGATTTAGAATAGGGTTAGTGGGATTATATTTATAGGGAATATATGATTATAGCCGTCTTGTTGATTTTTTTTTTTTTTTTTTTTTTTTTTTTTTTTTTTTTTGATTTGGTGATTTGAGCTTTAGTTAAGAAAAAAAAGGCAGTATTGATCGAGTTTTGTGAATTATGATAAAGAGGCTCACGGTTTCGGTTTTTACAGAAGGGAGGTGTAAATTATATTCCGTGTTATCAAAATTTGCACCAATCAATTTAGTCAATACTGATACAGGTTGTACTTTGAGCACCAGATTATTCGTCTTTAACTCTTAAAGTAAGACTGAACACTATGGTGCTGGTCAACCTGGTGGTGACCACCATGCGTATAGACCATTGCAAAGGCCTATGATCACGTGCCATGGGGTACTTTTTTGCACTCGTTCGGTGGTGCAGACCACCGAACTGTTTCCAATGTTTTTTATTTGGTTTGTGAGTGTGTGTGGGGCATATTTGTATAAAGTGGGTTATTTTTATATTTTTGGCTTGGTGGTGCGTTTGGTGGTGACCAAAGCACCTAAAAGGTGGTGGGTTTGGTGGTGTGTTGAATGGTGATGTAGCGCTGATGTGGAGGTGAGCGTTAAGAGTTCGGAAAGAATATTTGTATTTTGCGACACGTTTTTCCACAAACCAAGTTAATAGATATAATCAACTTGACTATAGAAAACTAAAATTGGAGTTCAAACCAAATCGTTGCCTGTGTTTTACAAACTAATAAAAACCATTAAGAATGAAGTTATACGGACAAACTTCAAGATGAAAACGGAAAAACTTTATTGACTTTGGTGTTCCTTTGAGGAGTATCTGTTGGAAAATTGTCTAACTATAGGGTTCGAGCGAAAAGCTAAATTCTGTCATGAGTTTTATACTACGATCAAGTTTCACTACTATATACCTTAACCCAACGATGCGTTTTTCTTGATATATCTTGATTCAAGTGTTTATCTTAGGTAGTTTCGGTTCTTGATATTCACAAGCGACTGAAATGGTTCAAGTTTTCCTATCAAAACATTGTGTGTTGCTTATCTGTTACAGTTTTATCAAATACAATTATTGTTTTCTGCTAGTGCTTTAAAATATTCTTAAAAGTATATGCGATATGGTTTCGCCGACTTTTTTTTTTATATCTTTTCTTGTTTGTGGTTTGCTTAGTTATTATAATCGATATGTTTAATACAGTTGATATAAATGATCTTTATCAACTTCCAATTTGCCGAAAGTTCTTTTTAAAGAAGTTTTAGACCAAATAAAAGTTTGGGGAAATCATCCCTGCTGTTTACAGCAGAGAATAGTATATGCTGCAAGCCAAAAATGAAGGGCCATTAGTGTAAAGCCATAAAGTTTATCTGAATAAGGCTTGCTTCTTCCACTGCAATGAGAATTGTCAAATAAGAATATTATTGTTTTCATAGAGAATAGACGTGTTAATTACAAACTCATACTATGAAGTATTGATTACTCATTTATTGGATGTTGTTAACTAGTTATACACGCGACTATCATTCAAGCCTGTTTTAGCTTTTTAGGAACTTTGCTAAGAAGCAGGTTATTATGCTTAACTAATTGTTTTCTTATCTTCCTTTGTTGTCTATTTTATGTATACTTGTTCTAGTTTATGGAATATCTTAATTAGGATCTATCTATTAGGAGATAATATTTAGGATTAGTATTTTAGTTTTTATAGGATTTGAGCTTATTAAAATACATGATTCACTGTTTTATTTATATTCGTCAAAGTTTCACTAAAATCCATTTTTTCTGTTTCACCCTCTTGGAAATCCAAAGGTGAGTTGGTTGTGCAATTTTGCGCGTGTTGAAGAAGAAATTTTCCCTTTGATTCTCTATTAACTCATCCTATTAAGAACCTTTGAGAACATAATATTTTTTTTAGACTTTGTTATCTATGTATTTTTGGCATGCAGAAGAGAAGAAAACTTCCTCGGAATCAAGCTCGTCAGATATACCTACTATGCCAACCATGCCTGGAGCTGGAGCTGGATTTCCTGGAAATCCATTTGACTTCTCATCAATGGCTGGTCTCCTAAATGTATTATTCTTTCTTTCTCCTAAATGTATTATTCTTTCTTTCATCCCCATTTGTACACTCATATACCCATGCAGGCACTCAAGTATTTAATCAGTTCTGTTGCAAGTTTCTCTGCAGAATGTGCATTAAAAAATATTCTTTTTAAAAGAATCTAGTTTACATCTTTTAATCGAAGGTGGTTTTCATGATTTATTGTTTTATTTTGGGTGGTTACAGGATCCAAGCATTAAGGAATTAGCCGAACAAATAGCAAAAGATCCATCATTCACACAAATGGCCGAGCAACTCCAGCAGACTTTTCATGGTGCTGATGAAGGTGTTCCCCAATTTGATACTCAGCAGTACTATTCCACCATGCAGCAGGTTATGCAAAACCCACAGTTCATGAACATGGCTGAGCGCCTTGGTAGTGCCATGATGCAGGTACTATCATGTTTCTTCAACATCTTTTATGGCTTTGTGCTATCCGTCAATCATCCTATAATATGGTATAAAATTGACTTTTTATTTGTGTAAATGTGGCAGGATCCTTCAATGTCTCAGATGCTTGAGAGTTTATCTAATCCAGCTCAAAAGGATCAGCTTGAAGAAAGAATGGCTCGTATTAAAGAAGATCCATCCTTGAAACCTATCTTAGAAGAGATTGAGTCTGGAGGTCCAACCGCCATGATGAGGTTGTCAAATCATTCATATCATGATGTTATTCTTATATTGTTTGGAATATCTCAAATTTATTTTATACTTGCTAAAAACTAGGTACTGGAATGATCAAGATGTTCTGAAGAAACTAGGTGAAGCAATGGGTCTTGCAGTGACAGAAGATGCTTCTGCCTCCACTGGAAATCCAGCTGCAGCAGATGAAGCTGAAGAAGATGTAAACGAGGATGAGTCTATTGTTCATCAGACTGCTAGTGTCGGTGACCTTGAGGTACACAGAGCTTTAACTTTTCACTTAATGATCTTGTAATCATTATGTCAATCATTTGTAAACCATTTTTTCCTAGTGCTGAATGTGATTTACAAATTTTCAATAAACATGTTTGTTTAGTAAGTAATATATATTCTGGAATCTGGTTCCATATATGCTTCATCATAGTTAAGTTATATGTCGGCTTTCAGTAAATGTGGGAGGGTTTGGTAACGGGTCTGTTGATAAGGGTAGGGTTCTTGAAAAACCTTTTGTCAAAATCATATTGAATAATACAGTATAGAATAAATTAACTGAGGATATGCAATAAAATACATTTTGGGCATTTTAAAAAGTGTTCGAACTGTTTAATTTTTAGCTTATTTTTTCGTTTATTTCTGTTTGACCTTAGAGATGAAACATGCCCTGATAAAACTTATTTATGAGTAAATGGTCAAAATTACTACTACTATTAGAATCCGGGGCACTTATTTGGCTATTGAGGCAAAATTCTGCTAGGGATTCCAGCTAATGTTACCACTTAGGGAATACAATCACTTTTTTGCCTTTACAGTACAAGCTTGGTTAATGTTGGCTACCGTACCAGGACAATCGTTTATTTGGACATTGTATCACATGTTTTGACTATTTTCTTTTCCTCTTGTTTATTTTCTGCAATTACATGTGAGTTCATGAATTTATGCACACTGATATGTTTATATACTATATCGGCTGTCCCCAAATGGCGAATAAATTAAAAATGTCAGTTTTCAGCCTGGGAGTATTGACACATGGGCAAGCCAGAAAATGAAGAAATACCAAAGAAATAATATTTAATAAGTAATTTTGTTTGTTATTCTATTAAACTAAGTATTCATCGAAGGATACATTCAATCTTCTTATGTTATATCCATCTGTGATTAATATATTTACACACATGATCTTAGTTCCTGGAAAGTATTTATGAATTGTTTTTGGTTTTATAAATAACTAGGGTTTGAAGAAGGCATTAGAGTCTGGTGCCGATAAAGATGAAGAAGATGCAGAAGGAAGGACTGCATTACATTTCGCCTGTGGATATGGGGAGGTAATATATTATTTTATCTTGAAAATAATTTTCTTGATAGTTGCTCTTTGTTACTGCCTAGTTTTTACTTGATGGCTTAAAGTTTAACTGTGAGCTTGGTTTTGTATTTTAGTTGTATCATTTTCGTCTATATTCAGTAATAAATTAATAATGCGTATAGGACCTCCTCCAGTTTCATACTCTCTCCATTCTCTAATGCCGGTTGTACACATAGTGACATAGCTAATTAATAACGTCTTGATAATTAAATATCCAAGATATTCTTCAGAAATAACTAAGATGGAATATTATTGTGAACGTGTTACATTCATGGGCATTATTATATTTCCGTTAGTTTAATGATATATTGTATATTAGGCTGTTAGCTATGTTTTATATTTTAGATAAAGATTAGGCTTGATAGTGTATTAAAATTCGATCATTGATCCATGGTAATTTAAGTTTAGTGACACTAGGAGGGTTGCTTTACCTCTCATTAGTACATTGTTATCTACGGGAACGGGGAATCAACCCATGGGTTATTATCACCATTTGTTTTCAATTATTGCGTATATTTCTGTTTGGATTTTATCAGAACCCTATTTAATACCGACACTTTTGTTATCTGGTGTTTTTAATGGACAAATATGAAACATTGTTTTATCTCAAGGCAACATGAAGAGTAAATTGTTATTCATCTGGTGTTTCTTTTGTGTCTATTATGAACCTTTGTATGCTTTTAGTTGTTACTGTTAGAGGTGGCAAAATGGGCAGGTTGGGCAATGGGTCAAAACATAGAATTAGTGTGATGGTTACAAAACTATGTTATTACAATTTTCAGTATAACTTTTTTGTTAGTAATTAGAAGATTGTACGCGTAGACACTCCAAGAATATATTTATATACTTAACTGCTTGTGTTGGCCCATTTGTTTCGTAAAAGATGACATAACTCGAATGGGCCCATTCATAACTAACGGGTCAAAATTGCCAACTTCTATTAAACTCACTAATATGCATATGCAATTGCAGGTGAAATGTGCTCAAGTGCTCCTTGAGGCTGGAGCTAAGGTTGATGCATTAGACAAAAACAAGAACACTGCCCTCCATTATGCAGCTGGTTATGGCAGGAAAGAATGTGTAGCTCTTTTGCTCGATAATGGTGCAGCCGTGTAAGTTTACCATCTACCTGACCCACATTTCCTCAGTTAAAAATTATTCTTGTGATCCTAATTTCAATTTCTAAATTTATTTAGTACTTTGCAAAACATGGATGGAAAAACACCCATCGACGTTGCCAAATTGAACAACCAGAATGACGTACTCAAGCTGCTCGAGAAGGATGCTTTCCTATAAATGCCTATTCATGTCACTGAATGTACACTTGCGATGTTTTTTTTATTACATTAGAGTCTACTTGTTTGGGTTGAACCAACTGATATTTCGACAAGTGCGATGTTGATTGTTTTTTTTAGTCGTGTTTTATTGTGGTCTTTAGTAAAATTCATAATCGACTTTGTTGTCATCCTTTTGGCAAACTTTGTGTGTACTTGGAAGCTATTACAGCAGATATAATTTAAATTTTACAAGTTAAATCTTCGAGCAACTTTGATTTATTGTTCTGTTGCTGTCAAACTTATTTGTTGAAATATCCTTTCTATGTGGGACGGTTTAAAGAAGGGCTAAGCAACGGGTCAAACTCGCTCCGAACCGACCAAAAGCGACCGACCAAAAACCGATTAAGGATTGAGGGTAAAACGTGAATTGAGAGAACTGAACCGAGGTTTAGTAAAACCTCTTGAAACCAAAACTGAACCGAATAAGGTCAGGTCGGTTTGGTTTAGCTAGTCCAAACCGAATAGTTGTGTTTTGATCCGAACCGAACCCAGTAAAACCAAAATAATTATACAAAACCAAAAACCGAACCGCATAATGTTATGTCGGTTCGGTCAGGCCCGGTTCGGCTCGGTTTATCGGGTCGGGTCGGTTTTAGGTTGCTTTGTTCAGCCCTAGTGTAAAGTCTTTACTTACATTTCTTTAATGCTTGGGCTCTTTGGGCTGAATTACCTTTTTGGTTTAGTCAAGTCTTTACTTCTTATTTTAAAAGACCCAGTCACCAGAAAAACAAAACCAAAATACCAATACACCTAAAAAAATAAAAATCATAACAGTGAAAACAAGAACCTGGTAACCAGAACTAGAAACTGAACTTTAGAAAACTAAAACAAAAGCTAACCCCTTTTAAATTATCGAAACCAAATTCCAGGAAAAACCAAAAATTTTGGTTTAGTTTTAGAGAAGAAACGAAGTAAAATGACTAAACAAATAAGGTTAAAACTTAAAAGCAAAAGGCCTATTAGCTCAGTTGGTTAGAGCGTCGTGCTAATAACGCGAAGGTCGCAGGTTCGAGACCTGCATGGGCCATTGTTGTTTTTACATGTTTCTGTGTTTTTTCCTTTTTGATTTTAGAAAATGTTCATCATCTACATTATGTATGAATGGATCTGTTTAAATGGACATCAGTCACTAACGATTTTATGTTTAGCTTGGCTTCAGACGGCTGAGCATCGCTACTGCTGACCACTACTTGGCCACAATGGTGAAGCCACGACCACGAGCACTAGTGGCGGTGAAGAGGGTGTGCAAGTGTTGCGGTCGCATAGGGACCTCATTTTCTTTGTAAATTCAATTAGTTAAATACAACTCATCTTGACACAATAAATAAAATGTCATTAAGAGACCTCATTATAAAAAATTGTTATAAATGAACACCTTTTATGCACATCTTTAAGTTTTTTTAGTATTGATGGAGCCACTTTTCTATTTTCGTCCGAGGCCTCTAAATTCATTTGCCGGGCCTAACCAGCACATTGACGGTGAGCTAAAAGAGACCCATTGCATGTGCTCGTACAACATAACCGAATAAGCAAACACTACATAAATATAAAGTTATTATACATGTTTCAATAATTAACAAGCAAAATTTTAGTCAAATGTATCAATGCATTTGTGTTCTTTTATCAAGCTGTGTATGTATGTTTTCAAATTTATTTTATTGAAGTGCATTTTTCTAATGCTTTCACCGAAAGCTAGCTATATTGGAATTTTATTTCTTGATTTGAGTCTTGTTGCGAAGCATGGGAAAATCTTTACTCGTTTTAAATATAAGCAATTTCTAGAACAGTAAAAGTAAAGGGAAAAAAAGGCAAACACGGTATTTTCGGTTTACTTGCGTTGCGAAAACAGTCCTAGAAAAATTGTAGAAACAATCCCTGTCGTTACATTTTTTTTTTCCCAGAAACAGTCTCTCAGTTAAATTTAAGGACTGTTTTTGCAACAAAAAATTACATACACGTCCTTTTGGTTTACTTGCGGTGCAGAAACAATTCAAGAAAATTTTTAAAAATCGCCTATGTTGATACTTAAGTAGTTGCGTTTACAGAATCCTTGGGTAAATTAATGATTATTTGTGTAACAAAACATTACATAAATATCACTATAGTTACCTACCAATTCTGGAAACAATCCTTGCCTACGCCTCTCGGGTAAAAAATCTTCTTATTTACACATCTTAGAAATATATATGCTAGCAGCAACACTTTTTGGCTTTTGTTGTACTTTGAATTCTGTTAATATATTTCCATCCATTTCGTTTTGAGTTACTTCTTAGGATTTTAATGTTGTTTGAATTGCTTCTCCAAACTAATTTAATTAGTTGTGGTTAAGATGTGTTTAGGTGGTGAAAAATGCACCTTTATTCTAAAAAAACTTGTTAATCACAATATTTTGGAAGAAGAAGAAGAAGAAAAAATCAAAAGTATGAAAAATCTCATTTTTCAAGTTTAACTAAAAACTTGAAAAGTCCAATTTATCCTCTATTTTTTTTCCCTATTTTTTTCTATTTTTTGAAAGTGAAAATTGTAACATCATCTAAATGGGTTTTTTAAGTTTTCATCACGTCTCCGGTGAAGAAAAACCCTTCATTCTCAATAAGACGAAAGTTGAACAAATATAAATTTTTTTCTTAAACTAAACCTAACATAAGTTGTTTAGGATAAACCTTATAGTTTAAACACATTTTTTTCAAACCAATTTTTTAGAAAATCTGTATAGAGATACAAACAATTTTAGCAGGCTAACAAAGTAACACATGCACTACCTCTAGAGTTATATAGGTTTTTATTTATTTATTTATTTTATTTTATTTTATTTTTATGTACCTTAGAAGAAAATTTCGAAGAAAATTAAACTGCTATTAACCGTAAATGATGACACGGATTTTGTACGAACATATTTGGAAGTGAATGCATGGTAATCTAATCACAATAGTTGGATAATAATTGTCCATATATAGGTAGAATAATAATTGAGGGGAAGAGAGTTGGTGTCTAGCTGGTGTTCCAGTCAATGCAGTGATGTAAGTCGACATGCTCCTCTTAGCTAGCTGTAAAGTGTAAACAACTTTTTAATGTTAGTGAGAGTTCATAAAATATATATTAAGCTTACTCAAATATATATAATGAAGTGTTATAAGTTTTTTTATACCTTGCTTAAGTTTCATATCTTTTTAAAAAGATTAACTCCCAAACCTCTAATACAAATAGTTCTCATATTTTGTTATCATCCATTATTGTATTTACGTGTTTGAAGCAAAAAAAATTTTGTAATAAGTCGTTCATTAACTCTAACAATGTCAAAGTTGAATCATGATGCATCAACAGATAACAAGCAATTGGTTTGAGGGTGAGATCAAGTCGAAACCTTAGGTTGACATTGAACTCCAACTCTAACTTAAATGTCATTTTGATTGACATATGAGCATATCACATATGACTATATGAATGCTAACTGTTTGGGTTCAGAACTTGGTTCAAAAAGTTTCTAAATTTTAGTCAATACATAAGATTCAAAGTATACAAATAGGCTATGAACAAAATTACTATGTTTTTTCAAATAAAAATGTAGAAATAATGCGTATATCAGAGTACGTAGACTAGTCACTAGTATTGGTAAGGAATTAAATGGTGTATGGCTGACAAGTGCTTTTCACTGATATCTATCATTAACACATCATTGCCCTTTCTGTGTCGTGGGTCCCACTGTCTTATTAACCACTGACATCTTTACACGTACACGACATCTTAAATGCTTCTCACTTCAAACCTTGTCTTTTCTATACCTGCATTTACTTTCATCACGTGTTCACCACTCCTGCCGGACCCCACTACAACAAACCCAAGTACCCAACTATTGAAAACAAGAAATACTATGCCTTGAGGCTGTAAGAATTGAAATTGAAGTACAAAGAATACAACCATACAAGTGTTTTTACGTTATGAAAGGATCAAAATTATACGTTTTGTGCAGTTTCAAATTTAAAAAAAGGAAACTCACTTAACAAGTGATGTTATACTTGGGTAATTTTCGTATTGATGTAAGTAGTAGTAATGTTCAAAGTATATAAAAAGACAAAAATATCATAGATCCTCTATGTCAAAGATTTTGGGCAAATAGGGTTGACTAACAATTTTCTAGATGCATCGATGATCATTAAAATTTAAATCAATTACAGTTTGGCTTGACATGAGTTCAATAATACTCTACAAGGTAGTTTCTTTTGTGACAAAAATCCAATACCTTATTTGTGGCACTATTTTTTAATCTACTTTAGCTATGATTTGATAAAAAGTTTATAGGAAATTTTTTGTAAGTTCAAATCTTAACTGAAATATGTTTATATTAGCTGTGAATGTAGAGATATGCAAATCTTTGACTTTTTGAAAAACAATAATAGCACATCAAATTAAAAAACTACTCTAAAGAGGCTTATTGAATATATTCTAAATCAAAAGTTTCATCAAATCAAGACAAACGAAACGTGTTGCAACTTGTGGTAGGAAAAGTAAGTAAACAAGTCGTTGCACGTTTATCAAGAGCATATAAAATCCAAAAATATTTTATTTAATTCGAGATGTGCAAACGAGTTTATTACGGTCCAAACTCAATTCGTTTTTTTTACTTTAATACATTTAGACGGTGTAATAATTGTCACCTCAACAACGTTATATCAATATTTCACTTCATCATCAAAAACTCGTAATAAAAATCACCAAATGAATTTAAATTAATTAATATCTCAGTTTGTTTTTGTATCTCACAACTCACTAGTCACTGCTACCAGATCATCTTCAAAAACCACCAGCACGTTTGGTGGTGATGGTTGTTTACCCGTGACAAGGGAAGACATGTGATCAAACCTTTTATTACACTTAGTTTTATAAATCATATACAATAATTATCTATTTTATTATATACTTTTCAAATAATGAATTTACTGCAAAAAATAAATAAATAAATAAATAAAAATTACAATGCACTTCAAACTAACATCAAATAATCTAGTGTTATAGCATCCACTATAATAGTTTATGAAAAAGTCTAATAAACGATAAAAAAGATTATCATTTTGTAAACTATAGTGAAAATATATTTTAATCTAACTGTATATAAAGTAAAAGTAGTCAATGTTGAAATGTTGAAAAATTGTCAAACTTTTAGCACATTTGAAAAGTATTGAAGTGTTGAAATGTTTGCTATTAATACACATCAAAAACCGTGACCAGGGACGCTTCAAACCCGACGGGTTGACCTGATTTTTCGACTCAACCCTTCGGGATGACCCGGTTTAAATTGAAACGTTTTTTCGACTAGAACGGTTTAATCGGTTAAACCACCCGGGTAAAACCGGATTTCAAAATATTGTGTTTAATCCCCAGATCCTCAAACTTTTATTATTTTTCGTTTATAACCCATAAACTTTTTTAACTAAAACTATTTGTTACTATAAAATCATGTTGCTATGCACGGTTAATCATCTAGTCTTATGTGGAGTGAAAATGTTTAACATTATAGACTCCTTTTAAATTTAATTCATTTGTATTTAATGAAACTTGAATAAAGCTTTAAGAAAGTTATGCATATTGGAGAAAGGGTCAGAAAAAAGAAAAATATTTATGAATTAATGAAGTAGGATAACTTGACATTATTATAAATATTTATAAAGGTTCGTCGTAATAGATGTCCTTAAGTCATTAACCATTAACCATTAACCACCTTAGAAGAGGTTTATAGTTTTATGCTTAAAACTACATATAAATCATTTATTGATGTTAAGCAGGAGGTTCACTGTCTCACAAACCAATCAACTAGGGAATAGATATGCATGTTTAGACATAAGTTTAGGTATATTTTGTTATGCCAATCATTTCTGGTAACGTTTAACGGAATTGTTTAAAACAAAATGGACAAAACACTTTAACAAAATTTGCGAGTTTTCTATGTTTGGCGAAAACGATAATATTTGTTAATTTGAGATTGAAGAAAGTCAAGAAGAATAAAAGGTGGCGTGGGTATGATGGTGTAAAATGATAAAAGGAAGAGTCCGAGAGTCAGCGATTAAATCGGGGAATTGCCATTCTCGTGAACCGGGTTAAATTAGTAAAATGGTCGGGCGTGTTTCCCGGATACCTTTTGCTGCGCTGACATCACCTGGTTACCCGGGTCAATATCTCTCACCTCTTGTTTTCTTCTATTTGTTCTTCTTTCTTGTTGTTTCTTGATTACTTTTTACTTCACTTCAATAACACATTAGTAAAAGTAGTACTGTTTTTAATTAGCCTTGAGGTTTTGATCAGTATACATGCACAGAAAGTATTTACTTAAATAAAAACGTATTGTACTAATATCTCTAGTCAAATGCTAAAATTAAAGGTAGACAAAGATTGTGAATTATTTGAAAAGCCTGTCATGAGTTGTTGAATACGGAGTAATTGTTAGTTAAGGAAAGAGTTAAATATGAGCATAGAGTTTACTGCTGCTATGTTTCGCAAGTTAAAAACAACTGTAGGTTTTTAGTTGTTAGCGACTTAGCGGTAGTGGTAATTACAAAGACAATTGATAACAACTGTAGTTGCAACTAAAGATATGTATCTATTTTCACAATCTTAAACCGTTAAAAGTTAAACATTAAACACTAAATGCTTCTTTCATGAAATTTTATTAAGAGCATTTTAAATAAGAAAAAAAATCTAAAACTTTTTGTCAAGCGAATATGCAATCTTAAAGCTACCTTTTGTCAAGTGTTAATTAAATGGAAGAGGTAAACTCATTTCAGAATGATGATGTTTTGTTAGTTTGTATTTCATTATATTAAAAAGAGAGGACAACATTATTACTCCGTATAATAATCATTATATATTAAAACCATATCCAATAATGCATTCGGATGAATTTAAAACACTAAATGTGATTTCTGGATAAACCAGTGGATCAAGACGATAAGCAAAACAAAGTTAAGGGTGTATTTTCAACATTTAAAAAAAGACAAAAGGCAAAAGAAAGAGATAATAGAATTCAATAGATGAATGAAAGACATCATTGAACTGAGTTTCCGGAGTTACACCTGACCCTCCAGAGAATGCAAGCTAAACACACAATAGCCCAAGAAGGAAAAGAAACTGTAAAATCAGAAAATAGAAAAAGATGTTGCTTCAACACCTCAAATAAATTAAACAGCAATCGAAAGAGACAGTTTATTTTACTAAAGACATGAGATATATTATTAGAACAAAAAATATATACTACTAGTTTTATCTAATTTATAATTACTAGATGCTAATCAAATTGGTGGTCAATTGATTTTTTTGACGTGTTTGCATTGTCTTCTTTCGTTTCTCTCATGGTTCGTTTAGTGTTTTAGTTTAACACTGGTCTTAGTTAATCTTCGTGTTTGTTTGTTTTTTTCTACTTGATATCGGATGACTAGAAATCGCAATGTTGTTTCGTTTCAACACCGTCGAATCTCAATGTTGTTTCAGCTAAGATCATTTAGGTTATTTCTTTATTAGCTGTTATCTTAGTTGTTTTATAACTATTTAGAAAAATTCAACCTACGGGATACAGTTAATTAACTATATCAAATTACGGAACACAAAACAAATATTAAATCATCATCTATAATCAACAATCATTGAATTTGTTTTGAAGTTTTATACAACAATCATTTGCTATTCTTAATATAGAGATTAAGCTATTCCGTTCCAAATTAAGTGTTTGCCTTTTTTTCGTTTTAGCTTATCTCCAAATAAGCAAATTAAGTATCCCGTTCAAATTTTAACAAATTCAAATGTTTGCAAATATCAAGATGCTTTTTAATTGGTGCATAGTGTGTGATGATGGTTTCACTTGTATTAAACAGCAAGAGGGAGTATGTTGGTATTTTAGTGTAAAATAGATTGAGTTTAATATGCATATAAGGGTTGACACTTATATGAATATTAACTGGACTAACGGGGATTCCACAGCCCCCTTGGTGGGGGTTCGGGAGGGACTAAATTTGACAGCTTGAAACCTTGTAACTGCCAAAAGGCAGTTAACCCTAAATCCCGTTTCTAGTGGAATATACAGAAACAGAAGGATACAGAAACAATAAAGATACAGAAAACGTTTCTGATTTACAGAAACATAACAACATACACAAACTTGAATCAATTAGATTTTATCCGGTCGTTAATTGGTATCCACTCCAATTTAATCGATCTTTGTTGTTTATGTGTCGTATGTGGGGTGATAGGGTATCCTAATAGCAATTAGAAGTCACGAGTATGAAATGGCATCAAAAATTTGATGAAATTGTGTTGTCAAGTGCTTTTGTTTTAAATCAAGCTGACAAATGTGTTTATGGTAAATTTGATGATTCTAAGAATGGAGTCATTATATGCTTATATGTAGATGACATGTTGATCTTTGGTACAAACCAAGATCAAGTGGATGAGACAAAGGAATTCTTGTCATCTAAATTTGCTATGAAAGACATGGGGGAGGCGGAAGTGATCTTAGGTATTAAGATCATACGTGAAAACAAGGGTAGTTCAATTTCTCAATCTCATTATATTGAGAAGATCTTGGATAAGTTTGACTTTAAGAATTATTCTCCCACAAGTACTCCCATGGATCCGCAAGTTAAGCTATTACCTAATAAAGGTAAAGCGGTGTCTCAACTTGAATACTCGAAAAGGATTGGATCCTTAATGTATGCTATGATAAGTACTAGGCCGGATATTGCTTATGCAGTCGGAAAGCTTAGTAGGTTTACTAGCAATCCTAGTACATTTCATTGGCGAGCATTGGATCGAGTATTTCAGTACTTGAAAGGAACAGTTGATTATAAGTTAACTTACATTGGGTTTCCTTCAGTAATTGAGGGTTTTAGCGATGCAAGTTGGATATCCAATAAAGAAGATCATTCTTCTACATCTGGATGGGTGTTCCTTCTTGGGGGAGGTGCCATTAGTTGGGCATCAAAGAAACAGACTTGCATAACAAACTCAACTATGGAATCCGAGTTTGTTGCTTTGGCGGCAGCTGGTAATGAGGCTGAATGGTTAAGGAATTTGATTTATGAAATTCCGTTGTGGCCAAAGCCGATTTCTTCTATTTCTATCAGGTGTGATAGTCAAGCTACTTTGGCTAAGGCTTATAGTCAAGTGTATAATGGCAAGTCAAGACACTTAGGTGTACGACACAACATGGTTCGTGAGCTCATAATGCATGGTGTCCTATCCGTTGAGTGGATTGCAACTCATCGGAATTTAGCTGATCATTTAACCAAAGGGTTATGTAGAGATCTCCTGAAAGGATCAGCTGTGGGATTGGGGTTAAAGTCCATATAAAAGCTCTCATGTTAAGATACCCAATTCCTACCTAATATGACGTTAGGTGCTGAATTTTGAATGTGGAAAGCTTAATATCTAGAGTTTGGAACACAACATTAAATTATCCCAAAGGTATGTGTTCGGTTCTGCAAGATAAAGAAGGTTGAAGTGTTCTTCTTAATAGTTCTTTTGAAAAATTGCATTTGCAGGTGCGAGATTAAAAGAACTACCTATATGAGTACGAAGTTTAGCTGCTTCAAGAAGTTGGGACTTGGCTTCGATGTACTCAAGAAAGGATAGGGACATAGGCTAGTAAAATAATGTGTCAAGTAAGAAATTGTGTATGTAAAACTAATGTGTATATTACCTTCATGTATTCAATAGTGATATTACAAGGTTCAATCTTTCGGGAAACCTTGATATCCGAATATTTTGAATGTGTAATATACTAATATGAAATTCAATCGTCTCGACATTTTCATTTATGCATTAGTTTGATTGTTTGCTGTGAACTAGTTAGTTAATTTATGATTACACTAAAATGGGGGAGGTTTGTTGGTATTTTAGTGTAAAATAGATTGAGTTTAATATGCATATAAGGGTCGACACTTATATGAATATTAACTGGACTAACGGGGGTTCCAAGGGGGCGGTAGCCCCCTTGGTGGGGGTTCGGGGGCAACGCCCCTGAGAGAAGCAGGGTCCAAGGGGCAGCGCCCCTGGCTGGGGTCAAAAATTCCTCAGAAAATTATATTTTCGGAAATTGAGGGACTAAATTTGACAGCTTGAAACCTTGTAACTGCCAAAAGGCAGTTAACCCTAAATCCCGTTTCTAGTGGAATATACAGAAACAGAAGGATACAGAAACAATAAAGATACAGAAAACGTTTCTGATTTACAGAAACATAACAACATACACAAACTTGAATCAATTAGATTTTATCCGGTCGTTAATTGGTATCCACTCCAATTTAATCGATCTGAAAGCGTTCATACTCGTGACTTCTAATTGCTATCAGGATACCCTATCACCCCACATACGACACATAAACAACAGAGTATAAAATAGTAACATTGTGCTTAAATATTACGTATGAAACCTGAACATGTGCAAAGTTCTTCAAAAAGCTAACATTTAAATGTCATATTTTATACGAGCCGGGTATTAAGCTAGGCAGAATGCATGGAGTAAAACATATAAAAATTTCAGATCATTAATTTTATTTACCTAATAAAAACATTAGCAAAGACTCCTTAAAAGACCAAAAAAAAAAAAAAAAAAAAAAAAAAAAAAAAAAAAAAAAACCTAGGAAACTTGAATATCCTAGATAGGTTCCACCTCATCCTCAGTTAATGCATATGTTACATGACTATGTTAGTTTTACTAAGAGATGTGTAGATAAGCTTCTTTTGAAAAGGTTAATAATTACTTATGTATATATTTATGAAAGAACTCCAGTGAAACTGCGAGAGTGGTATCAAATTTAGGGAAGCTAGATAAAGAACCACCAAATGCATAAAAGCGTTGGTTTGCTTAAATTTGTGTAGAAAATAATTGGAGTATTATAACACTTACGGGGAGGGAGAGAGACAGAACAAAAAGGATGCAAAACATGAGGTTGGCTCATCGGTGACGATGGTCGGTTTTTGACACCATGGCACCACCTTGTCGGTGGTGCATCGGTTTGGTCTTCTTCTTTTTGGTGACGAGGAAAGAGATGAGAGTGGGGCCATTTCACCATTTGAAACCAATAAAAAAAATTGTTTTAAATGGTAATGGATGTACTTTTTTAATGAATGTAATTTTTTAAATTATTTTGTTAACTTTAAAAAAGTGGCGTCGAAAGAGATATAATACTATTGGCAGAGTTGTGTTTGTTTGTTTGTCAGTTTACGAAGTGTTGATGTGGCGTTAAAGGGGCACAACTAACACAGAAAGAGACGCTTCACTGTTAGGAGTGGTCTAAGAAACTATATCAAAACATGTAGTATATGCAAATTAGTCTGGTAGACCTCTTCATGACCCAAAAAATGCCTCTCTCACAGAGAATAACGAATTAATGATTATACATTGGTTGATTAAGATAACCCACTAACTATAAGACTATATCAATATATGAATGTGATAAGTGCTTTGATCTCACACATTAAGATGCAACTTATGTATGATAACCCTATATGTTACATGGACATCCTAATAGTATCATATCTTGTAGCTTAGTATCAATACGGTTGTTCAAACAACTAAGTTAATTTTTGGCGTAAAATTACGTAGTCATTACAAATCAGTTTCAGTCATGATATTTTCGTCCACCTACTTGCTAGAGCGTCTTTAATAATATCTAAGTTGTTTTAAAATGGGTAAGTTATTTTTTACGTATGTTACAAATTGGAGGGTTGAGTCCGCTATCCGATTTGGTTTCCTAGATCGGTAAGAACCGTGAGGTGTGACCGGAGTCACGAGCTAAGTTGGACCATTTGTTGAAATGAGCATTCTATTTATAGGGATGGCCTAATGGTTTCGCACCCTGCCTGGGAGTCCATCCAGGTTTCTAGGATGGTCCACATGGTGGACATCCAATGGTGGAGACAAGGGACGATAGTGGCTCCTTTGGCCTCACTAGATGCGTGAAAAGATCCGCTCATGATTGCAACACTACCTCATAGCCAATGAGGAAGTGACATGTATTTGACAGTTACAACGGTCCTAGGAAAGATTACCTGTCGTTGCCTAGAAAGTCTTTGTCAGGCATAGGAGCCTTGTCTGGGAGTCCATTTCTCAGGCGTAATATGACGAGTTATAGCCACTGTTGGGCTTAGTTCGAGAGTGTGGGCTTTAGCCTATTGGGCTGAAGGCCCTATACACTATCAAGCCCCCTAGTCCATTAGTGTATTTGACTGTTTCAGGAAAATGCAATGATAGACTCTTTTATGAGTCATGATGCTTTTCCAGGCTATGATTTGTTTGCATCCGTAGCCTATTTGTTTTGGTTCTCGACTTCCAAGCTCTGATTTATCCATAACCATATTGCTATTGAATGATCAATACTTGCAATAATCAGGTTCGTTTGATCATTCTTGAAGGTTTTATCTATAATCCTATTGCTATTTACAGATAGATGAACATCACTCAAACTGTAAGCAAGTTATCTTCAACGTTTACACACACACACACATGCACACACACACACACACACACACACACACACACACACACACATTTTCTAGTCAAAGTAAGCATTACCCCGACTACAAGGGTTCACTAATCTTTCTATTACCGTAATTAAGTGAAACAAAGTCTCGACCTCCCGTGATAAACCCTTTTGTTGCACCCATCTTTAGTGCAAGATACCCTTAGTTACACCCTTCCATGCCATCATTGCATTTCATAACCCAATAGTATGTTGTTTCTTTTACACCTTATTGCCTTAGCCTTCCGTGTAGTTTAAGTCTATAGTTGGGAAATTACCGTTTGCCCAAGTCTTTAGTCCAAGTTTCAGAGTTTCGGGAATTATACGTTAGTGGAAGACACATCCTTGAAAATCATTGAAGACCCCCAGTTTCATCTCAAGTGGGGGGATGTACTTTTTATTTTCTTTTATTAGTTATAAAAAGAAAAAAAAATATTAGTATTATTTTTTCTGTTAACGTGTAAAGTTAATGGAGAATGGATTTAGTGTTAACCTTGATCATGGAGATTATAAACACTAATCCATAAGATGAGCTTATTCGAGTATACACGAGGAAATGCTTCGTACATTATTGGTGAGGCAAGTTGGTCATCACGTTATAGCAACTTGCAATTTGAAGGTCAAGTTAGTGTGTATTCATTATATGTCTACTACTTATTGCACACTAACTTGTTATTTGATGATCCGGATTTCGCGTCTTAATACTTGGATCGGGGATGGAAGGTAGGCGGTGAGGACTTGGTTGTGGACTAAGACTACTTGTTTGTTTAAAATTTTCAATTTTTACACCTTTATATGTGAATCCCATGTCTTATCCTACCTTTATTGTTTTTGACATCCATAGCTTTGAGTTTAGGTGAGGGAGTGAGCAATCATTAGTGTTTTGGCCATGGATTTGGTCATGTATCATTGGTTTTGTCGTCTTTGCTATGACTTACAAGTAAGGATATGATTTAGAAAAAAAACTCACCCTTAACCTTTGTCATTGTTTACCCAATATTGCCTTTTAGAATTGTCTTGACCTTAGCTCTAGTGGTGGAGTTTTGTGTAACCGACAAGCCTATAATAGGATACATGCTATGATTGTGCTATTGAGTGATCACCCCGAAATTGAACACTTAGATTATATGAGAGTATCAGTGTTTTGTTCCTCATTTCGTGAGGTGTTCGGCTTTGATATATCTAGCATAGGAAGTTTTTAGATTCATATCTTCCAAGCTAACTTGGGAGTTATCTTTTTGATAATGATTCTAATAAGGTCTATTTAAGGGCAAGTAGAGTTCAACTGGGGGATATTTGATAACATCAAATAGTCCTGATTATTTAGTGTCAATTTCCCATTAAAATGCTCATTATTTGTATATGTTTACATGGATATATATTCTTATTTCTTATTCTTTCATTTCGGGGTATATATGAGCATCGGAACAAATAAATGCAGATTTGGAAGGATAGTTGATGAAATTATTCAAGAGGTTGCTGACCAGGGAAGAGTTACGGTGTAGAATGGATATTCAACCTATGTCGTAACATCTTTTATCACTAGAAGACTAAGTCAACGATTACTGAAGGTTACGGCGTAACTCCTTCGACAAGGTTACGTCGTAGATATTCAAGGACTTAGACAAATTCTGAGATCAACAAGGTTACACCGTAACTCCTTCATAGGGTTACGGTGTAGAAACCCAATAAATTGTTAACGAGAGTTCTACGGTCGTAACCTTTTCTTGAGGTTATGCCGTAAGTATTATTATAAAGATAAGGACGTCTGAGATACGGGGGTTATGTCGTAACCCTTTACTTAAGGTTACGTTGTAACCATGCCGTGGTTATAAATACAAGCGCTAAATTTTGCATTTTGGCTTCACTTTCCACCACCCCTTTGAAAGGATGAATTAAGGCTTCACCAAGAACGAATCTCTGCAACTCTCAACCTCATTGCAAAGGAGAAATCGAATCATATACTCATTAGCTTTAGCATCAAATCTTGTAATTTTATCGAATTCAATGTTTTCTTTCATTATGACATTTTACATTGCTTTTGCTGCATTTTATAATATGAGAGGCTAAATACTTTATGTGTTAGCCTAGTTATGAAATTATTATTGTCATGATTATTGTTTTTCCTTTTATTATGTGTTTTATGTGTTTATCAATCTAGCTTGTCTATGAACCTCACATTTTGGATATGTGAATGTCAGGTAGTACCTATTTAGGCTAGCTTGAATTGACCAAAGGACCCTAGCCGGTAGGTTGCTAGGTGTGTAAGAATTGACCAAAGGACTATACATTTTATGCGTAAGAATTGACCAAAGGACTACCTATCCTAGCAAACATACATAAGAAATGTGGGACCTTGACGTATGCGTGAGAATTCACCAAAGGACCACATACCATGGTACAAATTAGGTCTAGATTGATAGCTGGTACTTAATAAGTGAAGCCGGGCTGTACGGCCAAATTGACCAAAGGAGGTATGGGTTTGGGAATCATAAGCTAGGAGATTTGACCAAATGACCCTAGCGACAATTAACCACCACATAAAGCGATAATAGAAAATTTTAGGAAAACTAAGTCATAGCATAATAAGATTAGTAACTAGGCTAGCACATCTTTCTCCCACAGATTCACTTTCAATTTTATTTTCGTTGTTTTATTAGTTTAATGCAAATCATTTCAAAAACCCCTTTGTGACAATTAAGACTTAGAATAAAATCCGCACCATAGCTCTTAGGACAACCTCAGTTTTACCAAATTAGACTACTCACGACGGGGTACACTGCCCAATAGTGCTACGCAGATCATAGGTAAATGAGATTTATAAATATTAAAATGTGATCTAGGTAAAACAAGCATCAGTAATCACAAAGGTTAACGAAATAGTTCATCTTTTCCCTTGAGTTTGTTGATGGTTACCGGTGCGGTAATTCTAGGTCACTAAGTTAGACGGTCATTTGAACGTTTAGCATGTCTTTTTTTTTTTTTTTTTTTTTTTTTTTTTTTTTTTTTTTTTTTTTCCATTTCATAATGATTTTTCTGAATAAGATGATGTTGTTCTAGTTTTTAAAGCTAGGTGATATAAATAGGGAAGGATAACTACTAACGCTCGAATAACTCACGATGATCATGATCTACTTTGTTGAAGGCGTTCCTCTTGGTTTGACTTTCAAGTCGGTCATGTTTCAACACCGCAAGGAATCTTTTTTATTCGTCGCCAGATCTCAATAAAGAATTTCGAAAACTTGAACAGGTTGAATAGCTTTACCGATTAAAATTAAATTTTAAAATAACTGATTTAATTTTATATGAAATCTTCTAATGTATAGCAGGAATATAAACTATAGAAAGGATTCTAAATGGAATGCAAAGTAAATAAGTAAAGAATGAAAAGATCAAACCGAGACACAAGTATTTATAGTGGTTTCGGATATGAAGACTCTTTTCCTCGCCCTACTCCACTCCCCGAGCACCCAACTAGAGAGTTTGTAAACACTATGTCAACAAGCTCCTTAACCGGTGGAGAAACCTTACAACGTCACTTACATTTGTTTTCTGTACAAAGCTAAATACTGAGTTCTAGTTCGAGGTGGAACCAACCTAACGTCACTTACAATTTATCGAGTACAGGGCTAGATACCGAGTTCTAGTTTGAGGTAGAATCAACCTAACGCCGCTTACACTTTATCTGATACAAAGCTAGATACCGTCACTTACACTTTACCGGGCACAAAGATGAATACCGAGTTATATCACTTTTAAATATCATTATCGTCTTCCTCCTCCTCATCCTCTTGTTCCAACAATTTTTAAGGAAAGTTTAACCAACGGCGTCCTACTCTACCTCTTATTCAAAAATAAACACCATAAAAAAAAAAAAAAAAAAGAACTCCATCATCAATACCATCAACATCAATGGTTCCTTCATCATCCATACAAGCACCAAATGTATGCCCATATGCGGGCGTGTCCCGAGAAATTTAGGAAAAGTGCAACAAAAGCAAAAATGCCATCTAATTGCTCTTGATTGAGTAGTAGGCAAATTGATAAAAGATCTGATAACGCTCTATTTATACATATTTATTCCCTCTATTATATACTATTTATCTATTAAATTATATAGGTTAATATATTATTTGTATAAGTTTGGTACTAATCTATTACAGTAATGATAAAGCAAAGTAATTGGAAATATAGCTTCAAAACCGTTAACGGTCGTTAAAGAGAAAAGACTTGAAACGAAAAGTACATAGAGAAAGACCCAAGTATGCCGGTTTTATAACCTTGTGCGGCGTACTTGCTTGGCAGGTAAAAGAATATGATTTGAAGCGAAGTACGACGTACTTCCTTGATAAGGAATTATTTGATACGCTTTTAGGGGGTCATTTAAGCCCTAAATCGTGTTTTTATGGTCAAATATAACCTCAAATCGATTCTTTCATCATTTTAGGTACTTGGGACATGAATTATGAAAAATGGAGCATTTTGGAGCTTTTTATGCTAAAGAGTGAAGAAAACAAAAAAATCAAGAAAAGTCTGGAATTAACACTAGAGGGCGTCAGGCTTTGGAGCTGACGCCGTCACCCTTTGAAGTAATATGATGGAATTTTACACTAGGCGCCCCAGAAAAGAAGTTGGAAGTTATAACGGGATGGCGTCAGGTGCAATTGAGGCGAGGCCGCCTGGCTTTACTCTTACACGAGGCGGCCCAGAAGAGATACAACGGACGACGTCAGAAGTAATCTTGGGTAATACGAAACCCTAAAAGCGGCGACCTAATGGCGTCAGGAATTATAACCCGACGTCGTCAACCTTGTAAATCTATATATAGTTTTCGATTTTTAATTCATTAGTGTGTAACTTTGAGAGGAACTTTGTGGTGTAACTTGGGAGTTCGAATTTTGCAGTAACTTTAGGGTTTTCAAACCCTCTTTTCTTCCATGTTCAATTAAATATAAGCTATATCTTTAATCATTCAATATGTCTATGTGTTGTTTGATTAATCGTTTGTCTTTTCTTTACATTAACAAGCTACCTTAGATTTCTTAGTGTTTGCTTAGATCTAATGAAACCTAGTTATTGATTATTGATTGTTGATTTGTTATTGATTGTTTGGTTGATTGACTAGCGTTAGGCTTAAGAAAACTGGCTAAATCTCCTATACGGTAACTAGCTTAAACGTCTTAAGAAACATAATCGGATGTGTACTACAATTTTATTGATTGTATTTAATGCATGAGTGACTATTAATGAGGCTATGTTAGGATACTAAACGTGTCGACATAAGAAGAGATAGAAACTCATAGGGTTGGGGAAGGCTGTACACACCCCCATGAATGGTATTAAGGAATATAATCATTCATCCAAACAATCGTGACAAATCAATAAATCAATAGGAGATAACTAGCGAGTAGTGAAATATAAGTGAACACATTTCCTCTTATAAGTAGTTCACCACTTTTATTTACCTGTTATTTTATTTTATTTTGTTAATTAGTAGCTTTTGGGTTAGTCGACAAGCAACTAATTCAGCCCACTCTTTCAATACCCGAGATTTTACCTGCTTTCCTAAAAATATTAAAATACAAAAAGAATCACTCCTCACCTTTACACCTAGTTAACGTAGTTTTTAATCCTAACGACGCTCAATAGCCCGGTACTTGCCACTCACTATACTACACCGGTCATGTACACTGCCTGGAGGATTGCAAGCTTCTCAAGATCCCTTGAGAAGTAAAACTTTTGCGAGTTTTGTAATCCCGCATCATTCCTGTTAACTAGGGCGCATTTACTCTATCAGTTACAATATAAAGACTTAATGATAATTGCGTTCATTGGGAGGCCGGTCAGTTGCCTCTACTAATCGTTTATAGGAGATAAAGCACATCCCTGAATACTATAAATAAGACCTTAGGGTCAGGGAAAAAGAGGCTACACCATATTATACCAAAGTTACTATCTAAGAAGATATAGGTAAACTCACACCAATTTCACCATATCAAGGCCAGAAAGTGCAGAAGTATTCCAAATCTAGTGTTGTGACAAAGTCTAGCGAGCAAGCATATAGTTGGATTTTTCATTTGAGAAAACTAGTTTCGATCATTCATTTGTAATAGTTGGCACAATTCTTTATAATAATTTTATTATGAAATTTATTGAATTTCTATTGTTTGTTATGAGTTTTGTTACTGCAATTATGGAGTAGTTTCTCTATGTTTGTTTGGGTTATGTTGTAATATGATTGTTGACATATTATTTAGATACTTGCTTATGACACTATGAATCGTTCACTTGATATTATTATGTTAAGATCATTGTTAGTTGTTTGATGTATCTCTATGATAGAATTGGGTCGAAAGGCTCTAATGCTTTGATATTATTTAAAGTTGTTTGTCTATTGCAACTTGGTATTAGCTTTGTAGAAATTGGTTAATAAAATCTTTATTGACCCTAGCATGATCTTTTTTAATGCTTGGTCTCATGTCTAACGAACTTGACTAGGAAAGTGACCTGTTTATACTTCAATCACAAACCTATCTTATTGCATTTGGTATATTGAGAATTATAGGCTGAAATATATTGAGTAGTTATATGTTTGAGTGATCATCAGTCATCTCTTACCTATATACTTTGTTTGTGAGTGCAAACGTGTCATTATATGTGTTTACTTTCATGTCTCTCAGCCTAAACAAACATATCTTTAAAATAATCTTGTTACAAATCTAAATCAACCATTTTACTAGTATATTGAAAAGTGACATTTTCAGACTTTTTTGTGAGCACTTGCTAACTGAGATTGCACCAATCCCATGGAACGACCTGGTCTTACCTGTTTACTAGATTACAATGAGGGTTATACTTTACCCATGTGTTAATCAAAACAATCGGATAAAACTAGTCTTATAAATTTAAAGTTTTCTTAACACATCAAGGTCAAAACTAGAAAACAAAGAAAGATGAAGATGCTAAAGATACGTTGATCGAAGTAAGAGATAGTCGAGAAGATGCTATCCAGGAATTGATCGAAGCGATATAGAGAAGGAATAAGAAAATAACAATGTGTGAGGATCAAATAACGGCACAAACAAAGAAGATTTATGATCCTTAATCTTAGATCATCAATCACCTTTTGTAATCTTTATAAGTACAAAAAAGTGCATGTAACTTCACCTACTCCTTCTCTCTCTAAAAACTTTCTCCAACCTCTCACTAAAAAAAGCTTCGCCTACCAAATAATTTCCGGCGGTCGGTCTTGACCGGCCGTCCGGATCTCCTTTTTACTTTCCCACTTTTCAATAAAAATCCTTTCCTATAGATCTGTCGCTGCCCACTGCCGCTGCTCACTTGCCGTTTGCTGATGCTGTCTCTCTGGTCCGTCATCGACGGCTGCTGCTGCGTAGGGGTTTGGCTTTAGATCTGTTAGGCTTTTGTTCGGCTCCTTTAAGGATGCCTAGTTTTATCTTCTATGTATGTATTATGTACTTAGTGTACTTTTGTCAAGCTACACTTTATATGGTTGTATCAGTCAAAGCTCACTCGGGTGATTCCCCCCACCTTTGAATGGTGTTGCTGTAGGCTGTCTCAACTATTTGGTGTATGTCTTGTTTGGCTTAACTTGTTATGTTTCGATGTAACTTGTTATGTTGTATCTTCCTCCATTTGTGAGGTTTGAAATGAAATGAAACCTTTGTTCAAAAAAAAAAAAAAACTTTATAAGTACATTTATATAATATTAATGGATCTTTATATTGTCTATTAAATATTTGCATAATTATGTGTCTTAATATTTGCATGAAACTTTTTTTTTTATTATTATTTAGACATAGGCGTAGCCACGAGTTTGTTTCTAGTGCTAAAAAGTATAGAGTGATTGGCTAATTGTAACACAATAATAATTCATACATGGACTCATAAAGTATATCAATTTTTAAGGTGCGCCTAAATGAATACAAGATACAATATTAGCACATTGGGCTATATAAGATGATACCGATGTACAATTATGAAAGCTTTGTGGGTGGGCCATGACCCACGTACCTTACCTCTCATATATCTACTCCCCTGTATTTGGATGTTTATGTGATTTGTAGTAGTATTGCAACAAAACTGGATTTTGGATTAGGCACTTATTCTGTTAAGGTAGTAAAAAAGAGATGGATTTGTTTCGATATTCTTCTGTAATAATATAGGTCTAGAAAATGTATGATTTTGGCAATTTTGTGCTAGTGTGCAAACGTTAATATGATAGTTGTGTGTATTATCGGTCATTTATCATCTTTTAAATATATTAAAGGAAACAGTATTGATATGGAAAAAAAATATAACATAAAATAAAATCTAAAATTTAGCAATATAACACAAAATTAAATCAAGTTAGAAATTAGCGTTATCGTCAATCAAGTTAATTAGCATTATCTTCAATGTCAATTTTATAAAGAGTAAATTCCTAAAATAGGCCAAAAAGTTAAGTCTTTTTTCAAAAGAAGCAAAAAATAACATGTTTTCCCAATTTGGTCATGTGCGAACATGTAAATGCGCGATTCTATTAATTTTTTGACATGTGTCCAGATAAATAGTACAATACCAATCATTTGTTGGCTCACATCCCCAACTATTAGTACACTCCCCCATCCACGCAGATGTGTGAGCGACAGTTGTGTGAATTCCGGCTAATGTGCGAACGTTAAAAAAAATCCAATCACCATCAACACCAATCAACAATATCACTTAATCAAGAATCAAGTAATGCACCAAGAATAACAACCCATCATCACAACTCATTAATCAAAACTAATGCTACAAGAACAACAACACATCAACAATTAACTACCACAATTAACTAATCCACCACACCCGTCATCAAACCCCCACCACCGCCACCTAGACCCCCACTACCAAACACAATACCCGCCACCTACCCCCAACACAGCCACTACACCGCATTCTAAACCCCCCAACAATCACTAACCCTTTAACTAATTTCTTCAATTCAAACAAAAACCCAAAAATCTCAAATATTCACAAAAAATAGAAACTTAACAAACACAATTAGATCTGAAATTCGGTTAGATCTGAAAATTACAAACTCAAGAAAACGAAAAGCCCCATATATCATGAACCAAAGGGGTGTGATTTTGTGGTTTGTGCTTCGTTTTACATAAAGTAAAAACAAGAAAATAAAGCTTGGATGGTATGGTTGTTTATCTACTAGGTATGAGATTTAGAAAAAGTTAATGAGTGTGACGGTGGCTTCAAAGAAGAAATAAAACAGACTTGTGAGATTTATGGATGATAAAAGAATTGTTTCTGTGGTTGTGTTTTTATTACTAGAAAAAAAATGAATAATAATAATAATAATAATAAAACTGCTGTTGATCTGGTGGTGATGGTGGTGTTGATTTGGGTTGATGGCGACCGGAAGAAAAAGATTTTTTTAACGTTCGCACATTAGCTGGAATTCGCACAACCGGGCGTGGGTGGTGGAGTGTACTAATGGTCGGGGATGTGGGCCAACAAATGATTGGTATTGTACTATTTGTCTAGACACATGTCAAAAAATTAATGGAATCACACATTCGCACGTTTACACATGATCAAATTAAGAAAAAATGTTATTTTTAACTACTTTTAGAGAAAGTTTTAACTTTTTTGACTGTTTTGGAAATTTACTCTTTTATAAATTTCCCCTTATTTATTATTACTCGATGTTTTAGCCTTGCTAGGCCTAGCTATCAATTAAATTAAATGAATATTCTCAAATAAGGATTTCGTCAAAATATTAGGTTTTCAAGTCAAGCCCACCCCCACCGGCCTCTATATATTAGGGTTTCTCATAACTTCTTATCACATCAAATCTCTCTCTCTCTCTCTCTCTCTCTCTCTCTCTCTCAAATACAAACACAGCAAATGGTTTGGGGGGTGAATATCACAGTTGGTATTCAAAATCTTTAAACAAAGAAGAAGGATGCAAGTAGTGGTTTGTGGGGGATGTTGGCTGGCTCGATGCATTCATCTTTTTCGATCTTATGAATTTGCAGTAGAGACTTATCTCTCTCTACATTTTCTTTGTATAAGATGACGACATCGGACCAGGCTTCATTCCTCTCAAACCCACCTTTCTTATATATTCAGCTGTTCTGTTTTTCTAACTCGCAACATCTTAAGCCTTGTATATAGTTTACGTTTGTATTAATGCTTATTTTGGATCCAGTGATCATGATATATTTTTCTTGATAAGGATAGGGGTTCTATTTAATAGGAAATTTAATAACACAACTGCATTTGTTCTAAAAATGGTTAATTTCAATTCTTGCTAGGGTTTTATAAGATTTCGTAAATTATAACACCTTCAAGATACTATCATCATGGAATGTGACTAAAATATAGCTTGAAAATCAACTGTTTTTAAGATTTTTAAGATCCACTAGATGTTGTATATGGTTGATTTGAAGAGCAGCCTGTCTCAATACACTAGCATGGAGACACAAACAGCATGTGTACGTCAAGCACTTTTTGGTGTCTTTTATGAAACTTATAAAGATTTGTTGACTTTTGTATATAGGCATTAAAGCTTTTTGTTGACTCTTATGCTTAGTTAATGTTAACATGTGTTGACTAAACTGTACGTGCACTTCAATTAAAAATAATGCTATTAATTTAAGGCATAATAAACACGAGTAATACTTAACGCTATGAGCTTTATAAATAGCGTATGTGCGTGTGTATATATCTGTCTTTGCATATAACTAGTCATCCGTGATGATCGAAATCTACTTTATTAATCAAAGATACAAATTGATCGAGGAACATTAAAGAGCTAGAAATTTTATAAAACTAGAGGTTATGGTGTTTGTAAATGAGAATATGGAAGGAGTACGTCATTTCAATTAAGGATTGAATACTTAAAACTTAAATATTCTTTCTCTGGCTATTTCAGTGTTGATATTAATAACGACACCAACTTCAGTACATTTTGGAATGCTTAAAATAGGTCTCTGATTTTTTATTTATTTATTATTTTTTCTCTTTCTTCTTCGTTTTCTTTGTTCTTTATGTCCTCCATTTAAATGAAAAAGAAAATGTAAATGATGCTATTCTCAAATTTAAAATGTGGATTCACTTTACCAAATTAAAACAAAAAGATCAAAGAATACAATTTACATTGTAATGCGTAAATTTGAGTGTTTTATGTTGTGAGGATGTACTTCTTGTATAGGACCTTCGGATAAGCGCAGAGACCTGCGCACAAGAAGCACACGTTAGGCTCGCCCCGGGAGTGTTCCCAGGACCCACCTCCGGTGTGAGAGTAAGTATGCATGATACGAAAGATAAAAGATTAGTTGAGAGTAAATGCAATATGTTTGTGTTAGTTGTGTGACATAAATGAGGTGGGGGTATTTATACTACCTCACTTCACTACCTGCTCTACCTCGGGAAGGAGCAAACAGTGTTACGCTGTACATAGTAGGTAGGTGTCAGATCACGTGGGTGACACAATCCCTGAGAATCTGGGATGGCGGTGTGACCACAATTAATGCTATTGTCCTTCGTGTAAAAGAGAAGTCCTCAGATAATACAATGGTTCTGTTTAACCCTCCGGCATACGGATGATTATCCGAAGGGTTCGTTACCGGAGGCGGGAGTAAAGTCCGAAGGTTGTATATCGTTCGGACACATACGCCAACATGTCCCCCCCAGTATTGGAGTATTGGTTGTAGACCGATGGTTCAATACTTGATAGCTGGGGTGTTTTCAGCATAGCGGGCTCATATCGGGCTCGAGGACTCTCGTGGCCCATGGGCCGATTAAAATAATATTATAATCAGTTACAGCTGGATGCCACTAACCTCGTGTTTGCAGGAATCGGACGCTTCATGTTTTGCCACGTCATGGTGCACTGTTTGACATGACGTTCACACTTCTCTAGGGTTCTTCCCCTATAAATAGCGCCCTTATGTTTTTCATTTTGCACTTGCCGTTTCGTTTATTCCCTTTGCGTACTATTATCGCCGGAGCGTTTTCACATTGTTTTTATCGAGTTTTCACCGAGGTGCGTTACTTTTATTTTGTAGTTTTCCTTTTCATATAGGCATCCCTCGGTATTCTTTCCTTTCAATGGCTGGTAGTGAGCCCGCCGAGATGAATATTCCGGACGAAGGTCCTACAACCAGTAGGACAAAACCGATAGGTAAGTTCGACATGCACCTTCACACTTCTAAACTATCCCAGCATACGTTAGATAAGTTCTGTACAGAATACGGTATTCCGATCGATTTACACCCCATGGTCCCTCTAGACGGATTTACTATGAATGAGTTGCCGGAGAGCAAAATAGGTATATATGTCCAGCAAATCAAGCTGGGAGGGGTTAGAATTCTTTTTTCTTCCTTTCTTCTAGCCGTGATAAGTTATTTTAGGGTACATATTTCCCAGCTTGTTCCCATAGGCCTGAATAGGGTTACTCTCTTTGAGGTTCGGTGCTATAGTCTAGACGTTTTGCCCACCATCCCTCTCTTTAGGGTTTTCTACCGGTTATGTAAGCAGGGCCATTGGTTTTCTTTTGAAAGCCGAACTGGGAAGAGAGCATTGAAATGTTTTGACGAATTGTTAACGGGTTTGAAGTTTTGGAAATATTTCTTCTTTTTTATAGACCGTAGGGCAATTCCGTATGCTATGCCTTGGAGGCACAAGGACTCTAAGATATCAGACAGGTTCCTAGAGGGTTATTCTTTGAGGGATGCCAGGAAAATTACCGAGAAGACGATTCTTCTTCGGAAGACACCGTCTAGCCTTTTGTATGAATATGGACTTTGCAATGTTTTCCGTATTACCGGGCACAAATTGGTTATAAAGGATGCCGAGGGGCATGGTAATGATTCATTTTTTATTCTTACATATCTTTCTCCCTTTTCTTGACTTGTGCTTATTTGTCTACTCTTTTGCAGTTATAACAATGTCTGAGTATTTGGAGCTTCCGGACTTGGAGGGATCCGTTGTTAGCAAAGGAGATCCCTTACCTGATGATTATGTTCGTCCTGACAAGACCACTAAACCCCTCTCTCCCGAGAAGAAGGTTCCTGCTAAGAGTAACTTACAAAAAGTGGTTGAAGTTGCTGATGACGATGTGGTCGCTGCTCGGGAGGAAAAAGAGAGGAAACAGAGGGAGAAGAATGTTGTTCCGAAGAGGAAGGTTGCTGACAATACGAAGGGTGCCTCAAAACGTAGGAGGAAGGTGTTGGAAGAGGAGGTTGTTTCTTCTGGAGATAAGACCTTGGATGTCGCTCCGTTGAATCAGGCCGAGCTACAGGCCAATGTGGAAGCCGGTAGTAAAGATCCTCCCATCCCCAAAGAGCAAAACATTCCACATGCTGCGGAGGGTCCGAAAGATGACTTGGCTGAAGGTGCCGGTCGCAATGATGAGGAGAATCTTGAGGGTTTTTTCAAGACCCCCTCCCCTGGTAAGTATATGTCCACTTGTTTGCTTTTATGCTTTCTTCTTCTCTTCTTCCTCCCTTCCCCCTTTCTCTCTCTCTCTTTTTTTACATGTTTGCTCTCTTCATAGATGCTTCTGCTCGCACAGCTCATTCCGAGCGTCATGCTTCCCGTTCCCCTGAGCCCTCAAGAACCTCTCCTCCCTTGCAACCCGGTATGTTCCTTCTACACTTGTCGAGTTATATGGGTCTATCCGTAGGTTAATGTCTGTTCTTACCGTTTTTGTTTACAGGTAATTCCGACGGGACCGGAGGGTATTTCGTCCCTGGGTGGACCCTTCGAGATGATGTTCGCATGAACTCTTTTAGAGCATGCCGAGAGATGATGGACCATCTGGCCACCCCTGCTGAACGAGAGGCTGTTTCAGGACTTACCAACAATCATCTGGTTCGTCAAGCTTACATCAACGTTGGTTCAGGGATCATCATTCAAGCTGAGCTTTTGGGACGTTTCAGCCAACTGAACCGAGACTTCAGAGAGTTGACGGAGGTTCACAGTGGGTGTGTTGATTTGTCCGGCAAGCTGAAGGAGATCGAGGAGGAGCGTGATGCCAAGGCCCAAAACTTTGATAAGCTGCTCAAAGAGTTCCATGCTTTAGAGGATGAGGTAAGTGCAGCTTCTACTCGTCAAGAGGGTCTAGTTGAGCAGTTAGAGGAGATGGAGAGGGATAAAAATGAATGGCGGTCAACGGCCTCATCCCAAGCCGCTCGGATCAAAGAGCTCGAAGGGCAGTTGTCGAACAAATCCTCTGAGTGTAGCCAGCTGCAAGAACAGAACAAACAACTAACTGCTAGAGTTGCTCAGTCGGAGGTCGTGCGACACAACGCAGTGAAAGAACTCCTCCCGGCAGTTTGCCGTCGGTTATTGATGCGTGGGAATCGCACCTTGCTTTACCTCTCGAGGGATCTCGAGAAGCTTACAACCCTCACCAGGCAGTGTACCTGATCGTTGTAGTATAGTATAGTGACAAGTACCGGGAGATTGATCGTTCAGCTTAGGAATAGTGTCGCTAGGATTAGAAAACCTAATTAATAGTTCTAAGGGTGAGGGATGATTATTTTTGTATTTTTATATTTTTACGAAAGCAGGTAAAATCTCGGGTTTTGGAAGAGTGGGCGGAATTAGTTGCTATTCAACCAACCCAAAGCTATTATATAATTAAAATAAAATACTGAAAATGAAATTAAACTAAATTATACTAAGGTTGTGAGCAGTGGTTGGAGAAATTGTGTTTACTTAGACTTCACTACTCCCTAGATATCTTTTACACGTTAATTACTTGTTATACTTGTATGGATGACGGATTGTATTCCTTAATACCATTCGTGGGGTGGCATACATAACTCCCCAACTCTATGAGCTCTTATCTCCTCCTACACCATGACCCAACTATAGGGATTGTAAACAGTGGCTCATGCATTAAATACAACCAATAAAGACCTAGTACGCGTCGGTTCATGTTTCTTAAGACGTTCAAGCATGTTACCATTTGGAGATCTACCAGTTTTCTTAAGCCTAACATATAAAATCATTCATCCAAAACAAGAATAGACAAGTAATCAACATATAATCAACATCTAGGTTTCATTAGATCTAAGCAAACACAAAAGAGATCTAGCCTAGCATAGTGGAATTAAGACAAGAACAAGATATAAACAACCAACACATAGACATATTGATTGAATTGGAAGAACACTTATCTCAATTACAATGCAAGGTCTCAAGGGTTTGGAACCCTTGAAAAACCTGTAAAAGATACACCAAAATCGTCTTTAGGGTTTCACCAAAACTTCTCTCTCTTTTAATGAAAAAACTAGAAAACGATATATAGGAAAAGTAGGCTGACGGCGTCAAGAGTTACATGTGACGCCGTCACCTCGCCGCCATATACTTCCTTGGACGGCCTTGATCTACTTATGACGGCCTATATGACGCCGTCACCGACCACGGTATTTTATTCTTGCCACTTTGACGCCGTCATGAAGGCGTTTGACGCCGTCACCACCTTCGGTATTTTAATCTTCATGTCTGACGCCGTCAAGATATTACTGTTGACGCCGTCACCTTGTATCTTCAGCATGGAAATTTGGTACTTAGCCGTTTTCTTCACTTTTATGCTCCAAAAACGTCCAAAATGGCTTCTTTTCCAGAATTCACTCTCCAAACACCTAAAATCACAAAAGGAACGATTTAGGGCAATATTTGATCAAATAAAGTCGGATTCGGGCTTAAATGACCCCCTAAAAATGGATCATTTTTCGCCTCATCATATACCCTTACACTTGAGATTTGCTTGTCCTCAAGCAAATGAGCTTTTATTCTACTCAAAAGACAAATTAGGGGTCATTTAACACTAATATAAAAGTAATTACAACAAATAATCGTTCCACTAAAGACCAATAGACAAGCACGGAGGTCATACACAAGCACTTCACAAATAGTGTTTAGATACTCTCATCTCTCGGGTGTAATAAAGTAATATAACATTATGGAAATGGAAGATATCTCTCACTACCTGTCATAGCAAAATAGATTACCATAGGCTTGGGAAAGGATCAAACCTCCACCACATGGCGTAAGCACCTAGGATAAACTATCAAAGAGGTCTTTTAAAGGGTTGTAACGTTAGGTGTAGGGATATGAATTACACGGTTTTGTTGGATAAAGGAAGTTTTACTGGTGGCGAGTTAACAATCTTGGTTAATTACATGTACAAGATGGCGTTGCTAAGCCAAGAATAGACTCGACTTAAGCTAATAAATGAAAAATAACAAAAATATAAAATGAACATAGAATGAAAACGGGATGGTAGTCCGTATGTTTTTTCTCTTTTTCTTTTCTATTTTTTTTTTCTTTTTCTTAATTTTTTCGATTTTTTCGATTTTTTTTTTTTTTTTTTTTTTTTTTTGCTTACACTCTTACCCTACCATCCAGAATAATACATCATAGGGAATGAACATTCCCCTTACACTTGAATCTTTACATACTTTACATTAAACTATTCTAATGACTCAAATTAAGAAAATCAAAACACTTGGAGCACTTTTAAGATTAACGTACATATGGGGGTAATAATATTATGTTCTTCCCCATTACTCCATAAAATAAGTACTTACCCATGAGTCCCAATCGTCCCAAAACAATATGTACAAGGATATGACTCGACTTAGCAACCATGTAATCAATTAGAAAGTTAACTTAGGGTTTAACAAATAACAATAATGCACTAAAAATGAGCGCATACACGGAAGGCTAAGGCGATTTTGGTGTACATTTAAGTGGGGTGTAACAAATTCTTCCTTTAAGTAAGATGCTTAAAGTTAGAAACGAAAAGATAGGCTCGGAGGGGTGTACTAGGGGTATCGTGTACTAAAAATGAGTACAACGCAAAGGGTGTGGGAAAACTTAGTTGACTTAACTAGCCAAGTAATATGACTTAAATGGTCAAGTAATTATAATACGGGTTTAACACAAGGGTGATCCTAATGCCTCTTATCATGTAGTAAATCCTACCACACGAATGTAGTCTCACTAGCGGTCCCGGGATGCATCACTAACGCAAGTTCTAGAATCTAAATGCTATCGGTACACTCATAAGCACCAATAATGAATGCTTTTCCTATCAAATCTAAAGGCGAACCTCACATTTTTTGGTGGAAAATTTTTCTGAATATACGGTTATGTGCTAGTCATACAACCTCCTATCCATGAGACGCTTGCTATGGCTAAAGTTTCACTCCTAAATGTTGTAAAAAAATTTAAATTTGGCGCTAAAATTGCACTAACAAGTATTTCTCATAGTTTTATTACTCATCTACTATCAAACAAAACAAACTCAAGCGAAAGTGCATATGTAAGGTATCATCTTTTTACCCTCCCCTTACACTTAGGATGAACATTGTCCCCAATGTTCAAGTAAAGAATGTAAAAGTTAAGAAGTAAAGAGAATGAAATCAAATACTCCCCTGATTCGCTCGGTATGGATTATAGGTTGGCCAGGTTAAATCTTCCTCCAAGAAAACGAACAATCAAAGCTTCCCTTCCAGAATATAAATCATATTCTTGTCATAAATAACCTGTAAATCCTGACAACAATAGACAAGGCAACCTCGCGAAAAATCGGCGGCATCCTATATAAGTTACTAAATCCTAGAAAACAAAGTAAGATATAATGCTTGTGGAATGAAGTTTGCAGATTTCCTGGAGATTATAAAACTTAATGATTCACAAAAACCATAAGACTCCGTTAGAAAAACAAAACCGGTAAAATTTCCAGATTTTTAACTCCTGACGCCGTCAAGAGTAATACTCTGATGCCGTCAGAATGGACCTGCAGAAATTCTTATGTTAAGTTTCCGGAAAATTTCTGAAAAAACTTTGTCCTACTTCCTGGAAAATCCTGCAAAACTTCATTATGACTCAATACAAGCATTTGACTCTAACAAATACGAATATACATGTTCATTTAATATTCTGGAGAATCATGATCGGTTTGTTTCTTAAAAACATATTTGGGGTTTCCCCTTACACTTATCTTTTGCAAAAATACCTTTAGGTTGAAGTTAAGACTAGGCCAAACAACATAATAAAGTATTTCTACATTTTAATGAGAAACATGATCAACCAACAATAAAAATAAAACATGCATACGGAAGCAAATAACAATCAAACAAATAAAATCACACAAAACATGGGTTGCCTCCCAAGAAGCGCTTTTCTTTATTTACGAGTCTTGTAGCTAGACTCAAAGTCATGGGTTACTACGTGTATCGCTTATTCTCACATAACCAAGTGTGAGCCATCTAATTGTCGCCTCATCTTTCTTATATTCTTCTCCTAACTCTAGGCACCCGCGATAGTACTTTTTATTCTTTTCATGCGTGTACTTAAGTCCCTTTCTCTTATCATTCTCACTTAGCATTTCCATGGGTGGATACCTACTACACTTTTCCATGGAAAAATCTTTGAACCTAGGGTGTGCGCGGGGCATTTGATAGACAAAATCTTCATCCCCATCCGAGAATGTAATTAGCCCTTCTATGAGTTTTTCATCAAGGTTGGTCAACCGTTTGAAGGGTTTTCCAAACACAACTTGGGTCAATTTATTATCAATAAATTCTCCTAGATTCTCCATAACCATGAACTCAACAAGATAAACCAACCTTCCTACAAACACGTGCAATGGTATTGTCTTAGCAATAATGTTGTCCCTTTTGTATTCTAACTCATCTACCATGATTTTATTGTATTCGTTACGTGAAATTATGTTCATCGGAAGAGATGAGTTGAGATAGGCGTTAAAGCTCTTAAATCCAATCTTACAAGGGAATTGCATGTTAAATGAACTATCGCACTCGATCCTAGTTCTAGGGTCAACATACCTAAGAGGGTTTATTTCCTCTTCCATTCTATCCTCATTAATTACGTCACCATCATCAAGATCCTCATCGGAGTCTGAATAGTAAAAAGGACTAGCCCTACGGTCATCATCATGATCAGACTCTTCTAGCTCAGAATTATTGTCAAGGTGGTGGTTGGGTGAGAGGTTAGGTGGGTTCTCATTTTCTGCTAAAGGAAGTGGGGCGGGCAATTGGAACATCCTACGACGAAAAACACGAATAACAGGAATCAGCCGATCAATGTTATTGTTATCCATCGAAACAGTTTACGAACAAAGACACAAAGAAATAAGATAGACTAAAGAAGACCTAAAAAATAAAAATAAAAATCTTTCTAGAAAGGAATCTAGCAAGTAGACCTAATAAAAAGAAATCCTAACCTAGACAATAACTATTCCCCGGCAGCGGCGCCAAAAACTTGATGCATGGGAATCGCACCTTGCTTTACCTCTCGAGGGATCTCGAGAAGCTTACAACCTCCACCAGGCAGTGTACCTGATCGTTGTAGTATAGTATAGTGACAAGTACCGGGGGAATGATCGTTCAGCTTAGGAATAGTGTCGCTAGGATTAGAAAACCTAATTAATAGTTCTAAGGGTGAGGGATGATTATTTTTGTATTTTTACGAAAGCAGGTAAAATCTCGGGTTTTGGAAGAGTGGGCGGAATTAGTTGCTATTCAACTAACCCAAAGCTATTATATAATTAAAATAAAATACTGAAAATGAAATTAAACTAAATTATACTAAGGTTGTGAGCAGTGGTTGGAGAAATTGTGTTTACTTAGACTTCACTACTCCCTAGATATCTTTTACACGTTAATTACTTGTTATACTTGTATGGATGACGGATTGTATTCCTTAATACCATTCGTGGGGTGGCATACATAACTCCCCAACTCTATGAGCTCTTATCTCCTCCTACACCATGACCCAGCACAACTATAGGGATTGTAAACAGTGGATCATGCATTAAATACAACCAATAAAGACCTAGTACGCCTCGGTTCATGTTTCTTAAGACGTTCAAGCATGTTACCATTTGGAGATCTGCCAGTTTTCTTAAGCCTAACATATAAAATCATTCATCCAAAACAAGAATAGACAAGTAATCAACATATAATCAACATCTAGGTTTCATTAGATCTAAGCAAACACAAAAGAGATCTAGCCTAGCATAGTGGAATTAAGACAAGAACAAGATATAAACAACCAACACATAGACATATTGATTGAATTGGAAGAACACTTATCTCAATTACAATGCAAGGTCTCAAGGGTTTGGAACCCTTGAAAAACCTGTAAAAGATACACCAAAATCGTCTTTAGGGTTTCACCAAAACTTCTCTCTCTTTTAATGAAAAAACTAGAAAACTATATATAGGAAAAGTAGGCTGACGGCGTCAAGAGTTACATGTGACGCCGTCACCTCGCCGCCATATACTTCCTCGGACGGCCTTGATCAACTTATGACGGCCTATATGACGCCGTCACCGACCACGGTATTTTATTCTTGCCACTTTGACGCCGTCATGAAGGCGTTTGACGCCGTCACCACCTTCGGTATTTTAATCTTCATGTCTAACGCCGTCAAGATATTACTCTTGACGCCGTCACCTTGTATCTTCAGCATGGAAATTTGGTACTTAGCCGTTTTCTTTACTTTTATGCTCCAAAAACGTCCAAAATGGCTTCTTTTCCAGAATTCACTCTCCAAACACCTAAAATCACAAAAGGAACGATTTAGGGCAATATTTGATCAAATAAAGTCGGATTCGGGCTTAAATGACCCCCTAAAAACGGATCATTTTTCGCCTCATCAGTTATTCCAGAGCCGAGAGTACAAAAAGAGTATGGGGAAGGTGTATAGCCTTTCTTATACGGCTGGGTTTGTTGACGGCGTGAAGGCCGATTTTAAAGACGGGGTCAAGGTTGCCCGAGATGAAGAGGACGTGGAGAGGATACTTGGGCAGGTCAAAAACCTCAACCGAGAAGCCCCCTCCTTATGGAAGGCTGAATTTAACAAGATCTTTGATGCCGAGTATCCGTATGTCAAGAAGGTTGCTGAGTCCTACCGTCTTCCTTTGGGTGACTTGTTGAACTTGTTACCGGTAGGCTCAGTTGTTCCTGAAAAGACTGCACCTGCCACGGGTCCATCCGAACCGAAGAACCACTAGCGTTAGGATGTTTTTGTTCAGACAGATGTTTGATTTTATTGTAATCATAACAAGTGCCTTGAATGACGGTTATACACCGAACCACTTTTTGTTAATGTAATAGCATTCCGCTGGAATGAGTGTAGGTTTGACGAACTGCTTTGCTCTAACATATTCACTACGGTTGTCATTAAATGTAAACGCGTATATAAAATCATGATCTGTTGGATTAATGTTGCAATTTAACGAGCTATTGGGTTAACAACAGTATATGATAATGAACCGTTGGATTGATGGTGTAATTTAATGACCCGTTTGATTTGCTACAACTTAATCACAACGGTGTAATATAATGACCCGTTTGATCTTAACATAATTTAATCACAACGATGTAAGATAACGATCCGTTTGATTTCAATATAACTTAATCACAACGGTGTAAGATAACGATCCGTTTGATTTTAATATAACTTAATCATAACGGTGTAAGATAACGATCCGTTTGATTTTAATATAGCTTAATCATAACGGTGTAAGATAACGATCCGTTTGATTTTAATATAGCTTAATCACAACGGTGTAAGATAACGATCCGTTTGATTTTAATATGACTTAATCATAACGGTGTAAGATAACGATCCGTTTGATTTTAATATGACTTAATCATAACGGTGTAAGATAACGATCCGTTTGATTTTAATATGACTTAATCACAACGGTGTAAGATAACGATCCGTTTGATTTTAATATGACTTAATCATAACGCTGTAAGATAACGATCCGTTTGATTTTAATATGACTTAATCATAACGGTGTAAGATAACGAACCGTTTGACTGACGGTGTAAAGTAACGACCCGTTTGATATTAATGTAACTTAAACACAACGGTGTAAGATAACGAACCGTTTGGTTTTGATATAATTTAATCACAACGGTGTAATATAACGAACCGTTTGATTTTAATATGACTTAATCATAACGGTGTAAGATAACGATCCGTTTGATTTTAATATGACTTAATCATAACGGTGTAAGATAACGAACCGTTTGACTGACGGTGTAAAGTAACGACCCGTTTGATGTTAATGAAACTTAAACACAACGGTGTAAGATAACGAACCGTTTGGTTTTGATATAATTTAATCATAACGGTGTAATATAACGACCCGTTTGATGGAAACAAACATATTAGATGGATGGGGAAAATTTCCTCTCCGGATATTGGAGAAGTATAGATTACTACCAAAGCCAAGCTGTTACATTGTACATTTATCGGAAACAATTCCGGAGGTTAATAGCGTGCCAAGTTCGGGGGATACTTCGGCCCTCCGTTGTTTCAAGTTTGTATGATCCATTGTGATATGCTTCTACTATTCGGTAAGGGCCTTCCCAATTCGGGCCTAGTTTTCCCTGGTTTTCCACTCTACTGGCTTCATTCCTTCTGTAGACAAAATTGCCCACTTTGAATGAGACCGGACGGACCCTCTGGTTGTAGTATTGCTCAACTTTCGCCTTGTACTTGGCTTCCCGAATCGCGGCCATTTCCCTCCTTTCATGTAGCAAGTCTAGGTTCAGACGTTGCTCTTCTTCATTGCCGTCCGGGTTGAACATCATAGTACGGTGTGTGGGCATCCCAATTTCGGCCGGTATAACGGCTTCACTTCCGTACGTGAGGCTGAATGGCGTTTCACCATTGCTTGTTTTCAGAGAAGTTCTGTAAGCCCATAAGACATTGGGTAGCTCATCGACCCATCCGGCCTTTGCCCTGCCTAGCCTTGTCTTTATACCGTGCATGAGGCTTCCGTTGGCTCTTTCGATTAAACCATTTGCTTGAGGATGTGCCACGGCCGTGTTTATTTGTTTGATCTTTAGCTTTGCACACCAGCTTTTGAAAGGATCGTTCACGAAATTTGTGCCGTTGTCCGTGACTATGATAGCTGGGAGTCCGAACCGACAAACTATGTTGTCCCAGACGAACTTCTTAACCTCCTTACCCGTCGTCTTTGCTAGGGGTTTTGCTTCAATCCACTTAGTGAAGTAATCTATTGCCACAATTACAAACTTCACTTTCCCAGGGGCTTCTGTTAGTGGACCAAGTATATCCATCCCCCATTCATAGAAGGGCCATGGAGCCATGATGGAAGTCAACGTAGTTTTAGGCAACTTCGGTACCGGGGAGTGAATCTGACAAGAGTCACATTTGTTTATTTCTTCACGAGCGTCTTTGTGCATGGTTGGCCAGTAGTACCCCTGACGGATGAGCTTCGCTACAACCGCTCTTGGACCGGAATGCATGCCGCAAGCACCCTCGTGAACCTCTCGGATAATATAATTTGCTTGTAGGGGTCCTACACGACGTGCCATCGGACCTAGGTAGGTATTTTTGAGCAGCACGTCCCCCTCCATGACATAGTGAGGGATTTTCATCCGAAGAGTTCTCGCTTCGTTAGGGTCCTCTGGCCAGATGCCGTTTTGCAAACATCTGACAATTGGTGTCATCCAATTGTCGCTCTCTTCTTCTACAATAGCTTTAACTTCGTCTTCTGACGTAGAAGGCTTCTCCAGTACTTCGACTAAAACTTCTTTAGTGAGATGGTTGAAGGCTACGGAAGCTAGCTTGCTTAATACATCGGCCTTTTGACTCTGCGATCTCGGGATATTACGGATTCTGAACTTTTTGAACAGTCCGATGTGCTCTCTTGTTTTTGCTAAATACCGTATCATACTTTCCTTGGATGCCACAAATTCTGCGTTTATTTGACTTGCCACTAACTTGGAATCTACTCTGACATCCAGAGATTCAACATTCATTTTTCTCGTTATTCGTAGGCCGGCAAGAAGTGCTTCGTATTCTGCTTCATTGTTGGTGCTTATGAAGTTTAGACGGAGAGCATAGGTGTGTTCTACCTGGTCGGGACCAATTAGGACTAGCCATGCCCCTGAACCCTTCGTGCTTGATGCTCCGTCCGTATACAAAATCCATTCGTCCGAACTTGATACATCACATACTTCTTTTGTTAGTGATCTACCATTCTTTCCCTTAAGGTCGACCGATATTTCCGAGATGAAATCAGCAAGCACTTGCCCCTTAACAGAGCTCTTCGGAATGTACGTTATGTCGTATGCTCCCAACTCCACGGCATACTTCGTCAGTCTCCCTGATGCTTCGGCTTTATTTAAAATCTGTTTTATGGGCTGATCAGTTATGACTCTGATTGGGTGTGCTTCGAAATATCTCCTCAGTCGCCTAGATGCGTGCAGGAGTGACAAAGCCAACTTTTCGATAGGCAAATAATTCCTTTCGGCCTCCTGCAGTGTCCGGCTGACATAATGAATCGGTAATTGTCTCCCAACACTCTCAGTTAGGAGAACGGCACTTATCGCTTGACCAGAAGCCGCTAAGTAAATATACAGGATTTCTTTTGGCTTAGGGGTGGTTAATAATGGGAGCTTTAGGATTAATTGTTTCAGTAGTTGGAATGCTTCTTCTGCTGCTTCCGTCCATTTGTACTCATCCTTATTTTCCTTTGTGATGTTTTTCAAAGTCTCAAAGAATGGGAGAGACTTTTTTGCGGATCTGGCTAAAAAACGGTTCAAAGCTGCTAACTTTCCACTTAGGCTTTGCATTTCCTTCAAAGTGGACGGAGATTTCATCTCGGCAATCGCCTTGGTTTTCCTTGGGTTAGCTCTGATCCCTTCGGATGTTACGATGTAGCCTAGGAACTTCCCTTCTTCCACACCGAAGGAACATTTTTCGGATTTAGCTTCATGTTTATTTGCCGGAGGTTATAAAAGGTTTCAGAGATGTCTGCCAACATTTCTTTCTCGGTTTTGCTTTTGACCACCATGTCATCTGCGTAAGCCTCCAGATTTCTTCCTATTTGACTTTGGAAAGCTGAGTCTACTAACCGTTGGTAAGTTGCTCCAGCATTCTTGAGACCGAAGGGCATCTTGGTATAGCAGTACGTGCCTTGCTCTGTGTAAAATGCTGTTTTCTCTTCGTCTTCTTCGGCCATCTGAACTTGGTGGTATCCTTTGTAGGCATCTAGAAAACATTTGTATATGTAGCCTACCACCGACTCTATCTTCCAATCAATCTCTGGTAATGGATAATAATCTTTCGGACATGAGGAATTGAGGTTTTTGAAGTCGATGCACATCCTCCAACTTCCGTCACACTTCTTCACTAGAACCGGATTGGAGATCCACGTCGGATATTTGACGGGTCTGACGATTCCTGCCCTCAGCCATTCCTCCACTTCCTTCATCACAACTTGATTTTTCTCCGCAGAGAGGCTTCGTTTCTTTTGTGCTACCGGTGTGTCCGCCACATTAACATTTAGCCGATGCTTTATCAACCATCTAGGAACTCCCGTCATATCCGACGGCTGCCATGCGAACACATCTTTGTTTTTCCTTAATAGTTCAATAAGATTTCTGCGACCCTCTCTGGAGAAGTTCTTTCCAATAGTTACCAACTGTTCCGGATAAGCAGGGTTAACCAAGACTTCTTCGGTTGTTGCTGTTGTGTCCCCATCGTCTTTTATTTCATAAAGTTCCTCAAATCAAGATTCCTCGATTATTTGCTTTTCCTCTAACCTTCGACACTCGGATATTATTGACGGACGGGTCCTTAAAGTTGCTATTCCCTTGGGAGTGGGGAACTTGATCATTGAATGTATGGTGGATGATACGACCCTTATTTCCTTCAGTCCTGTTCTTCCCAAGATCACATTGTACGGTGAGGGGGAGTTAACTACACAGAAACTCATCATTGTTCTTCGGTATAGGCCATGGTCACCAAAGCATACCTCTAACTCGATCTTCCCCAACGGTTTGCTTGTCTCTCCGGAGAAACCCACGAGGGAAGTGGTGGTTTCTTTGAGCCTGTTCTTGATGTCATTGCTAAGGTTATTGAAACAGTGTTCGTACATAACATTCACTGCCGACCCTTCGTCTACATATATCCGTCGAACAAGATACCCACTTATGTCCCCCTCGATAATGAGGGGTTCATCGGACAGATCCTCCGTCATGACGGGAGGGAAAATAATTGGAGCTTTCATCCATACTTCTTCATGGTCATTACTTCTTCGTTTCATCCCTCCGGAACATCTTATCATGTTGATCACTTTGTCTTTTCCACTGTCGTAGTTTCTTGCCGGTTCTCTATCTCTTCTGGTATCTCTCTGTTTCCATTCTTTCAATAAGTGATCGAGTCTACCGGACTCCAGTGCCACTTCTAGTTACTTCTTCAACTCCCGACAATGGTTGGTCAAATGGCCAGCTTCTTTATGATACTCACAGAACTTACCCATGTTTTCACGCGAGGGCTTACCGCCCGTGGGTCGAGGGCCGGTAAGTTCAGATGACGTTCTGTGGCTAGGATCTCCCTTGGGGGTTTTGTGAGCGCGTTCAGACCGGGACGCTGTGGTCCTTCCCTGAAGGCTCCCACCGATCTACTATCTGAACGATAATAATCGCTACGATTCAATTCCTTTCTAGGGGCCACATACGGGTGATACGTATCTTTGTGACGAGGTTCATTCTTCCTTTCATTCCGGTATTTGTCATCTTTGAAACCTCTCCTTCTGTTTGCCTCAAACCCTTCCCCCCGGGGTAACTCTGTGCTCCGGTATGCGTCTCTGTTACCGAGCGAGGTACCCTGTCCGAAAATTTCTTAGCCAAAGTTGGACACTTATGAGCATTCATGAAAGCTGAAATACGCATGATTTCCGGCACACCGCTGATGTAGCTGGCTTCGTCGGTCCATCTTTCCTTAAAGTCCGCCAATGACTCGTGGGCTCTTCTGACGATCTTAGTAATTTCCGTTGGATCTTTTGTACATTTCCTCCGAAGGGCAAATCGGGTGGAAAACTGCTCTCTTAACTCATTCCAGCTGTTGATGCTACCAGGTTCTAAGCACTCAAACCACCCTCCAGCTGCTCCGTCCAAGGTCTGTTGAAACATTAGACACCAAGTGGGCATCGGCCACTGACCCTGGTTGGTTGCTCCAGTGAACCGGGTGAGATGATCGTTCGGATCAGTAGATCCATCATAAAATTTCATGTTTAAAGGCATTGTATATTTCTCTCCAGCAAATTCCACGATCCAGCTAGTAAATGGTGACCGTAATGCCTCCTTGAACGGTTTGCTTAAATCTTCATTCACTTCAACCACCTTTTCCCTTCGGACTTCATTTCCCTCATCTCCAAAATCCAAACGTATCGGCCTGAGCACGTTTTCTCCCAGAGCGTTGTGTCTCCTAATCAGGTCGGTCAGGGATGCCATTTGTCCGAAAATTAACTCTTGAAGGTTTGGGGAATCATTAAATGGGTTGTTTGTGTTGTCCGGGTTGGTGTTTACTCCACTCCCTCCGGCTGATGAAATCGGGGTATGGAAGGGTGGGGGAGGAGGATCAGTCATCGTTCTCAGGTAGAATGAATAACGGGTCCCACGGATGGTTAAGGTAAAATCTTGTGAGGATGTACTTCTTGTATAGGACCTTCGGATAAGCGCAGAGACCTGCGCACAAGAAGCACACGTTAGGCTCGCCCCGGGAGTGTTCCCAGGACCCACCTCCGGTGCGAGAGTAAGTATGTATGATACGAAGGATAAAAGATTAGTTGAGAGTAAATGCAATATGTGTGTGTTAGTTGTGTGACATAAATGAGGTGGGGGTATTTATACTACCTCACTTCACTACCTGCTCTACCTCGGGAAGGAGCAAACAGTGTTACGCTGTACATAGTAGGTAGGTGTCAGATCACGTGGGTGACACAATCCCTGAGAATCTAGGATGGCGGCGTGACCACAATTAATACTATTGTCCTTCGTGTAAAAGAGAAGTCCTCAGATAATACAATGGTTCTGTTTAACCCTCTGGCATACGGATGATTATCCGAAGGGTTCGTTACCGGAGGCGGGAGTAAAGTCCGAAGGTTGTATACCGTTCGGACACATACGCCAACACATATATAGCACCCACCTTTTCATGTATTTATCGAGTTGTTTACTACTTAAAACACAAATACAAGGACGCAAATTATCACAAGAACTTTCCTCCCCACCTTATCCCTCTCTAGCACTCCTTCCCATTCCATCCTCTTCCATCTCTTATAATATACATAATGAAATATTAATTGACAAACGTAAACTACAAAAGATTAAATGGTATTTGATATTCATGTTGTTTAATTTTCTCTTGCCTTGTGTACGAATGAGATTTTTGTTCGGATTCATGTATGCCAGTGTGTTTTGAAGTACGTTTATGCTTAAGTGACCTAAATATTACAATCATGTATTACAATTATTTACACACAATGTACAACCCTAATTCTACATTAATAACATTAAAAACACCCCTACACCCAATATTACAATCATTTAAACACAATGTACAACCCCTCCATCTTAACCTATACATGAACCTGTGACTAATACTCAACTCAATAAAACTCGACTCGATATACAAGGCTGTGAGCTCAAGCTCACGACATCCCTTGTTTTCGCGACTTAATAACAACGACAACAACAAAAAGAAAGAAAATGATACCAAATAATTATTTAGCTTCATATTTATAAGTTTAATCTTTATTTAATCAAAAACTCTTGAAAATTCATGTACTTATCCCCCACCGTCGCTAGAACGACAAAAAGGGTGGTGGGTTTTCCTACCATCGACCGTCGGTATCAACAAAACGAGAGAGATGGTTTTGGTGATGAACTCGAGCTGTGGTGGTGTTAATCGTGGTGTTGGGAGGTGTTTCTTGGCGCGTGATGTACGTCAAAATGATGGGGAGGTTGTAAGGAGTGTGGTTGTGGTAGCGGTGAGTTTAAGTGGCCGGCGGTAGTGTTTGTTTGGCCAGAAAAATGACTGGAGAAGAAGAAGAAATAGGGTGCGGCTGGTTTGAGAGAGAAAGGGTGTCAAATCCTAAGTGATGGTATAATGAGGTTTATATTAGAAAGTGTTTTGGACCTTGTGTGAACCCTATTGCACCCTTAGGGACTAAGATTGTAAATATATGCTAGGGTAGGCAGTGTAGTTTACCAAATCTTTTAGTATTTCGTTCTCGAAGCAAATATAGGTGTCGGAATGACTTCACGTGACATTTTTTATTAATTCCATCAAGAAATTTATTTTAAGGTACCCGCCGCTGCAACGCGCGGGTACCCTGCTAGTCACCTTTATCTAGGATGGCTCCGTCACCAAAGAGTTAAACACATCTAAGTATTATTTTTGTTGTCTATAGTAATTATAAAACTTACGGAGTACTATTAAGTGTGTAAGTTCCTATATATTACTACTGAATTTGTAAAAACTTATAAAAAATTACTATATGATTAGTAAAAAAAAAGTATAGATAACGTAAATTAAATCTCAAAAGCGTTATCGATAAAATTACTAATGCAATTCGAAAGATGTAGTTTCTTAAAAGAGCTGTCAATATACATTTAAGCTTCAAAAGATGTAGTTTCGTAAAAACGCTATAGACATTTGGTTCACATGATTCGATCACTTGATTAACAGCCTCGGATGGGATAAGAGGGAGCACTAACAATATATATGATATTTTGTAACTAAACGTATGATGCTTATTAATAGGGGATTGATTCACACACCATTTTATTTGATTAAAACACCACTTTGTACAAGTCATATAGCACACTGTAAAACACTGTAATGCATAGTTGTGGTAAAAGTATTAAAAAAAATGGTGTGCAAATCACCTCCCTTATTAATAACATTGTTTTCATTTTACATTAATCAAAATTATTATATATACTAAAAAGGGGAACTCACTCCCCTAAAAAACGGACTGCTACAGTACTATTACAATGCTACAGTGGACAAAACAGTTGTCTTACAGATGCTACAGTGTTTCGTCCCGTTTCCCGTTCCGTTAATTTCCTAGATATTTCCCATTCTAGACCTTTCTTTAGACTCCTCTTCTCCACCTTCACCCTCAGAAACACACACACATCTAACGATGAAAGTCGCAAGTTTTATGATCCACCGCCTTTTTATCATCTAATCCTCACCTCATATCTTCAGAAAAATCCACCCCTTTCATATATCTTCTCTATCTCGATCAGACTATCATCATCTATAGTCCATTTATATTTTAAGAATAGTCGATTAGGTGCTGCTATTGATGCTTATACAGAAAAAAACTCGGTGAAAAGGTTAGATTCCAGTTTGTTAACCAAATTGTGTAACATCAAATTGGATTTTGGTTTTTGTAGCTGTTTGGAAGAGGTAGAGAAGAAATGGATTTTCTCCAACAAAAAGGTGTTCAAATCAAAGTTATTCAAGGTATCTTCGATTTTTTGTTTTAATTTTTTTCTGTTAGATTAGTGATATGATTTGTGGTTTTTTGATAATTTGTGCAAAAAGATGAAATCTTGATTTTTTTTAGAGGTAATTATTGGAGAAGTAAGATGGTGAAGATGACAGTTGCCTTTTATTGTTTTTTTTTGGTCCGTTCTTTTGAATTTAATTTAAGGAGTGCTTGGGATTGCTTAGTTTTCCTGATTATGCTTATAAATAAACAGTTTTAGGCTGCCTAAGAAATAGTGGCTGCATTTGCATATTTTTGTACAGGCAAACCTTCAGAAAATAAAAAAATAGCAATCAAAAAGAGGTGTAATTTTTTTTCGTTTGTTAAAGTTGTTTGTGGTGATTATTAAACTTATATATTGTGCAAGTTCTTTGAATGAGTCATACTAATAAGGCTGTTAATATGTCAAATAGGTTTGAAGCTGTCGTGACAAGTAAGCAGGGTACAATTGCACATCTGGAGTGTGTTGGCCGGAGGTTTTATGGGTTATAATATCATTCTCAGGTATAAGATTTGCATTTTTCGTTTTGTTTGCAAAATTGAGTAGTTTGTACAAAAATGTTAGCTTGCGTGAATGAGTGATTTTGAACAACCAAGTTTTGACTTTGTCATCTTATTGGTATAATGTAATGTAAAAATGCATTCTTTCTTTCTTTAAAACATTGAGTTTCTTTATATAGTTGGTTTTGCTTAATGTTTGATTTTTTTTTATATCCGAAGGGACCAATATTGGATTGATGCAAAGGTTATATCTGGAAATGGAAATGGACGTGGAATTGGAACCTGGAAAAAAGTAGGATGCTTATGTTATTGATTTTGAGATGACATTGAATTCCATTGAGGTGTGGGTTTTGTATATGGAATTTAGGTTTAGTGACTTTGAGATTTTGGCTTCATTATGTACTGATTAATATTCAATTATTTCATCATTTTACAGAAAAGGAATTGCTGAAGTTTGGCACGTTGGGTTTCAGATTTTTTTAGAAAAAGGTGACTATGGTTAATTTGCAAGGTAGCGTGCCCAAATATGTTAATATACATCTGTAAAGTGTGCCGGGAGATGGTTTTTTCTTTAAGGTGTCGAAATGCGCTAAAGGGTCTACCTTATGTGCCGCCCTTCCGTGCAAATGACTTGGATTCGAGGCGACCCGATGATGGCCTTCGGAAGTAGATGACTAACTTTGGTGAACACCTTCCTGTTGACACCTCCATCTACTCAGGTTTGTTCGTATCTTTTCTTCATGTTAACCAAATTGTGCAACATCAAATAGAGGGCAAAAACTAAATTGAGTAACAAAATGTGTTTACTTTTAAACACAAGCAAAACTATTTTGTTCATCCAAAATATTAGTACCCCAAGAATTACAAACAAACTGCAACATTTCAGCTTTTGGGAGATTTATATAGCACATAGATTTTAAAAACTTCAACGAATGGGTTGATTTCAAATATATTCAACCTCAAGAATATGGCCCAAATGTTTGTTGACATCATGTGTTTCTGCAGGGAAAGTTTTGAGTGGAGGAGCGAGTGTTAATATGCGAGTTGCGTTGCCAAATGAAGCATTCTTATAGTAAGTCATGTGGAGACTAATTTGCATGAATTGGGTGATGAAATAGGCGCTGAAATGCGTGGGTTCAGGGTGCTGAAATGGGTAAATTTGGAGGCTGAAATGGGTGTGGGATTGGCTTGATGAAATCGGGGCTAAAACAGGTGCGTTTAGTGGGTGCGTTTGGAGCATTATATACGTCGGTTTGTGATACGTGGGAATCACACCAGGCTTTACCTCTCAAGGGATCTTGAGAAGCTTACAACCCCCACCAGGCAGTGTACCTGATCGTTGTAGTATAGTATAGTGACAAGTACCGGGGGATTGATCGTTCAGCTAGGAATAGTGTCGCTAGGATTAGAAAACCTAAATACTAGTTCTAAAGGTGAAGGAAGATTATTTTTGTATTTTTATATTTTTTTAGAAAGCAATTTAAAATCTCGGGTTTGAAGGATTTGGGGCGGAATTAGTTGCTAATCAACTAACCTAATACTAATATGCAATCAAAATAAAATAATATAAATGAAAATAAACTAATTTATACTAAAGTTGTGAGCAGTAATTGGAGAAAATGTGTTTACTTAGATTTCACTACTCCCTAGACATCTTTTACACGTTAATTACTTGTTATAATTGCATGGATGACGGATCGTATTCCTTAATACCATTCATGGGGTGGCACACTTAACTCCACAATTCTATGAGCTCTTATCTCCTCCTACACCATGCCCAGCACAACTATAGGGATTGTAAACAGTGGCTCATGCATTAAATACAACCAATAAAGACCTAGTGCGCGTCGGTTCATGTTTCTTAAGACGTTCAAGCATGTTACCAATTGGAGATCTGCCAGTTTTCTTAAGCCTAACATATAAATCATTCAACCAAGACAAGAATAAACAAGTAATCAACACATAATCAACATATAGGTTTCATTAGATCTAAGCAAACACAAGATAGATCTAGCCTAGCATGATGGAATTAAGACAAGAACAAGATATAGACAACCAACATATAGACATATTGATTGAATTAAAAGAACACTTATCTTGATAACACATGCAAGGTATCAAGGGGTTGGAACCCTTGAAAAACCTGTAAAGTTACACCAAAATCGTCCTTAGGGTTTCTTCCAAAACTTCTCTCTTTAAATGTGAAAAATTAGAAAACTATATATAGGAAAAGGGGTCTAACGGCGTCAAGACCAATTAGGTGACGCCGTTACCTCGCCGCCAAAACTAATCTCGGACTGCCTTGATCTACATTTGACGCCGTCAAGTATTAATCATTTCCAGGCCGTCATGACTTTTACTCTTGACGCCCTACCTTCATGACGCCGTCAAATCTCTTCTGGATCGTCATGGAATTTTGCTCTTGACGCCATCAGGGAGTTACTCTTGACGCCGTCACCTACTGTTCCCAACATGGAAAATTAAGACTTTGGCGTTTTCTTCACTTTTATGCTCCAAAAACGTCCGAATTGCTTCCTTTTCCAGATTTCACTCCCAAAGTACCTAAAATCACAAAAGGAACGATTTAGGGCAATATTTGATCAAATAAATTCGAATTCGGGCTTAAATGACCCCCTAAAAACGGATCATTTTTCGCCTCATCAGTTTGGGTTACGAAATGGGCCGGTAATGGATGTGTTTGGGGGCTATAGTGGGAGCTAAAATAGGTCACTTTTGGGACTGAAATGGGTGTTGGATTGGAGGCTGAAATGGGGCCTGAGATGGGGTGCATCTGGCTACTGAAATGGGGACCGAATTAGGTACGTTTGACTATTGAAATAGCATGCTTGGGTCATGAAATGACATAAATTGATGTCCTTAGGTACTGTTTGGAAAATGGGTGTTTGGCATTGCCAATTGACATGTATTTGATCCATTTTTCATTAAACTAACATGGATAAAATTATTCTATACTGATACAATACTCAAACCTCATTTTTCATCAGTATTTGTAGCGTTTTCACACAAGTTGAGATTTTGTTTAGTGCACTTACCTGTTGTATTGTTTATTTGTTCATATAAAGTTAAACAAGTGTACATTTGGTTTGCATTGTTCGTATAAAGTTAAACAAGTGTACATTTGGTCTTAGTTGTCTGATACTTATAGGTCGCTTATTGTTGGATTAAACAAGATTTCTTTTGAACCAATTTTGGTCATAACGACAGCTAAAACAAATAAAAATGACCAATAAGATATGCTTGTAGAGAATTTGTTATAGCACATTTCATACAAATGCCCTTGACAACAAGGCAATCCCGCAGCAACGCGCGAGTTACCCCACTCGTTCTATTCTTAAAAGAAGCATATAACGGTACGGATTTGACAATTAAAATGCTAAATAATTATTTTACTACATATAAAGCATGAATAACTCTCTCTATAAAATTTTAAGACTTACAAAAAAATTAAGAATTTTTTACAACACTTTAATACACACAATTTTCAGATTTACAATAAAATAAGCATAGTGTACAACAAAATAAACATGGTGTAATTTTCAGACTTATTTTCAAACTTACAACTTTAATGCTATTAAATTGGCCAATGTTATTAATGACTATAATGATTACTACTTACAAGGAAAAAAAATTATAGTGTACAATAATGCACTAAAAATGAGCGCATACACGGAAGGTTAAGGTGATTTGGGTGTACATTTAAGTGGGGTGTAACAAATTCTTCCTTTAAGTAAGATGCTTAAAGTTAGAAACGAAAAGATAGGCTCGGAGGGGTGTACTAGGGGTTTCGTGTACTAAAAATGAGTACAACGCTAAGGGTGTGGGAAAAATTAGTTGACTTAACTAGCCAAGTAATATGACTTAAATAGTCAAGTAATTATAATACGGGTTTAACACAAGGGTAATCCTAATGCCTCTTATCATGTAGTAAATCCTACCACACGAATGTAGTCTCACTAGCGGTCTCGGGATGTATCATTAACGCAAGTTCTAGAATCTAAATGCTACCGGTACACTCATAAGCACTAATAGTAAATGCTTTTCCTTTCAAATCTAAAGGCGAACCTCACATTTTTTGGTGGAAAATTTTTCTGAATATACGGTTATGTGCTAGTCATACAATCTCCTATCCATGAGACGCCTGCTATGGCTAAAGTTTCACTCCTAAATGTTGTAAAAAAGTTTAAATTTGGCGCTAAAATTGCACCAACAAGTATTTCTCATAGTTTTATTACACATCTACCATTGAACAAAACAAACTCAAGTGAAAGTGCATATGTAAGGTATCATCTTTTTACCCTCCCCTTACACTTAAGATGAACATTGTCACCAATGTTCAAGTAAAGAATGTAAAAGTCAAAAAGTAAAGAGAATGAAATCAAATACTCCCCTGATTCGCTCGGTATGGATAATAAGGTGGCCAGGTTAAATCTTCCTCCAAGAAAATGAACAATTAAAGCTTCCCTTCCAGAATATAAATCATCTTCTTGTCATACATAACCTGTAAAACCTGAGAAAATAGACAAGACAACCTCGCGTAAAATCGGCGGCATCCTATATAAGTTACTAAATCCTAGAAAACAAGATAAGATATAATGCTTGTGGAATGAAGTTTGCAGATCTCCTGGAGATTATAAAACTTAATAATTCGCAAAAACCATAAGACTCCGTTAGAAAAACAAAACCGGTAAAATTTTCAGATTTTTACACCTGACGCCGTCAAGAGTAAACTCCTGACGCCGTCAGAATTGACCTGCAGAAATTCTTATGTTAAGTTTCCGGAAAATTTCTGGAAAAACGTGGTCCTACTTCCTGGAAAATCCTGCAAAACTTCATTATGACACAATACAAGCATTTGACTCTAACGAATACGAATATACATGTTCATTTAATATTGCGGAGAATCATGATCGGTTTGTTTCTTGAAAACATATTTGGGGTTTCCCCTTACACTTATCTTTTGCAAAAATACTTTTAGGTGGAGTTAAGACTAGGCCAAAACAACAAAGTAAAGTATTTCCACTATTTAGTTTAGAAACATGATCTACCAACATTAAAAATTAAGCATGCATACGGAAGCAAATAACAAAAAAACAAATAAAATCACACAAAACATGGGTTGCCTCCCAAGAAGCGTCTTTCTTTATTTACGAGTCTTGTAGCTAGACTCAAGGTCATGGGTTACTACGTGACCTCATCATTGGTTCCACTCTCTAGGTCGTCTTCTAAACCAGTATCGCTTTCATAGTGCAAGTACTTCGTATCTTCGAACTCGAAAACATCTTGTCGCTACTTAGAACCAAGCTTACTAACATTCTTAAAGAATCCACATGATAAATCAGAAATGTTTTTACACCCTCTCCTAACATCTTTATCATACAAAATAAGTTGGGAACTTATCTTATCAAGCCCGTCACAATCGATTTCCTTAAGGTCTTTTCTCTTGTATGGCGTTTGGTATGAAATCCTCCTAATCCCATCAGTGAAGGTCATGATTCTGTTCAAGTTATCCACTATCAAATTAGTGATTTCACAAAAGGGTGCTCCCAAAACTACTTTTGATAACCTGGGGTCGACATAGTCTTCTATGTTATCCACAATCGTGAATTCCATAGTGAATGTCATATTTCCTACGAACACCTGGATTTCATGATCCTTACCAACCACTTTCTCTCCCTTGTAAATCATCCCCCATCTGCAGATATTGTTATAATGGAACAATGACATAAAATTATTTGGCAGGAATACATTAATGTAGATGTTATCGAAGTACTTATGACCGATCATGCAGGGGATTTTGAGATTATTCGGATCACGCCGTCTTATCTTCCCCGACTCTCCAACCTTTGACCCATATAGATTCCCCTCAGGGGAGGGACGATACTCGTACACCTCCTCATTATCCCTACGAAAAATTACCTTCCTAACACCATTGGTGAGTAATACACTACCATCTTTCTCATCAAGGATTGCTCCCGATTTATTGATAAATGGTGTCCCAAGGACAAGGTTGGTTAACGTTTGATTGGTGTGAGGGTCCACGTCATCAACCACGGTGAGGTCAGTATTGTAAACAAGCTCTCCAATCCGAATTGATAAATTTTCTATTACTCTCTCGCACGCAATGCGTTCTGGGAAGGTTTCGTGGTATAGGGAAAGGGGGATTATGTTGACTGGGAAGCCAGGATCTATATGACTATCAGTTAAGAGCTTTTCCTTAATGGTACAGGGGATCTTGAAAACTTTTGGGTTACTTTCCTTAGTCTTATCGCTACTCTCACTAATAACATCCTCCATTTTTCTCTCGGGTTCTTCTATAATAGATTTACCCAAAATGGTTGGATTTCTCTCATGCTCTTCTGATTTCTCTTTCCCTTCATCCGGTTTGCCGGATTCTTGCGCGGCGTATTGCTCGGGTGAGTTGGTAGGTTTTCCGGCCGAATCATGGTCTACCCTTGAGGTCTCATCTTTAGCTATCCGACTGAATTTGTTAGTTTGTTGTTGGGTTGGGTTGGGTGTTGAAGCAGATGTCATGGTGATGGTGTTTACGAAGTGGATTGGTCCTAGGGGGTTGACAAGTTCTTTTCCTTTAGGGGATAGATGTTTGAATAACTTGCTAGGACTTTTTATTTTCACAGGGGAGGTTGGTGGACTCATGACGGTAGCAGATTTAACCTCATCAACGTGAATGGGATTATTATCAACATACTCTTTGATAGCAGTTAACAGATTACAAATCTTGTTGTTCACATCAGCCTGCTGTTGTCTAAATTTGGCCTCGAGCGTAGCGAGCTGTAATTCTTGAGATAGAATGAATTTTTTTAAAGTATCTTCACAGCTTTGCCTAGGAATGCCTTGTGATGGAAAATGCTCGGACCAAGTGAGTAAGGAGGAGTCATTGAAGGATACGCTTCGCGTTTGGTACCCTCGGAAATTAGGTTTATCCTTCCATGCCTCATAGGCCTCGCCAGAAGTTCGAAGACCCTGACCTACGTGTGATGATGTGAATTCGTTATAAGTACGTTTTGGAAGTTCCATGCAGTTATGAGTCTCATGAGGGCCATTGCATAATTTGCATGTAGAAGCGATTCTGCTTACTTGGCTTGAAGGTTTTTGAGCTTCGTAAGATTTCATGAGAGACTTGACTCGACCTTCAAGTTCCATGATCCTACGGTCGGGAGTGCTAGAATCATTCGAAGGCAAAGATATTGCCTTGACCGTTTTGTTCAAGTCACGGGGATCATTCCAACTTTCGTTGTCATAGAGAGCAAGATCTTCTATGAGTTCCCATGATTGTTCCGCACTAAGATCACGTAGCTTACCACTGGCCGATTGGTCAATGGCTCGCCTCGTGGAGATGTCGATATGGTCATAAAAAATTTGGACTTGGAGCCAAAGATCTATGCCATGATGAGGGACTTTTTGGAGTAAGTCCTTGAAACGAGTCCATGCTTCATAAAGAGATTCATTTTGACGTTGTTGGAACATCAAGATGTCATTTCTAAGCTTAGTAGTTCTCCCCGGTGGGAAAAATTGAGCAAGGAAATGAGTGGTTAGATCATCCCATGTGGTGATGGATCCCGCGGGTAAACGCTCAAGCCATTGACTAGCTTGATCCCGTAGAGAGAATTGGAATAGGCGTAAACGGGTAGTCTCTCTAGTTTCAACACCTAGGTCTATGGAATCTACGATTTTGAGAAAGTCCTTAAGATGTTGGTTTGGATCTTCGGAACGAAGTCCATGAAATGCACATCCGCTTTGCACCAACCGGATGGTGTCGGATCGCAAGGGGGTCACATTGGCTCCGGTGAGCTCAATGGTGTTTCGGTAGCCTTGGTGGCTAGGTCGGGAATACTCTCCTAAGGTTCGGGGCCTAAGGGTAGAGCTGGCAATTTTAACACGAAACCTGTTAACACAACACGACACGACCTGTTCTTAACAGGTTTCGTGTCAGGTCTTAACAGGTTTCGTGTCTTAACAGGTCCGGACCTGTTAAGACACGAATGAAATTAACAGGTTTCGTGTCTTAACAGGTCCGGACCTGTTAAGACACGATAAGAGACCTGTTACTGTTACAATGTTAATAAAGATAGATATATGGTCCTTGTGTGGACCAGTCACAAACACAACATAAACACAACCACATCTTCATCACAAACACAACACAAACACAAACACAACCACACATCTTCATCATTTTTCCGGCCGCCATCACCTCACCGCCGGTCACCACACCACACGACCACCACCATTCGATTCCCCATCACCTCCTCTTCTCGATCCACTACTACACGCGCCAATATTTCTTTCTTTTGACCTCGTTATAAACCAAAAGCGCCTCATTTTCGTGTTGGGTTTTGATTAAAAACGTGATATAAAATGTGGGTTTACATGTAAAACGAGGTTTTAAACAAGATTTGGTATCCGGAGTTCTATGTTTTTGTGGGTGTCGAGACTCAACCGAGAGCACAAGCTCTCGGCTTGTGCTAGCTCGGGCTTATATAACTTTTCTTGATTATTTTGACCTCGATGTGATGTTCTTGAGGGTGTTAGGATTAGTTTATTTGACCTCGATGTGATGTTATTAAGGTCTCGTTTTGATATATGAGAAGTTGAGAAAAGGTTCTTGATTATTTTGATTTTTGACCTCGATGTGAGAACAGGTTCTTGAGGGTGTTAGGATTAGTTGAGAACAGGTTCTTGAGGGTGTTAGGATTAGTTGAGAACAGATTTTTGACCTTGATATATGAGAAGTTGAGAACAGGTTCTTGAGGGTGTTAGGATTAGTTTTTTTGGTTTTTTTTGTTAACAGGTTCGTTATCGTGTAACCTGTTAATTTTCGTGTCGTGTTCGTGTTCAAAAAAAGTGACACGAATTGTTATCGTGTCGTGTTCGTGTTTGGGTCATTCGTGTTCGTGTCTTATCGTGTTCGTGTCTTATCGTGTCGTGTCAGACACGATATGCCAGCTCTACCTAAGGGGTTCTAGTGGTGGGTGTTGTTGTGGTGGGATGATGGGTTCAAAGATGTTCCCGTTGTCCATGATGTTGGGTGGTTACGAACAAAGGCACAAAGAAATAAGATAGACTAAAGATAACCTAAAAATAAAAATAAAATCTTACTAGAAAGGAATCTAGCAAGTAGATCTAATAAAAAGAATTTCTAACCTAGACAATAACTATTCCCCGGGCTGCGGCGCCAAAAACTTGATACGTGAGAATCGCACCAGGCTTTACCTCTCAAGGCATCTTGAGAAGCTTACAACCCCCACCAGGCAGTGTACCTGATCGTTGTAGTATAGTATAGTGACAAGTACCGGGGGATTGATCGTTCAACTAGGAATAGTGTCGTTAGGATTAGAAAACCTAAATACTAGTTCTAAAGGTGAAGGAAGATTATTTTTGTATTTTTATATTTTTTTAGAAAGCAATTTAAAATCTCGGGTTTGAAGGATTTGGGGCGGAATTAGTTGCTAATCAACTAACCCAATACTAATATGCAATCAAAATAAAATAACAGAAATGAAAATAAACTAATTTATACTAAAGTTGTGAGCAGTAATTGGAGAAAATGTGTTTACTTAGATTTCACTACTCCCTAGACATCTTTTACACATTAATTACTTGTTATAATTGCATGGATGACGGATCGTATTCCTTAATACCATTCATGGGGTGGCACACTTAACTCCCCAATTCTATGAGCTCTTATCTCCTCCTACACCATGCCCAGCACAACTATAGGGATTGTAAACAGTGACTCATGCATTAAATACAACCAATAAAGACCTAGTGCGCGTCGGTTCATGTTTCTTAAGACGTTCAAGCATGTTACCAATTGGAGATCTGCCAGTTTTCTTAAGCCTAACATATAAATCATTCAACCAAGACAAGAATAAACAAGTAATCAACACATAATCAACATCTAGGTTTCATTAGATCTAAGCAAACACAAGATAGATCTAGCCTAGCATGATGGAATTAAGACAAGAACAAGATATAGACAACCAAGACATAGACATATTGATTGAATTAAAAGAACACTTATCTTGATTACACATGCAAAGTATCAAGGGGTTGGAACCCTTGAAAAACCTGTAAAGTTACACCAAAATCGTACTTAGGGTTTCTCCCAAAACTTCTCTCCTTAAATATGAAAAATTAGAAAACTATATATAGGAAAAGGGGTCTGACGGCGTCAAGACCAATTAGGTGACGCCGTCACCTCGCCGCCAAAACTAATCTCGGACTGCCTTGATCTACATTTGACGCCGTCAAGTATTAATCATTTCCAGGCCGTCATGACTTTTACTCTTGACGCCCTACCTTCATGACGCCGTCAAATCTCTTCTGGATCGTCATGGAATTTTGCTCTTGACGCCGTCAGGGAGTTACTCTTGACGCCGTCACCTACTGTTCCCAGCATGGAAAATTAAGACTTTGGCGTTTTCTTCACTTTTATGCTCCAAAAACATCCGAATTGCTTCCTTTTCCAGATTTCACTCCCAAAGTACCTAAAATCACAAAAGGAACGATTTAGGGCAATATTTGATCAAATAAATTCGAATTCGGGCTTAAATGACCCCCTAAAAACGGATAATTTTTCGTCTCATCAGTTTGGGTGACGAAATGGGCCGGTAATGGATGTGTTTGGGGGCTACAGTGGGAGCTAAAATAGGTCACTTTTGGGACTGAAATGGGTGTTGGATTGGAGGCTGAAATGGGGCCTGAGATGGGGTGCATCTGGCTACTGAAATGGGGACCGAATTAGGTACGTTTGACTATTGAAATAGCATGCTTGGGTCATGAAATGACATAAATTGATGTCCTTAGGTACTGTTTGGAAAATGGGTGTTTGGCATTGCCAATTGACATGTATTTGATCCATTTTTCATTAAAATAACATGGATAAAATCATTCTATACTGATACAATACTCAAACCTCATTTTTCATCAGTATTTGTAGCGTTTTCACACAAGTTGAGATTTTGTTTAGTGCACTTACCTGTTGTATTGTTTATTTGTTCATATAAAGTTAAACAAGTGTACATTTGGTTTGCATTGTTCGTATAAAGTTAAACAAGTGTACATTTGGTCTTAGTTGTCTGATACTTATAGGTCGCTTATTGTTGGATTAAACAAGATTTCTTTTGAACCAATTTTGGTCATAATGACAGCTAAAACAAATAAAAATGACCAATAAGATATGCGTGTTGAGAATTTGTTATAGCACATTTCATACAAATGCCCTTGACAACAAGGCAATCCCGCAGCAACGCGCGGGTTACCCCACTCGTTCTATTCTAAAAAGAAGCATAAAACGGTACGGATTTGACAATTAAAATGCTAAATAATTATTTTACTACATATAAAGCATGAATAACTCTCTCTATAAAATTTTAAGACTTACAAAAAAATTAAGAATTTTTTACAACACTTTAATACACACAATTTTAAGATTTATAATAAAATAAGCGTAGTGTACAACAAAATAAACATGGTGTAATTTTCAGACTTATTTTCAAACTTACAACTTTAATGCTATTAAATTGGTCAATGTTATTAATGAATATAATGATTACTACTTACAAGGAAAAAAAATTATAGTGTACAATACTTTAATGCACATAATTTTTAGACGTACAAGACAAGAAGCATAGTGTACAAAAAAACATCACATTAGTGTTATTTAATATAGTCAATTAATTAACTAGTCAATAAATACAATTAATACAATTATTAAAACAACCGTTACATAAGAAATACAAATTATAAAGCATATTGTACTACCAAATTAAACACAATTCATATATTAAATTTCACTAATACATATAATAAAGCACATTATACAAATATTCAAGCCCGAAAAGGCAACGGGCCAAATGGGCTTGAGCCTGAACGGCCACGGGTTATACAAAATTCGTGATATCCGTAAATTTATTTTCAAAAGGAACATAACAAATTAAAATAAATTATTTATCAAAAAAATTTACTTTAGGGTACTCGCCGCCACAACGTGCGAGTACCCTGCTAGTATTATATAATTTAGTTTTGAGCAACTTGTGTTAAACACGTGACTTGACTACAGACTAAAGTTTATATGTCAAAAGACTGAAAGAGCCTAAAGTTTATAAGAATTGTTCAGGGATAAAAATAATAAGGGAAAAGCATCACTACTGTGACACAGCAGCAATAATATATGCTGTAAGGACAATTTTTTTTTACATTTACACTTTTTCTCCTTAAAGATTTTCAATTGTACATGAATCACCCTTCAAAAATTTTGAATTATAATAGGACAGTAGATATTATTGCTGCTGTGTCACAGCAGTGATGCTTTTCCCAAATAATAATTAAAGGTTAATGATGATATGGTTGATGATAATAAAGATAACAATATTAATGTAAATGAAAAAAAAATATAATACCATAACATTAATTGAATTTTATTAGTATTAATGATAGTAATAGCATATGTGCAATGTAAAAAATCAATCTTCACATAAATCTAGACGTATTCATATATATTATACTAGATGTAAGTGATGCGTACGGATTGCACCAGGCTTTACCTCTCAAAAGATCTTGAGAAGTTTACAACCCCCACCAGGCAGTGTACCTGATCGTTGTAGTATAGTATAGTGACAAGTACCGGGGGATTGATCGTTCAACTAGGAATAGTGTCGCTAGGATTAGAAAACCTAAATACTAGTTCTAAAGGTGAGGGATGATTATTTTTGTATTTTTATATTTTTTAGAAAGCAAGTAAAAATCTCGGGTTTTAAGGATTTGGGCGGAATTAGTTGCTAGTCAACTAACCCAATACTAAAGATGCAATCAAAATAAAATACTAAAAATGAAAATAAACTATATAAAACTAAGGTTGTGAGCAATAAGTAGAGAAATTGTGTTTACTTAGATTTCACTACTCCTTATATATCTTTTACACGTTAATTACTTGTTATAGTTGCGTGAATGACGGATTGTATTCCTTAATACCATTCATGGGGTGGCGCACTTAATTCCTCAATCCTATGAGTGCCTACTTCACTCCTATGTCGAGCCGGCTAAGAAGCTCCTAACATGGGATCATTAGAATTTACTCATGCATTAAATACAACCAATAAAATCTAGTGCATGTCAGTTCATGTTTCCTAAGACGTTCAAGCATGTTATCATTTGGAGATCTGCCAGTTTTCTTAAGCCTAACATCGAAATCATTCATCCAATACAACCATAAACAAGTAATCAACACATAATTAACATCTATGTTTCATTAGATCTAAGCAAACACAAGATAGATCTAACCTAGCATGATGGAATTAAGACAAGAACAAGATATAGACAACCAACACATAGACATATTGATTGAATTAGAAGAACACTTATCTCAATTACACATGAAAGGATTCAAGGGCTGAAAACCCTTGAAAACCTATAAATTCGTAATAAGTTCGGCCTTAGGGTTTCTCCAAAACTTCTCTCCTTTATGAATGAAAATTAGAAAACTATATATAGGAAATTGAGGCTGACGGCGTCAAGACCAAATAGGTGACGCCGTCATCTCGCCGCCAAAAGAATTCTCGGACTGCCTTGATCTACTTCTGACGCCGTCACGTTATAACTTTTTCCAGGCCGTCACGTATTTTACTCTTGACGCTCTTCCTTGTGACGCCTTCATTTCTGTACTGCGCCGTCATGCAATTTACTCTTGACGCCGTCAAAATATTGCTCTTGACGCCGTCATCCACTTTTCCCAACTTGGAAAATTAAGTCTTTGGCGTTTTCTTCACTTTTATGCTCCAAAAACGTCCGAATTGCTTCCTTTTCCAGATTTCACTCCCAAAGTACCTAAAATCACAAAAGGAACGATTTATAGCAATATTTGATCAAATAAATTCAATTCTGGGCTTAAATGACCCCCTAAAAGTGGTTCATTTTTCACCTCATCATCTACCCTTACACTTGAGATTTGCTTGTCCTCAAGCAAATGCGCTTTTATTCTACTCAAAATACAAGTTAGGGGTCATTTAACACTAATATAAAAGTAATTACAACAAATAATCGTTCCACTAAAGACCAAAGACAAGCACGGAGGTCATACACTATCACCTCACAAATAGTGTTTAGATACTCACATCTCTCGGGTGTAATAAACTATAAATTACAATATGGAAACGAAAGATATCTCTCAATACCTGTCATAGCAAAATAGATTACCATAGGCTTGGGAAAGGATCAAACCTCCACCACATGGCGTAAGCACCTAGGATAAATTATCAAAGAGGTCTTTTAAAGGGTTGTAACGTTAGGTGTAGGGATATGAAATACACGGTTTTGTTGGATAAAGAAAGTTTTTACTGGTGGCGAGTTAACAATCTTGGTTAATTACATGTACAATATGGCGTTGCTAAGCCAAGACTAGACTCGACTTAAGATAATAATTGAAAAATAACAAAAACATAGAATGAACATAGAATGAAAAGGGATGGTAGTCCGTATGTTTTTTTCTCTTTTCTTTTTATTGATTTTTCGATTTTTTTTTTTTTTTTTTTTTTTTTTTTTTTTTTTTTTTTTTTTTTTACATACACTCTTACCCTACTATCCAAAATAATACATCATAGGGAATGAACATTCCCCTTACACTTGAATTTTTACATACTTTACAATAAACTAATCTAATGACTCGAATTAAGAAAATCAAAACACTTGGAGTACTTTTAATATTAACGCACATATGGGGGTAATAATATGATGTTCTTCCCCATTACTCCATAAAATAAGTACTTACCCATGAGTCCCAATCGTCCCAAAATAATATGTACAAGGATATGACTCGACTTATCAACCATGTAATCAATTAGATAGTTAACTTAGGGTTTAACAAATAACAATAATGCACTAAAGATGAGTGCATACACGGAAGGCTAAGGCGATTTGGGTGTACCTTTAAGTGGGGTGTAACAAATTCTTCCTTTAAGTAAAATGCTTAAAGTTAGAAACGAAAAGATAGGCTCGGAGGGGTGTACTAGGGGTTTCGTGTACTAAAAATGAGTACAACGCTAAGAGTGTGGGAAAAATTAGTTGACTTAACTAGCCAAGTAATATGACTTAAATGGTCAAGTAATTATGATACGGGTTTAACACAAGGGTGATCCTAATGCCTCTTATCATGTAGTAAATCCTACTACACGAATGTAGTCTCACTAGCGGTCTCGGGATGCATCACTAACGCAAGTTCTAGAATCTAAATACTACCGGTACACTCATAAGCACTAATAGTAAATGTTTTTCCTATCAAATCTAAAGGTGAACCTCACATATTTGGGTGGAAAATTTTTATGAATATACGGTTATGTGCTAGTTATACAATCTCCTATCCATGAGACGCTTGCTATGGCTAAAGTTTCACTCCTAAATGTTGTAAAAAATTTTAAATTTGGCGCTAAAATTGCACTAACAAGTATTTCTCATAGTTTTATTACACATCTACTATTAAACAAAACAAACTCAAGCGAAAGTGCATATGTAAGGTATCATCATTTTACCATCCCCTTACACTTAGGATGAACATTGTCCCCAATATTCAAGTAAAGAATGTAAAAGTGAAAAAGTAAAAAGAATTAAATCAAATACTCCCCTGATTCGCTTGGTATGGATAATAAGGTGGCCAGGTTAAATCTTCCTCCAAGAAAATGAACAATCAAAGCTTCCCTTCCAGAAAAATAATCATCTTCTTGTCATACATAACCTGTAAATCCTGAGAAAACAAACAAGACAACCTCGCGTAAAATCGGCGGCAATCTATATAAGTTACTAAATCCTAGAAAACAATATAAGATATAATGCTTGTGGAATGAAGTTTGCAGATTTCCTGGAGATTATAAAACTTAATAATTCACAAAAACCGTAAGACTCCGTTAGAAAAACAAAACCGGTAAAATTTTCAGATTTTTTACACGTGACACCGTCAAGAGTAATCTCGTGACGCCGTAAGAAGTGACCTGCAGAAATTCTTATGTTAAGTTTCCGGAAAATTTCTTGAAAAACTTGGTCCTACTTCCTGGAAAATCCTGCAAAACTTCATTATGACTCAATACAAGCATTTGACTCTAACAAATACGAATATACATGTTCACTTAATATTGTGGAGAATCATGATCGGTTTGTTTCTTAAAAACATATTTGGGGTTTCCCCTTACACTTATCTTTTGCAAAAATACTTTTAGGTAGAGTTAAGACTAGGCCAAAACAACAAAGTAAAGTATTTCCACTATTTAATTGAGAAACATAATCTACCAACAATAAAAATAAAGCATGCATACGGAAGCAAATAACAAACAAACAAAATAAAATAAAATCACACAAAGCATGGGTTGCCTCCCAAGAAGCGCTTTTCTTTATTTACGAGTCTTGTAGCTAGACTCAAGGTCATGGGTTACTACGTGACCTCATTGTTGGTTTCACTCTCAAGGTCGTCTTCTAAACTAGTATTGCTTTCGTAGTGTAAGTATTTCGGGTCCTCAAACTCGAAGACATCTTCTCGATACTTAGAATCAAGCTTACTAACATCCTTAAAGAATCCACATGACAAATCAGAAGTGTTCTTACATCCTCTCCTAACATCTTCATCACACAAAATAAGTTGGGAACTTATCTTATCAAGCCCGTCACAATCGATTTCCTTAAGGTCTTTTCTCTTGTACGGTGTTTGGTATGAAACCCTCCTAATTCCATCAGCGAAGGTCATGATTCCGTTCTGGTCATCAACTATCATATTAGTGATTTCACAAAAGGGTGCCCCAAAAACGACTTGTGATAACCTAGGGTCGACATAGTCTTTGATGTTGTCTACAATTGTGAATTCCATGGTGAATGCCATATTTCCTACGAACACCTGGATTTCATGATCCTTACCAACTACTTTCTCTCCCTTGTAAACCATTCCCCATCTACAGATATTGTTATAATGGAATAGGGACATAAGATTCTTCGATAGGAATACATTAATGTAGATGTTATCGAAGTACTTATGACCGATCATGCAGGGAATTTTGAGATTATTCGGATCATGCCATCTTATCTTCCCCGATTCTCCATCTCTTGATCCATATAGATTCCCCTCAAGGGAAGGACGATACTCGTATACTTCCTCATTACCCCTACGAAAAATTACCTTCTTAACACCATTGGTAAACAATGCACTTCCATCCTTCTCATCAAGGATTACTCCCGAGTCATTGATAAATGGTTTCCCAAGAACAAGGTTGGTTAATGTTCGATTGGTGAGAGGGTCCACATCATCGACCACGGTGAGGTCAATATTGTAAACAAGCTCTCCAATTATAATTGATATATTTTTTTTACCCTTGCATTATTGACTCTCTCACACACTGTGCGTTCAGGAAAGGCATCTTGGTATAGGGAAAGGGGTATTATGTTATCTGGGAAGCTGAGATCTATATGACTATCGGTTAAGAGCTTTTCCTTGATGGTGCAGGAGATCTTAAAAACTTTAGGGTTGCTTTCATTAGTCCTATCGCCACTTCCACTAATAACATCCTCCATGTTTCTCTCGGGTTCCTCTATAATAGATTTACCCAAAATGGCTGGATTTCTCGTATGCTCCTCCGATCTCTCTTTCCCATCATCCGATTTTCCAGATTCTTGCGCGGTGCACTGCTCGGATGAGTTGGTAGGGTTTCTGGCTAAATCGTGGTCCACCCTTGAGGTCTCATCTTTAGCTGTAAGACCAATTTTGTTAGTTTGTTGTTGGGTTGGGTTAGGTGTAGAAGCAGACATCGTGGTGATGGTGTTTACGAAATGGATTGGTCCTAGGGGGTTGACAGGTTCTTTTTCTTTTGGTGATAGATGTTTGAATACCTTACTAGGACTCTTTATTTTCACAGGGGAGGTTGGTGGACTCATGATGGTAACAGACTTAACCTCATCAACGTGAATGGGTTTATTAACAACATGCTCTTTGATAGCAGTTAACAGATTACAAATCTTGTTATTCATATCAGCCTGCTGTTGTCTAAATTTAGTCTCGAGCGTAGAGAGCTGTAATTCTTGAGACAGAATGAACTTTTTAAGAGCATCTTCACAGCTTTGCCTAGGAACGCCTTGTGATGGAAAATGCTCGGACCAAGTGAGAGGTGAGGAGTCATTGAAGGATACGCTCCGCGTTTGGTACCCTCTGAAATTAGGTTTATCCTTCCATGCCTCATAGGCCTCACCAGAAGTTCGAGGACCTCGACCCACGTGTGACAACATGAACTCGTTATAAGCACGTTTTGGAAGCTCCATGCAGTTATGAGTCTCGTGAGGGCCATTACATAATTTACATGTAGAAGCGATTCTGCTTATTTGGCTTGAAGGTTTTTGAGCTTCATAAGATTTCATGAGAGACTTGACTCGACCTTCAAGTTTCATGATCCTACGGTTGGGAGTGCTAGAGTTGTTCGAGGGCAAAGATATTGCCTTGACCGTTTTGTTCAAATCACGGGGGTCATTCCAACTTTCGTTGTCATAGAGAGCAAGATCTTCTATGAGTTCCCATGATTGTTCCGCACTTAGATCACGTAGCATACCACCGGCCGATTGGTCAATGGCTCGCCTCGTGGAGAGATCGATATGGTCATAAAAGATTTGGACTTGGAGCCAAAGATCTATGTCATGATGAGGGACTTTTTGGAGTAAGTCCTTGAAACGAGTCCATGCTTCATAAAGAGATTCATTTTGACGTTGTTGGAACATCAAGATGTCATTTCTAAGCTTAGTAGTTCTCCCCGGTGGGAAAAATTGAGCAAGGAAACGAGTGGTGAGATCATCCCATGTGGTGATGGATCCCGCGGGTAAACGCTCAAGCCATTGACTAGCTTGATCCCGTAGAGAGAATTGGAATAGGCGTAATCAGGTTGTCTCTCTAGTTTCAACATCTAGGTCTATGGAGTCTACAATTTTAAGGAAATCCTTAAGATGTTGGTTTGGATCTTCGGAACGAAGTCCATGGAATGCACATCCGCTTTGCACCAACCGGATGGTGTCGGATCGCAAGGGGGTCACATTGGCTCCGGTGAGCTCAATGGTGTTTCGGTAGCCTTGGTGGCTAGGTCGGGAATACTCTCCTAAGGTTCGGGGCCTAAGAGGTTCTAGAGGTGGGTGTTGTTGTGGTGGGATGACGGGTTCAAGGATGTTCCCATCGTCCATGATGTCGGGTGGTGAAGAGTTACGAACAAAAACACAAAAAAATAAGATAGACTAAAGAAAACCTAAAAACAAAAATAAAATCTTGCTAGAAAGGAATCTAGTAAGTAGACCTAATAAAAAGAGATTCTAACCTAGACAATAACTATTCCCCGGAACTGCGCCAAAAACTTGATGCTTAGGGATTGCACCAGGCTTTACCTCTCAAGGGATCTTGAGAAGTTTACAACCCCCACCAGGCAGTGTACCTGATCGTTGTAGTATATTATAGTGACAAGTACCGGGGGATTGATCGTTCAACTAGGAATAGTGTCGCTAGGATTAGAAAACCTAAATACTAGTTCTAAAGGTGAGGTATGATTATTTTTGTATTTTTATATTTTTTAGAAAGCAAGTAAAATTCTCGGGTTTTAAGGATTTGGGCGGAATTAGTTGCTAGTCAACTAACCCAATACTAAAGATGCAATCAAAATAAAATACTAAAAATTAAAATAAACTATATAAAACTAAGGTTGTGAGCAATAAGTAGAGAAATTGTGTTTACTTAGATTTCACTACTCCCTAGATATCTTTTACACGTTAATTACTTGTTATAGTTGCGTGGATGATGGATTGTATTCCTTAATACCATTCATGGGGTGGCGCACTTAATTCCCCAATCCTATGAGTGCCTACTTCACTCCTATGTCGAGCCGGCTAAGAAGCTCCTAACATGGGATCATTAGAATTTACTCATGCATTAAATACAACCAATAAAACCTAGTGCATGTCAGTTCATGTTTCCTAAGACGTTCAAGCATGTTACCATTTGGAGATCTGCCAGTTTTCTTAAGCGTAACATCGAAATCATTCATCCAATACAACCATAAACAAGTAATCAACACATAATTAACATCTAGGTTTCATTAGATCTAAGCAAACACAAGATAGATCTAGCCTAGCATGATATAATTAAGACAAGAACAAGATATAGACAACCAACACATCGACATATTGATTGAATTAGAAGAACACTTATCTCAGTTACACATGAAAGGGTTCAAGGGCTGAAAACCCTTGAAAACCTGTAAAATTCATACTAAGTTCGGCCTTAGGGTTTCTCTAAAACTTCTCTCCTTTATGAATGAAAATTAGAAAACTATATATAGGAAATTGAGGCTGACGGTGTCAAGACCAAATAGGTGACGCCGTCATCTCGCCGCCAAAAGAATTCTCGAACTGCCTTGATCTACTTCTGACGTCGTCACGTTATAACTTTTTCCAGGCCGTCACGTATTTTACTCTTGACGCTCTTCCTTGTGACGCCTTTATTTCTGTACTGGGCCGTTATGCAATTTACTCTTGACGCCATCAAAATGTTGCTCTTGACGCCGTCATCCACTGTTCCCAGCTTGGAAAATTAAGTCTTTGGCATTTTCTTCACTTTTATGCTCCAAAAACGTCCGAATTGCTTCATTTTCCAGATTTCACTCCCAAAGTACCTAAAATCACAAAAGGAACGATTTTGGGCAATATTTGATCAAATAAATTTAATTCCGGGCTTAAATGACCCCCTAAAAGTGGTTCATTTTTCGCCTCATCAGTAAGTCTCGTGCACGCACGGGGTCTACATATAAATAAATTTATTTTAAAATTTTGGTTTACTATCAATGTTCTGAAAGGCTCAAGGCGCACTAAAGCGCAAAGGGGATCAAAGAGCCTTGAGTCGAGGCGCAAATCAAGGCGCGGGATTCATAAATATGAGGCGCACTATACATTTAGATATTTTTATAACATATGTGACAACTTATGCAGCTTAAATAACACAAAAGTATCAATATTTAATGCATAATGCCACTTAATGGTTATTACATCTAACAAAACTTGCATTTAAACCCAAAATTTCAAGCAAGCAACATATCAAAATCCATTAACTACCCTAAATCCCTGAATATACATTACAATATACGAGTTTATGACTTATAAAATTTAACAAATTACCATGCATCTCTATCAACTATCAACAGCAAAAAATATATAGTTGTTTGGTAACACATAACACTAAAGAAACAACATTTGTATCTTTTAATAAGCTACTATTCTTAGACATTAGATTACAAAAAATATTTATTTCTTTGTTGATTGTGTGTTTTAGTTATCTTCTAAAATATTAGGGTAATTAGATATTTTATAACTTAAAGGGCCTAATGTATATAATATGTAAGCCCAAAATATATCTTACTATTAAGAAAAAAAAGGCCAAATCCTCAAGGCGCAAAAATCCCCAAGGCACTACGATTTTTACGGGATTCATGCATGTTGTAAACCTCGATCTCAAAAAATCCCAAAGGCTGGAGCCTCGTGGGATTTAGGGAGTAGGCGCGCCTTAGGCGCGCTTTTTAAAACATTGTTTACTATATGAACATATAAGAACTTATCCGTGAAAGTTGTGATATAAGTACAACTAATAAATATGCATGAGTTTGTCATTATGTATTAATACTTATTAATATTTTGTACAAAATTTTATTGGATGAAAGATTTAACTTTGTTTAGCAAACATATATGTTGAGGTTTAGATCGAGGTTGTTGTTATTGTTTAACTTTAACTATTAATATCATGTTGTATAAAATGTACGAGTTTAGTAGCACCTAATGAGAGTCGATGAAGTTAAAATATACTCCGTAAAGTTCTTAAAAATGTTTTCCGGATATCTGTATATAAACTTTATATAATAATTACATGAGTCGTTGTTATAAGTACAATTGCGTATATTTGATACCATGATGTACAAAATGTGCGAGTTTAGTAGCACGATCGCTGTCGTTGTTATAAATTAAAAAATATCCGTATAGAAACTTTTATTTAGCTGACATAAATGTTGAGGTTGATGTTGTTGTTTAACTTTTAACAATTGGTATCATGTTGTACGAAATGTGCGAGTTTAGTGGCACATAATGAGCTGATGAAGTTAAAATATAATTCGTAAAGTTTTTCAAAAATGTTTTCAGGATATCCATATATAAACTTTAAATAATAATTATACGAGTCGTTGTTATAAGCACAATCGCGTATATTTATTTTCATATCACAGTAATTCATATTAAAATTTGATATTTATATTACCGTTAATAATAATTTAACCGTATCTAATATTCAAATCCGTGTACACATAGATTGCATTTTTAAATAAGATAACATGAGTCATTATTTAACGCACATAGTAAAAAGAATATTTTAATAGATAAAAGTTTAAAACTAATATTTATTTTAAAAATACTTAATGTATATTAAAACTAATTCGTATATTTATAAAATTTTGTAAATTTAATGGATGGAAGTCTCAAGCTAATACTAATACTCATGTAATTGTAAATAAAGTTCATATTATAAAGTATATGATGTATAAAATGTAAGGGGTTATTTGTTTATTATCTAAAGTTATCAAAAAATATTAAGAATTATTATTTTACACTTAACTCCATATAATATATTTAAAATTCAACCACTAATGTTTTATTAATTACCCCATTTTTTTTAAGTTTTAATTTTCATAAATTTGACACTCATATTTTTATATGTTCTTTTCTTCAATCAAAATTTTTATTAAATTTATTAAAGTTTTACCAAAATTAATTCAATATTGACTTTTTCTTGGTCAATCGTATTGCTCGATTTCGCCTGTGTCAAAATCAATCTTTTCTATTGGTTCAATTTTTTTCCAATAAGATAGATTTTGCTAATTCACTCCGAAATAATTTAATTCCTTATATAAAAGATGAGATTGAAGTAAATATTATTATTGCTAGCTACTTGTATTATTACGGTTATTGTTGTTATAACTATAGTTATTTATTTATTTGAGGCTTTGCTAACCATTGGTAATTTTAACAATTTTGTTAAGTTTAATCACATCATATTGCTAGCAAAACCCATTTATCTATCATTAATAAACTATTTGACTTATGTAGATGTGGTAATCTATCACTTATACAAATGTAAGAGGTACATTATTTGAATTTTGGAAGGGTCAAAAGTTAAAAAGGATATACTCCGTATAGATCTTTAGAAAAACGAATATATTACCTAAGGTGCCCCGATGGCGGAACCAGAAAAATAGGATGTTGTCAATTTATTATTATTATTATTATTATTATTATTATTATTATTATTATTATTTTGCCAATAGAAATACAATGTGTAAGAAAAAGTAGGATTATAATGATAAATCGAATATTTTTACTTAGATACGAATGATTTATAAGATTTTAGAGTGATCAATGTTGAGTTTTAGTATGTGGATGGAAGCACTTTCTAAAAAAGTTCAAAAAAGAAAAGAAAAAAAATATATATATCAACTTTTTCAGCTAGTCATGGAGGCACCGGCCCCATAGTTACTACATACATGCGTCCCTGCACCGTGCGTCCGTGCCACCGTGCCTCACATGTTTTAATTGAGAATCAACCCATGACTACAAGCTTGGTTAGTCACATATATACCCTTATAATTAAACGTAAAGTCTAATGCTATTTGGATAAAAACATAAGATTATATTTGGTTGATTCTATATCGATCTTTTGGTAGTACCTTGTTTCAGAGCTTATTGTAGTTATGTTTTGTACTGGTGTAACTTTAACCATTCGACATTTCTTTCTTCGTTCGTTTCTTATGAAGTACTATTCAATTTTGATAGAAAACGCCAAAACCTTGTCAAACATTTCATTTCCAAGATTGAGTGTCTAAAAAGAAAACCTGGTTACTCAGTCTAAATATGGTTTTTTGAATTCTAATAAGAAACTGCCATTATGAATCCGGTATGTGACTAGTTCATCTCACGGATAAGAAACTTAATGTAATTTTTCCTTTTAGTAATTCAAGTAAATGCATGATACCTAAAGTCAAACAAACTATTCTAAACTATTAAACAAAAGGAAATTCTGATTTGATGCACTAGACTTTTTAGGTTGGAATGCTTCATCTCACGGTGAGGGGGCTCCATCACGCGTGAGCCTCGTTACAAACACATAGCATGAGAGGAAATGTTACATGTGTGTCTGTTTAAGCAGGCTATATGTAAATGGCGACTATTGCGAGGATAAACATGATGAGTGATCAAGTGAAAAAGAGGATATGATGCGAGCTGTTTATACTATGGGTAGCATTATATATGAAAGTAGGGGTGTCATAAAAGCAGACCTGATCCAAACCCGAATTTGAGTATGGCTTTTTAGGTTGTGTTAGTCGGGTCTAAAATTATATTCAGTCAATCAGGTCAACGCAAATTGACCCGAATTCTAAACAAGGTCGGATTCGGATATAAGATATGTCTCTTACTCGGATTCGGGTCAACCCGATTGACCTGAGTTTCATTTTTTTTTTCTTTCTAATTTGTATGTAAACACCAAAATTGTATAATTTTTAAACAACCTAGACCCGAATCCGAGCTGAGCCGACCCGAGTTGATCCGAACATGAATTGATCCAACCCAAGTGACCCAAGTTCTAAACAAGGTCGGGTTTGGCATTCGAGTGTGTTTTATTTAGCCTTGACTCGAATTAACCCAAACTCGATCGGGTCAACCCGAGTAACAACCCTACTTGTTGAAACTTGAAAGTACGTAACAACTTGAAAAAAGGAAAAGTAAAGCAGTCGTTACAAAGTCAGTGTTTGTTCGTTTTCACTGTCAAAACATAAATGATACAAGTTAGAATGACATTTATGAGCATTCAGTCCACACCACTCAACATGATTCTGCACGGCACTGTTGTGTTTTACAATTTAGTCTAAGATCGATCTTATAAAGTTACTTACAATGATAATTAAAGGATTGTTTTGCACTTTAATTAGTCTTAGATAAATTTACACATAACATTAAGTGTAATATATGCTGCATATTTCACCACGGCAATTATGATTTTACGTGTAATATTAGTTGCCGTGGCGAAATATGCTTTTACGTATTCAGACTTTTATGCTCGAATATTTTACTACAAACCTATCATTTATACACACTTATGAGATGTAAGGTGCTAATGTCTTTTGTGTTTCTTTAAAGACTAGCAGGGTCCTCGCGCGATACAGCTGCGAGCACACTGTAATTTAATTTTTACGGTTAATAATATATTTTATTTGTATGTTTTTTGGCAATAGCTTTATTGATTAGTTTTTATAGCAAAAGTTTGATGAAATTTTGCATAGTTTGTATTATTTTATTTATTATTTATTTTATTTTTATTGTTAGGTAGTTTGCTTGGTTTTACAATATGTGAACATATTTTAGTTTATTATGTTCTTTTTGACAATAAATTTACGGATATCAAAAATTTCGTTTAACTCGTGTCCGTTCGGGCTCGAGCCCGTTTGACCCGTGCCCGTTCGAGCTCGTGCCCATTTGGCCCATTGCCCGTTCGGGCTTGAATATTTGTATAATATGCTTTATTATTTGAATTAGTGACATTTAATGCAGGAATTGTATTTAAGTTGGTTGTACAATATGTTTGATAATTTGTATTTCTTATGTAAGTGGTGTTTTAATAAGTGTATCAATTATATTTATTGACCAGTTAATTAATTGTATTTAATGTACATAATGATTTATTTTATTGTATTTAATGTTAATATTAATTTTATGTTAGAATTAAATATGAGGAGAATTTCTATAAGTAGCATTAGTTGTTGTATTTATAGCTTTAGAAGTTTTATTGCTTAATTTTAAGTATTTCTATTAATAGTAAGCCTTCCTCCATTATAATATAGTATGATATGATAATAAAGTTATTATATATGTTGTAAGCACACTTATATATATGAGTAAAGATCATTTGAGGACCAAACTTTTTTTACATACCAAGGGACTAATCTCCACCCTCCATCTTCCCTCCATCTTTATTTGATCTAATAGATGAGATTAATCCCAACAATTTAAAAAACCCACTTTCATCCTTTTTTTTCAAATATTAATATCTTTCAAACCGTTAATCGTTAAGTGAAAAAAAAATATACCGTTACGACAAGCATTTAATTATCTTTCTATAGATAGGCTAATTGATATATTTTCGGCAATTTTTTTTTTTTTTTCTTTTTTTCACTTTTTTTTCGTGGCCGAAAAAATCATATATGATATTACATATAATATCATATATGATATGTAATATCATATATGATATTATATGTAAAATCGTATATGATATTGCATATCATATATGATTGATTGGTCTAAACTAGTCAACTTGTATTAGTCAACCACTTGTGAATGGTCAACCGTAAAAGTCAAACTAATCAAGCCAATACTCCGGTGATAGTGTAGTGTTTCCCCGGGTCGTTAAAGTCCCAGCGAGATTGAAATGGTGCTTTGGAAATCGTTTATGAGTGATTGGGACTGAGGACAGTAGCCCAGATGATATGGAATTGATTTTGCTACTGTTATTTTGGTATTGGTACACAGATATAATACTCACAAAAATCAGATATCAGATATATGCACGTATTCACAATTCAGATTTACGCAATCGAACTGAAAAAGTGGGATTTTGGTATTTATTAAACTACAGGGGGTGCTTTTGACACTTTTTTAAAACTTAAAATTAAAAATTAAAATGAAATTATAAAAGTGATTAAAACACTATTTAAATAATATTTAATTAATTAAACTATTTAAAATCTAAATTAAAATCTAATTTAAATTAACTAATAATTATAACTAATACAATTTAAACTAAAAATTTGAAAAAATAATTTCTAAACTTAAATTAGAACTTGAAGAAAGTATAAAAATAAAAATAAATATTTTTGTCTTTTTATGGGTTTTTTATAAATTGAAAACTATTTAACTTAATTAAACTAATTAAACTACTTTTAATTAATATTAATACTAAATTAACTTAGAAAATTAAGAAAAAATTTATAAAATTACTTAACCATCACTGGAATCCTAAAAAATTATAAAAACTCTAAAAATTATGTTTTAAGATTAAACCACTAATTATTTACCTTTTAATTAACTTAAGTCTAATTTAAACAATTAAAATGAGAAAAATGGAAAATGAACAGTAGAATTTGAAAATATATTTTCTAAAAGTCTATTAAACTATATTAGAGCTAAGAAAAGTATAAAAACTAATTTTTACTTTATAAAAACTAAATATGATATTTATTACTTAATATTAATTAATAATTGATAAAATTGAAATTAAATCTAATAAATACTAAATGACAAAATAAAAATCTAAGAAAATTACTGAAATTACTTTACTATATAAGGTATTTAATAAAAATATAAAAACACTAAGTACTTAATTAAAATATAAAAATGAAAATTAAAATTAAGTTGAATTAAATAGAAACTATCACTTATTTTAAATTGGTTTTTTCTTGGATTTTCTTTTACAAACTAACTTTACTAATAAAAATAGAAAACTTTTGTAAAACTACTTTTGAAAATAGCTTATAAATAAGCTATAAGCACCCCCTTGGCTTATCAGTTGACTTTGGTTGACTGTTTGGGCAAATAAGCTCAATTGGCTTTGGGTGGGGTCCACAATGGTCAAAATGGGTACAAACAAGCTTGACAAACTTAAATAAGCCAGAAACAACAAGCACTGAGCACAATTAAGCTGTATGAACCAAATAAGCACTTTTGCACAATCAAAAATGAACTCAGAACTGGGACAGACTTTATGGGCAATTCTAAGTGGGGTCCACTGGGTTAGGGGTCAAACAAAAGGTCAATGGTTGTACCCTGGTAGGAGGAGGGTTGGGAGAACCTAATTTAGAGGTGTGGGGCCCACTGTGGTGGTCACAAAACCACCTCAAAGTGGGTGGTGTGGGTGAGTCTGCTGGTGTGCAGGGCACACCCTTGCCCTGCAGTTGTCTTTGGCTTAAGGTGGGGCCCAATAAAAAATTAGCAAAAATCAGATGAATGTGAAAACTTGGAGATGAGGTGGTAGGCTTTAAATAGAAACAAGTTTCAACTCTTAAAACCTTCTACAAAATTCAAAACAATTCTCCCAAGGTTTGGAAAAATCTGAGAATGGAACTTTTGACTTTTTAGATAAACTTGAAAACTTGACTTTTGCCAACTTTGATTATACCTAATTAACTGAAAATGATATGACAAGCTTTAATAAGAGTACCTAAAGCTAAATCAACAACTTTTAAATGAAATGAGTGAGATTTGTGATCACAAAAACTCAACAGTGGACTGTTGAGTGATGGTGAGATTGATTTTGACTTTGGTTCAAAGAGGACTTGGGTTTTATGACTAAATGAGATAAAAGGGACTAAAGTAACTTGTGGGAACAAAAATTAACACCAAGAGCCCCCTGGTGCTCTTGGATTCTACTAAGCCAAACACCCCCTTATGAATGGACTGTTCTAAGTTTTAAGTGGCTAAGGGTGTGAAAGCTTAAGGACTTGTTCCAAATCAACTTTTAGTGAGATATCAGATTCAAATGACAATCTAGAAACAAAAATTAACCATGAACACACAAGTATTCTACTTAAGACATGTTTGAGACAGTTAAACTTTAAGTTTTAAGTAGAGATTTATTTTAACAAACAAGCTATTATTATTATGCTAAAATTAACTTAATCAGTAATCAAATAACACAAATGAACACAGAATAATCAGAGATAAGCAAGCAATTAGAAATTAACTAGGAACTAGGATTTTAGTGGAAATTTTAAATGAGACAAAGCTTACAACCAACCCCTAGCTTGAACAAGGGGCTTCTCCACAGAAGCCTATCTTTAGATAGGCCAATTAAGCTCCAATCTTTGATCACCAATCCTTCTTCAACCTGAAAACAAAAGCTAGACACACAGTTGACCAATGTTTGACCTTTTTGAGATTATTGATTTTCTTCTAGTTCAACTGAGTTTTATAGTCTCAAAAGCTTTGATAAGCTTATAGGAACTTATATGAAGCTATTTCAGTCCATGATTCAACACACCATTCACACTTGAGTTATTCGAATAATTTAGAAATTGAATAAATTGCACAGATGAAAAACAGACTTGGAACTTGAGATTTTATAACTTAAAAAGGTTTACATTACACTAATAACACTGTTACAATACTTGAATTTGAAAGGATTACACTAATTTGCAATATAATTTAAATTCGACACTATTTTAAACTAATAAAATTACACACTATTATTCCTTGCTTTCTTCTCCTTTTATAGCCACCCTTTAGGGTTCCCTTGAGCCTGTGATCAAATCCCACTTCAAATTTTGACCATTGGATGTCTGAGATGTCTCAATTGTGTGCCACGTATTTTGGCGGGAAAAACCGATTTGGACGTTTATAGGCAAGAGGGGGTGGCAGCATTAAATGTGATGTGAGGTAGGTGCAGGGGGGTGTGGGATGTGATGATGGGTTTTACAAGTGGTGGGTGGTGGAGCTGCAATACCAGGGGGTGGTTTGGTGGTATTGCTGGGTGAGAGGGAAAAGGGGTGAGGGATGGGGTTGACCGGGTTTGACCCCGGTATTTGTTATTTGGGGTATTGGGTGGGCTGTGTTGTTTTTGAGCCCAAGAGAAAAGGGTATGGGTTGGACTAGGCTAGGTATTGGATTGGATTTGGTGTAATTTTATTGTTTTGGATCCGGATTTAGCTTATGATATACACAAGGACCATTTTTGCCAATTAACGAAAGTTGAGGTTTGAATTTTTGCATTTTTTCAAAGTGTTCCCAAGGGTGAGTTTTGCCATATGTGAATAGTACATGGACCATAGTTGACTTTTTTCCATTAAATTATCACCAGGGACTAATCTTGCCAAATTTTCAAACTTCAGGGACCATTTGTGTAATTTTCTCCAAACTTTCCACCAAGGACCAATCCTGTCATAAAAGGTTAGTGCAAGGACAAAATTTGGTTTCCTCAAAGTTTTTCATATCCCAGGGACCATTTTTGACAATTTTCAAAGTTCAGGGACTAAACTTGACATTTTGTGAAACTTTTCACCAAAGGACTAATTATGTAACTTTTTGATTTATAAGGGCCTTTGGTGACTTTTCCAAGTTTTTAGAATGACCAGGGACTAGATTTGACAACTTTTGAAAGTTGAGGGACTGAAACTGCCAATTATGCAAACTTTGTACGTTTTTCATCTGTTTTTGGTATTTTTGTATTTGAAACATGTAAAACACTTTCCTGGGATATTTTCACTATTTGGATTCATTATTGAGTGTTTTTGGATGTTTTGGCAGCTCAGAAATGATAAAAATGATGAGTATTTACACACTCATCAATGATATGCAATATCATATATATGATATTATATGTAATATCATATATGATATTACATATCATATATTATATGCAATATCATATATGATTTTTTTTTCCGGCCACGAAAAAAAAAACGTGAAAAAAACGATTTTTTTTTCTTTTCGAAAGTGTATCAAAGTGCCCGTCTATAGAAAGATAATTAAATGCCCGTCGCGATAGTGTAATTATTTTTGCTTAACGATTAACGGTTTAAGAGATATTTAAATTATAAAAAATGGGTGAAATAATAAAATGCTTTTAATCTCAACCATTAATTTCCTTTTTAGATGGATGGTGGGGATGAGTCCTTGATATGTGAGGAATGTTTGGTTTGTAAAATAACTCCTCTCTATATAATGTGAAGTTGTTTTGCACGCCTATATGTGTGATAAAATCTTTTCTTTAGCTAGTTTGTTTGACTGTATAAAAGAAACACCCGATAACCAACTGCATGTGTGCAAAATAAGAATGACCGCTTTTATTATCTTCCGGTTGACAATTAATGTGTCGCTGCATTACGTATTATTTTTCATTTAAATTGTTGAAATTTATGAAAAACTGAGATTATTTTTCAGTTTCTAGAAAATTACAAATGCAAATCTATTAAAACTGGTTGCGTTTAGAAAGAAATAAAAACTAAACAAAATTTTATCGGATCCCGTGACACTCTAATACCCCTCTTAAATTTAAATTTCCGATAATAATTGCCAATGTTTTAAAACCCGGTTCTTTTAAGTTATCGGTTCAGTCGCTGGGTCGAACCGGTTCTATACTTATATATATATATTTTTTTTCTATATTTAATGTTGCATGATCCTATGATTTATCCGATCTATTCATGCATTTGATTGAACTGATGAAAATGATTAGACCCTACTCACAAGTTTTGTTTTTAAAGTTCTAGATCTAAAAAGCAAAGATTTGCAACAACAATCAACTTACGAAGTATTATTTTAAGTTATAACAGTTTATATTAAAACTACATTAGTTTGTCTTTCTAATATAGTTTATAGCTCTAATTTACAGTTTTACAAAATTTAACTAATATTAGTCCTCAGCACTTCAACTAGTCAATTATTGGTGTTTCTAAAAGATTTTGTTAGATTTTTTGATTGAAAGTAATGACCCGGCCGGGTTTATCAACCCGGGTCAACGAAAAAACGGTGGTTCAATCCGATTCTCAAACAAGTAAAAACCCGATTACATCCGGCCCGGTCACCGCGTTGATTCCCGGTTCAACTGGCCGGATAAACCCGGTTTTTAAAACATTGATAATTGCCTCACTTTACCCTAGATCTGTTTGACTGGTTTTATCTTTTGATGTTTTAGAAATCGTGACATATCAAGATTAAAATTTTTCAATAAAACTTAATTGCAAGATGATAATGGATCAACAGTAGCGGCAGTATTGATTACATCTTTTATATAATAAAACAAAACCCTATTAAGAATTTTTCATTTTAAAAAAATGCATTCATACCTTATTTAGTAATAATTGTATTTAAAAAAATTATTTTCTTATTAGTAACATTTTATATTATACAAAAAAATATAGATAACATGCAATTAACACAATTAGAAGATAAATACAAAAAATATAGATAAGATGCAATTAATAATAGGATTAAAATTTTAAAATAATTATTTTTAATAATAAAAAACTATAATTAAACATCATAAATTAAATGAAACAAAGATTAAATTATTTGTTTTTTAATAAATAAAAATATATGATTCAAAATTTTTTTAAAAACTCGCTCGTGCGCGAACATTATAACTAGTAACCAACCTACATTATCTTCTACTCTCATGGAATATCTAGGGTAAATTGCAAAAATGGTCCTTCACGTTCCACAAAATTGCAAAAACGGGACTGAGACAAAAAGTAGCGCAAAAAAGCCACCCATGTTCTATATTTTTGCAAAATCGCCACTGAGAGCCCTTTTCCGTTAATTTTCCCGTTAAGTGCCATGTCATCGAGGGCATTATCGTCATTTCATTGCTACTGTTGATTAAAGGACTAAATTTGCAATTTGAGTTTGATATTTTATTTCACTTCACCACCACCACCACTCTCTACCACCGCCGCCACCCTCTACCGCCACCACCACCACCACCCTCTACCACTCACTTCACACGGGTAAGAATTTCTGGGCTTGAACCAACCATTATACACCCTCGAGCCTGACAATACAAAAAATTACGAGTTGAGTAAAAAAAACTCATGAAGATTGGTTTCAAAGGTCAATCAGATTTTTGGAAGAGGTATAGTTATTCAGATGTAAATGCTGGATTCTAAGTGTCTGCTTCTAGAAGGGGACAACAATGAGTGGGTCCCTCCATCTAAAGTACTGAGAAACTGGACATAAGAAACTCGTTCTTTGTTTCCTGAAAGTTTGATAAAACAGGTGTGGTATAACTAATGTTTTATTTTAAGAAAACCAGTAGTTCCAATGCATATGACAAATACTTCACTTACCAAAACCCGGTGAAGACGGTTGTTGCTGTTGTGGAGGCATATTACCGTTCCACATTGAATTAGTTCCTTGATTGTATTGGGACCATGATGTGTGCTGCGGTGGAGTTGTGATGGGAACATTCCCATTTGAATAAAATGCTGGTTGCTGAGGCGACCCGTTTTGAGGTGGTTGGGTTTGAGGTGAAAAACTGTTGACAAGTGCTAGTGCGTTGTTCTGAGATACAGGAGTAGAAGGCTGAGCTTCACCGACCGGTACAAGTGCTAGGGAATTTGCAGCAAACTGCTTCACGTTTCGGTATTCCAAAGAAAACTACAGAGGATAAAGGTTCAGGCAAATTTACAGTTTTTATAGTTGTAGAGGTTTGTATATCAAAGTCCAGTTCTCCCATTTTATGTTTTGTAGCTATGTATAATTACATTTTCAAAAGGATTATTGATTGGGAATGTTTAATTTAAGTCTTTCTTTTTTCTTTATTCGCCAGACTTTTTATAAGATAGGATAGCCAACATTTATATCGATCAAAAGGCCTGCTTACTTTCTGCATAGCTGCGATTTGTGAGAGGCCATGAGCTCAGGCTCACAATAAGCATATTACAGTTGCAATATTAACCAACACACTTCAATGAACCTTCAATGTTGCTAGAACCAAAGACTAAATAAGCATATTACAGCTGGTTAATATCGGATGTTCTTTAGGTCAATCAGTAGAATCAAAGCACCAAACTGGTTATAATCTTATAAAGCAAGATAGAAATGGTGCTATTGTAAGATGCTACTGATAATGAAAACGAAGAAACTCATCAACAAAGATTAGATGAATTGATATCATTTCAAATATTACAACCTTTCAAATACTCTTTGCGGTTTTTATCTAAACCAAATTCGTATGCTCAATACTGAAACTCCAAAAGATCAGCCAAAACCTTATGTAGGAGTGATTTTTTATGTCTAGCTAGCTTTTTCCGAGTTTATATCGTTTCAACCAGCTGTAAGAAGTGCTTCATGTTTGGCTAGAACTCGCTCCAAATCGTCATTCAAAGCTAATCCTTGACATAATAGTGATTCATCCCTGGCACACAAAGAAAAACTTGCTCAGCAAAAAAGTAATGACTGAAACAACAGCATTAAAAATCATACTGAAGATACTACAAATTAGATAGTATAATATGGTGAAAATCGCGATGAGTGAAGTGATTAGTAAAGTTACGCGAGGTCTTACAAAGTTGAGTTGACCAGGTGTACCACTCTTCTCTTGTACGTACGACACTGCTCCACCAAGTCTACAATAACCTCTTGCTTTGGGTACCTGAATAAAGATACGGTTTTAACTGATTCTTTAGCACAAGCGTTACACATTGAAGAGTGTGGACCCAAATTTCTTATTCGAATTATGTCATCCTTGGGTGCCGGCTCTTTAAAACCAATGGGTCTTAGTTGGATATCTTCATGGCTAAATGTTCTGTTTTTGATGTCGGGTAATGGGATTCAGGCTGAAGTCATAAGTTCTCTTTACCAATTACGGTTTATTCCACCTAGAAACATTTTGTCACGAGTGTCTTGTAGAAAGGAGTACATACTCTCACAGTTATGTAACTATGCTTTTTTTTCAACAAATCACGGTTACAAACGACTTGCTGATGTGCTGATTCATTTCAGTAAAGAATTTGGGAATCTAATTGATATAAGTAAGTTGGTTAGTGGGACCGATATGTATTGGTTTGAGATTGATAAGAGTTATCTGGAACACGCAGTATACAAATCCTCGCCTGCAGCAATGTCAAAATTGAAAGGTGGTAGAGGGTGGTGGTGGTGGTGGTGGCGGTAGAGGGTGGCGGCAGTGGTAGAGTGGTGGTGGTGGTGAAGTGAAATAAAATATCAAACTCAAATTGCAAATATAGTCCTTTAATCAACAGTAGCAATGAAATGACGATAATGCCCTCGATAACATGGCACTTAACGGGAAAATTAACGGAAAAGGGCTATCAGTGGCGATTTTGCAAAAATGTGAAACGTGGGTGGCTTTTTTGCGCTACTTTTTGTCTCGGTCCCGTTTTTGCAATTTTGTGAAACGTGAAGGACCATTTTTGCAATTTACCCGAATATCTATTTACTCGTACTTTGTTTTCGGTAAAAGTAGTTGACATAAACTTTCCCAATGCATCCACTTTTTCTTACAATAATAACTGCATATAGTCGAAGTATTAAATGATTATGATACCAAAGGCAGGTAACAACTGTTCCAATTATTTGATGCCACTTTAATCATGTTACAATCATGCACAAATCAATTTTAAACTAATAAAAGTAGCTGTGTAAATGATGATTGACCATGTTAACTAACACAAATTGTTAAATTAAAGTTGTTGCTTTTTGTTCTATGGACTGATCTGGTTCGTTTTAAAAAATATGATGTCCTGCCCCAATCGGCTTAGGAAATTAAGTTCGAACCTATAGTTTGGATTTAGCGCAGACAGTCTGTCAAGCACCGAACTATGGTAACACTTGAGCACATTCATCTCTAAAAAATTTAACCATCAAGCTGTACCCACACGATTACGCGAAGACAAAATGTTCTAGCTAAGAAATATGGATACAAGTAAATCAAGCGGTAAGTTGTTGAGCCGCAAACAGACATATCTTATTCTCTTGTAGGTTTGAAATTGAACAAATAATCAAATTATTTTCTCATAGTAATTAAATGACAGGCTTCCTTGTATACCACAGTTATCAAGTAAAGCCATGGTGTACATTTCACCACCCTGATTAATGCGATTCATCTTTCATAGAAAACAGAGTAGATTCTTCAACTTTGACCATGAGAGATCAGTTCAAGACAATAAATACTGGTGTCCATAGGGGTGATTGATAGATGCAAGAAAAACTTGGCAACTTAGCTGGGCCCACATTGATAATGTACATGAAAAAAGGCGAGCCCAAAAAGAGCCTACATTGTCCTGAATTGACAATGGTAGCTACGAGTTCTAAAACAAAAACAACGCATCATGTCTTTTCTTGTTTAGAAGCCGAAGATGAAGTGAAAGGCCACATACTATTGGTTTGAACCGTGAACACCCAAGCTCAAACTGAGGCTAGCCGAATAACCTCTGAATGAGTCATTCATAACCCGCAAAAATATAAACACCGTGAAGGTTACAATAACCCACAACCTTTTTTCTGAGAGTAAATTTTATTAGAAACGATAACCCGCCACTCCCACTCCTAGTACCTGTTAACATTCTCGCGAACCATAAACACATGAAATGTATATCCCAACAGACGCGTATACCTCATAAGGCTACTGCTTTAACACCATTGACACCTAAGCCCAAAGTATGGTTTACTGCCCACCAGTTGCTACTTAAAAAATGCTCAAGCTACTTAAATATAGAACCAAACCATGCAGCTTCTACAGTTTGACAAAAATCCTGCGACTCGATGCTCAGACAATAAGAAAGGCAGGACTAAATATATAAAAGTTGCACCAGAAAGAATCAAGGATTGTATAACTGAGTTATGGATGTAGTTATGGCGGTTAAATTCAGTTAAGTTGTGAATTTGGTTGCAAGTGAACATTTAACCCTACCAAGCAGTGGCTTCACATCACGAGTTCTCGAAGTGTACATGTTATAGACCAGTAATGAAAATAGAATGCTTTATCAAAATTTCCAAAACTGGACTTCATCACCAAATAGATTGGTCCAGTGATCTAATTAGTTTATTGCACAATACAGCGATTAAATGGAAATATAAACGGATATTATACAGATAGTACTGCATCTACAAAAGAGACAACAAAAAATTATATACTCGCTATAACAAAAGAATATTACTTGGTACACGTCATACCAGGGCCTTCACGAATCTCCAGGAAAAACCTTTTCTAGGAATTTGATGAACCGTTCAGAGTAAAACTTGGGATCAGCAACCGATATTGACTTGGGATCATAGCGAACAGATTTACATGCATGCTCTATTTTCTTTCTCATGCTGTAATCCTGTAGTATATCAATTATGCCCAGATATAGAACAACATCGTACACCTCAAACAGCTCAACTTCAGCTGAGCCCGAAGTATCCTGTGAAACCTTGCGGTTAGCCTGGGCTGGCATGTTCACACCTAGCTGTACTCGTAATCTGAAAAAAGAATTGATACCCGGTTAATAATCACCATCCGAATCTAAACTTGTCCAAGTTTGTGTCGTTTTGTTACAGAAGTGATGGTTACATTTTAGCCTTTTAAGAGAATAGTGAAAAGCGATAAAGAGCAGCTCATATGTACCTTCCAGTACCGGGAAGAAGGAGATCGACTTCCTTGTCACCTACGGAAAAAGCTCTCAAAGTACTTCCTCTTATGTGAGGACCTGGTGCAGTGCTGACCGAACTGGGCTCATGTGTCACCAGAAGAAGACCCTTTGGAGGGATTGAGAGTTCTCCTGATGACAAACCTAAAAGATGCACGCGATATTTAATATTTACATAAGCCACAACTATTTGGGAAATGAAAAAAGTGAAATTCGAGTTCGTAAATCAGTGGCATTCCATGCCTCTAAGAGCTACGGAACTTTTGAGGTACCAAAGATGGAAATAGTTTCGATTAAATGATGACGAAACTGCTTTTATGCTTTTAATAGAAACTGCAACCCACATATCAGGCAGGGCTGCAAATAAATAATTTATTAATATCTCAAACACATCAACTTGGATGAAAAAGAATTGTTCACATTTCCAACTATACCACGCATTTCTTTCTAAATACGTTAAATCATCAAAAGCGAACAAGGTTTTTATTTTCAAATTGATAATTTGATCTCCCATACGATGCATGATGAAGAGGTTAGAAGTGAATGAAGTCTAACCAATCCTTATTCCTTAATCAAGGGGTACTGACAGTTCTGGACATTGTCTATCACAAACCAAAAATTTATATTCCTGTGACCAGATAATGGATAACAACGGTCATAGGTGATATACTGTAGTCCTGTTGAAGTATACTTCGTAGATAAGCCTCTACGATATAAAGTTTTGGAGCATGTAACAAGGACCAAAATGATTAAACATCAGCTGGTTTCTCGATCCTATATGGCTATATCTACCTAAGCAGAGGTCTTTAATAACATGTACGCTTAGCCAGCCACATCAGTTTAATAGAATGAATTAACTGGCGTGACGTCGATTAGGAGTTTTTTTAAATGCAACTTCAAATGAAACGATTCGCTTATAAAATTAACTTCTAAATGAATCCAGCTTAATGGCAATATCCTTCGTGTTATTGGATATAGAACACCGGTAAAAAAGACTCATGAGCCTGAGATTTTGAGACTTGTGCTCGTGTCATGAGACAATATGTATCACATATAAAGCATCAGTTAACATGCTAAAACACACAATCTTCCTGCTAGTGAATCTAAGAAGACAGATATTTACAACATAAAGGAAATAGACATTACCATCATCAACAGGTGCAGCGGACTTGTGCTTTGCATCTGGTGGTTCTAAGAGAGCCTTTAAATGCTCGGGAGCTCTAAAATGTAACCCCAGAAGAAGGCTATAATCTATGACTAGCTGAGATTCTAAAAACTTGCAGTCTAGATGGATTTGTCTGCAGAAAAGATTGGACAAAGGTGTGCAGATGTTGTCACCAATATGTTGATGAGATGTAAATCATAATTTTTAATTCGTAAACAGCTTAATAAAGGAAAATCCAAAGAGGAAAACAGAAACAATGATACTATGATTAAAGATACTTACTCAAAAAGTGCCTCACGCAACGACTTGTCCATGTGGAATTCATATGCGAGATCAAGGTCTTTTAATGTAGTGCCCTCATCTATTTTATCCTTGTTTGTGATTCTTCCATAAGAAGACCCCTTCAAATCATAACGGCGATGTATCCTAAGCTCAGTTTTAAACATATTTCCCATGACTATAAACCGTACCTAAAATGAGATAGCAAATAACCCACATTAGTCATGTTAGACTAGGAAACTTAGAATGCATAAATCAGAAACGAATACCTTCTTGCCACCTCTTAATGTTATCTCATGGAGGCCGAAAAATTTCGTGATCAATGTGTTATCATACTTCTTTACATGATCGTAATAGCTGGGAAGCATCTTGAGTAGAACCTGCAAAACATCATAAGATTTAGCACACTTCGTTTCCATAAATATGTTGATCACAACCATATAGAAAACCTTCAGTTGAAAAAATAGCAGGAAAACACACATGGTAAGTTGATACATAGTGCGCTTTGTATAGGGTTATATTAATAATAGGAACATCATAAAACTACAACTCATGATTTCATGATCCCAATTTCATCATCAGAAAGTATTTTGAGCTCCAAGTCCTAATGATGGAAATAAAATTTCAAGTATAGTTTACAAGCATTGTCTCTACTCACAACTTTGCAGCTTTATGGTTGTATGGCACATCCCACTTATAGATAACAATTACAAATTTTTTCTTCTCAAAATTGTTGTTGCAACACGAGGGAAACCAATGTCCTATTTTTATCATGAATTTTATGATGACCTGACTCTGGGAGTCGGCTGTATTTGCAGCAAGATATCCATAATGTAGGGGAGTCCCCAAGGCATGTGATCACAATGATACATACTGAGTTCATCAAATGAGATTAAGGGTGCGCTTAGTTGGAGAAAAAATTCTCTTGTTTTTTATCTCTAGTTTTGTAAAAATTTGGAAGGGAAATTTATCTCCACAAAACACTTGAAAATATGGAAAACGCGTTTAGTTGATATTTGTATTTTCTATTTTCAAGAAGGGGAGGGAGGGTTGTGGGTTACAAGGGAAAACAAGGAAAACAACTAAAATTTGTTTTGTAGTTTTCCTTGTTAAGTTAGGAAATAGGGGATTTTGTGTTTTGCAAAACATTTTGTTGGAAAACGCTTATTTGAACGCAATCTCTGTTTTCCTTGTTTTTCACAAAAACAAGGGTTTTTCCCCCAACTAAACACACCCTAAATATCTCTGCTCAACTTATCCCAATGTCCCCTATTGTCCTGACTGTATATCGGGTGCCATTGTATCCCATAATTCTCATCAAGATTATGAAGAGAAGGAAGATATTTGTATTCTTGTGAATGTCTCATGTACATCTATTACGGACTATTTAAGTTGGTGCACATGCTTGATGGAAGTATTCATAGACCTTTTTTTTTATTCCACGACGACTCTATTAAGATTAGACAAAGATTAAAGTGATAACCAGACTGTTGGAACACTAAGAAAATTTTGAAAAGTACTTGTCACTTCTGTAAGCAATGTTTTATGCATGATACTATCCCTTATCCAGCATGCGAAAATGACAAGATACAGTTATTTCCACCAAAAAGTAGGATCATGTTTTTTATTTATTATCATCTCTAACTTGTAGAACTGTTAAAACATTCAGATGCAGTTTAACCTAAATATTGTTAGCAACTGGCAATAGGTCAGAGTTTGGGGGGTTTATTATTATGTTCATTTGTTACTATTAATCAATGTTCTTTCCTGATAATGAGCAGCACTTTTTAAACCCTAGAGTTGGCGATCATAAATGACACTAAGAAAATGTAGTATGGGTGCTTCTAAAGGTTTAAACCTTCAGCTCAGATCTTCTTAGAGTCTTGATCACAAATCTGTCATCATGAGAGAGATAGAATATGCTGCCACTTTTCCCTGGGGAAGAAAGCTCTCTCAATCCATCATCCCCACATATGGACATCATATACTCTGCAGCATCTAGTTTGAACATCTCTCTCAAATTCCTGAAAACAATATTCATCAGACTCTACTAGAACTACACATATATTAACAGAGATGAAGTAGGTCGCCTATTGTACATAAAGAAAAACTTCCTACAGATATCACGAAAAGGTTCTTGACTGAGGTCAACTAAAGCAAAAAAAAATTGCTCAAAAAGATTGTGGTGTGATATGAAGATGCTGACAATATGCATTATGACGATAGTACAGTAATCTTTCCAATACCAGCTATAACATGTACCTGAATACCATAGGACAGTAATCTTTCCAATAGAAGTCAACAGAATAGTGTGGAGGTGTAAATTGTGAGCCCTTCCTGGGAAAATACATCCTTATTCTAGCTCGTTCCCCAAAGTCTGAAGATCTCACTTCACGCATAGGAACCGGTGTAATCTTGCCAACTGTGTACCTGTGAACTTCAAGTAATACAGTACATGAGTTGTGATTGGAATAACATTGCGTAATTCTAATAACAAATGAAAATTTGAAAGCAGAAAACAAGTTTATATAAATAATGGACTTGTAGAAATCAATGATCTATAATAGAAGTGTCAAAACATTGATCCTTCTAACTTAATATGAAGCTGTCGACAGATTTGGCCTACAATTAGTGCTTCCATGACGTTGATCACTGTTCTTAGCATGTCACGCATGCCTCCTGAAGGCTTACAAAAGGACATATCCTTGATGTGACATTGATTCCATATATTGGTGGTTGCTGAAGATATAGGTACCATGTTATGAACTAAATGCAATAGCTAATAAACTTCTTTTGACTAAGCAATTTGGTCGAACTCATGTTACATACAACTACTTATACTCTATGTAATTTGTACCTCCCATGTACAAGATAACTTGACGTAACATGAGATAATACTTGCCCTGAAGGAACCACATGGCATAAGTGATACATCTGTTTGTTCAGATACAAGCATAGATTAGTGTCCATATTACTGGAGTTACTCGCCATGCCAAGGATATTTGCGATCATCCTCTGCTGCAAGATACATAAATAGCACAATGAAGATGTTTTGAATATATTATTTATCTATCTATCATGGTATTAAGGATTGAACTAAAGCCTTTAAGAATTCATTCATCGGGTGAAAACGTGCAACATGTAAACTTTAGGCCATAGTCAAGTTTCAAAGGAAGGATGTTAGGGTGCATGGGTTTGACGGGGTTTTGATCATTACTTGATAAGTAACCAACATAGCACAGTTTGAAGACTCGTGCGCATTAAGAGAGATTGACCTGCTGGTACTGGCCAGTTATAGCTGTTAGTGGCTTAGTGAGCCCTTTGTACTGGTATACTGGTGAGTCGATTTTAGTAACACCCATCTATAGTATTTTTCTAAACTGTCATAAATGAAGTATGTCCTCAAGAACAATCTAAACAATTATCTGATTTCACTTCTGGTGTACAGAAAAGAACTTCAGTAAACTTTTGGTCAGTGTAGTCAAAAGCGAGAAAAAGCGCGCTTTAAGCGAAGAAGCGAAGCGAAGCGCCCTATAGCGCTTTGATTCTAAAAAAGCGATGCGTTTTACTAAAGCGAGCAGAAGCGACCTAAAGCGACCGAAAAGCGACCTAAAAGCGCTCGCTTTTTTGCATAACGGCTAGTTTTTAATTTTTTACCTAATGAAGTTTTACAGCCGGCCCTAATCTTTTAAATTAGGTTAAATATTTACAAAACTAACCCTTTAACATAATATTATAAATACTAACACTTATTAACAATTATTAATCACACAATCTTCTCTTCCCACGTTTCATACTTCCACTTATCATTCTTTATTCCAAGCCGGCCCTACCACCATCCATCCAAGTTAAAGTTCAGATCTTCCCACGTTTCATACTTCCACTTATATTAGACTTTAAGCTTTAACTATTTGAATAAACTTCTCTTTTGTGGTCTTTTTAGATTGAAAATGAAGATTTTAAGATAATTATGTTTTTATTTAACCATTGTTTGCATACTAGACACTATTATATGCACAAAGGGTAAAAAGTTAATTGAAGCGCTCGCTTTTGTCGCTTCTCGCTTCTCGCTTTAGAAAAAGGCATGTCGCTTTGAGGTCGCTTTCGCTTTTAACTACCTTGCTTTTGGTATGTTAAATGAGGCCTTCCTCCTTGCTAGGTTGGAGTGGCACTAGGAATGTTTTCTAGATGTCAATATTGGGCTTAATAATGTATATGTAGAAAATATACAGAAGATATAGTCATCGCAGAAATGATAAACATCCAATGCAATGTGTAATTTTGTTGTCTTCACAAAAATTATCGTCTCCTGTTATAGTACCAGCAAATATGAACAAGAGTTTACCGACCAGAGAAAGTATAGTGTTCAAGTTTAGTTCATTTACCTGATACCTAGTTGCAGATTTAGCATCAGATAGTAGCTTTTATGGCCTTCAAAAATATCCACACATGATTTCTTCTTCACTTCACTTGCGAGACTTTTGTTGTGCTGTTTATTTTTCGGCCCTGGATTATTCTTAATCCGTTCTCTCATCAAAACACCTTGCATATACTCCCTTTCCCAGGCCACACTACTATCATAGTCTAGTTCACCTTCCCCTTCATCTGAGATATAAGATAACATGTCTGTATTTTCAGAAGCAGAAAACTCTCGAGTTGAGTCCCCAACGCTATACTCATCTTCAGGTGGTAGTCTCCTGCTTGATATTCGACCTGAGTCTCTAAAGAACCCACTAAACGTAATTTTTTCTGACACACTTCGTCCAACATTACGCTCGACATCCCTGAACCTCTCAGATCTGCCAGAAGAACCATCAGTTATCAGGCTTTTCTTCTTGTCGAACTTTCTGAAAGATGCATACTTACGTCCGGCAGTATACAATGTGCCTTGTCCATCCTTGAGACCCTTAGTCCATGTCCCAAAATAATAACTCCCATCTGCAAACCTGTAGACACCTGACCCATTTCTATAGCCATTTAACCAAGAACCATCAAACAGGTCACCATTTAGCCATTTCATCACCCCTCTACCACACATTTTTCCAGCTTTCCAGTTTCCAATATACATGTTGCCATTACTCCAAGCATACTTACCACTTCCTTCATGCATTCCGTCTTTCCAACAACCATCATAAACATCAGAGTTACTATATTGCTTTCTTCCAAGCCCATTCTGAATGTTTAACCTCCAGGAGCCTTTGTATACAGATCCATCAGGATTCGTCAATGTGCCAAAACCATGGAGATAGCCCCCAGAAAAATCACCCTCATAACTTGTGCCGGATGACCAAGAGATCTGTCCTCTCCCTGTCATTTTTCCATCTTCCCAATTACCTTCATAGACTGTACCATCTGCCCATGTGTATTTACCCATGCCGTGGGGGATTTTTCCCTTTACATCACCGAAGTAAACATCCCCATGTATATTTATCTCCTGACTCATCCTGAAACCATGAGGAATACACAGCAAAACATCAGAACCTGACTAGTAGATGCCATTTCAGGCTCAACAAGGTTTATTGAAAATAAAAAGAACTCTTAATAATTTGCATGATGCCTATAAACAGCTCAGAAGCATCCCCATTTAACTGATGTTGCGGTCCAAAATTCACATTCCAGACAATTTTTTCAGTAAACGGGATACGGTGCAATAAACTAGAAAAGATGTTGAATTAATTTGTGCAGTGGTCAAAAAATCAGTCCACTCATAACTTGTACCCAAAAGAGATTTCCTATTTCACTCCTTACATACCTCCCATTCTCTCTCGCAAACAAAAACTGAAATTTACTTTAGTGACCCAATTTACATTATTAACAACCCATCACATGATTTCTGCCAGTTAAACAAGTCTAGCATAGTATCGGGCCAGAAGATGGCAAACTCTATGTGAGGTATATGCAAGCTTATAGGATTAACAAGTTAAACGGAGTTCTCTACACATAACACATACCACATATTCGATTCTGCAACCTGGTAATCAACATTTGAGCAAATGGTAATCAACAATTTGCTATAAATAAATTAAATTCAAATTCAACAAGACACCTGGCACGTGAAGAAACTTCATGGATAACCTATCAATCCAAAACTGTTTATGGACCCAAAGTAATAATATTATTCATACCGTAACTTAAAGAGGAAGATATACGCTAACTCTATAACAAACCCTTTTGGTGTTAAAATCACTTATTTTCAACTAAGGATTGTTGACTTTGTTGACATGCAATGAAGAGCGAGGATCATTTTTATATATTCTTGTTAAATATGATTGGAGAACCTTGTTCCACATGGCTATATAGTAACAACACTTTTAAATGCAGTTGAGTTTTATTAATGTTCTATAGTCCTAAAAAGATATCAGTTCTGTGCAACCAAAAGTTTAAATACAGTCAGAAGGAACCAGTGAAGGTTTATGTAAGAAATAGTGTTTGTTGTTGGTTTTCCCAAGTCCTTATAATGATTCTATTTTATATCGTGAACCTTCTCATTGGCCTTTGACTATTGTCTTGGCTTTCTTCAATCTAAATTTTTAGCAATGAGTTGTGGCTCATGATAAAATACTGAAATTAATAAATTATAACTGTGCAATAAGATAAGATACATATATAGACTAAACAAAAGACAAGTGAATTGCCATCATGAAGGAATAGCTCCCCAGGAACAGTGGCGAAAATTACCACACTTATGTGCGTGCATATATAGATAGATGCTAGCATACAGCAGAGTTTAAGCACTTCATCTTATTAGAAGTATTACGGGATAGTTATTTTAGTTTTTAAGTTTCTGTAACCGTCGATCTTAAAGGGTTACACTGTTCATTGTATAGAGTTGCAACCGTTCTATGTATGTATATATACTTTCAAACTCCTGTATTATTTTAACATCTATCTAGCTATATATAAAACCGAAAGTGGAGTTTGGATTATTACAATATCAAATTCTTAATTCTGAATTCTCAATCTCATCCTAACATATCTACGCTCTTGAAGATAAGACACGGTAATAACAACACAACACATACAAAACGAAAAGGTAAAGCTTCATATCTGTCAAATGAAATTCAAATATCTCAATTCAATGCTAAGATCCCCCAAACTAAGAAATATGGTAAACCAAACCAGATCTAATGAACACACTTGTCACCAAAGCAGAGAACGTTTGAATAGTAAAAGCACCCATCGTATGAATGATGAATCACTTAACCACGAATAGATATTGTATTACCAGATCTAAAGAATACAAAACTATTAACTAAGATACACCTAGACGCCTAGTAATCTCCATCCACCCATTTTTTAAATATCTTATCTAAGAAACAATTGAAATCGAACACACACTTCTCCTTTCCATGCATCCAAGCTATTGTCTATTGAATATTAGTAACCAGTTGACTTTGACCATATCACACCTGATAACTTTCAACTAAACTAATCTATAATAATACGGAGTAATAACAAATCCATATTTTCCTAAAGTAGATAATCTACATCAACCAAACTCTAAAATCTAAAATTAATATCGAATTCAGAATGAATACTACCGTTGTTTGGCACACAAGCTTATTAGAAGATTATGCTTATTTTTTTTTTTTCAAAAAACACGCTACTTAAAATATAAGCTTTGTTTGGCACACAACTTATACTAACTAGCCGATATACGGCAACTTCATTATACCTATGTATACACTAATTTACGGCCACTAACCGATATCCAATTTAACGATTATCCTGATTAGTTACAAAAGACTACATATCCGGTATCCGATTGAGTTACAACTTGCAAATACAACATATTTAACCTATAGAATTCTGTATATACACTAATTTGACGATCACAACTCGATATCCGAATTCTACGCAGTCTAAACTATTCAAATTGATTCCGCAAATCCTAATCAGGAGTTTATAATAAGTAAGTTAGGATAGGAGATGCAGTTATAAAGAGATTAACAGCAAGTGAAATCAGCATAATGATACAGTGAAATTAACTAGTAGTAAAAAAATAAGAGGATAAGAGTAGTACCGGATGAATCGAAGTGAAATCGAATAGATAGATTCAGATAAAACTGAGGTAAATCATCAACAGTAAGTAAGATCCAGAGGTGAAACTAATAATTCTTCAATTAAACGGTTAGTGAGTTTGTGTGATTTTATAGTTAGTGTGTGTGTCTGGTAATGAAATGAAATGAAAAGGGGAATAAGAATAAGAAGACGTGGCAAGCATGCAAAATGATGATAAAAAGCCGTTGGATGGGAAATGATCGGGTGGAGTTGATTTGACTACTCCAAGACGACGCAACGAATAACATGAGTTGTTGTTATTAAATTTATTTTAGATACACAGACAAATCGAATATTTACTATTTTTATATTCTCGATATGTTGTAAATCATAAGCTATTCAATAGACTGACTATTCGTTTTAGAAAAATTATGTTAGAGTGATGTAACCGCCATCACTATCATCACCACAAACTAATAAGAGAATCAAATTTACAGCGTAAACATACTCCATTTAAAAACAAATATATTGTATACTCTAAAAAAACAAAAATCACACACACAACTTTCACAAGTCACTTGGTTGAGTTCTTTCATTTGTTCATGAAAGACGCGTGCTACCGAGGTGTGTGTTTTAGCAAAAGACACGTTAATGAAATGTCACTAAGATGAAAGACGTGTTTTTGCAAATGCCATTACATGTGCAGCCTTATTACATGATTATATGTATAGTAAAGTAGTGATGACTACATTCATCATCCTCATTTTAGTATTTTGAGAGCTATTGCAGTTGTAGGTATAACAACATCCAATTAGAAAAGATATATTTCGCTTTAAGTTATAGGTACATGCATGAAACTCACAGTTTATATTCAGTTTATACACATACAAAAAAAACATTAAAGCATCTATTATATATCATCTTGCCAAAGTTGCTATTACGCAGAGGGACGGTGCCGCAATAACAACGCCATACTCTCATACTCTCCACCTGCACCGTACTTGATGAGGTGTAATTTTATACATTTTTAAGGGGCCATTTAGCCTCTAAACTCGTACATATTTGATCATTTATTACCCTAAATCGTTTCTATTTGAGTCTTAGGTACTTAGGAAGCAAATGATGAAGAATGGCACGTTTTGGGCTTGATTGGACAAGAAAACGACAACGACGTGAAAAACACTAGGAAAAGGGCATGGGACGGCGTCATAAACACATGGTGACGCCATCACTTGCAGTTTACGAAGTTGATCAAGTTTCAGAAATTCCAAGTGACGGTTCAGGCAATGGAGACGGCCTTGAGCTGATGGCGTCATGACCAAGAAAGTAAAGAGCGACAACGTCACACTTCATAAGGTGACGCCATCACAATTAAGTCGGTGCACTTATCGAAACCCAATGACGGCAAGCTAACGGTGTCACAACTATTAAGTGACGCGCATCACAACTGTATTCCTATATATATTTTCGTTTTATTTTCATTAAAATGGTAGAATTTGTGGGAGATATTAGAGATAAACCCTGGCACGAATTGTACCAGCTTTTTAGGATTTTTAGCCCCCAAGAACTCCTATGTGTTGAAGAGATAAGTTTGTTAATTTAGTCATTCAATTATGTTTATTTGTGATTGTTTAATTACTTTACCTGCTTTTCTTTTCATTACTATGCTACGCTAGATTTATTAGTATTCGCTTAGAATTGCATGAAACCTAATTATTGATTATTGTGTATCGCTTCTTGTTGTCACAACTCGTAAATTCTGGTCTTTTCCCGAACTTTCACATTTACTATTCATCGGTTACTATTCATCGATCACTATTCATCATTTTACTATTCATCATTTTTTAGGTTAGTTTGATATTCTGAGAAGCGTTTTAAAATTTTACTATTCATAAAACACTATTCACCTCCGGAGAAAATTTGTCATTTATGCGTGAGTTGCGTCATTTCTGTATACGTACGGTTATTTACCTCATAAACGTTATCTTATGAGCTATTATTTTGAATAATTGATCCGACAATCCCAACTATGGTCCTAACACATTTTTATACTCATAATAATAATTTAAAATTTTTATTATTAATTTACCCGGTGTTTTGAAACCAATTGATACATTTTACGGTCGGAGCTTATTACTCCGTCGGTTTGCGTTATTTCAATAAGATAATTATTTTAACTTCCGATTCTCATCAGAAATAATATTTTACAACTTTTACAACTTCGTCGTATTTTATTTCACCTCGGGAATATTTATTTTTAGTTAACTCGGTACCCGATAACACCTAATACACAAATTAAACTAACAAATGCACAAGCTTTGGGGACAAGCTCATTTATTGAGCCACCAACAAGCTCCCCTTTTCCCTCCTTGTTTCCCTCCCTTTGCCCCCCTATGACCAACTTTTTGACCAAAGACCATATATATAAACTCCATTTCTGACATTTCTTCAAAAACAACAACATAAACTAGCAACAAATCCCTTTCTTTCTCTCTTGGGGTGGATCGGCCAAGACAAAGAACCAAGAAGAAACCATTAACTTTTGGAGATCAAGTGTTTAATCATGTCCTAATCATGATCTAGTTGGGGTTTGGTGGTAAAAATCCCTAGGTTTCTTATTCATTTTCATCCAAATCATCTCAAATCTTTCTTGTAAGTTGTCAAACTCTTCTTCATAATTTCTTCATGCTATTTTTATGGTCATATGATTTTCATACAAGGTTTACATGCATATGTTAGTATATACCACTCATTTATATATATAACTAACTTTTGATCCCTAGAAATAGATTATTGTTAGATCCTTGTTAGATCCACTTGATTTATGATGTTTAGGAACCCATGACACCCTAAGAAGGTGTATGGTAAGATTAGACTAGATTTGTGGTGATTGAAAGTGATTTGGTTGAAGTTGAAACAAGTTTGAAACTAGGAAAATGATTTTTGAAACAATAGATATACCTACTGTTGCTATTTTTAAAACGTGGGAAAATCAGTAGATGATGGGTAATTTTTGACCAAAGATTTAGAAAATACTTTCAAAAACGAAGCCGTGGGCGAAAGAACGGATTAAAACGAGTTAATAACGAAGGAGATATGATTTTCCGAATTTAACGACGAAAACTAGTTTTCTGAAAAACTGCTTGCTGATGAACAGTTGTCACGGGCTGTTTTGGGCATAAAACTTGATCTAGCCGTCCCGACTTATCAAAAATATGTTAGTATGTTGTCCCACGATTCCGGGAATGTAAAGAACATAGAAAACGAGCTTAAAACGACCAAGATATACACTTTTGAAACTAGGCGAACTATATATATATTTGACAACTTCTAATAGCACATATTCTCTTAAGTTATGGAAACACTATAAATCAACGCCAACGCTTATTTTCAAACTACGAGTGGTATAGGCTTCATATGCATGTACATTCATCGCATCCCCTCATAATTTAAGTAGATCGTATCATTCGTTCATTATAGGTCGCGGTTAGAGATCGAACCTCATTTCTGTGTAACCACTTTTGTCTTCGTAACTATCGTACCAGGTGAGTCATAGCCCCTACTCTTTTAAATTGTTTTGTCAACTTTTGGGGGAGAATACATGCTCGTTTTTACTTGAACTATTACTTGACTCTTTAAACATGGTTTTGACTTGAACTTTATTATGAACTTATGACTTGTCTTGACCTTTTGAACTTGACTTAAACTTTTGACCCTAATGTACCGTACGTACTATGACCCAAAGTCTCGCCATTTTTGGTGGAGCGTGCAAAGTCTCACCTTATTGGTGGAGCGTTCTTAACCCTAAAGTCTCGCCTTATTGGTGGAGCGTGCTAAGTCTCCCATGTTCGGAGCGTTCTTAATCTTATATAATAGTTGTATGATGTACTGTTCGTACATTCGCATTGTTCGACGCCTATTAGTAGTATGGGTAGCGCCATTAGAGGTCGGCCAACCTCTCGTCCACCATGTTACGGGACGCATATTATTTAATTAGGGGCTTTGCATGGCATACATTATTATATAGGTGGTGCTTATATTGTGACTTATTATTGACCACGGGTGCTTGACTACTAGACCTAAACTATTTAGCAGTGGATTGTAAACACACAGGTTACAAATCTCTTATGGCGGGACTTGTAACTGAGTGGATTTACGATGCCTTTGCTGTGTGATCACTTTTCTATAAACTTTATTTGTTAAACAAACTCTATGAACTCACCAACCTCGTGTTGACACTTTAGCGTGTATTTTCAGGTTCTAACCAATGGCACGCTACTGGAGGTTTTGGCAGGGTATGGCATGGTCATAGAAGACTCTGATTATTTATATGGGAACCGTTTTAAAACTATTTTAAGGGCCTATTTCCGCACTACTTTTAACGATGTAAATACAATATTTTTAACTTAACTATTTTATTCTAAATGATTGAAGTGAAAACCATTTTTGAACTTGTGTTGTAATACTAATTGAGTTACACCCCAGCTACACGTATGCTTCCGCTGGACCCGATTTTGGGGGTGTGATACTTGTTTAGTTAGTTTTGATATTGCGTTAGGAGTGGGAAAACTGGATGGGTCAAATATATTATTAGCTTGAACGTCCGACTAAATGCTTAGTTATTAATTAATTTGATGTTCATTGTATTTAATGTGTGAATTGTGTTTGCATTGTGAAAATTGAGAGTTAAAAAGGCATTCTTAGGTGCCGCTCAATTAGAACATAGTTCATCAAGTAGGAAGTAACCAACCCCGATTGATATTAATGAATACAACGCTTTAACTAAACAAGGACGTGAGAACTCGACTAATAAATAAGAGATAACTAGAGAGTAATGAGATTCTAAGTGAATACGCTTTTTTCTATCATACGAGTTCACCAATTTACCTTTATGCATACTAGTTACTTTAATTTAGTTTAATTATTAGTTTTAAAAACCAAACCTTTCAAAACCCAAGATTTTACATTGCTTTCTATAAAATATAAATTACAAAAATGATCACCCATCAACCCTTAGATTTAATTTGTTATACACTTCGAGCCTACCTCACTATTCCCCTAAAGAATGATCAATTCCCTATGTCTTACTTATACTACATTACAACGGTTAGGTACTATGCCTAAGAGGATTGTAAAACTTATTGTGGTGTTACAAAGCCACATCAGTACTCTCCTATCACACCTACACCATACTCTCATACTCTCTTCACCAAATTAACCATCAAACACTCGTAGTGATGACCACTAAACCAACCAGACAAACACCTTAAGTAAATACTACAATACCCCATAATACACTCACGTACACAAAACACAATAAAAATTGACATGGTTTTCTGGATAACTAAAACACCTGCAAATTTGTAGTTTCACACGTGGAGGGAGGGGCACCAAGAGGTGTTTGACGTGTTATGGTGATGCCATGTAAGCCAACCACGCGTAATGATATAGACAATTAGTCTAAGTATTAAGGATACATTATCTTATTCGCCTTGAATAGCAGAGATATAAATTACTACATATATAGTTAATAGTCGATTGCTCTATCATCAAATTAGTTAGGAACAATAGGTAAACCAATCTCAAATTAAATGGCTTCTTGATCTAATTTAAGGAATAAAATTCATTCTTCTTCCCTTATTTTTCCTATTTTATACAAATGTAAACATACATTCTCCATTTGAAGAATCAACACCGAAAAGAAATAGTGCTAGAAAGAAAAACTAATGAATACTATCTAATGATTATTATCATCACTTTACATGGGTATAATACTAGTTAACCTAAAATAGAGGAGTTCCTTTAATTCTTTGAATTTTTCTAGAATACTATTTTTTTCAATATCATTCAAAAAAGTTTGAAATAATAGTATATGAGTTTGACATATAGGCAAAAATGGCAAAGTCAAATATGTTGTTAGGAGGTGTACCAAGTGATGTAATATTTGTTTATTTATTATGAGTGTTGTTATAAAGAAAAATAGAATATGTGTGTTTATGATTTAAGTTAGTGATGGATATCACGCTAGACAAAAGTTGTAACAATGTGAAACCTAAACCTTACCAAAATGGAAACATATGATTTTGGAACAAATTTGTCAACATCATTTTGATTGTTTTAAATAGCAATAGGCTTGGCTTTTTTTCATGATTATTCGTTCTTTGTGCATCAATAGTTATTTGCATGGTACTCGCGTGATGTAAAAGTGAGAAATGTGTAGCAATGTTTTTTGTTACACTTTTCATGACAATAACTCTTTGAATGATGCAAATCTTTTAATGTGATTAAGTACTGATTTTTATTTTTAGTCTGTTATTTTATTTCCCTCCACAAAAAATTGAAAAGATAGTGTCAATATAACATTTGTGTGAGTTTTATTAAACAATATTTAAATTAATGCGAAAAAATAGAATGTCTTGTATTTGATTAAAAAAAACAACAACATATGAGGTTGACATAAAGTAAATGAAAGAAAGTAGTTTTTTTTTTTTTTTTTTTTTTTTTTTTTTTTTTTTTTTTTTTTTTTTTTTTTTTTATGACTAAATAATGTTTAATTATATTAGATGAACGTTATTCTAGTGATATTGCTATTGATTTTTTCAACATGTTGTTCATAATATAGATAACGGCTTTGGTTTACAAGCTTTATATTTTTTTTAAAAACCTGAATGACAGAAAGATAAGTTAGCAATTATAGTGATTTTGTAGTTCTGAATTTCTGATCACGAATGCAAAGTTGTGTTTACATAAAACTTTCGCGTGACAAAATAATACGTTTGTAAGCCTTTTAAGTGTGTGAAATCGAAAAAATATGCTATTACAGCTACAACAACTTGCAAACAGTTTGAAGCATTATTATTGTCATAAACTCAAGTCCGTATGTCTTATATTGAAATCAAATTCTACTCCTTGTCTTTATTGCTAAAACCAATATATAAAGTTCGATACAAATATTCAAAGTGAGTAGAGAACAAAATTCAAATTCATTCAATAAAGAAATCTTTATAGCCAGATGTGCACGTCTTTAAAATCAAACACTTGCCAGCCTTAAGGTTAAATAATGTAGCAAAATGTCTATAAATTCGAATTATTTATGAGTGTACAATATACGCTACTCATATTAGTATTTAATTTCAACATGGTCGGTTGTTATTTTACTCAGATGAATAGAAGATATTTTTGGTTTAAGGCATGCTTACTGATGACTTATAGTCTATATTTGGGTCACGAGCCCAAATGATAAACATTACTTGACCCAAACCCACCACAAGTGGGCTATTATAAACACGGCTTGGGCTCACGAAGCCCAAAGCCCAACCAAACTTAACCGGGTATGCGATAAGGATTACCTATTCATGGAATAGATATCTTTACCCCGGATAAGCATTACGTATGCGAAAAGTAAGGAGCAAGAAACCTACACGGTTTCAGCCCCTATATAAGGAATGACATCTCTCATTCAAAGGTACGATATATAAAACCCTAACTCTCTACGAGAAACTAAAATCGATTATTTACTCTCACGCCGGAGTCTAATCGGGGGAAACAATCCCTCGATAAGCCTAACGGTGTTGTTTATTTTCTTAGTGCGCAGATAACAAGTACTAGGAACCGAATTGATACGAGAGCAAGAGCCAATAACCAGGAACGCCCAACTTTTGTATCAACAAGTGGCGCCATCCGTGGGACCCTACTAAGAACTAGGATGACAAAGCATAAGAATTCAAGCCAGCGGACTCCGTAGTCAGAAAAACGTGACCATCAGAGGAAGAATCAACAAGATCCGACCTCCAGACAAGTCGCTGGGACAACCAGCGCACCTAGTCACCCAGAGGCGGGGACAACCCAACCTCTTCCAGCGGTAGAGTTACCTATAAGGACTACCCAAATCACCCCAGTAGTCCCAAGTGTTGAAGAACTCCAACGCACCCTCTTCACTACTCCTCATCAAACTATACCCGCAGTAAACAACACTGCTCCGCCAGGCGCGCCTGACCGAGATAGGGCGCCTAATACTGAGGCAGAAATTCTTGCAACAACTGAGGATGCACCCGATCTAACTTTGGGAAACTTTGTATCCCAAAATTATAAAACCCTAATCGCCCTCATGCAGGAAGAAGCAAGAAGAAGGGCAAGTACGAGCCTACAAGCTCGGCTCAATTTTGGTCCTGAACGCGAACCATCACCACTGCGCCACCCACGAGGAAGACGCGCATAACGTATCACTATCCATGATAGGTTGGGTACGACATCTGATTCACTATATTCAGAAGACAGCGAGAGGCGCACTAATGTTCACTCCAGACTTGGCAGTCGAGGAATACAAGATCGATTAGGGTCTCAGCATTCGCCAAGCCAAGGATCTTCCAAACCTGGGAGTAGGAGGATTCAAGACAGATTGGGGAGAAGAAGATCCCCAAGCAGAGATCCCTCAAGCTCTTCTTCTGAAAGAAGCCGGCGCAAGCGCCGAAAAAGAGACTACCCTTCTTCCAGCGACTCCTCGGACAACGAGGATAAAGAAACCGGACACTGGAAGTCAAGAGGAAGACGTCGCGAGGAAAAGAATGAAGATATGTCTCTCCCATGGCGACGCCAGAAAATTGATGCGTTTACACGGCGCATCAGCGATTACTCAGACCGCAAACGCAGGCGCATGCCCGCTAACGTGAAAACATATGATGGAACAGGTGATCCAGACGATCACCTAAAAATTTTCGAATCAGCCGCAACTATCGAAAACTGGCCACAACCTGTGTGGTGCCACATGTTTAATTCCACGTTAGTAGGAAACACGCGCACATGGTTTAGCAAACTCCCACGTAGGAGCATCGGTGGATTTGAGGAATTACGGAAAGCATTCCGCCTCAACTTCACCCAGCAAAAGAAGTGCGCTAAAAACCCTGTGGAGCTAGCAAGAGTGAAACAGCGTCAAGGGGAATCAACCAGCGCTTTTATGGAACGTTTCAAGGATGAGTGCATACAAGTCAAAGCATGTCCTGAAATCCTAAAAATTTTAGGGTTCATGAATGGGATCAATAACCCAGAACTCATCCGGAAGCTGAACGACAAAGTTCCACAGACTTTTGATGAGTTAACAAAGCGCACTAGATCCTTTATACAAGGAGAAGCAGCTGCTGTGGATAGCAAAAAAGGTTATTCAAACTATAGGCAACAAGAACAGCCGCGGAGACAATCCAATGATCAGAATAACAACCGCAGCAGGAATTACCGCAGTGGAAGAGACAATGACAAATATACCCCTCTTACAAAAACTCCGAGAGAAATATTTGTAACAGAAGGTGCGAACTTCCCAAAACCACCACCAATGCACACTGCAGAAGAAAAGCGCATAGGGAGCGGATACTGCAAGTACCATGGCCAAAAAGGCCATACAACGAACGAGTGCGTCCAACTAAAACAACTAATTGAAAAGCTAGTAAGAGAAGGCAGGATGGACCACCTCGTCAAGAACATCAAAGAGGGGAAAGATAAACAGAGAAACGGGGGTAAGAAAGAACCCCCCAAGGAAAAAGCTGATACTATATACATGATACAATCATGGCAACGCAAGATAAAGCAAAAAGTCAGCCAAAAATTCTCTCCAGAAAAAGAAATATCTTTCCCTACTATAGCTGCGGACAACGCAGTCGTGGAACCTCTAACTATTGAAATACATACAGGAGGACATGATATCCACCGCATGTACATCGATGGAGGAGCATCCGCAGATATCCTGTACGATCACTGTTTCAAAAGACTGCAACCCGAGATTCAAAGTCAATTGATACCAGCAACAACGTCATTAACAGGATTCACAGGAGAAAAGATCTGGCCCATGGGGCAGTTACGCTTGTTGGTGGTCGTAGGAGATGAACAACACTCAACCGCAACATGGATAAACTTTATGGTAATAAAGTCCCCTTCACCATACAATGGTATCATTGGGAGACCGGGAATATCATCCATGCGCGCTGTACCATCCACAGCGCACGGAATGCTTAAATTCCCAGTGGAAGGAGGAGTTGTCACCCTCTATAACACAACAGTACCACCAAGAGAATGCATCGCAGTAACAGCTGAAGCAGAGACTATTCCAGAACAGCGCACGAAAAAAACGCCAAATTTAAAAGTCGCTATTCATCCAGATTATCCGGAACAACAAGTTTCGATTGGAGGATCTTTATCTGACAAAGGTAAAGCAGCTATATGCGCACTCTTGCAAAAGAACCTAGACATCTTTGCATGGGAACCAAAGCATATGACGGGAGTACCGCGCTCTATCACAGAACATAAGCTACAAATCCGACAAGGATACCCTCCAATACGACAAAAGAAACGCGGCCAGGCCCCAGATCGTGCAAAGGCCATTCTGGAAGAAGTACATAAACTCGTAGATGCAGGCATCATGCGCGAAGTATACTATCACGACTGGCTTTCTAACCTAGTTATGGTAAAGAAGAGCGATGGCAGTTGGAGGATGTGCGTGGACTTCACGGACCTCAACAAAGCATGTCCGCAGGACTGCTATCCACTGCCAGAGATAGACTGGAAGGTCGAGTCCTTGTGCGGATACCCTTTCAAATGCTTCCTAGATGCATATAAAGGGTATCATCAGATCCAGATGGCAGTGGAAGATGAAGAAAAAACAGCTTTCCACACCAGTAAAGGAGTATACTGCTACACAAAAATGCCTTTTGGCCTGAAGAACGCAGGCGCGACATACCAACGACTGGTGGACACAGCCTTCGAAAAACAAGTAGGCCGCAACTTGGAAGTCTATGTTGACGACCTTGTCATCAAAAGCCATACAGAGGACGAATTGGTGCGCGACATCGAGGAAACATTCAGAACATTGAAGCGAATAAACATGAAGTTGAATCCCAGGAAGTGCACCTTTGGCGCAACCGAAGGCATGTTCCTCAGATATTTGATAGAACCCGATGGAATCAAACCTTGCCCAGAGAAGACAAAGGCTGTTATTGATCTCCCCTCCCCGTGCACACTCAAAGAAGTCCAGTCACTAAATGGAAAGTTAGCAGGGCTAAACCGCTTCTTATCTAAGTCAGCAGACAAATCTCTTCCCCTCTTTAAAACACTCATGAAGTGTACAAAAAAGGGAGACTTTCGCTGGACTAACGAAGCGGAGGAAGCTTTCCAACAACTTAAAAACCATCTGACATCTCTTCCCAAACTCGTCGCACCACGACCAGGGGAAGAACTAATCATGTACTTATCGGTAACCCATGAAGCAGTTAGCGCAGTACTATTGACAGACAGGAACTCCGTCCAGACACCCATATATTTTGTAAGCAAAGCCCTAAAGAAAACAGAGACTAACTACAGCGCTATGGAAAAGCTGGTCTTGGCTCTAGTGTTCGCAGCCAAAAGGCTGCGCAGATACTTTCAAGCGCATCCAATAGCTGTAATCACTGATCAGCCAATTAAATAAGTTATCTCTAAGCCTGACGCATCAGGACGCTAACAAAAATGGAGTGTACTGCTAAGTGAGTATAACATCTCATACAGACCGCGCACTGCAATTAAAGGACAAGTCTTAGCCGATTTTATCGTGGAGAAGCCAGACAGCGACAGCCCGACATCTGCAGCTAAAACAGATTTACAGGAACCCTGGATTCTGTTCACAGATGGGTCTTCATGTGTAGATGGATCAGGCGCAGGCCTTATTCTTACAAATCCAGAAGGTATGGAATTCACCTATGCGCTACGCTTTGAATTCACAGCCACAAACAATGAGGCAGAATACGAAGCCCTACTAGCCGGACTACGCATCGCAATCCAAATGGGTGTTCGCAACCTAGAAGTAAATGTAGATTCGCGACTAGTCGCTAACCACGTGCTAGGTGAATATGAAGCCAAGGATGAACACATGATCCAATACCTGGAAAAGACAAAATCTTTGATAAAAAACTTTGATAGGTTCACAATAAAACAGGTGCCTAGAGGAGATAACAAGAAGGCGGACGCACTCAGCAAGATCGCATCCACAAGCTTCGCACACCTCTCAAAACAGGTATTGGTAGAAACACTAAAAAACAAGTCAATCTTGGAAATGGAGATATCAACGGTGATAGAGGAACAAGATCCTACATGGATGACACCTATCATCGAGTTTATTAGCAAGGGAACCCTACCCCAAGATCATAAAGACGCTCGAAGACTACGGCGCACAGCGCAACGATTTGAATTACGCGACAACGTACTCTATCGACGGTCTTTCTTACAGCCATGGCTCAGATGTGTTGGACCCCTTCAAGCAGACTACGTACTCCGCAAAATTCACGCTGGATCATGTAGTATGCACTCAGGGCCACGATCCGTGGTGGCAAGCGCTCTAAGGTCTGGATACTATTGGCCAACAATGCATCGCGATGCACGCGATCTGATAAGAAAATGCAGCAATTGCCAAGTACATAGGCCAATTCCGCGCCGACCACAACAAGAGCTAACACCAATTACCTCACCATGGCCATTTTACAAATGGAGTATTGACATCGCTGGACCTTTCCCTGTCGCAGCTGGAGGAGTAAAATTCCTCATCGTAGCCATAGACTACTTTACGAAGTGGATCGAAGCAAAAGCGGTGGTGAACATCACGGGAAACCAAGTCAAACGCTTTGTATGGGACAACATTGTCTGTGATAACCCATTCAAAGATTGGTGCGCACAATTGAACATCACACAACACTTTGCTTCAGTCAAACACCCACAAACCAATGGCCTAGTTAAGCGCGCAAACCGCAGTCTAGGCGAATGAATAAAAGCGCGCCTTGACAGACACAAAGGAAGGTGGGTCGATGAGCTCTCGCATGTCCTGTGGGCGCATCGCACAACAATCAAAACCAGTACTGGCGACACGCCATTTTCCCTAGTCTATGGAACAGAAGCCGTCATACCAGCTGAGATAGGAATGCCAACTATACGCACAGCAGAGGTCAACGTCACAACAAACGACGAGGAACGGCGCATAGACTTGGACATACTGGAAGAAAGACGCGAACGCGCAGCTATACGCGAAGCAAAGGCTAAGGCAAAAATGAAGAAGTATTATGATGCAAAGGTCAAACACACTTCATTCAGACCGGGAGACTTTGTTTACCGCGCCAACGACGCGAGCCACGCAGAAGACACAGGCAAGCTCGGACCTAAATGGGAAGGACCTTACGAGGTCACAGACGCGCTCGGCAACGGCGCATACAGACTGCGCGATATGGAAGGTCAAGACCTAGCGCACACCTGGAACATCTGCAATCTTAAAAAATGTTACTTCTAGGATACGGCCCTTACACAGACATCCTCGCATCCTACGTGATGCCCAATAAGTGTTTGTTCTTTTTCTTTCCTAGGAATCGTATTTTTCTTATTTTCTTTAACAACTTGCAAGTATCAATAAAATGTTATGGTTTTTAGCTAACTCCATAGCGTATTTTACTTTATTGCATACATAATAAATGTCAATATTGTTATCTTACATTTTTATTGCCTACATGGCGTGCATGCACCACTTAAAGACCCACGAAGGCATAAAGGATAAGTTAACCTACTAATTCACTCGTTGAGTAAGAGGGCTGCAAACCCATCAACATAGGATCACGTATCCTTGCTAAGCGCCTTACTCTTGAGACGTCAAGGTAAGTTTTGCGTTCGCACCCCACGACGGATGCGCACATACTAAGTACACTGTACAAGCTTAGCAAATAACGAGCCAAAACGATTGGTCAAATACCAAAACTTCGCAAACAATGCAAGTATCTCTTAAAGTCACGCACTTAAAACACTTGGTTAAATAATTTATCGCAAACAATGCAAGTATATTTTAAATCACGAACTTAAACATAAAATTATCTTATTCATAAGTTATTTACAAAAATTACAAAGGCAAAACATAACATACAAAAAGCCTATATGCTATGGCGATGCTCAGGACTCTCCTCCGGGGCGGCTGAACTCCCCGCTTCCTGCAGCGTCCTCAAAGTTAAGGCATCCTGCATAGACACGGTTGGAACGCTTACAGGCACACCATCTGACCTGGGGATGTGTGCAGCGCCAATGCCACACATCACTGCCTTACCCTTAATACCCTTCTTCACAGCAACCCTCTGCTCATGTCGCTCCAGCACTTCTTTCAAGGGAATCTCCCTCTCAAGAGCAAAGGGTTTGAGGATGTTGCGAGGCCGCGCGAACACAGGAACTTGAAGCTGCGAAACATCAGGTTTCAGATAGTAATCTGATTCCCCTTCCCCATTTTCCCCAAGATGGCGCTGCAATGTCAACCCCGCCATCAGTACATCTATGGGGTCATCTTGATCGCGCTCCAGCCTCCCAATGTGCGGCAACTCAAGAACCTTCAAACCCACCATTGCTTGTAGCAACTCATCATAAGCTGTGGGGCTGTACCCAGGGACTTCCGCCAAGTCCTTCTTTAGCAGCTTGGCCTCGTGGAGATCCTCCATAGCCTGTGATCTACCACGCGCCATCGCGCAATGCACCACCTTCCCAAAGGCGTCCACTACCTCCGGGGACTCTAGTGTGCCCATAGCTGCTAGGCGCAGTCCATGGCTAATCAACCACCTACATTCACAAAGACAATTTGTATAAGTAAAAGGCATGGCGATAAAGTTATTATGAAGACAAGTAAACAAAATACCTTCGCTCAGCAATGGTAGACATCAAATGAGGATATAATTCCTCGTCATACTCAATGCTGAGGCCACGCAGCTTAACCTCTTGCACCTGGAGTATCTTCAACATCTCCTCCTTAAACTTGTCGATGCTAGCGTAGTGCTCCACCTTCTTTTCCTCCAAGAAACGCACAGCAAATGTCAAGTCAGACTTGTAATGGTGCAGCTCTCCGCGCGCCTTCACCACCTCAGCCATGGCGGACAGCTTCTCGTGGGTTATCTTTTCAGCATGCGCCCGCGAGGAATCCAACTCCACTTGCGCATTAGCCAACTGCGCACGGAGTCTCGCCAACTCCTCATCTTTCTGGGCAAGAGCACTGCTCTCCCCGACATACTTCTCTTTTAGCTGAGCCACCAGCTCAGCTTGGCGCGCAGCAGTCGCAGCCAGCTCATCCATCAGCTGCTGCGTCTCTCCACCATCAGCAACCTTGGCTTTCCCCTCCCTGTTTTCATTATGTGGAGAGGAAACCTCATCAACGAAGGCCCCATCATTCTTCGCAGCATCATCCCTACGCAATAAATAACAGTTAGTAAATATTACAACAAGTAATATAATAAAAAAAAGGGGATAGAGATGATAAAAACGCAGACACTTACAGAAACGGAGAAGCCTCAGCAACCTTCAACCGCGCGCCAGAAGTAGACGTCTCTTCCGCATTAGACTCCGCGTCCCTAATGACGTGTCGACGCCTCTTCCTGGTGCCACTGCCTCCAGCCTCTCCTTTGCACTTAACATTCTGCGCAACTTCTTCTTTCAGCACCTCCTCAGGATTAAGGATCTTTATGCTGTCAGACGACCCCGATTGCGCCTCCTTGTGCGCCACTTCCACAGTGGGCGTCACCTCCACAGTGGGCGTCACCTCCACAGTGGGCGCCACCTCCGCATCGGGCGCCACGCTCTGAACAGGTGTCACTTGGAGCGGTGGCGTGTTCTCAGGGACCGCCTCTGGCAGGACGGTCAAATGACCCTCCGTCGCCTCCAGTAGGGGCTGCTCACCTTCCCTCAGAGGGCGCACCCCTATAGTTACCAGCTTCGGCTTGTCCAGCTTAACCACAGCAAACAGATCCATCTCTGCACACATAAATAAAGCAAGAAAGAAAAAAAGGGATTAGTTATTAAAAACGCACATACAAAAAAAAAAAAAAAGACTTACAAAGCTTGAAGTAGAAGGGATGAACACCCACCCCGGCCATCCTCACTCAGGAAAGTAGGCACCTCATCCGCAGCGCCAAAATAAGCGCGGCTCAACCCCATATGCACCAAAAACTCCTCTGGATAAGGGTTAATGGCCAGTCGGTTGACATCCAGAATCTGCGCGTCAGCCAGCCTGTAGGAACCGGGTGCGGGGCGCCCATCCCTTGGCAATGTATCCTGAGTATAAAACTCATGAGGAAAGGGAAAGACTACATCATCAACCCAGAAAAAGAACTCCCTCCAATTCTTTAGGGCATCTACCTTCTCAGTATAACATTGAAGCGCCCCCTGACGCTTCGCAAAAGAAACCCAACCATTTGACCACGTCGTGTAGTAAAAGGAGTGGAACAAGGCCACGGTCGGTTCTATCGCAAGTAAACGGCAGTTTACTTCAAAATTCGACACCTTAGCCGCACCTATACAGTGCAGCTGAGAGATGTGAAGGCGATAATGATTGAGCAAATCGCTCAGAAAAATATATATGGGTACGCGGTAATTCGCGTACTCAAAGAATTTCGTGTATAGCCCTATTTTCCTTTCGGGGAAATCAGCTATACACGCATCCACATCTGGAGCCTCTGGATGGACATCCAGAGGCACGAAATAGTCAGACGAAAATTGAGTAACATCCTCAACGGTCATCGCGGAGCGAAAATCCTCTAACTGGGCAACCATCTTCATTAAATGACGAAGTGAAACGCACACAAAATTACCTACGAAAGTGCAGTATTTTCTTTGCAAAAATCTTTCAAGGAAAGTGAATAGTGATAAGTGTGTATTTTACTGTGTGGTTGTAAAAAGTGGGGCGGTGACTCTTATATAGGGAGTAAAAAAACCCTAGTTTGTCTCCACGTGGAATCCACTCACAAAAACGTATGGCTGGAGCTGAACCGGTACATACACTTTTTCTCGATTTCCGAGGGCTACGTGGACACCACCCCCGATTTTTGAGGTATCCGTTTGAAATACTTATGGTTAGGTGCATTGCACTTAAAAATAGGCAGTAATATTTCCTTGGTCTCCCGCCACGCTTACCACTGATAATATTAAGTCTAGTATCCGCGGATACGAGCCGCGCACACTAGACTGGGGGGACATGATGACGTATAGTCTATATTTGGGCCACGAGCCCAAATGATAAACATTACTTGGCCCAAACCCACCACGAGTGGGCTATTATAACGAATAACGGGCCATAATAAACACGGCTTGGGCTCACGAAGCCCAAAGCCCAACCAAACTTAACCGGGTATGCGATAAGGATTACATATTCATGGAATAGATATCCTTACCCCGGATAAGCATTACGTATGCGAAAAGTAAGGAGCAAGAAACCTACACGGTTTCAGCCCCTATATAAGGAATGACATCTCTCATTCAAAGGTACGATATACAAAACCCTAACTCTCTACGAGAAACTAAAATTGATTACTTACTCTCACGCCGGAGTCTAATCGGGGGAAACAATCCCTCGATAAGCCTAACGGTGTTGTTTATTTTCTTAGTGCGCAGGTAACAAGTACTAGGAAGCGAATTGATACGAGAGCAAGAGCCAATAACCAGGAACACCCAACTTTTGTATCAACACTTACATATGAATAGTTGAATGTGTTTACGTTTTTTTTCTAAAAAAAGAAATTAAGAACTAGTTAATGGTTATGTTTGGCGACACGTAGCAGTAGCAGTAAGTAGTAAGCAGTTGGCAGTAGCAGTAAGCTGTAAGCAGTAAGTAGTAGTTATTTATTTAAAAAAACATGTTTGGTAACGTAGCTATAGCAGTAATTATAAAGTGTAAAATTACGAAAAAGGTCATATACACATTAAAATAAAAAAATGATTAAACAAATGGGGGTATATATGTAATTTCAGTATTTAAACGCTTGAAGCAATTCTGGAAAGCTCATTCAAGAAGCATTTCATTTTGAAGCGGTTAGGATAGTTTCAACCGGTATTAGAGACGTTGCCAAACAAGCTTTTCATCTAAACGCTTATCGCTTACCGCTTGTCACTCTTAAACGCTTTCTTACCGGTTGTTGCCAAACATGACCAGCGCGTCTAAATGTCAAATATGTTTTTCAAACAAAGAGAATAATATCTCTGTATTGTTAGTCTTGCATATTCTATGGTATTTGATTCTATATAGTTATGGAGATTAATATATTATTGGTTGTTTCATTTATGATGGCCGAATATGAACCATTTCCATTAATCTATTTTGCACTTGTTAAATGCATGTGTATTAAATATCGATTACTAGATACGAAAGATATCGAAAAGGTTTATTTAGGGTCCGCTTGGTTCAAAGTGGGGAAAAGAAAAGGGAAAGGGAAAAGAAAAAGAATGCAAAGGAATGAGTGAGGTGGGTAATCAATACCTTACCCCCCAATTTAATCTTTAATGGTTGATTACCCACTACGGGGTAATCAATACATTACCCCTCCTTTACCAAGCACCATTATTCAAAGAATGTGGGCACTTTTCAATTCCTTACCTATTCCCCACCCCTCCTTTACCCCCCACCAAGCACCCCCTTAGTTACATAGCAACTCAAGATTGGTATAATCTTTTCAATGTAAAGAAACTATGTGGATAACATAAATAAATGCACGAATAAAGTCCATTTTGTGTAATAAAAATAAGATGTTTCGCGGGTACACTTAATCGTTGATTTCACTCAAGCTTATTCTTGCGGTTGAGATTTTCTCAATGGTATAAATATCGTTTGAAAAATTGCCGTAAGTTGTAACACTAATTTAAAAGCATAAAAACTATCTTCATAAAACAATATAACTTATGAGAACAACATATTAACAAATACATGTGTCTTTGGATTGTGGCCATCATTCATCGTTCTTCAAAATTGTTGTACACTTAGCAATTTCATTTTGGATCTTTCTTTATTAAGTTGTCTAGCAATTTTTTAATATTTATTGGAATTACTCCTCCCACACGAATAGATGTTGAATAAAATTTGATCACTTTATATATGCTGTTGAGTTATGGATTTTTGATACAGCTCACCCTGGTTTTTAACTTAAAACAACATCACCATTATTTGAGAAATTAAAGATTAGATTGCTTAGAAAATAAAATAAAATAAAATAAAATAAAATAAAAAATCAAACATTTAACACTCTGTTCTCAAGATTACTTTAGAGGAGGAAAGGAAAGAAAAGTAAAGAAGAGGAAGTAGGAGGAGGTGAAAGTATGGAAATCTAGTAATTCAGTCATTGTTCTCAAGTTTAATGTGGAACGAAGACAAATGAAAGGAGGTTGCACTAGTATATATATTTTTTTAATTCATGATTTATAAATATACCAACATACCCTTTTAAGCAAAAGATACAATTATCCAGGATCTTCAAACAATATAGCAACCACATAAATCTGGGTTTAATCTTCCATCTTGATTTTTTTTAGAAAGGTCCTTCTTGATTTGCAAATCCACTCAAAAAATAAATACCCATTCGACCAAAAAAAAAAAAAACATACGAACATATGTTCTTTCAACAGAAAAAGATACAACTAATCCTTTGCTTTCTTGGCAGAAATCCTTTCAAGATTATTCCTTGAAACTAAACCCAACAACTGATTGGTTAATATTTACATATATAAAACTCCAACAAATGATTCGAAGATGGATAATAATTTGAAACAAATCCTTATAAACAATGGTTCAAATTAAGGTTTTAAAATTATGGATTTGAGAAGAAGATATGGCATTTATGAATTTGGGAAGAAGAAATGGCAATTTTTTTATTTGGGCATCTATGAATTTGGTAAGAAGATGTGAGTGATAAATTTGTGACAGAGACAAAGATAAGAGGATGGATAAGGGGTACTTTTGTCAAATACATTTTTATAATACCTTTCATTCGTTTACAGCCCATATATGGGCGGAAAGAATTGGACAAAAAAATCAAAGAAGCATCCTCCCTTTTCACCTCCCACCCTTCACTTTCCTTCCTCTAAAAAAACTAAAGAACGTGAATTATTTATGTGGCCCCTCATTTCCCTTCACTTTCACTCAAAAATGAATCTTGAGAACACAGAGTTAGAGAAAAATCATAAAACAAACATATTGGTGGGCTTTTATTAAATCAAAAGAACAATCAGGCTTTCTTTACTTTGGTCGCTAGCCCAATTGTTTTGTCACAAGTCACATATTGGTGGGCTTTTATTAAATGATACTACGTATTAAACAAACAACTTTTCACATGACTTAATAAATTAAGTTTTTTCATATTAATTCAATTAAGTTGAATTCAAACACCATTTAAGAAAAACTAGGGGTGTACATCGGTTTTCGCGTTTTTCAGTTTACTCGATTCAGGTTATTTGGGTTGAAATTTTAATCAGCCAAAATCGAAAATCGAACTGAACCAACTACAAACTGGATTAAACTTGCAACCGAATTTGAACTCGCTTTGATTTTTGGATTCGACTCGTAAAGCCCGAATTTTCAAATTATACATATTTATAATACCAAATGTATATAACGAGGAAAATAAAAACCGCATGTTGTTGCGGGAATATTTTTCATTCATTTGCCGTTGTGTTTGCATTACGAAAAATCAAATAATAAATATTGTTTATTGAGACCTCTTGCGATATTTTTATCAAACTCGATCATTATTCTAACGTCTAGTTGTGATAACATGAGTCTTTTATCTCTTCACCAACAAGGTTATTTTAACGGTAATTCCTTCACATACGACACTCTCTACTCTAACTAATGTATATATATAATGAGAAAATCATACTCGTACATATAACATCTATATATCATAATGTAGTTTTGTGAAAAATTAGATTGAGTGAACAAAGTGATTGTTGTACAAGTTTTTCATTTACGTATAGTTTCAATGTTTATTTGAACTTTTATTTGAGGTTACACATTTGATGAAAAATATTTGATGGAATGTCACACGTAATTATCGTCATGACCCTTGGTTGAGAAGCATTAGTAAGCCAACTTTATACGGAGTATTATGTTTGGTATTCCACGTACTCACTTAGATTTATTTAACTTCACTTATCATTAACAAAAAACAAAAAAAAAAAAAAAAAAAAAAAAAAAAAAAAAAAAAAAAAAGGAGAAAAAATAATAATAAAATAAAAAATAATTGTTTATTCACTGGACACCAACGGAATTTTGCCAATTGAGCTAACTCCACATTTTATCAAACAACCAACTTTATTTTAGTTAACCTTATTTGGATTATTTGTTAATCACATACTAAACGATGCTGTTAGCTTCACCTAACAATTAACAAATGATTAGTTAGATATTTCATTCTCATAGTTTTGACTTTAACGTTTTTAAGCCTGCTGGTCTACAATTATGTGCTTATTCATAACATTCTAGAATGTAAACCAACAGACTTAAAAACATTAAACAAATAGTTATATAAAATACTAAATACACGGATTTTATTCTAGTGTGTTTTTAATTAAACAATATTTTTTCAAATACGCTGTTCTATCTTGACTTATAACAATACTACAAATGTACAATCATTTGACTCATAAGAAAACACAGCCATTTAACTCAATTAAAATCACATGGTTTATTCATTATTGATATTGATACTTTTAATCAAAACATAATGTTTTTCCAACAAAAAGAATAATATCTTCGTATGCATATTTTATCATATTTGATAGGTTGTAGAGATTAATATAGTATTGGTTGTTTCATTTATGATGGTCGAATATGAACCCGATTCCATTTAATCTATTTTGCACTTGTTAAAAACATGTGAATTAAATATCGATTACAAGATATGAAAAGATACAAAAAAAGATTTATTAAGTTACATATCAACTCAAGAAATGCAATATAATCTTATCAAAGTAAAGAAACTATGTGGATAAACATAAATAAATGCGCAAATAGAGTCAATTGTGAGATAAACAGGGTGTTTGAAATTCACGTAATTGTCTTAGAGCATTCCCATTCATATAGTTGGTTAAACTTTAACACAATGTCACGTCAGCGCCACATCAGCTTTAACACTTTCACCTTAACTCACAAAAAAAATACCCCAAATCATAACTCAGCTTTCACTCAACAACAATTTACAAAAACACTCATTCATTTATGGGGGAAAGTGATTTTTTTTTTTTTTTTTTTTTTTTCAACTAGGCCTTAACTCCACGTTAAGGAGGTAACATGGGGTGTTAACGCAGCTTTAACACCGAGACACACAATGGCTAACGCACCTTAACGCGAGTTAAAACACCCCTTAACGCACGCCCGGCGTTAGGGTTGGGATAAAAAACTATATTCAGAAAGTCATATAAAAATTATTTATAACTTAATATAGAAAAATGTCTAAAAATAAAAAAATGCGTAATAAACTAGAAGGTCTCTACATTAAATCATATCTTATTTAAATACGACTTAAATCAAAATTTAAATTCAAATGGATTTGCAAACTTCAATGCAATAATTTTAGTAACTCTGTTTATAATGTTGATAAAAAAGGGAACCGTGAATAAAAAAATAATTTAAACCACCGGTTGGGTCATCAAAAGCCCGTTTGAGAAAAAATAGATGGCTTTTAAAAAGTGTATAACTAAGGGTTATTTTCACATATAGGTAACGAACTTAGAAAAAATTTCCGTGTTATGTAACGAACTTACAAAAATATTAAGTTAAGTAACAAAAGTTTCAAAAACCGTTAAAGTTAGGTAATTTTACCCCATCTTGCAACTGGTAACCTGTTGACCCGGTAATTTTGTTTGACTAGTATATTTGACCACCCTTTCATACTTTTTCCCCCCAAAATTGTCAAGAACCCTAATCCCCAAATACGCTAACCCTAATTCCCAAAATTCAGAAACACTAATTATCAAATCCATGTAAGATTCAACATGGGTAAAGGTAAACCCGACAAGAATCGACCTTTCACAGTGAACCTAAAACATGAGGGTCTATTTACAATAAAACCGTTTGCTTATATGAACTATGATGAGAAGCAAATTACGGATCTTAACTTTGAAGGTATGTCATGTGTTCAACTCTTTGATGTAGTTAATCATTTAGTGCATGTTCCACTTAAGAGACTTTATTATTGCAAAATAGGAACCTCATTAAGGATAGGTATTAAGGAGATTAGGAATGATGATGATGTTCAGGCATTTGTAGCATGTGGTTATGAATCAAAATGGGTTGTTGACTTGTATGCTGAACATCTTGATGAAGATGCTTTAGAATGTAGGAACAGAACAGAAGCCATAGAAACAGAAGAGGGATATGAGTCTAGTGATTGTTATTGTTCTAGTGGTGAGGAGGAAGACTTAGGTGATGTTGAATTCTTTCATGAAACTGATGAAAATGTTGAAATTAAGATTGTGTCTACAAAAGACCCATTTCTTAATAAATTGTGCTCTAATAGTGGTGAATTTAAGGGTTTCATTGATGAACCAATCAATGTTAATGAAATAGAAGTCTTAGAAGACCCAGAGCCTATAGATGCTAAGTATGTAGCTAAGCCACACATTATTTATCCTAGGCATGATCCTACACAGGATTGGGATAAAATGGAACCTGTGCTAGGAATGAGATTTGAGTCAAATGAACAACTAAAACTTGCTTTAGCCAATTATGGTGTCCACAATGGGTATCAATTGTGGTTTGAAAGGAATGATTGGAAGCAGTTGTTAGTGTATTGTGGTAGGGATGTAGAAGCAGGTAGATGTGTTGGGGCTGCAACTTTAAACAAAAGATCACAACAGAAAAAGTTAAAAGATGGTGAGGGTTGTTCAAAAGATGGTCAGGGTTGTTCTAAAGATGGGGAGGGTAGTTCTAAGTCAATTGCAAAGGTTACTAAAAATGGTAGAATTAAAAGAAAACCTGTTAAGACAACTGATGAGGAAAAAGATGTTTGTGGTTTTAGATTGTTTGCTTTTGGATGTCAACTGAGAATTCTTTCCAAATCAAATCCTTAAAACCTAAACACAAATGTTCTAGGAACTATAACTTAGGAAGCTTGGTGACCTACAAATGGATAACACACCATTTTGCCAAGGAACTCATTGAAGACCCATTCATTCCCTTGTGAAAAATGCAAACACAAATTAGGGCAAAGTATCATATTAATTCTACACTTTCAGTAATTAACTCCATACTTGTAAATTGTTTTTAGTTTATGGATGAGGATGAAATTAGAAAGAACATGCATCATGAATACATGGAAGAATTGCTACTTCAAGAAGAAGATAGGTTAGCAGCTATAGACAGACAAAAGCTAGAACAAGAAGCTTTTGATGAAGAAGCTTTGAGGTTAACTTTGGAAGAAGAGCCAAGGTGGAAAGAGTGTTATATTAAGAGGGAATAAGAACAGAAAAGAGAAAAAGAAGAATGGGATAAGAAGATGGGTTTACACCCATCATGCTACATATCAGATGAAGAATTGAAGAAAAGAGATGTCCTACATTCAAACAACAACTCTGATGAAGAATCTTTTGACCAAGAACCTTACAACAGAGGATTGGTGTCTGTTAATGACACTATTGAGACTCAAGAATCCATATTTGTAGGCATAAGGGATGCACCACCTGCAGATGATGATACTTTGCAAATTCCAGAAGTTGCTGATCCTGCAGCAAACAAGGGAAAAACAATAGATGATCCTCATCCTATGAAGCAGGGTAAAAAAAGGCAGGCTCATGATGATCCTTTAAGAATTTACCACAAGAATAGGGGAAGATCAGAGAGGATCTTTGGTGAAAAAATGAAAAAGACAGGCTTTGGTCCAAATGGTGAAGGGTCTACACCAGATTCTGCATTCTTAGTTGATTAACTTTGTTTGACTTAGTATTTGCATTATCAAAATTGTAATCTTTTGTTTAATGGTGGATGTAGTAAACTATGAACCAAGGCACAATTTTCGTTAACGTTGAACCCAAAACACTATGTATGTGTCCCCCATTACTTACAAATATTGATTAATGCAAATTAATTTATGTTTAAAACTGTTATTAAGCATGTCTTTTATGCCAATTTCATATATTTTATTGCAAGTTGTGTTATGCAGTTACCTACCCACTTTGGAACATATGCAGTCAATATTCTATGGTCAAATAAGGATCTTACTATTAGGCTTGTGAGTTTTGGGAAATCCTCTTGACCACATAGTAACTGCAAAAGCTTACATTGCTTTTACCATCACATTGATGACCACAAATTTACTGCACAATGGTTATGAACTTTGACTGCATTACAGTATTTATAGCAATAGTCGCAAAGTCTATTACATCCAAGAATCATAGGGAACCCAACAAATTCACTGCACAAAATGGCATCAAGCAAGAAGAAAAGTATTATTTTTTACTGCAATAGTTACAATGGTTATCACTGCAATATGTATTCAGATATCATTTTATAATTTTCTTAAATCATGTGCAGAAATCATTGCAATTTCAGGTGATAGCTCTGAATCATATTTTGATGCAAGGCCATGGGGATGGGAGGATTATTTTCCAAAAGATTTTAAGGCAACTGATTATTTTGTGCCTGCAAAGAGGGTGGAAACAAGCTCAAGTTTGACAACCATTGAGGAACAAAAAATGGCCTTTAAAGCAAGAGTTCAGGTACTAGGCATACCTAGCAACAAAAAATTGGCAGACTTTGGTATGAAACCATTTGAGAAAAAAGAACCCAAAGATCAAAAGGGCAAGGGAAAAAAATAAGATGCTTTGAAAGCATCTTGTGTTCCTAATGCTTTTGTTTACAACAATGTGATTATGTAACTGGTTTAGGTGTACAACCTAGACCAGTGTAGAATAAAACACTTGTAACCATCAATTATCAATGCAATGTTAGTTAATTCACAACAAGGATACAAAAATATGATTTAAATTGCATTCAACAAGATTAAGTTCATACATTAGATTGTGTACAAGGCAGGAAAACATACACTGCCTAAGCTAAACCTAAGCCTTACACTACACCAAAAACCACACAATCTATGCCTAACAAACTAATCTACTTAAGTGCAAGTAGCAAGGAAACAAGAACAACAAAAACACATAGAATTGACTTCCAAAGAGTGACTTTCTTTAAAGCTTTTTTCAAGTCTGCCTCCAACTGTTCAACCTTTCTTTGACGATTAGCTTCAGCTTGAACTTCACGCCTTTGATTAGGATTGAGTCTGCTATACATCTCAAACAAGTGCATTTTGTACCATTCACAATCCTCCTCCGGATCATACCAATCCCATTTATCACATTTCTTCTTACCCGCTTTCTAAAATCAAGAAAATGTAGTCTATTAAACATTAAAATTTATAAATCTTGAAACAAAACGTATCCTATACTTACCCATCGATTTTGGCAGCATATGAATCGTCTAGCAGGGTTGGTGGGTGTCCATGATGTTACCACCATTGATGACCTATCACAATCACAGTTATCATCATACAAATAAAAAGACATGATTTAATTAGATTATGATTGGGAATTGTTATGATTTTTAAGATTGTGATTGTTAGGGTTTATGTAAAAAAGGGGGTGAATAAAAGGGGAAAATTGGGGATAGGGTATATATCCGTTATATATGACGTGGCATGTGAGCCCAAAATGGTTCCCGGTTAATTACCTAACTTAGACGGTTTTGCCAAGTTTTGTTACTTAACTTAATATTTTTGTAAGTTCATTACATAACACGGAAATTTTTTCTAAGTTCGTTACCTATATGTGTAAATAACCCTATAACTAAACTAGGAAGAGATTATATTGGAAATGAGCAAACCACTTTTCTGAATACTTTAGTCACACCCAAATGACCCAATAACCATCCATAATAACAAAAAGCCAGGATGCACAGTCCATCAGCTTTGTTAACCACATCCAGTGTGGATACTCCCCTTCACTGTGATTACCAAGAATCATGGACTAAACATCAGCTCGTCGCATAGTAAGAACCATTATTCAAACTCCCAAGATTCATCTCTGCACAAAAAGTAGGATTAAGATCAACCAAAGTGTTGGCTGAATAGATTAATAAGTGCTTTCTAATTAAGTGAAATTCCTTGGAGTTTTGAGGGGCCATTTTTGCTTAATTCTGTATCAGCATTCAGTGTGGAGTGAATGAAATATGTAATTGTCTACTATTAATTAGGTTCTGATAAAATGTAATTTGAAAGCCGAACTACACATTCTAATCTTAAATCCTTGCAGCCATTAATTCCCTGATACAATTGCAGTAAGCTACGAGTTCTATAGATTTGTGCACGTTAAAAAAATATTGTGCCTAGATGCAATATGTATTAAAGAGCACTGGGATTTGATGGTAACAGCCTCCCAACCCTTTAAGGTTCAGAGGCTACGACGAACCTCAATATAAACTTTTCATCCACACTCTTTATATTTACTTTTTATTAAGATCATGAAAACAGAATTGAACAACAAAGTCACTCAAAGGAAAACGTTGGCGATAAGCAAAAAAACTGAAACGTTTATACAAGAGATGGAGTTGGAAAACATATGACAAACACAAGTATTGACTCATGTGATGCTATACTCACATTGAACAAGCACCAACCTATATGTTTGGGTTCTTATTTAACATTTAGGAACGACCAACTGATGTGTATTCAACTAGTATAGATTCAAACGACCAACTGATGAGAATTCAACTGCTATTAGCTTCATCGTACAGTTTCAGCGATTACAAAAAAGTGGACGAGATTAGTCAGTCATTTGCACTCCACAAAACACTATTACTAAACTAAAAAAGGATTACAAAAACACATTGATGTTTCATCAAAGGTTTAACTGATGCAAAAGCTGATCTTATACTAGAATTTTGACTTATTCACTAGACTTTTAACAAATTTGAATCCTTGTACTAAAATTAATCATATACCCAAACCAACAAAACATAACCTTACCAAAAAATGTCAACACAGTCTACAATAAACTCTAAGCATTGGAGACATTCTTATCTTCGTTGTCGACTTGCATTCATAGCTCCCAGAGGTGGGAACTCGTCTTCTTTGTTGAACAAAGATGCATTGTTTGGTTTCGACACAACCCGAGGAGGAGCAGAAGCAGGAGTATGAGAAGATGCTTCTTTATTTTCAATGTGCTTTTGTTGAGATGGTGATTCGAGTGAAGTCGTGGCCAAAGGCCTTACACCACGCAGTTCAGGATCAGGTGAAAAACCGTATGGAATTTTGCTCTCGTGCATTTTCCTGAATGTGATGGAAATCCTGCAACAGAACAAGGATATTATTAACACCTAAATTTGATGATAAATTGAAGGAAAAATAGGTTGAAAGGTATCCAAAAATGTACTTTTATAACAAAACAAATTCTCAACTCATTTACGGTTTATTAAATAAGATAGTTGCCTACTTTTCTGTTTAGCTTTTTCATCAGTCCAATTCAGTCATTGTGTAATTTTGAGTCATTAAAAAAGTACACAGATGTAAATAACCCTTCATTTTATTCAATAATTATGATACTATTGCGATATTACAGTCTTTATGATCACATTTAATGCAATAATTGCAGGGGAAAATGTTTTCGGTCAACCTTGACTAGTTCAACCCAAACTAAAATCACCCATTTTCAACCCAAACCCATCGACCCAATAATTAACCTTCCTATGGTGCCACCTCTAACCGAACTAAACTACTTTGTGGTTATAAAGGGTCATACCTTTTGGCAGGGACTGCTGGGACGCAATGTTTGGCGACATCAGCACCATTACCCTTTAACACGAGCACTGATCTGCATTACGCAAGTTAAAAAAATCAATCATCAATTTCTATTTTTAAGTCTAAGAAATCAAGAAACAGAAATCGAGATAATATATGATTTCATACCCGACAGGTAAGGGTATGGACACTGGGCCTGAGAATTCGCCAGGACCGACAATCTTGAGATTTGAACCAAATAATATGTTGCATTGGGTCAAGAACGATATGGTGCAAAATGGTCTGACAAAGTCATGATGATCAATATGTGGGGGGATGCAATCACCTTCATCATATATATTTACAATGCAGCTATTAGGGACACATGTTGGAGGCAGAATGTGCCACCTAACCATTCTTTTAATCATCTGTACAAATATTGGTGGTAGGGGATCAACTTCTTCATCTCTGATTATTCCGGGAGGGTTCCCATTTTTATCCTGGAAAATATGACTAAAAGTCAATACAGGTCCTAATTGTATAAGGTAAAGCAAAAAAAGTAAGAGTGAATAGATGACTACATACCACTGCATAATTATAGCAACAACCGAATTGTATAGTAACACGCCCTTTTCCTCGCATCCACTTTGAAGGTTCTGTGTACGTCCGCTCTGCGTACAATCAATCATTATTAGTACATACAAATAATTAGGGCTAGGGATTCATAGAGCTAGCAAATTTGGCTTGGGGTAATGTCTCATCTCCAATAGGTCAAATGGATAAATGTAGAAGAGCTAAAAATGAAAGGGGTCTCAAAGTGGATTTTGTTGCAGACAACCACCTAAATCGTTTTGCTATAAAACTAGATTATTATTTACCGTCGGAAAAATATTTATTAATAATGTGATGCTTACAACCCAAAGTAGATAGATGCAAAATATTAATGGCACTAAATTCTGAGATATATTTACCATCCAAAAAAGATTTTTGGACAAAGGGTGTTCTGGGTCAACCTAATCAGACGCATTTCAGGTCCTTAAACTACCAATTTGACCCGAACCCGTTTTTGCCCATTACTCAACCAGCAATTATGTCACCTCTATGATTTATTAAATATCATATACAGTAATGGCAGAATACTAACCTCTAAGCCGCCCTTTTTGACCCATGCGTTGAAACTCATAAACGGCTTCAACTATCTTTTTTTGCTCATCAGCATCGAAAACTCGAGTGTGCAACTCAAGTCCTTGGACCACATTCACGTTTTTCCCGTTAACCTTTTCAAAGTGAGTAAAGTTGGTCTTCCTTACAACATTTGCAAACGCTAACCTTTCCTTCGGATCATCAGACACCAATTCAACTTCCGTCAATCCACCGGATTTTGATTGAGTTGACGAGGTTATGTGTTTGCTGTCCACTGATGTTGGGGAGAACTTTTCACTATAGCGTGTCCAACCTCGTGAGTGAGCCTGTTCTGGATATTTATTTGACTCTCTCTTTAATGAAGATCCTTCATTAGTCACGGTTGAAAGTTCTGAATATCTTTCAGAAATATCATCTGGCTGAGTAGAATCAGGACCTGACATTGACGATTTATTATCGTGTTTTCCTGCAAAATTGACAGAGAAATAGACAATTAACCCACTCGCATTGAAATAGTTCACAAAGCTAAATAAGTAAACAAATAAAAAATTTGCATATCGTTATTGCCAGCCTAATATTTAGAAAGTAGAAAATTAACAATTCTAGCACACTACGACCAACTCATTCTGTGAAATTATCAATTTTTTGATTGAACTCTAAATTGCTTAATCAAAGACTATGGATTATTCTTGAATACATTATCCAATACCACAAATTAAAACATCCAGCTTGCAAAACTAAGTGAAAATCAGAAAAAATACACACTTTTGTACAGGGAGAAAACAGCATAAACAAAGCACACCAGACTTAAATTCTAAATTTTATACAGATCACGTTTCGACTTTGGAATGGATAAAGATCATATAAACAAGAACCTATAGCTACAACTATTTATAAAACAATATTATAGTATAAACCTCTTGATCACGAAAGAGAAACATTATTGTTCTTTCATGCTATTACTGAATCTTCAAACACTACAACTATATAGATTCCCATAGTGCTACTAATGCTACAAACTAGCCCAACTAGATAAACAACCAAAAATGAACATAAATACTAATTTCATTATAAATCTAACATAAGATCATTCAACTCGAACACTACTAATTATAAACTTTGTCGAGATTTACAACATAATTAAGAAAAGATTCAACACCCCTACCAAATTTTTAACTATATCTACTAAGTACCAACATTAACAATAATAATTTAAATCTAAATCTTACTATTAGCAACTATTAAAACCATTGTAATAAACTTTTAATTAATTAAAAAATAAATAAATAAATAAATAAATAAATAAAAAAAAAAAAAAAAAAACTTACTTTTATGAATCAACTGCACATGATTATGCAAAGAAAGCTCACAGTGGCCACATAATTCTTGATTCAATAATAGCTCCTCAATTTCATCACGACTTAATCCCTTCAAAACTGAAACCAAACCCTCTTTCACACTCATCTTTTTACACTAATCAAACCAAGCTGTAAAAAAAACCCTAAAACTTGAATCTTGGATTTTGATTAAGAAGAAACTAGCGAAATTGCTTCAAGGGTTTTGCAATTGGATGGATTTATTACAGGAAAGCTGAGCCTTTATTTATGGAAAATTGATTTAGGGTTTATAAAGATAAAATTAGGGTTTCGATTATCAAGAGTGGATGATATGATGACTCCTTGGAGAACAAGGTAGTATAAGTACTTGAGTTTTAAAGTTTAAACATGAGGTTCGGTTGGATTTGTTGTCATTTTTTATTTATTTATTTTATTTTTTATTTTATTTTTCTGCTAAAAATTGGAAAACCACTAGGAAATTTAGATAATTGAAATTTTATTCTGTAAAGTGAAACAACATTTTATGCATACCTTGGACTTTCTAATTTCGCTAATTATTTTGATTTTTTGTCTAGTTCTAATTTTAACCGTTTAATTATCTCATTTTGATATTTACATGATTGTCTCTCTATAAATAGTAATTTTTAGTTTCATATAGGAGTTGGGTCATGTTTGATGGCCATTAAGGTCGGGTAACACTAGTAAGCTACTATGACTTTCGTTTTGTCTGTCATATCAGCTTTTTCTTTTCGGCGACTTATAGAAGACTTTTTACTCGTCTGTTTTATTTTTTATTTTTTCAAAATTTTGACAACAAAATATTATATTTTGATAACAATATTTGTGTACAAACGTGTGAATGTACATGCTTGACACGTGTTAATAATTGTAACAAATGTGTTGAACCATGATCATGCTACGTTGAAGCTTATATACTTCACACGCTATAAGAAACTTTACATATAAGCTTCATAGATTCCATCTGAAAGCTTCACACATTCAATTTGAAACAAACGAGTGGGGTAGCTCGTGCATTGCTGCGGGAGCGTTTTCGTTATCTTTTTTTTTCCCGTGTTTATCTGTTATCATTGGTACGTTTAAATGTGTCTTGAATTTTGTTGTTGTTATTGTTTTGGAAAAGTTGGATTAATCTTGTTATTGGCCCTTCATTATATATATATATATATATATATATATATATATATATATATATATATATATATATATATATATATATATATATATATATATATATATATATATGATTAAATCTCATAGAAAACGACGTAGTTTTGCGTCGCCTTTTCCTGTCAAAATTGTGGCCCACCTGCTGGGCTCCGTAGGCCTGTTTGCGTGGCTCATGTGCTTCGTTTTTTATTTATAAAACTTATATTTTGTAAAGCAAGACTTGTTATTTGGGCTTGTGTGTTTTTATAATGCTTACATTTTATAAGGCCTTTTTTCGTACATATTATTGGAGCATTTTGTTAACGGTGGTGTTGTTTTTTTCCCCATGTTCCTCGGTTATTGTTGGTATATGCAAACATGTCCTAATTTTGTTGTTGTTATTATTTTCAAAGAGTTAGTTCTATGAATATTACTAAAAAAATCTTGTTGGGCTTATGTTCTTTTATTAAAGATACATTTTGTAAGTGAAAAATTGTTACTGGGCTTATGTGTTTTTTTTAAGCTTGCATTTTGTAAACTTAAAAAAAAAAAAAAAAAAAAAAAAAAAAAAAAAAAAAAAAAACTATATGTTGTTTGTATATCTTTTGATATGATGTCTTTGCATTGGTAATGCATCCATGATGAGATGCTCTATTTATTTTGCTTCTGGATGAATAATACTTGGCTAGCGATCATTGATGTCGTTTATATAAAGACATAGTTTGTATAACCACTCGTTACAAATCAATTATTTTTTTTAGGTTATTTTCCTTCAAACTTTTCCTCTCCTCAAAATCATGGGTTCTAGGTTTCCGATCTATGATCAATTAGCACAGGAGGCTCGTTCTCGTCGTTTTGAGAATGTTCTTGCTATTCTTTTTGAACGGGAGAGAAAGGGCAATAGGGCTGATGAACAAGGAAACGAAAATATGAGAGAGGAAATAAAAGCTCGTATTAATCACAGGCGTGCTATTATCAGGGAGCTAGAGAAGTTTGGTAATAGATTGGTGCTTAATGAACCATTAGAACGTCTGAGGTTGGCAGAGCAAGAGGATTTGGAGGATGTTGGTTTCTTGATTCAGAGGCGCCAGGCAAGTAGACGTCGTGCTATTGAGAAGTCTAGGATGGTGAAAAAAATATTAAAGTTTGATTAAGTCCGGTGGTGTTTGTACGGTGTAAATAGCTGTCTTTTGTAGGTTTATGGTTTTAAGTATATTATAACTATGGGTAAGTGGTGGAGTTGTGTTGGATGGTTTATGTAGATAGTGATCTTTTGTAGTGTTGATGGTGAATCTTTTGGCAGTTGTTTTGGTTTATCAATGGTTGTGTAACTGGTAGTTGATGATTGCTTTTGATTGGTTATGTTATGCTGATGGATGAGAATGGTGTTGGGTGTTTAAGCTGAAATCTTTGTACATGGATTATGATTTTAATGAAAATGTTTATTAGTATGTATCTAATTATGTGTTTTAAGTTGTTTGATGTTTTCAATTTGGCATTATTTTAGTTTGAGTTTGTTATATTTATGTTTTGATATGTTGGTTTGTGGAAGTTGGTTATTTAAAAGGTGTTTGGGACTTCTTATAAAATATTATTTGGAAAAGATTAGTATAGTGTGGGTTGAATAAGTGTTGTAAAAGACCTGGGAAACAGTTAAGTTTTTTAATTTGTTTGACTATTCTTTAGGTAGCATTTTTGGAATATGGTAGATTGCAAGTGTAAGTAAGGTTTATTGTTTTCATACATGAAAATAGATTATGGTCGTGTGGAAGTATCTACTCGTTATGGAATATGATGTGTCAAAGTGTGGATTGTTAAAAAAGTCATATTGCATTTCAAATTTGACATAACATAGATTGTTTTCATACGTAAGTTGTGCGGCTGAGCCTTTCGCAGGCATGTTACAAAATATGCACCTATGGCATTGTCTATCGCATTGTCTGTCGCAGGCTTCTACATAAGGTGTGCGGCTCAGTCTGTCGCAGGCATATACAAAAGATGCACTTATGGCATTAGTAGTTTATAAGTCCAGTTGTACATTGTTGTTGTTGCATTGAACATATATTTTCAGTACCAGTAGTTTTAGTGGAACATTGTGACAGCATATGGATCACTAAAAGTGTGGATGTCAGATGAAACCTACAATACATAGTTGCAGTTAGTTAGTATTGATGGTGTCTTCTGCATACGTGTCTCAATTTTTTGCATTATTTCTGTACTTACTTTGATGTAAGCAGCTGCTCCTTTTTTTTTTTTTTTTTTTTTTTGGTCATTTGTCTTTTCTTGGAAAAGTGTTCGTTTAGCAGTTTTGTGTTCACTAGTATCTGGCGTGGTTATTTTGGATGAAGTCCGAGTGACAACATCTATTGGTGGTGGTGTGGTATCACCTACCATAAAGAAACAATTGTAAGGTTAATGAATATGGATATCTGCATATTTTAAACATATGTGTTTGTATTAGCTAAGGTACGTAACCTAAAGATGTTTCGTGCGTTTGCTTTTCCTGGTTTGCTTGTTCCAGCATCTGACCAACATTTGACTAACATATTATTTAAACTTATTTTTTTACGTTAAATGCGTACGTAGGTTAAAATGGTACCCTTGAAATCATTCAAAGTGTCGATTTAAAATGATTTTCAAACACTCATTTTCATTAAGAACGAAGTCTAACCGTAATTTTGAAATCGGTCAGCAAATTTGATTCGTTAAGTGCTAAATTATATAGCTTTATCAAACAACCCCTTAAAGTATTAATAGTATTGATGTGTGTCAATTGTAGTATATATTTATTTTCCGAAGAAATACTTAGGAAAGTATTTCCCGGGTCGTTCTCCCAACGAAGGTTCGAATGGAATTTCGAATAATCGAATTGGGAATCGGGTAGTGAAAAGTGTAAAGTGAAAAGTGATGGTGAAATTCAAATTATGAAAAGATATAGTGAATAATGCAAAAGGTACAAGCTATATATGCACAAAAGTCTAAAACGTAAAAACGGAAATGCAAACGTAATTTTAATAAGTAACGTACGAAATAAAACGCGACTTTTATTCTAAAAATGATCCTACAAATGTAAAACAAATTTCTAAAAATCTTAAACTATTAAAAAGAATTTTTAGAAAAAGAAAAATATTTTTTTAAGTTTTGATTTATTTTCTATTTATTGAATTAAAAAGTAATTAAAAATAAAATAAAATGTGAAAAATAATGGGAAAATTATAAAAACTAATCTGAAAAATCTAAAATATTATAAAAGAATTATCTAAAATATTTTTGTATTTTTAAAAGCTTTTTCTGATTTTTTTTATGGATTTTTGATTATTAAAATTGATTTAAAAATGATTAATAATGAAGAAAAATATCAAATCAACTCAGAAAAATATGAAAAATTTATAGAAAATCTAAAATAATATGGAAAGCTTGCAGAAAAATTTTGAAAAGAAAAAGATAAGCAGAAGTGCTTATTATAGCTAAAACAGCTTATGGCAAGTGCTTATTTATAAGCACTTGCCACAGAATCTTAACCAAACTTAAACCACAAATGTAATATGCCAAAATAAGGTCAGTAATGCTCGGAAATCAAGAGATATCCCACAGATATACAAGATGCAAGCAAATAAGCAGTCTAGGATAAGCTAACCAATAAGCAAAACAAAAACATAATAAGCCAAGAGTTAAGCAACTATGCAAACTACTAAATCACAATCACAAAAACTCAGAAACCACAAAATTACTCAGGTTCAAGCTTAAATGAGTACTAGCAGTCCAATTGCTCAAAACAGAAACCAAGCTCAAACCCCTATTTAGCAGTCCTCAAAAAGCTATCCTAATAAGCTCAAACTAAGAATATTAAGGGGGCAAATGTTCCTCTATACTACTGAGATGCAAGGCAAACAAAAAGCTCTATCATAATCTACCAAATGATGCTCTAATTATACCCAAGTTCAGCAACTATTAGAATGCCATAAGCTGAAATTCATTTGACTATATGAAACTAACACTAGTTGACTAAATCTAATTTCTGTGAATCAAAACTACTTTTACTTGTGTAATTAAGCTATATTAATGCTAGATTAAACTAACTAGGGCTAAAATGGAACTATTAAAATCAATTACTCTAACTGTTTATCACTAATTCTAACAGTAAAGCTATTTTGAAACTCACTTTGACTTTTTATGAATTAGAACTACTATTTTTATTCAAAACTTAGCTATTACTAATCCTATGTGAACTATCTGTCAAGCTAAATCAGCAAAATAACAACAACTCTACACAGTAATGCATTAATCCAAAGCTACCTTATGTCTAAACTATAACTATAAAACTATCAACTAAACTACAAATCACCAATTAAATGATCAAACTAACTAGAATATCAATACCAGAAGCTAAATGATCAATAAAATTCAACTGAAATCAACAGATACTCAGAATCAGAGATTATGCATTAATTGATATAAAATGGAATAGAACTTACAACCACAATTCATCTCAACTCAAAATAGAGATGATTCACTAAGCAAGCCTGTCTCTAGACAGGCTAAGAGCTTCCAAATCCCTCTTTAGCTTGCCAAAATCACCAAAGTATATCATAAACCCAAGACAGTTGACTGATTTTGACCTTTGGATGAAAATTGAACAAGTTTAATTCTAAATCAATAAGCTCACTTAAGCTAGTAAGCTGAGATGAGATGTAAACAAACTACTGAAACTTTACTGAGAGCTTAATCAAACCAGAAGCTATTTTTTATTTTTTATATTTTTTTCTTCTTTGAAATTCTTATGAAATTTATTGAACAACTAGAACTTGATTTGTAATGAAACAGTAAACAATTGGATTCAAAACTTTTACACTACTGAGCTTTAAAGAGATTTAAACTAAAACAATTAATTAAAACAATAAACTATAAAGATTAAAGGTAAAAGATGATTTCATTGAAATTTAAAACATTACAATTGAAAATGATATTAAAACTACAATGACTGAGTAATTAAACGGGCAGAGCTTCGCTAGCCTAAACTCCACCATCTTTCTAAGCTACTACAAGCATCTATATATAGGAGTGGTAAGGTGAGGGTTCACGGATTGCCAAGCTGGCAATCCGTGTGACTTGTGCTTCTTTGAAGTAATCCTGAGCCATAAGATCATATCCCAATCATTTCCTTTTGATTTCAACCCTTAGATCATAAATTATGACGCGTTCCCTCCAATAAAAAAACTGACATCTGTCCCATTTGTGCTTCTTGGCTCGTCTGACACACTTTGACATCATTCCTGACCTTCTAGAAGTAAGTGATTGTACGGTTATACCCTTAATTGTGGTTAATTTTGAGGAACGGGTATTAGGGTTCATCAGTGAATAGTGATTTCTGGGTATGGGTAAGTTTTGGGGGGCGGGTAAAGGTAAAAGGTATTTTTTTATTGATGTTTGACTATTTTTGGGATGTAGGTTGACCGGAGGTAGGACTGGGCCGGGTATGGGATGGTTGGGCTTTGGGTGTTATTGTTTGTAATTTGGGCTTTTAGTTTATGAATTGGACCTTGTAAATTTTAAACCAGGCTTTAGGATTTTCAGATTTGTATTACAAAATTAAATAAGAAGGACCAAATCTGTATTTCTATCAAAGTATCATCCAAGGGCTAATGATGTACACATCTGATTCTTCAAGGATTATAGACGTCATAAACTGAAAAGTATCTTCCAGGGACTAAAACTGCCAAAGTCTGGAACTTGGAGGACCAATTCTGACAATATCATGATACTTCATCCAAGGATTAAAACTGATAAATCTTGAATCTCTGAGGTCTTCTAAAGCTCTGGATTGACTTTCCTTGACTAATCTGCACATGCATCTACTCTCGTGCTCGTTTTTTACTTGTTTTTTATTATTTTTCGTCTTTTAACGAAATATCCGTACCTGCATGTTCACAAACATAAAAACACAAATTCTTTGGCATTTGGTTAGCATATTTAGTCTATTTGGGTCGATATTTGGCCATGAAATGGTATGTGAATTAACACATACCAAGTATCTTTTATATAATGTAAAATAAAACATTTAACTGAAAACATTCATCAAAAAACATTTCTAAAAAATAAAACTCAATTCTATCAATAAAAAAGTACAATTTTGTTATGTGACATAATTAGTCTTCTGAAAGACCAATAAAAAATTAAATTACATATGATTTAGTTAGCACGAGATATTATGCCCTGCGCGTTGCAACAGGTGCAAACTTATTCATTTTGTGGCTAAAAAGCCTTTAATAATAATATTTAAAAAATAAATAAAATATAGTAACAATAATAAAGAAAATGATGTAAAAATATAGAGTTTACTGGGTTCGGGTTCAGGTTCAGGAGTTAATTTGTTATAATGCTAAACTTAAGGGTGTTAAAATATAGAATGTATTGATGTTAGGACTATTTTTTAACTTTTCACTATATTGGTGTTTTTGGTATTTATCAAAGTGAGATTGAGACTAATTTGTTTGTATATTATATTCTAGAGGGTGCTTTTAGCATTTATCAAAGTGAAGTTGGACCTTATTCGTTAGTATATTAGAATATAAATGGTGTTTTTAACATTTATGAAAGTCAAATTAAGTTAAATTTATGGGTTGTTTTGGTTCGGGAGTTAATATGTCACAATGCTAAACTTAATTGTATTAAAATATAAAGTGTATTGATGTTGGCCTTTCTAAAATAAAATAAAATAAATAAAAGTGTATTGATGTTGGGACTAATTTTTCATTGTATTAATCTTTGGGAAGGGGGTATTGGGGGGGGGGGGGGGGGGTTGAAATTTATCAAAGTGAGATTGAGATTAATCTGTTTATATACTATATTATAGAGGGTGTTTTTAGCATTTATCAAAATGAAGTTGGGGCTTACTTGTTAGTATATTAGACTTTAATGGGTGTTTTTAACATTTATGAAAGTTAGATTAGGACTAATTTGTTAAGATATTTTCATTGTGTTCTTGAGTTAAAGTTAAGGAAGAAAAAGAAAGAAAATGAAAAGGAAACATAAGAAATTGAGCTCTCGAGTAACACTTAAGGATGAAAAGAAAAAGAAATGGAATGAAAGTTAGTGTGATTTTGTTGATTATTAAAGTAAAGTTTTTCCTTCCAATTTTGGGACAAAGTGTTTATTTTACATTTCTTTAATAACAAAACTCAAGAACACAGTGTTAATTTAATGGGTTGTTTTTGTCATTTATCAAAATGAGAATGAGTTTGCTGTTCATTTATAGTAAACCTTGTAATATTAAAATGGGCTAAAACAAATTTTCTGGAAAAAACCAATAAAAAAACATGTGCTTATATTGCCAAAATAAAACTTCAAATAATTGGAAGGTAAATGTGTAATAAGATAGAGGCTGAATTCATAATAAATTATGTTATAATTTGTTAATAAAAATAATGTTTAAAACCGTTAGTTAAAAACATTTTGATTCTAGCAGAGCATAAAAACATTTTACGTAATAGTTAACGCAAAACAAAGATTTTAGTCGTAAAACTCCATCTCGGCATCAAATCACTAAAGGTGTGAATAACGAACATCAAACCTTGTAAATGATCAAAGAAACTGTAGAAACATAGAGGGGGGGGGGGGGAGGTGAATACGTTCCTCTTTAAAATCTAAAATGTTTCGTATCAAATTCTCAATCAAGTGTGACTAAATATGAATAGTGGTTATGTCACTCATAACAAACATATATGTCACTTAATAACAAGTATGCAAGCAATCACATAAACATAAACATAACACGAGGTTTAAACGTTTTTAGCTAATTCTAATTACACCGGGGACGGTCCCTAAAATGTATGGACGGTCCCTTAAATGTTGGGGACCGTCCCTATATAAGGGACCGCCGCCAGTGGACAGTTTATTACGTGTGATTGAGTTTTCTTATGTTTTGCGTTTCTAAGTTAACTAGTTAATATCACAAGTGTACACACAACAAGCCACACAAACCTAAATGTAATGCAAGCATAGAAAGGAAAGAGATGAAAAGAGAAACGCAAACCGGACACGATGATTGATAGTGTTTCAGCACAAAGCACCTCTTCATCCTACTCCACTCCCTAAGTACCACACTCGAGAGTTACTTCACTAGTCAACACGCTCCTTTTAGGCGGAACAAACCATACACAAAGCTTATACCAAGTTTAACGACACTAAGCGGAATGTCGAGTCCTAATCCCAGCTAGAACTAATCTACACCAAGCCCACGTGTCTTCACGAACAAGCACTCTTGTCCCACCTAGATCGACACACGATCCAAGTCTTCACATGAACGAGCACTCCCGTTCACTTGAATCTTCACCCGATTCAAGCCTTCACACACGGACTTCACTAAGTTCAAATCTTCACACTAGAACTCCACTGAGTCTTAGCCTTCACATGACAACACACGAACTATTACAAGTCCTAATCTAGCTACAACATTTCTCGGACTTACACGTTATCCGTTTCAAACCTAACCATGACTCACACACAAGTCGGATCTACTAATATACAATAATAGAGTTTAGAGGAAGAAGAGAATCGTAACACTAGTTACGTTTGTGTGTAGACTCAATAACACTTCGATTCTTGACGACTTCGAGTGTTCTTCTCTTGCACTTTGATGTAGAGGATGAGAGAATCACTTATAAACACATACCGACATGTTATACTGATCAAAGAAGGAAAAAGGAAAGAACAGAAAGTTTTCGTGCAAAGAGGGTTAATTTTCTGAAGGGAACAGTTCAGTATTTATAGCCACCAGGAAGAGTGGGGCGACGGTCCCTTAAACCTTGGACGGTCCTTTATCAATAAGGGACCGTCACATAGATAAGGGACCTCCTCAAAAGTTTTTGTCCTTTAGTGGTGAAATGTTACCTGGTGAAATTTTATCTGATTTGGGCGGGAAATCAAGCCGTTTTTCTTATTTGAAATTTGAATTTAATTTATTTAATAAAACATTTTCTTTTAGTTACAAAAATACTTTTGTAAAAATGTTTTGTCATATAAAATGTGAATTTTAGAAAAATAAATTCTTTGATCACTTTAACTAAGTTGGTATGGTGTGTTTGTACATACCTGAAGTGATGTGGACTTGAGTCGATGAGAGACGTTGATGTGTTAATGAGTAACTTGTGCACTTTACGTTATGTATTACAAGTTACGTGTTTGTCATCATTAAAACATGAAGACATTGTATAGATTAAACGTCGTAACATTTGCACTAATAGAAACATTTTTATTTTAAATGTGACTCAAACATTTTTACACAAATTAATTAGACCAAATATTTTCTAATTAATATAAAATGTTTTATTCAAAGAAAATAATCATCTTGATGCAAACAAGCTAAGTGCTTTGCATCATTGTAAAGCATATCCCATGATGGGAAAGGATGCGTTTACGGAAAGTGACATTTGACTTTGTTTGACCAATAAGGGAGTAAACCCGTTACGTGATTAGAGAAGACGTAAACACGGATTATGGTCATATGAACACTTTCACTTGATGTCACATGAAATATATGAGTCTCCTAGATTTAGAAAAGCCTTGGCTAGAGGCGTTTATCAAAATACTTTAGTTGGGGTTTTGCCAAAAACGGGAGGTTGTGATTTTGGATCCCTCTAATTCTAAAACCCGTTTCGTGTTTTCCCAATGAAGCATATAACATATTTATACCTGTATTGAAAGATCCACATTTGTCGGGTAAGGGGAAAGCCGACTTTCAAAAACCGTCTCGAGCCAAACAAAAGGCTGGTGCGTCGCTAGCGCGTCGGAGCGCCAGGCCAGTTGATGGGTCGGTTGGTTTTTGGCTAACGCATATGATTTTATGTGTTTTGAAGGTGTATTAGTCATCATTAAAACATAAGGAAATCAAATTAATGTTGCCTCAACAAGCGAATTTCTTAGTCATTTAGTCAGTTACCAAATTTTTTGATTACCTTTACTAGTGACCCACTATCACCACCTTCATTTATCACCACCACCACCACCACCACCATAATTGATGCTGGATTTCAAACAAGGTTTTACTATTTATAGTTTATCGTCTACCTATGCACTAACGGGCAATGTACCTGATCGTGTGTAGTGTAGTAATCGATAAAGCCGAGGTCATCCCAAGAGGTATGAGTGCGAATCTAATCTAAGTTCTAATGTCACTGATTTTAAAGGGGGTTTTGAATTGATTAATAATTAAACTAAAGAAATAAGATGAAAGCAAATTAAAAGTGATGAACAATTAGTAGGGAGAATTGTGTTAGCCTAATTACTAATCTTGTTACACCATAATAAAGTTTTCCTATTAATGTTTTCTATCGCTTCATGTGGAGGTAAATGTCACTAGACTCCTCGGGTAGATTCATCTAGCCTATGTTCCATAGGTTCCTATTCTGTAACCATATGATTGCCAGAGTTCGTGGGTTAACCTATGTAGAGTCATTAAGTACCAACTACAATCTAGACATATTCTAAGGAAACCCGGCCTCTCGAAACTTAGGTTTCCCCTTATCTTTTTAAGCATCTCCGTTTGGTAGGTGATGCTATGGCAATTCGCCCACAAGATAGTGGTAGTCCTTTAGTCAATTCTTACGCCACCTATTCGTCTAGGGTCATATGGTCAATTCTCCTAGCTTCCTAGATACTACCAAACATTAACACTACCGAAGCAGAGGTGTCTACTAATAAGCAAAGAAAATAAGCACATAAGGTGATACAAAAACGATAAAGCTAAATCATGGCAATAACAATTTCATAACTAGGCTAACACCAAAGGTGTCTAGCCAAGCATATTAAATAATGCTGGAAATTCAATGTTTAAGATCATAATGAAAGACATTGAATTAAATACAAATGTTTGATATGAAATACTAAAACTTATGTAATAAATGACGTGAATTCTTCCTTGGAAATACTTCGTATTCTGCTGAATATCGTCCCTCAGGAAGCCTTTTTACGTCCCTTGGTGTTGTGTGTTGGGAATTTATGTGAAAACGCAAAATTAGGGCTTGTACTTATAGCCTCGTCAAAGTTACGAAGTACCTTGTGAATTGGTTACGTCGTAACCATCGTATCTCAGATGATCTTATCCATAGTAAATATTTACGGCATAACCTTAAGAATGAGTTACGACCATAAAACTCTTGTAGTGAATTTCATCACTTTTACGCCGTAATCTTGCAAATGGGTTACGGCGTAAGTATCCTGACCATAAAAATTCTTCTAAGTCGGGAATTATATACGGCGTAACTATGTTGTGAAGCTATGCCGTAACCTTGAACCACGTTGACTTTGGTCTTCTAGTGTAAATCATAGTTACGACGTAAGTAGAGTATATAATTATGCCGTAACTCTTGTCTGACGAGCATATACTTGTGTATTTATTTTTAATAACCTTCTAAATCCGCGTGTCTTTGTTCCCATGGTCATTAATGACCTGAAAATGATAAATCAAGAAATAAGAGTTCAAGTAAAACAATACAAATGATGAGCATATTAGGGGAAAATTGACACTAAAATATCAGGACTATTTGATGTTATCAATAACCCACTACCGCCACCTTCATTTATCACCACAACCACCATAATCCACCACCACAACCTCCATCTATCACCTCAATCCACCAGCACCACTACCACCACAAACCACCAATGGTTGCTACCACCACAACACAACCACCACAGCCGGCTATGGTTGGCCATAGATGAAGGTAGTGGTGGTGGGTCGCCGAAAAAACTAGTCGCTGAAAAATTTAGTAACCAGCTCTATGACTTGGAAATTCGCTGGTAGTTTTACATTGCAATAAAAAAAAAGGTTTGATACACTCACTTGAGAAAAATAAAATAAAGTACTTAAATTAATTGGGTGTAAGTTGGATAATTTTTGTGCGACTTGCGCATTTCTTTATTGTCTATTGTTCTCATCTCAAGGGTTTAACAGTCAACTTATTAACACAAATTAGTATTAAGATTTACTAATACTTAAAATTAAATAAAAAATTAAAATGTAGTTATGCAAATGATGGTAGACTCAGGATCAAATGAGAAGAAAACTTAAAATGAGAAGGATGAGAAATAAATATAAGCACACATCTGAGATGCATCGACTTAAATTAGATGCATCCCTAATCTTTTAGATGCATCATAATATATTTTCTAGCAAAAAAATAGATGCATACACATATATTAGATGCATTTTATCAAGTTAGATAACTCCTATACATTTTTCGTCCTCTGCGGATCAAATTTGTTGTTAGTACTACTTTGCATTGTTTTTACTTCAAATCACTTTTCGGAACTAATTGGAATGCATCTAAATGAATAGAGATGCATCTAAATCAAGTCGATGCATCTCAAATATGTGGTTATAATTATTTCTCATCCTTCTCATTTTAAGTTTTCTTCTCACTGGATCCTTACCCAATGATGGTATTGTTAAACTTTTTATTTAGACTTTTTAATTGGTTTACATCTTATGGTTTTTCACTATAAGACACTCATATGAAATTAATTTTCTTGCCATATATCTGACTTAAGTATATTGTAAACAAGTTTGGTTAAGAAAATTAATCGGTATATAAAACAAGTTTGGCACCCGTCAAAGCAAAGAAGACTACAAAACGACGCCAAAAATCCAAGGAGACTTCCTCACCAAAAATAGAGGCTTGCACACAAAAGAAAATTGGAACAATAGAGGCTGGCACACCAGAGAGAGAAGAACTTGAGCTGCAACATCAAATGTTTTAATTTAAACAAGACAAAAAGAGGGACAAAACCTCATGTTTCTATCATACTCTTGATGACCATTTAACCGAAAAAAACAAGAGACGATGTTAGAGATAAAGTGAAAAATAGAGGAAAAAATAATTTATACTGTTAGTTTAAAGTTTTAATTTTTATTGTAATGTTTATTTTTTTATTTGAATTATTAATGTTATAAAGGAAAATGACAAAAATTATACTTCACAAAATACCAAAATTTTATCAAACAAACTGAAATACCCACAAAATCCATTAGGTTTGTGAAAATTTTTAAAATATTCGCAAGGTTTAACCTCGCAAAGTTAAACCTTGCGATTTTTGAAAATTTCTCCCTTTCCTTTTGTTTTTCACATTTAGCTCAAAACATGAAAGTTGTGGATAACTATATTCTCGTTTAGTGGCTCTTTGAATCACCTAGAAAGGAGGTCGTATGAGAAAGTTATTGCCAAAATACCACAAAAACGTTTCTCATTTAGCCGCTATGGCATTTTAACCATAACTTTCTCATATGAACTTCCTTTGCGGATTCAAAAGAAACTTGACCAGAAAAGATAGATTTATAACTTTTATATAAGTGTGAAAACTGAAGAAAAATGGAGTAATTTCCAAAAATTCACAAGGTTTGCGAATATTAAAAAAAAAAATTCACAAGGTTTGACCTTGCAATGTCAAACCTTGCGACTTTTTACATATTTCTCCCTTTTCTTTCGGTTTTTAAGCTTATATCAAAATGTGAAAATTGTAGAGCTTTTCTCGTTTAATGGCTTTTTGAATCATCCAGAAAGTTGTTCGTATGAGAAAGTTTTGGCCAAAATACCACAACAACTTTTTCTCGTTTAGCTGTTGTGGTATTTTGGCAATAAATTCTTCACACAAACTTCTTTTTTGCATGATTCAAAAAAGCCACTTGAGGAGAAAAGAGAGATCTACCACTTTAGTATTTTTTACTATGCGTGAAAACCGAAAGAAAAGGGATCAATTTCTAAAAGTTCACAAGGTTTAAAAACATCTCAAGGTTTGACCTTGCAAAGTTAAACCTTGCGATTTTTTTTTTCTTTAAAAAAAATAATAACAATAATAAATAAAATTTGCAATCTCTGCAGTATAAAAACCGAGTATTTTGTGAATTATATTGCTAAAAATTGAGTATTTTTACCATTTTCCATATTTTTAATTATTAATGTAACTTTAATTTTATTGTTTAACCAATAATGAAAAAATATAAAAATAAATAAATAATACTCCATAATGGTGATACCAGCCTTCCTTAAACAAAACTCACTAAAACCCATCCAAAATCTTGTCACGACCAAATTCTGAATTTCAATAAACAAAGAAAAACCCAAAAATGGATATCTCCCCTGTTCTTGGTCACAGAATCCACCCTTATTTCATCACATCACACCTTCCATTTTCCATTACAAAATGTTCTCAATCTTTACCTGCAAATTCTGTTACTATTAAGAACAACAACAACACTAGAACTAAATATATCCCAAAAACCAAAGATTACAACTCAATTTCTCACCAATCAAGACAATCAGCTATGCTTGACATTCAACAATCCAAGGATTTACAATTGGCTCTTTCAAGGTGAAATTTTTTATTTTCTGATATGGGTTTTGTTTTAAATGTTAATACCCACGTTTTGGATTTTGTTCAGAAGTTGTTTTAAGATTAATCTTGATAAAAATGTTACTTTTTTACCCTTCTGTGAGAAAACTAAAAAAAGGTTTTATCTTTACTGTATATATTTGGTTAGAATTTTGATACCCATGTGTTTTACTTTTGTGTTGTAGTTGTTATAAGTGTTAGTTTTGAAAATTAATGTTAGTTATTTAAGCCTTTTGATAAAGGTTTTGTTTTTAGTTGTATGTTATAATGTAGCTGTGAAGGTTATCATGTGAGTTAATGTGATAGTACATGTTAAGTTTTGACTTCGGAAATGTGTACAGGTCTGGAGGTGTGTTGAAAGTGCAAGACTTGAATATTGTTATGCGGGAATTCGGGAAGCAAAATAGGTTGAAGGATCTTTCTCAGGTTAGTCGAGTTTGAACCCGTCGCACTCTTGAGTTGTGGTTGCTTTTGAGTATCAATATGGTGAACTTGCTTGTTATGTTATATTTGTGTAGTAATGTTATGTGATATATACATATCGAAATTAAATCAGATGGTATAGTTCATTTGGAATGAGTGTATCTTCTTTATTCTTTGTTAATGGGAATTAAGGGTGTACCTTACCATCACATGTTATAAACACTTAGTTTGGTGATTCTTATTTCCATGTTTGACATTGGTCACTATACAATTTATTGTACTAAGGATATGTTTCGTCAGTTTTGATGAATTGTACAATGCCAATGTGGAAAATTTGAGAAAGTATGTTCCAATTGAATGACGAACATGGAATGCTTTTACTAAGTTTACTGACTAAATTGGCCCGACAATTTACACAATGACCGATGTGGAACACCTACATAGGTACGTTGTTATTCTATGGCATCATAACTTTTTATTTCCAAGAGCTTGTCAGACTTTTTGAGGGACCTTCATCTAAATAATCTTGTCTCTATACATTATGTGAACTCTCAGATACCATATCAATGTGTTTATTTGGTACTGTTGTGGAAATACTGCAGCTTTTTGAGTGGATGCAGCAGAACGTGAACCTAAACTTTGCTTCCTATAGTAGTTACATGAAGCTCATGGGAAAGAGCCTCCATCCTAATAAGGCGTTGGAAATATACAATGGAATAGAAGATAAGTTAACCAAGGTTCACCCATCAGTCTGCAACTCCGTTCTAGGTTGCTTAATTAAAAGTGGCAAATTTGAGAACAGCTTCGACATGTTTCGTCGCATGAAGCAAGACGGTCTAGTACCAGATGTTGTTACTTATAGTACGGTATGTCTTCAATACCACACCTCCTTATAAATTTTTGCAATGATCTTTAAAAAGTTGTGAAAAATCGTTTATTTCCTGTCTGTAGCTACTTTCAGGTTGTGCTAAAGTCCAAGATGGTTATACAAAAGCGACAGAGCTGGTTGAGGAGCTCAAAAACAATGAGTTGAAGATGGATAGTGTTATTTATGGGACACTCATATCTGTTTGTGCTTCGTGTAAGCAATGCAAAGAAGCGGAGAATTATTTTAACCAAATGAAGAGTGAAGGTCATGTGCCTAATGATTTTCATTATAGTTCTTTGCTTAATGCTTATTCGGTCGATGGAAACTATGAGAAGGCAGAGGAGATATATAAAGAGATGAAATTAGCAGGGTTAGTTCCAAACAAGGTTTGTTTCATATGCTTCGATCCCTTTAAAGTTCATGGTATTATTGTGAAAGTTTGGGGGTGTTTGTATGTGCGTTTTGAAAGTGATTATGTGATACTGAATAATCGAAGCAAGATAATCAACTGTTATTGAACGAGAGATAGAGGAAGTGTTTGATGTGCTTCTGCTCCTTAAAGTTGTAAGATGTTTGCAATTTGGAAAAATTCAGAATATTTATGGAAGTAATAGAGAATATGGCCTAAAATGATTTTTTCTTTTATCAAAGAGATCTTTTGCCAAATGGAAGTAAAGTTCTCTTGATTTGAACTAAAAGAATGGGTATATAAGAAAATTCAGTTTACGCTGAGATATTAACTTTTGTTCTTGCTGGGGGGAAATGACTATCCAGAACTTGTATGAAATTTAACTTTTTAACCCCTCAGTGACCTAATAATAAGAATACATAATTTATTCATGCAGAGATGGAGCTTGAACAATTTGTTCGGAGGGGCCGAAATACAATATTTTAATTTCGAGGGGGCCAAACCTAACCTTTAGTTGTCCTTTATTTATACTATTTTAGTACGTAAAATAGACAAAAATATACATAGTAGTCCTAAATTTAGGGGGGGGGCGGGCACAACCCCCTTTTCCCCCTTAAAAGATTCATCCCTAATTCAGGGAAACTCTAAAACTAATTATTGGGCAATATACTATCTTTGTTCAAATGTTTGCTCACAGCCTAATGTTGCAGGTTGTGATGACAACATTATTGAAAGTGTATGTTAGAGGACGTTTATTTGAAAAAGCAAGGGAGCTGCTAACTGAACTAGAAGTCCTCGGCTATGCTGAAGAAGAGGTAACACTAACCGATCTCATCCTGATTACATTAGTTTGACTGTTATTGCGTTGAATAATAGTCATAATGAACTATAATTATTCATCTTTATATATTGAGCTTTGAGCTATGCCAATCTTATTTCTTTCTCAAATAGTTATATAAAATGTAATTTTACATACCCTTTGCATTGTGATTTCACTGTAGATGCCATATTGTTTGCTAATGGATGCTCTATCAAAAGCCGGAAAAATAGATGAAGCTAAGTTGGTGTTCAGTGAAATGAAGATAAAAAATGTGAAAACAGGTATGTACCTATTGGAGACTAAGTAAAAGAAAAATAAAGGAAAAAATCACCCTATTAACTACGCTTTTCATCCCACGAAAATAGCAATAAGGGGCTTGATATATGGTTTAAGAAACTGTCCCGACTTTTGTTAAATATCCAATATACCTTTCTGTAACAAACAGTCAGAGAAATCTTGTAGACCCATATCGACACCATTCAAGTTATTTGTAATGATGATAACTTAACTAATTTTAAACATGAGGCATTTCCTAAATTCGAACTATTTCAGTTTCTTATGGGATGTCAAGAAAAGAACATGTTGCAATTTCATGGGGGAAGAGGGAGTATTTAAGATGACGTGTCTTAAATCTTGAATACATGTAATTGCTGTTATTTGAAAATACCTTTCCATTGATTGGGAAGTTCATGGAACTAACTTTTCATTCTGAAATTACATGTAGATGGCTATGCATACAGCATTATGATTTCAGCCTTCTGCAGAAATGGGCTGCTTGAAGATGCAAAGGAATTAGCATCAGAATTTGAAGCCAAATATGAAAAATATGATGTTGTAATATTGAACACGATGCTGTGTGCCTACTGCAGAACCGGGGAAATGGAGAATGTGATGAAATTAATGAAGAAAATGGATGAATTGTCAATCAATCCTGACCGAAATACTTTCCATATTCTGATAAAATATTTCGTAAAAGAGAAGTTGTATATGCTTGCTTTTAAGACTTTGCAAGACATGCACAACAGAGGTCAACAATTAGATGAAGTATGTTTCCGTTCTTTTTTCTTTATATTTTGTTTTCATATGCATTTATAATTTATTTTCTTTCGTTTCTGCAGGAACTTTGTTCCAATTTAATGTTTCAGCTTGGTAAAACGAGTGCCCATGCAGAAGCATATACCGTATACAATATGTTGAGATATAGCAAGAAGCCAATGTGCAAGGATCTTCATGAAAAGGTTCTTTATATTCTCATAGCTGGGCGGCTATATAAAGATGCATATGTTGTGTTCAAGGTGCGTTATTTTCATTTTTGAAAATCTTTGGTTTTGTTAGTTTCACTTGCTAAATGTATTAATTCTTTGTTCAGGACAATGCAAGGTTGATCTCTCGGCCCGCTATGAAGAGGTTTTCTAGTTCATTTATGAGATTTGGTAACATAAATTTGATAAATGATGTCATGAAGGCTATCCACACCTCCGGCTACAAGATCGGCGAGGTAATTAAATTTTGTTTTTTTAGTTGGTGTTTCGAATTGTGTTCTTGAACTAAATTTATGATAGTTATGACTTGAAGTAACAATAATCAGTTTGCATTATTAGTTTTACAAAACTGCTTTTCTTAAGTTAAAGCAAATTTACCCATTTACCGCCTCTTTAACCTAATTTAAGAGATGTTCAAATTTCACGAAACCTCTCTCATTTCAAAATATGACATTTCTGGTCATTTTATTTGTGAGTTCTAAAAGTAATCAGAATTTATATGGTGAAGTATATGTGATTATTGTGTTTTCATTAAAGCTAATCATGTGATCTATTATGGCGTCATCATCACATAATCACTTTCAAAATGCACATCCAAACACCCCCTAAAAGTGAGGCACTTTATTGGCATATTTTTCTGTTTCAGGGTTTGTTTTCCATGGCGGTAACACGCTACATAGATCAACCTGAAAAGAAGGACCTGTTACTGCAATTGCTGGAATGGATGACTGGTCAAGGCTACGTTGTTGATCCATCCACCAGAAATTTAATACTCAAGAACGCAGATTTGCTTGGACGTCAACAGACGGCTGAGATATTGTCTAAACAACACGTGATGTCAAGACTCAAAAGTATTAAAAGCACGTGAGACAAGTAAAAGACTGGTAACTCACTTTTCCTTTCACAACCATTTCTGCATAAATTGGGATACCGGGTCACATGAGGGTTGGGTAACTGCTAACTTTGGGCACATGTTAGGCTGGGTTGACCCAAATTTACATGTACCTTACTTGGCACTGACATCTTGTTTGCTTTCAGTAGACCTTTTTTAGTGGGCGTCTACATTGATCATCCAAAATTACGGATTTACAAGGCAACATATCTGTTCTGGTTTATGAGCTACGCGATAAGTTTCAGTAAGTTCTGTTATCAAAATTGTTGATATACAAAGTGTGCCGAAATGCAAAAAAGGCATTGGATTTCATCCAAGTTCTTGTTAGCTCTTATGAAGTCGCAGCTAACTTTGTAGTAACCATTGCTGCATCTTTGTATCAGGTTTTCGACCATCATGGTTACCAATAGGAAAGCAAGAGGTGTAGACATAAAATGAACATGACTATATACAGTAGACACTTAATGACATTGTCACTGCTAGATATTGAGCTGTAGCTCCTGTGTACTTCACTTGGAAGCGGATCAAAGTTTTATTTGCAGGCGGAAATAGGAAAAAGTAATATTTGTAACTGAAAATATGTAAAAGTCTCTCATTGCAGGTGTAAATCTAGGGGCTAAAAGATTATGACCACGTTATTTTATTAATTCTGAAAACCCAAAGGGTACATTATGTAATCTATTGTTATTGTTTTTTATATAGAAGCAATTTGCATGTATGTTTGAGTTGATGAGCGATTATGCATATATACATTAAACAGAACCACTATTCATAAATGGGGTGTTACTCCGTACTAAATTTCTCACTAAAACATGTTTTATATTTCTAAATCTATACCGAGTTGTGGATTCAACCCAACTCTAAAAGCAAGGTGAGTACTTGAGAATACTCTCTTAGAAAAATGGCAAGCTTGACTTTGTTAGTCAATCTTGTGATTTTTTTTTTTTTTTTTTTTTTTTTTTTTTTTTTTTTTTTTTTTTTTAACTAGCAAGGTTTGAATAGCATAGTAAACCTTGCGAATTTTTTAAAAATCCGCAAAATTAGCAAAACATTGCTAGTTTCATGAGTATAAAGGCTTTTTAGATAAAAATTTGGTATTTTGTATAGTAAATTTGTAAAATTTGTTATTTTTGTCATTTTCCCTTTAAATCATTTACTTGCCCTATTTATATCAGTAATAGATTTTTAACCAGCTATGACATCTTTTATATAATAAAACAAAACTCAAAGCGGGGATTTTCGTATTTTGGAAAAAAGAATATTTCCTTATTAGCTAATAATTAAATTATTATTTTTTTTTATTTTTAAATTCGTTTTGTTGATATAATAAACAAGTAGAATATAAATACAAAAAATATATATAATAATCAACTAATAATAGGATTAAACTTTTTAAATTATTATCTTTAATAATAAAAAATTAATAATTAAAAATAATAAATCAAACAAAACGAAACAAATATTAAATTATTTGTATTTTAATAAACAAAAATATATAGCTCAAAAAATTTTAAAAAAACCCGCGCGTGTGCAAGCATTATAAGTGGTGACCAATAACAAATGTTGAAACTAAAAAATAAAAAGTATCGTCAGTCAACTATAACAGCCAAAGGTTGGTAGTTGGTGACAAGAACAAGAACCAAAGCATTAAATCCAACAAACAACCAAACTCACATCTCCAACACAATTACCCTCCTTCACAGCTATGAACATGTTAGTAAATTTAGTACACTTGAGGGATCAATTCACACCTGGTAATGGGCTTGGAGGTATGGAGTATACACCCATTTGGTCACTGAATTCCCTGACTCAATAGTGGTTATGTATTGAATCTGCTGATAGCATGATTCTGCTGATTGTTGTTACCACTGCAAGTGTTAACGTTACCACTGCAAGGGTTGTTGTTACCACTGCAAGTGTTAACGTTACCACTGCAAGGGTTATTGTTACCACTGCAAGGGTAACTGTTTCCACTGATAACCACAGATCCTATAATTATGGAAATTATTATGTTATCATTAATGGGCCGTTAATTATACATAATACCATGGGCTAGGGTTTGAGTATTCTCTATTATAAATAGAGATCACATCATTATGCATGAAAGGGAGTTATCATACGATTTACTAAACACAAAACCCTAAACACTATATACGCATCTGGTTCTTGGTTTGTGCCTAAAGCAAGAACATCACTTGGTCTTATCCCATAGAGATATTCGTGTAACCCAGGCATAGGGTCGAATAGTTTCTATTGGAAAGTGATACCACGATTTCAAGTGAATATCCGGTACCTTCATTGATTATCTTAACCCTAATCTGGAACTGTTTTGCAGCTATACAACCAACAATCAATAGAAACTATTAAGTGATAATCAATGGCTGCTGCTATGAGACAAATGGCTGCTAACTTTTCCAAGTTGGAAAAGTTTGAAGGTGTTGATTTCAGAAGGTGGCAAAAGAAGATGCACTTCTTATTGTCAAGTATGAATGTGGTGTATGTTCTCACGACTGAGATTCCAGAAGATCATGGAGATGATGCTACTATGGATCAGATGAGGGCAAGGAGCAAGTGGGAGAATGATGACTACATATGCAGAGGTTTAATTCTCAATGGTATGTCTGATTCTCTTTTTGATATTTATCAGAATGTTGAAACTTCTCAAGAACTATGGGATTCCTTGGAAGCCAAGTATATGGCTGAGGATGCATCAAGTAAGAAGTTCCTTGTAAGTAATTTTAACAATTACAAAATGGTTGATTCTAGACCTGTCATGGAACAATACAATGAACTTCTTAGTATACTTGGTCGATTCACACAACACAAGATGAACATGGATGAGGCTATTTCAGTCTCTTGTATCATCGATAAACTACCTCCTTCTTGGAAAGAATTCAAACATATGCTTAAGCATAAGAAGGAGGAGTTAACTCTTGTTGAGTTGGGCAGTCACTTGCGCATTGAGGATTCACTCAAAGCTCAAGACATTGACAAGCCAAAGAGTAGCACTGCTACTGGTCCATCAGTTGTCAATATGGTGGAGCATAACAACTCCTCCAGGAACAATGACTACAAGGGCAAGCGTAAGCATCAAGATAACACCAAATCTGATCTTAACAAGAAACCAAAAGTGACTTGTTGGAAGTGTGGGAAACCTTGACACTTCAGGAAAGATTGCAAAGGTGGAAAAGTTGGAAACAAATCCAATGGATCAGGCACAAGTGGAGGGAATGGTAACACCAATTCTCTGAAAGTTCAAAATGTGTTTAATAAGTCTTTTAAGATTTATTATGTTACATATATATCTGACATTTACTTTGTGCAGGATGATGATGTTGCTTGGTGGGTTGACTCTGGAGCTACAATACATGTGTGTAAAGATAGAAGCTGGTTCAAGACCTACAAGTCAATGAATGATGGTTCTATTCTTCACATGGGAAACGAGTCAACTGCCCTGGTGCATGGAAAAGGATGTGTTGAGTTGAAGTTTAGTTCTGGAAAGAGTGTTTCTTTATTTAATGTTTTACATGTTCCTGATATTAGAAAGAATTTGGTTTCTAGTAGTGTTTTGAATAATTGTGGTTATAAACAGGTTATTGAATCTGATAAGTTTATTTTATCTAAAAATGGTGTGTTTATTGGTTTTGGTTATTTATGTAATCAAATGTTCAGACTTAATATTGTTAATGATAATATTGATTTTGCTTTTATATCTACATCTAAACTTTATGATTCAAACCTATGGCATGCAAGACTTGGCCATGTACATTTTAAAAGAATGCAAGATATGTCTAAGGATGGGTTAATTCCAGCCTTTGATGTGAACACTGAAAAGTGTAAAACTTGTATGTTGAACAAAATAACTAAGAAACCTTTTCAAGGAGTAAAACGTGAAACTAAAGTTTTGGAGTTAATTCACAGTGATCTTTGTGATTTACATGCTACTCCCTCTTTGGGGAATAAGAAATACTTTGTGACTTTTATTGATGATGCTTCTAGGTTTTGTCATGTTTATTTATTACATTCTAAAGATGAAGCATTAGATAAATTTAAAGTATTTAAAACTGAAGTTGAATTGCAACAAAGTTCCCTGATCAAAAGATTAAGGACTGATAGGGGAGGTGAGTACATGGATACTCTGTATTTTCAGTCTATTGGTATAATCCATGAAACGACTGCCCCTTATACTCCTCAGCAAAATGGTATTTCTGAAAGGAAAAACAGGGTGCTGAAGGAGATGGTTAATTCCATGTTGTCCTATTCAGGGCTGAGTCAAGGATTCTGGGGTGAAGCTATGTTAACAGCTTGCTATTTATTAAATAGGGTTCCCAACAAAAGGAACAAAGTTACCCCTTATGAACTTTGGACTAAAAGAAACCTAACCTTAATTATCTTAGGATATGGGGTTGTAGGGCTGTTGTAAGACTCCCTGATCCAAAACAGAAAACTTTGGGTGAAAGAGGCATTGAATGCATCTTTGTTGGATATGCTGAGCATTCCAAGGCATATAGGTTTTATGTTATAGAACCTAATGAGTCTGTTTCAATTAACTCAATAATTGAATCAAGGGATGCAATCTTTGATGAGAATAGATTCTCATCTATCCCTAGACCAAGTCAAAGGATTCCAAATGGAACCAATGACAATGGTGTTTCAGAGGTTCCTACTGATGAGGTTCCTACTGATGAGGTTCCTGCTGATGAGGTTCCTACTGAGGTTGTGGAACAACAACCTGAACCCGAGCTCAGAAGGAGCAATAGGGTGAGGACTCCAAAGTCATTTGGACCTGAGTTTCAATTATACTTAATTGAAGGTACAAGGAGTGAGGTCTCTGACCAATACTCCTATTGCTTCATTGTTGAGGATGATCCCAAAACATTTGAAGAAGCAATGAAGTCCCAGGATGTTGCTTTCTGGAAAGAAGCAATTAATGATGAGATGGACTCCATCATGGGCAATAACACTTATGTGTTGACTGATCTACCACCTGGTTGCAAACCTTTAGGTAGCAAATGGATTTTCAAAAAGAAAATGAAGGTAGATGGAACTGTTGAAAAGTTTAAGGCAAGATTAGTTATTCAAGGCTTTAAACAAAAGTCAGGAATAGACTACTTTGATACTTATGCTCCAGTGGCACGTATCAGTACCATAAGATTGCTAATTGCTTTGGCATCAATTCACAATCTGATTATTCATCAGATGGATGTGAAGACAGCTTTCTTGAATGGTGATTTAGATGAGGAGGTTTACATGAACCAACCTCAGGGCTTCATCATGCCTGGCAAAGAAAACAAGGTGTGTAAACTGATTAAGTCTCTTTATGGACTAAAACAGGCACCTAAGCAATGGCATCAAAAGTTTGATGAAGTGGTTTTGTCTAGTGGTTATTTACTTAATCAAGCTGACAAATGTGTATATAGCAAATTTGATGAATCTGGTAAAGGAGTCATCATTTGTCTATATGTTGATGACATGTTGATCTTTGGAACTGACCAAAATCAAGTTGATCTTACAAAAGAATTTTTGTCATCAAAGTTCTCCATGAAGGATATGGGGGAGGCAGATGTTATCCTTGGCATAAGGATTAAACATGAAAGTAACAAAATTTCTATATCTCAGTCTCATTACATTGAGAAGGTGTTAAAGAAATTTAATTACTTTGATTGTACTCCAGTGAGTACTCCTATGGATACAAGTGAGAAGCTAATGCCTAATACTGGCAAAGCTGTATCTCAGCTTGAGTATTCTAGGGTGATTGGCTGCTTGATGTATGCCATGACTTGTACAAGACCTGATATTGCTTTTGCTGTGGGTAAACTGAGCAGGTATACTAGTAATCCTAGTGCTCATCATTGGCAAGCAATTCAGAGGGTCTTTAAGTATTTGAAGAGAACTATGGATTATAGTCTCTCATATACTGGTTATCCTTCAGTATTAGAAGGATATACTGATGCAAGTTGGATCAGTAACACTGAAGACAATTCGTCTACAAGTGGCTGGGTATTCCTACTTGGTGGAGGTGCAATTTCTTGGGCATCCAAGAAACAAACTTGCATTACCAGTTCAACCATGGAATCTGAATTTGTGGCTTTAGCTGCTGCTGGCAAAGAAGCTGAATGGTTGAAAAACTTGCTTCTTGAGATTCCATTGTGGTCTAAACCTATAGCACCTATTTCTATCCGTTGTGATAGTGCTGCTACATTGGCAAAGGCTTATAGCCAGATGTACAATGGGAAGTCTAGACACTTAGGTGTTAGGCATAGCATGATTCGTGAGCTTATCATGAATGGGGTGATATCTATAGTGTTTGTTAAATCTCAACAAAACTTAGCTGATCACTTGACGAAGGGTTTGGCTAGAGACTTGGTTTTGAAGTCTGCTAAAGGGATGGGTTTAAGTCCAACTTAGTCACTGAATGCAAGGATACCCAACTCCCTTCTAAGGAAACTTGGAAGCTGAGTTCAATGTGGAAAGCTGATCATTTGGTGGACTGAAGCACATGTATCACAAACATCCCAAGGTTGTGCTTGTTACCTGCTGAAAGGAGGATGAAGTCTTCACTTCTTAATGGTTAATTTTCTTTGAAAAAGTGCTAAGCAGGAGCATGAATTAAAGATGAACCACCTATGTAAATGTTGAAGTTTTGCCGCTTCAGGAAGCTTTGGACTTTTAGCTTTTACAACATTTATGAATTGGATATGGACACATGGCTTGTATAGTGTCAGGAGTATTTTAGTGTTTGAAAACTTGTGTGTATTTATCATCAGGTATTCAAATGGGTTGAAGGGTTCAATTCTTAGAACACCCTGATTCTCGAATATTTGAAAGTATATGTACTAATGTGGAAATTCAATCCTCAGGATATTTTCATTTATGCACTTGTTTTGGTTTGTGTTTGAATTTTCATGCAAAGGTAGTGAACTAAATTTGGGGAGGATTGTTAGTAAATTTAGTACACTTGAGGGATCAATTCACACCTGGTAATGGGCTTGGAGGTATGGAGTATACACCCATTTGGTCACTGAATTCCCTGACTCAATAGTGGTTATGTATTGAATCTGCTGATAGCATGATTCTGCTGATTGTGGTTACCACTGCAAGTGTTAACGTTACCACTGCAAGGGTTGTTGTTACCACTGCAAGTGTTAACGTTACCACTGCAAGGGTTATTGTTACCACTGCAAGGGTAACTGTTTCCACTGATAACCACAGATCCTATAATTATGGAAATTATTATGTTATCATTAATGGGCCGTTAATTATACATAATACCATGGGCTAGGGTTTGAGTATTCTCTATTATAAATAGAGATCACATCATTATGCATGAAAGGGAGTTATCATACGATTTACTAAACACAAAACCCTAAACACTATATACGCATCTGGTTCTTGGTTTGTGCCTAAAGCAAGAACATCACTTGGTCTTATCCCATAGAGATATTCGTGTAACCCAGGCATAGGGTCGAATAGTTTCTATTGGAAAGTGATACCACGATTTCAAGTGAATATCCGGTACCTTCATTGATTATCTTAACCCTAATCTGGAACTGTTTTGCAGCTATACAACCAACAGAACACACCTTACCCAACACCAATAACCCCATCAAAAACCATCACAGGATGGATAGGCACAGGCATTATGGGTTCTGCAATGGCATCACATCTTCTGACAGCAGGTTACACTCTCTTTATTTATGCTAGAACACCTTCCAAAACAGCTTCACTCCAATCACTAGGTGCCCATTTAGTTAGCTCCCCTTCAGAACTCGCAAAAACCTGCGATATCATATTCACAATGCTAGGACATCCCTCAGATGTTAAGGAAATTGTCCTAGACTCAATACTGGATTCCTTAAGACCAAGTAGTGTAGTTATAGATCATACTAGTAGTCATCCTGAGTTAGCTAAGGAGATATATAATGCTGCACGTGCGAAAAACTGTTGGGCTGTTGATGCTCCTGTTTCGGGTGGTGATAAAGGTGCTCAAGATGGAAAGTTGGCTATATTAGCAGGTGGCGATGAAAGCGTTGTGAAATGGTTATACCCTTTGTTTAGTTTAATGGGAAAACCGACTTATGTAGGTGTGGCAGGGTGTGGACAGAGCTGTAAGATTGCTAATCAGATAACGGTCGGAGGGAGTTTGTTGGGATTGAGTGAAGGTTTGGTGTTTGCTGAAAAGGCGGGGTTGGATAAGGAAAAGTGGTTGGAAGCGGTTAGGAGTGGGGCTGCGGGGTCGTTAGTGATGGAGATATTTGGGGAGAGGATGGTAGGGAGGGATTTTAGGCCGGGTGGGTTTGCGGAGTATATGGTTAAGGATTTGGGGATGGGTTTGGATGTGGTGGAGCAGGGTGGTGATGAGGTGACGGTGTTGCCTGGTGCGGCTCTGTGTAAGCAGTTGTTTTCGGGTATGGTTGCTAATGGTGATGGGAAGCTTGGGACTCAGGGGCTTATTACTGTTGTTGAAAGGATCAATGGGAAAAAATAGAGGGTATATAACTCTTTATCCCTCTTATTGTAACTTATAAAGGATTATGTGTTCTATATGTACAGCTGTGTTTCTGTTGCAGATTTTCGTATTCTGATAAATCCATGATTAAGTCATTAAGCTGATGATTGAGGTAGTAATGTTACAAATGGGTCGTTTAATAAATTCAGATTTTTTCATAATAAGTCAATTAAGTCGATTTCAAACACCACCTTAGTGTAATTATAATGCGGAAGAAAATTACTGAAAAAGCCTTTTTGTTTAGTTAGAGATTTAATTTCAGTTTTCATTTTCTTTTAATGATCGATCGATTTGATCAAATTTGAAAAAGTCTTTCTCACTATTCAGAACAGTGGAGCTTTCGATCAAGATGTTCTCGCCTCCCCCGTTTGGGCTCTCGCTCGAATCGGAACTTTTATGGGTAGGCTTTCGACTCAATCTAATAGCCTACCTATCGGGCGCCAATACAATAAAAGAGAAAGTTTGCGCATGGGCCTATTATATGATGCAGAACCGATGCGAGAGGGAGAATCAATATGGGAGAAGGTTGATTATTGCCACTTGTCACCCTTCTATTGGTGCCTATTTTCTCTTATTTTAAAGTGTTCACCATTTGAACGAAATTATATATATATATATATATATATATATATATATATATATATATATATATATATATATATATATATATATATAGTGTATCTTTATTTTCAGAACCCTGTTAAGTGCGGGAACTGCGAGAACTCTAATTTTGCATTAGAAAACATACATGTTCATATAAAAATGTATGTTTTTCTTACATACACCTTAATACACATACATGCATAACATACATGTTCATATAAAAACATGTTAATTGCAACAGATCAATGCAAAATGGTTTTATTTTTAGAACCCTGTTAAGTGCGGGAACTGCGAGAACTCCAATTATGCATTAGAAAACATGCATGTCCATATAAAACATGTATGTTTTCTTACATACACCTTAATACGTAGGCATGTGTATTAAGGTGTATGTAAGAAAACATACATGTTTTATATGAACATGCATGTTTTCTAATGCAAAATTGAAGTTCTCGCAGTTCCCGCACTTAACAGGGTTTTGAAAATAAAGCTCCCCTATATATATATATATATATATATATATATATATATATATATATATATATATATATATATATATATATATTTCCCTTGCAATCATTGGGGAACGATGACTTTATATTCGTTTCTACATGAACAAATAATTCTATTCTATATCTGATTCAAATCTGTTGTGCATTACAACATTTTGTGATGTACAGACTTCCCCATTCTCATTTATTACAACTCTATGTAAGTAAATTTACCCTTTGACGGCATGTTGTTCATTTGAACCCAACTTTCTTGATGATGCTGGCACAAGTGATTTTGCATATGCCAGAGGCAAAGCAACTATCTTTTTTGGTTTACTTACATACGCCCTTTTTGTGAAGTTATTATAATCATTGGCTTCAATCACATCCAGTATTTGACGATACAACAGTAGCGATGCCCAAACCTAACAACAATGTGGTCATGAGATCAGAGTTTAACATTGCACTCACATTGACAATTTTGACCCTCGATTAAATTCACATGTTTTTGTAATCATAATCAAGGCATTAACTCAAAAAAATTAACTAAACAATTGACCCTTTCCGACGGGTTTAACCGAAATGTTTAAAACCATACCAATATATTAATCCTTTTCGACCATAATATTTGACCCGTTACCCAACCTTCTCGATCCGCCCATGTATAGATAGGAGTCCGTTTTTGTGTTTTTCATGACAAATAGAGGATAAAGAAGCTTACTGGCCATCTGCTAGCAGAATCTAGCTGAGTAACGCCTGCTTCTGCTTGGTCAAAGAATGTTCTTGCACGCTTTATTTGTTTTCTCATGAATACTCTCCATTTATCAGTTACTTTCATTGCAAATATATCTTCATCCGATAATCCAGCTTGTGCTAGTTCATCTTGTGGCAAGTAAACTCTTCCTCTTCTTGCACTGAACCAGAAAACGAAAAAAAAGCATTCAAGAACTAAGCATGAGGTCATACTTTATATTTTTTAATTTTTTAGACCAACATTACAAAGTTTAACGCTCACTCGGGAACTTTTGCTAACTTGTTGTAATTATTATAACTTTCTATGTAAAAATTAAATTAATCTTAAATTTATTTGAGATATTGATTGATTTTAAACTGTGAATATTGTTTGATTGACCTTATAAGTAAAGGGGGAGATAATAATAAACTTACTCTTCTCCTACATCTCTAAGGATGTTTGTGAGTTGATTAGCAATCCCTAAAGCCAAAGCAGCATTGTAAACACTTTCTGTTGGGGCATTCGATTCACGATCAATTCCCATTATTGGAACACTCATCAAGCCAACTGTACCCGCTACATAATAGCAATAAAGATAAAGCTCATCAAAGTTCTCGTATCTTGACTTTTTAAGGTCCATCCTCATTCCATCAATCATATCCTTAAATGGCTGCAAAATTTCAAACAATTATATAAAACTGTCAAGGATCTGATAGCATGACGAACCCATTGTGCAATTATCGATTAATTTAGAAGGCAATTTAAGAAAGTCAACCTGAATGTCAACAGGAAACTTAGAAACAGTATCTGATAAAGCAGCATCGAGCATATCAAAAGGACGTTCATTGAAAAGATCTTCTAATCTCGACTCCCATCGATCTAGAGCTTTGGGTGTTATATGTGATGCATTAGGTCCATCAACGAGTTCATCGGTTCTCCTGCACCATACTGCATAATTGGACAGAACATTAAAAGCTAAAAATTGCAAGTCTTTGATCATTTCAGGTATCTACAAACTAAATCTAGCTAGATGCAATTGCTTATTTAGAACTTAAATTTTGTCTAAGATTAAATTATAGAAAGAGATTGCTTATCTCAGCCCAAAGGAAGAAAATAAGCATCACATGTTTTCTTATTCCGAATACTTACAACGTTTATTAGCTTTAAGAGCACACGGTAACTTGCCCGAGCACCCCACGTTAAACCTTAACGCACCTACTTAACACGGTGCGTTAACTTACCGGCAATGAAAGTCAAAAGCACGTTAACGTGCTGCGTTTTAGGTTTAACGCAGCGTTAAGCTGCGTCTTTAAAAAAAATTACACTTTTGGCCCTCGTATTATTGTATACTATTTAAGGTGGTCAAAATGCAAAATTAACAAAACACCCCCTATGTTTTAAAAATCAAACCATTACTTAAAAATCATTATTGAATACAAAACAATACGAATACATAGAGCATGCAACGATAGCCATAAAGCTTTTATATAGACCGGTAATTGTCGATGAGATCTGACTTCTCCTCCCACACCTGCAACACTTGTTCCCTAACCATCTTCAAGGGGACATGAAGTTGCAGATCTGTTTCATCGTTTCTTATTAGAGTTTCTAGACCGACTGTGATAGCTGGATGGTCTTGATGCATCGCACGCAACCTTTCGATCTCTGGAGCACGATCATGCTTCTGTAACATGATTCGAGTTATCTCACCTAGCAAATTGTGAATCAGCCTGAGCTCTTTTTCTTGTTCATTGCGTAATCGGGCAAGAATTGTTCTTTGTACCTCAGCTAGTTCGCTAGCCATAGTGTTTGTGTGAAATTTAGTAATATGTGTGACAATACGAAGTTGAGTAAAGATGGCATTTATAGGGATAAACTAGCCGTTAGATGATTTTTTTAGAGAAACTAGCTATTAAGCCTTTTATTCAAATTCAAACGTAAAGTAACATTACAACATTTTAAAAACGATACTAAATCATACAACAACGTTAACCATAAACTAGCCATATGAGTTGGTTTCTTAAAGCCTCCCACACGTGAACATATTTGAAGCTTTTCCCACCATTGCGTTGTTCAAATTCAAACGTAAATGTTTATGTTACTTTTAAATGAAGTATTTGATAAAGTTTGGGGTTGAAATTGAAAATAATTGAGGTGAAGGTGAGTTAAGGTGAGTTATAGGTGAGTTATGTTACCATGGTGGAAATTGATGAGTTAAGGTTAAAAGGTAAAAGCTAATGTGACGCTGACGTGACAGTGAGTTAAGGTTTAACTCACCGTCAACTTACCTTATGCTCTAAACAAAAAAGCAATCCCAAGCAGTCGCTTATAATTAAAAGAACATATGAAATACTAATTAAAGTATCAACAACTAATCTTTTGGATCATTTTTAGAAAGGATTAAATAAAGTTAAAATTATGGTCAACTGTAGTTTCTATTGATAGAAAGTATGCACTCATGATAATGACTCCACCAGATTGAATATTTCCATAGAAAGTAAAGTGTCAAAATTTTCAAATACTCATATAGTTGACATGTTTACCACCAAGTTTAAACAATTAAAAAATCAAACAAATTTAATATTGATTGCGGAAAGAACCAAATAGAAAATACAGCCAATATCTTAATAAAAAATTTATCAAGGAACATGCTCCTACATTTACACTATAAATTCTCTTTATTGACATTTTTGTAAACACCAGCTGAGAAACTACTAAACTAGTAATCATTAATTAGCAAAATCGTTTTTACAAGGTAAGCAACCACAGGCCGTCTCGTTGATTTTGGTGGCCCTGTACCGTAATTACATATAGGTCCTTTTAAACATAAAAATTTTGAACACATCTGGTGACGGATTACAAATTTATATATTTGTGCGGGGATTAAATTGATGTTTACGACGTTATGATTGATTGTCATTTCAATAATGAACAAATTTATGTATGCTATTAGGTACTATTATGTTGCTATTTTAAAACAAAATATCAAATGTTAATGATAATTTAATTGACAATCAAAAATTTAAGCTTGAAAGACTTTTTAAGTTCAAAACCTCTGTTAAATATTCAAAATAACAAACTTTGGCTTCTTCTCTAAATGGCATGCTTTAGTGCTTATTACTGATGAGCTGTTAAAAATATTTATATAACATGATTTACTAGAATGTGGGCCTCCATAGGAGATTAGCAACAAATAAATAAAATAGGATAAAACAAAGATACGAAATATGGGCTTTCAATTGTTTATATTTATATGTGTATAAGGGATGACGTGAAATTTGTGGCCCTAGGTAAAAAGGGGCCTTGTGCCATTGCACAGGCTGCACACCCCTTGAGCCGGCCATCAACCACAAAAACTGTTTGTCACAAGCATATACATTGCATACACAGCACATCTAAAACCCACTCATTCTTTGAAACTTATTTTTGTTTTTTTATAAGAAATATGATATATTTAATAGGCGATAACCTCAATCCCTAATTATGAAACAACAATTTTCATGACTTATTAAGCCAAATGTATAAAAACCTCACCATATATCGCCCATATAGCTTTTCGCCTCTCGGGTGTCATCAACAACGTTCCTGTCAATAACAAAACAAACTTCAAACCTCAACTTTGCCAAAAACAATAAAACAGCCATTTGCATCCATAAAAACTGCTTTTCTACTTATTGCGTTTTTCACACACAAGATAAGCTGTCTTGAGAATCTTTGGAAATACATGCTGATATTGCTTATTATCTAAAATTATTTGTTTATTTGTAACTATTACAAACTACTTACTGCTATCATAGCCAAAAAAAGAATTTAAAAAAAGGCAATCCTAATTCCCAAACACCCCTAAACCAAAGTCATAACATTAAAGAATAGAATATGTTTTGATTAAAATATAAAAAGCTAAAGAGGTGACAAACCTAGATAAAAAGTTTTAGCATACTCAGCACAAACTTCACCACATCTATCAAAAGCCTCATTCAACAACCCAAGTGTAGCAGGCAGCACAATTTCAGGCTTAACATCCATATCTTGTTCCTCCCTATTTCTTAACTGCTTCTTAACCAAAGCAGCTTGCTTTAACACAACATCATAAACCAATTGCTCAGAAGAAATAGCCAAGTTCCCTGTTGGATTAGCCACTACTTTTGTACTCACTTCTAATCTCCTTAAAATTTTCTTACCAACATTCTTAAATTTTGCACTCATTAAAACCCTTTTTTCTAAACCATTATTACATATATCAGAATTAGGAGAAATAACCCAAATCATAGCACCTGACATAGTACAATCTTGTGTGTTTACTTAACCAAAACACACTGAAAAACAGACACTAAAGGATGAAATTAAAAGGGTTTGTTTGTTTAACTGTTTAGAGGAAAACCCTTTTCACATTCAGTGTAAAGATTAGTAATTTATTAAGAAAATTTGGTGGGTGTGTGTTTTGATTGAAAATGAGGGGCTCTTGATGAATGTACGATAAAATAAAGTGGAGAAAAGTGAGTGGCATACTAGTTTGGGAAGATATGAGTGGTGCCTGTTTTGTGTCCACATGTTTTTTTTTTTGTCTGTAATGGTCAAAAGGGGTTTAGATTTAAGTGAAAAAGAAACAAGTCTTGATGTTACACGACAGTCTATTAGTCCTAATAAAACTATTACAGATTACAAAATAGGCCCGGACTCGTTTCGTGTATGAAGCTTCATAATAGTAGCATGTCTTTAGAAGCCTTGATTGGATAGACCCAATAAAGACACTCGTATAGAAGTGGGAATCCCGTAGAGATCAAATTCCCGGTCAAGAAATCAAGTCACAAAATGAATAAACTAATGTAGCCTATAGGATGCTGTGTCGATACATATTGATGTCTTTCTTCTTTAGTTTCCTGTTTGTTGCATTTGCCTTCACCTCCATTCACGATAAGGTTTCGGAAACACACGCAACCCTCTCTTATATTTGGCTCCCAATTAGGAGTTCATTAGGTTTTTAGATATCAGGCTTTCACTTCAGATGATCATTAATAGTGTTCTCTCTAAGTTCAGACGTGGCACTCAAATCAGTTGTATCTTTCTTTTACCACATAAGAATGTGTCTGAAAGAAGCTGAAAAAGGACATGAATAGATAACGGACTTTGATATAGAATTAGTTAGAAAATATAGAAATCAAATGACATTCTACTCTATATGGGTGCTATTGTTTGGCACAAGACAAAAAGTAGTGTATGGGATGAGCAAAGAGCACCCAAAGGTGGAGACATGCCTTCATGTTTGTTTGCAAATGGCCTTGAAAACAAAAACAGTGTGTTGCTATTGAATCGTTAGCATTTTAAAATTGTAAAGGAACATGATTACAAACCTTGGTGTAAATGAGAATATTCCGGCGTAAAATGCAATAAACCAAATTACATGCATTTATATCTTATAAATACACAAAATAGTATTTCAGGGAAGTCTTAAACAGTTATGGGCTTTTAACTAATGGATCATTAAGCATACACTTTATCCTACGCCAGGGTTCACAGGTGTTGCAAACTATCTCATTCAGACAAAGTCCAGGAATGTCGTGGTTGCTTACATTTTCTGCACACGTGCGGCGTACCAATAACATTATTATTAAAATGAAAGTTCATATTTAACTACAGGAAAACTGATAGCTACCACACTCTATATAATCCTACAGATTCTCGCTAATGATGAAAATAAATGAATGAGAACTACCACAACTTATTACATTGTTCATCATCAGTGAAGCAAAAGCAATAGACATGAACAGATAGAGCAATACCATTTATACCATTTGAATCATCTTGTGTGTTCTAAGCTTGCTTGATTTATCTCTCAATTTAGTGCAGTGGGGTTGCGCTCTTGTTCCTTTAAGTTTCATGAGCTAGCCTCATGTTTGAGTAGAAATCTAAACATTTTGTTAGTCAAAACATAGGATAGAATCTGGAAATTTGATACAGCAAAACGAAATTATATGGAGTAGTGTCCGGACAACCACAGGAACGTCAATTTGAAATTATAAGCTAAATTTTGTACTATGCCTATGAAAGAAAGAAAAGCAAAAGACACTAAAAATTACAAAGCTTATCTATTTTACGCTTTAGAAGAAGCGTATGCAGCTATTTTCTGGTATGATAATAACCAAATGGTGATTCGTTATCTCTTATCTGGTGATTAGACTATTAAAGTTGGAAATTTCAACCCATTTACACACGAGTGGGTCGACTTGGGTTATGTTTATTTTAACGGGTCATATGCATAGAAAACCTTCTGGCATGTTTCTTTTATTTTATAAAATATGCAGATCCTAGTTTTTATAAGATAACTTTGTAATCATATTTAACACATTAATTACACGAGTATAAAAGTTATGTTTGCAGGTCATTTTAACCTGACACGACTTGTTTAACCCACACCAAAAAGACATATCAATTTTTATTCCAACCCAGATTGACCTGTTACATGACACATCTAGCCCCATTGGCGATCATTTATAGAAAACATGTTAAATTTCTTGACACATCTAGCCCCATTGGCGATCATTGATAGAAAACATGTTAAATTTCTTGACACTGATGGAAACTATATGTGTTCAAATATATCAGCTATTCTTAATTTGTCATTTGTTACCCTTAATGTCAGTAGCATGTCTTAATATGTATCAATATAATTAGGATAATATACATTTGAGCTGATTTTCTTTTCATGTAGATAAATGGATATTTATTATTTAATATACAAAGACAAAGGGTGCATATGTCTGCAAGCTTTTATAAATACCTTAAGCCAATTAAATAAAAATTGAAGGAGTACAAATTTTGATGCTAATAATACAAATACCTTAAGCCAACTGCATGAAGGCTAAAATAATTATTACTACCTCCGTAATATATGTGTTATTGTAATACTTAGAATTTGTGTAATTTTTACTTAAAAAAAAAAAAAAAAAAAAAAAAAAAAAAAAAAAAAACATCTACATTATTACTACCTCCGTCTTATATTAAATGTCCACTTGGACTTTTTTAGAGTTTTTCTTGTTCAACATTGACTTTAAATTCTATTATTTGTGTTATGTAATACTTGATGCAAAATATATGAATAGATTGAGTTTTAAATGTATTTTCAATGGTATAATTTTCATCAAGTATTATATAGCACGAATAAAAATACTTACGGTCAAAGTTAAACAATAAAGACTCAAAAAAGTCTAAGTGGACGTTTAATATGGGACGGAGGGAGTATCATTTACACTACTCCATCCGTCCCATAATTATAGTCCATTGTTGACTTTTTAAGTCTTCATTTGTCAACTTTGACCTTATTTATTTTTATTTGTGTTATATAATGTTTGATGAAAGTTATACCAATAGAAAATATATTTAAAACTCAATCCATTTATATATTTTGCATCAAGTAATATATAACACAAATAAAAATATTTAGGGTTAAAGTTGAAAATTAAAGACTTCAAAAGTTAATAGTGGACTATAATTATAGACGGAGGGAGTATTAATTAAAAAAAATTGATGTTTTAGAATCATAATTAAATTTTGATTACAATTTACAAACTCATTAATTGGATGTTAGTTGAAATAACCATAAAAATGATCATTTAAAGTTGATCGGCAAATTATTAAGAAAAAAAAAGTATTATACTTGTTACTGTTTCATTTTCTAGGTAGCGATCTTTTTTTTTTTTTTTTTTTTTTTTTTTTTTTTTTTTTTTTTTGAGGGTAATTTCTTTCAAATTAATCATTTTTAAGGTATTTTACGAAATTTTTGGACATTTTTGCCCCTCTTAGCTAATACAAATTTTTTTTTCCCGAAGGGCAACAATGTCACATATTACCCTAAAGAGGATGAATTTGAAAGAAAATTACTCTCAAAAACAAAAAACATAGTTCGCTACCCAGAAAATAGAAGAGTGACAAGTATAATACTTTTTTTAATAATTTGCCCAAGTTGATCAAAGCATTTAGTGACAATGGATATATAATTTACTAATATTGTAACAAATGATCATGTTGGAGTCAACGATGGTAACTCGAAATCGTTCTACAACAATAGACTGCATTGTATCAATTACAAGTGACGTAAAGTACCGTCGCTTCTGCTAGTGGTCACATGGTTCGATCATAATACTTTTGTAACAATAACGGATTTTTGTTATTGCTCTGAGGGATAGAAGGTTCCCTTTTTAGCAATAACATCGATAAAATTACTTTCACGAAAAATGTGTAATCGAAAAATATTTGCTCGTCAAAAAGATTTTCTCATATGGGTGTTCGTCATCGCAACGCGCGGATAACCGACTTGTCTATATAATACATGGACCACATTATCATATATACTAAAACCCACTTTGTTGGGCCGTTCAAAAACCGTTACACACCCGTTTTCTTCACCTGGGGTGTATACTAAAAAGGAGCCGTTCTGTTCCCCGTTCCGTTTTGTTCTACTATTCATTAGCGCACAATGCTTCAAATAGTGCTTCTCGTTTCTCCGTTCCGTTTTCCTCCGGATAAGATATTTCCTGGCCTACATTCTGGATCCTTCATCCTAAAAAAACACACAAAAACCTCTATCTCTCTCACTCTCTCTCTAAAAAATTTACCTTGATCCTCACCATTAACAAACTATAATAGCAAAATCAAGATCATCAAAAATCACAAACCTATAAAAGAGGGGAAAAAAACGCGAATGATGACGGTTAATTTTTATAGTAGCAAGTTTTTTGGTTGTTTATTGTTGACAACTAATTTTGGGGTCTAAAGATTATTGTGTAAGTTTCATTTTATATTCTGTTAAATTAAATTCTGTGTTACTATGCGTTTTAAGTTATGGTCGATTTTTGATGGGATTTACGTTAATGAAGATAGGGTTTTAAATTAATGAAAATATTGAACCGATTTTCTTTCACTTTTACCTTTTGATTATAGGTTTGAGATGGAACAGAAGGGCTGAGCTCTTAGATCCGATGCGAGACAGAGATAGCCGGAGTTGGCGGCGGTGGTGTGGCAATGATTCCGGCAGGGTCAATAAAGACGTTATACACTCTAACAAAGCAGTTAATTGTCTCTTATCTCATGCTTTTACCATTTTGTTAGTGTTATAAAGATTAAATCTTTTTTTTTATTGTGTATATTTTATGTTTTTACAGGAAATGAGTGATACGGACGAGTTACAATCACTGTGTCTTACTTTTTCTTCACCGAATTTTCAATTTCTTGATGGAGGTTTATTTTTGTTTTACCAATTTAATAGAAGGAATGCTGCAACATTATTTGCTTATATATGTTGTGTTTAATGATTAGATAAAGAAGGTAGCTATGGATATTGTTCTTGGATTAACCGGGTCGGATGACAGATTGGAATCGCTTGGTAGCTATTCTAGGATACTACTTCCAGCTTTGTTACGGCTTCTAGGTGAAAAGAAGGTGATACGTTCTTTTCGCCTTTATGTTCTGTTGATGGCCATTATATTTTTATGTCATGTTTATAAATAATGTGTTGTGATGTCATACAGTGGAATAAAAATATGACGTTGATGTAGTTTAGGCGGTGTTTGTTTATGCGCATTTGATGAGCTTATGGGCTTATTTAACTTTTGAAAATCTAAAAAGGTCAGATTTTTGGGCCAATGAGCTCATCAACTTAAGCTTATGAGCTTAAATAGGTTAGAAGCTCATAGGTAGAAAAATTCAGCTTATGAGCTTTTGAAAGTTTTAAAAAACTCATAGGCCCAAAAATAAGCTTTAGTGCTCAATAAATATTTGATGATCATTTCACCATGACCACTTGCTTTTCTAATGACCACCAAATAAATCTTACAATCCAAATTTATTATCATCTGGATGAAACGAATATTGAATGTATGTTTTGATGTTGTTAGGTGACACAAAAACTATTGCCGTGTTAAACGATCTTAGAGATATGAATGAAGATCTTAAATGATATCGCTGCAAAAGAACACATTGTTCTTAAACTGGATGATTCGTCTCCGATTCTGAAGCAGGTAAAAAGAGCCAGATTCGACAATTTTTTTTATATAAAGACGTTGTTTTTATATAAACAAGTTTTTCAGTTTCTCACGAGTATCTTGATTATCTGATGTTTAGGGTCAATTTATCGTATTTTTTGATTACTGGATGTTTGGGGTTGTGCATTTGAGGTGCTTACCCAGTCTTTATTCATGTTGCGCAATTTTAGCTAATGTATTTTTTTGTTCCTTTTTTCAGGGGATTTGTAATGTTGAATCCATTGATGGTATTTGTTAGTGACGCCCATATCTTGTTGGGGCAGCCTAATCTGGGTCATGGTTACCGACACCATTACCTTGGCCAGGTAACCTAATCTGCATTGTGGTTACAACCCATGGTTGGTATTCGGTTTTCGCAACTATGTTTGCAGACGCGTATCTTGGCTGGGCAACCATACTGAGAGTGCAATTGAAGTCATGTCAGGTATTTGCCACTACTAGCGTACTATATTCTAAAGGCCTCATTCTTTTTTGTTCTTTTCACAAGATTATCAGCAATTTTATTCTTCATAGGAAATTATGAGTTAAGTAGTAGCTCTGATTTATTTTATTTTATTTATTTTTATTTTTTTATTTTTTTCTAATAAAACACAGGATGAGGTTTATTTTCCAGAAGATGTAGAAGGTGAATTAGCAAGTGCAGCTGTGGTTGTGGTTATAGCAAGGAAAATGTAGATCGAAGTTGTGTATATCATGTTATTGATGTCGTAAGTTTCTCTAACTTCATATCAGTAAAAATGGACTTTAGCTTTATTTTTTAGTTATGCAGGGTGTGCTGGGTTGATATTTGAACAACAGTGTGCACACATGACCAGTATATGTGAAAAACTAGAAGGGGGGGTTGAATAGTTTTACGTCTTTTTAATTTTATTATGAAAACTTAGTTTAGTTTTAAAAACCTTGTTTATTTTTTAAAACTTTGATTTGATCTTATGTGAACTCAAATCTTGAACAATATGAACAACTATATCTAAGTATGAACAATCATAATAATAATGTAAACTAAGTATGTGAAATCAACACATGCATAATATAAATAATTATAGCTATATACGAGAGATAAGTAAGTAAACGTTTATTATGTAATCCTTAATTATATGTTGTATGAAAACTATACTTGATCGGAATGATCAATTATATGTATGTTATCTTTTTAGTTTGATTGTGAATGAAACTTTTATTTGATCTTTAAGTGAAATCAACACTAGCACTATATGAGCAACTATATATATATATATATATATATATATATATATATATATATATATATATATATATATATATATATATATATATATATATATATATATATATATATATATATATATATATACGTCTACGTCTACGAAAGTAATAACGATATAAGCAAGATAATAAGTAAGAGATGGAAAGATCAAACCGCGAGACAAAGCATTTATAGTGGTTCGGCTACAAGGATACCTTCCTTGCCCTTCTCCACTCCCCGAGTCACCTACTCGAGAGTTTTCTTCACTATGTCAACAAGCTCCCTTATGGCGGAGAAAACCTTACACACCAATATACACACCACAACTTCGTCACAACTTATTCACACCTTCTACACAACTTCTTCACACCTATCTATCTTCACAACTATCTACTTCACAACTATCTTCTTCACAACTATCTACTTCACAACTATCTATCTACACACCTTGCTAATCTATTTTCTATCAAATATTCACAACTAGTTACACAAAGAAATAGATATAATGGATGATGCTCTAACAACTTGGATGTGGAGGTTACAACAAGTTGTAATACTTCTTCTCTTGAAGGATTGAAGTATTCTTCTCTTTCACTTGAAAGGTTGAGGTTTGGATCACTTTGAAACAAAGATTTATATATGTATGATCAAAGGATTTAGAGAATAGAAATGGAGATTTAGAACAGAAAGTTTTGAAGTGCAAAAGGTGAGAAGAATTTGTGGAATGAACCAGTATTTATAGGGGAAAAAATACTGTTTGGGAGCGTGGGCGGTCCCCTTAATTAGGGTGCCGGTCCCCTTAATTAATTAAGGGGGCCGCCTAATAAAAAAATATTTTTTCTTCAGATTTTTTGTCTTTCAGCTTCAATAACCTTCGTAGGAGCCTCTGTTTGGGTTCATTTTACGGAGAATGTTCAAATTCAATAACCGTCGTAGGAGCCTCTGCTTGGGTTCATTTGACAGAGAAGGTTCAAATTCAATAACCTTCGTATGAGCCTCTGTTTTGGGGTTCGTTTTATGAAGAAGGTTCAAATTCATCAACCTTCATATGGACCTCTGTTTGGGTTCATTTTACGAAGAAGGTTCAGCTTCAATAACCTTTGTAGGAGCCTCTGTTTGGGTTTCTATTATGAAGAAGGAGCCTCTGTTTGGGTTCATTTTAAGAGGAAGGGTTGAATTCAACGACCTTTGTGGAAATCTTCGTGACCTTTATCGTAGCCTCTGTTGCAGCCCTCACAGTAGCCTACAACCTCTGTGGCAGCTTTTGTAGCAACCTGCAACCTCTGTTGCAGCCCTCACAGCAGCCTACAACCTCTATTACAGCCTCCGTCGTAGCCTCTGGCGCAACTTCTACTCGGGTTTGTTCGAAGGAGAAGGCTCGAAATCAATAGTCCTTCGTTCTGGTATTCATGGAAACTTACATTGAAGCCTTGGTGAGGGTTCATTTAAAGAATTGGAACACATAATGGGACATTCAAGTAGGGTTGGAACCTTCCTTCGTACAAAGCCTATCACAAGATAGGCAACAAAGACAGTGCAACGATGACAGAGGATACCCTTCATCAATCTGGTATGTTTTCTACGAAACTAATATGCTATATTGCCTCTGTAACATATTACCTACATATGAAACTTTTGATGTTTATTAAGAACGCTATAAAACCATCTTTTAATAAATCTCTGCATATGAGACAATGATTATTAGAGATCGTACAACATTGGCAGATGATACTTTATGTTCCTAGAACCTCTGTTAGAGCTTTAATAAGCCTTAAGTAAATTTCTACCAAGCTTTACCATGTCACCCGTACTAGATAGTAATAAACTTTCTCATGGAACTTATATACTATTATCATATAATTTGAAATGAAGGAGCATCACACATGTTGACATAAGTCTCTGTCGATGTAGCTACGGAGCATCACATATGCTGACATAAGCCTCTGTCTACACAAGTACAGAGTGTAGCCTCTGATTCATAGGTGTCTCTGTCGACACGATTACAGAGCATCGCCTCTGTTCACATAATTTATATGTGTCTATGTAGACACAATTACATAACCTCATTCCATCTACATAGTGGTAAAACTTACTTCAATTCATGTATCACATTCTTCTCATTTGGGGAAAGAAGCGTTAATGGTAGGCGTCCTAGTTTTCATTTCTTAAAATGATGTAATCCTCCCTACCCAATTAATGATATAATGCATTTCCCTCAAATCTCTTGTTTTGTTCTATACAACAAAGATTTATTCAGCCAAGTACAAGTTTCAATGTTTGAAGGATGATTCAAGACACATAAGTCTTGTATAATAACATCATCCATTACAATTCACATTAACTTTCCTAAGAGTCTTAGGGTATTCCAAGCCCTTTGTACCGAAAGGACAAAGACGGAGTGGGACGCAACCCTCTGTCAGCAGTTAAATTATACGATTGCTAAAAATCTTGGTTCAAAGTACACACAATAAGGTTATGTATCTACTATAGCCTTAGGTTGTATATTAACGTTAATAAATAACGTTAGAGAAGAGAAGCATGATAAAAAAAAGCGGGACACCGTCCGTCATTAGTAGATATAAATTATGCTAGCCTACGTAGCATAGGGCAGAAGCCCAAAAGACATAAACAAAAATTGTTCAAAGACCGCCAAAGCTCAGAGAGCATAAACATAAAAGGTAAGGGAAATCACTCCCCACCTACGATACTTAAAATCCTAAACAAGGGATATTATTTTAATATGCATAGAGGCCATAGCCGAAAGTAAGTAAATTATCCAAGGATTACTACCTTGCTTAACTAAAGCCATAAGCTTCATGCAAATACAAAATATACAACCTTTGAGGTTTATATTACTTAATTCGAAAGCAATATATTTGAATTGTGCGCATCACTTTCGATAGAGGGGCTTGATGATATACCCTTCGTGCAGTTTGAAGGTCTCCCCTTCATACTCACTTCGGATACTACATTCTAACACACTTGGAAAACCTCCTAAAATATTTATTGGCGTCAAACCATTCATCTATGATACGGTTACCAGTTGGGAACTCGCCAATCGAAGCCTTAAGCCCTTCGGGGTATGCTCTTCGAAGATACTAACCTAAAGGTTTCATAAGACCAAGTCAAACCCACGTTTATCAAGGCTTCCCCGCCAAGATAGAGATCGTGGAACATTAACCAAACACTTACCTAAAATCATGGGACACTCCCATGATCCTCGGATCAGGTACAGAAGCCTGACAGAGCCTAATATAGGCGCTCCTTATATAACAAGGGGTTGCACGACTACTTAAATCTAATCTCATGCCTCCTACGAAGTCATAACATTAGAGTGGGGGGCTTAATGGGGTATCCACCACGATAGAGTAGGCTATTAAAGACAAGTCTAGCTACTTTTATTGGATTTGACAAAACAAAAGTAGTAGAAATTGTTACCAAGTCTTTTTTAACAAAGCAATGATAAGTCTAAAGCCATGCACTCTTCGCATGCATAACATTAGACTGGGGGGCTTGATGACGTACCCTCCGTTCTGCTAACGAGCATTACCGTCACTCTGGTACTTAGTTTACCATTTGCACAGAGGGTAATGATGTACCCTCCTAAAGGATGAAGTCTATACCTTCGTCCTACACATAATGGTGGCGTAAAGTCATTCATAATGGCTACCTCAAGGGAATCCGCCAACCTTCACCCAAAACACTCATAGTGTCTAACCTCTGTCACGGTTAGCAGGGGCCCTCCATCACGGTTAGGAGGGGCCCTCCATCGCGGTTAGCAGGGGCCCTCCATCACGGTTCGGAAAGGCCTCCATCACTGTTTGGAGGGGCCTCCATCACTGTTCGAAGGGGCCCTCCATCACTGTTCGAAGGGGTCCTCCATCACTGTTTGAAGGGGTCCTCCATCCCTGTTCGAAGGGGTCCTCCGTCACGGTTAGGAGGGGCCTTTCGTTACTCTTCGAAGGAGCCTGACCTGGTCTTACCCACGTCCCCTCTTTCTACTTATCCTTCCCGCTAAACCAGGAAGAGTGGGGCACTAAGCCCTAGCGGTTACCACAAATCATGGGACACCCCCATGATCTCCTAAAATCATGGGACGCCCTCATGATCTCCTAAAAACGTGCAAGAGCTCTCCAAAGCTATTTTCATCCCTATAAATAGTCTTGAACGGGCTAGAAATCTGGTATACAATCTAAATTACGTCACTTTACTACATTATCACTTAAACTCATCATACCAAATACTTATTCACACACCGGAGGTGGTTCGCAGGGTCCAACCCCTGCGCAATCACTTAAAGTAGTGTCTTCTATTTCTTATTTTTAGGTTATCTTGCACTCGGCATCACCACCATCACCCCTAATTCCGTTAATCACCATTAACGGCCTGGTATGTGCATCTTTTTGTACAATTAAGAATCTTTGATGCCCCAAAAGAATCTACACCTAATTGCTTCCAAGATGTTTATAACCTTTTGAGGCGCCTTAAATAAAGACAAATAGTAAATAGGGAGGCTTCCAAGAACGGATTTGACAAGGGTGAGGCGACCACCAATTGAAAGAGATTTAGCTTTCCAAGAGGAGAGCTTATCTCTAACTCGACTAATAATTGTATTCCAACCATCACATGCACGCATCTTTTTGCCAACCGGAAGATCGAGGTAGGTAAAAGGGAAGGATTCATGAGCATAACCAAGGGATAAAGGCATAAGCTCCACTTCAGTACTAGGAACCCTAACACCGAGAAGCCTACTCTTTGCAATGTTTACTTTAAGCCCCGAAGCTAGTTCAAAGCATTTAAGAATATGAATGAGATTCAAAGCGTTATGCCTCGACCAGTCACCAAAGAAGAGGGAATCATCCGCGTATTGCATGAGAGAGATATTAGATCTATTCTCGGCAAGGTAAACTCCCTTGAAAAAACCCTTATCACAAGCTTCCAAGATAGCAATTTGAAGAGCTTCCGCCACAATAAGAAGAAGAAACGGGGAAAGGGGATCTCCTTGATGGAGACCTCTTTCAAGCTTAAACTCTTTTAAAGGTGATCCATTGATCAAAACCGATATGTACGCCGACGAGAGACAAGAGGAAATCCACTTTCTCCATTTTAAACTAAATCCCATTTGCCTCATAATATCGAGAAGGAAATTCCAATTTACGCTATCGAAAGCCATCTCGAAATCGACTTTAAAAAGGAGCAATTTAAGGTTTTCAATGGAGGCCATGCTAATAACTTCATTGGCAATAAGGTTTCCATCTAGAATTTGCCTACCTGCAATGAAGGCCGATTGATTCGGGCTAATAACCGAAGCAATAGCCTTCGCAAGTGATGCGTGGGAATCGCACCTTGCTTTACCTCTCGAGGGATCTCGCGAGGCTTACAACCCCCACCAGGCAGTGTACCTGATCGTTGTAGTATAGTATAGTGACAAGTACCGGGGGATTGATCGTTCAGCTTAGGAATAGTGTCGCTAGGATTAGAAAACCTAATTAATAGTTCTAGAGGTGAAAGATGATTATTTTTGTATTTTTATAATTTTATGAAAGCAATTAAAATCTCGGGTTTTGAAAGAGTGGGCGGAATTAGTTGCTAATCAACTAACCCAAAAACTACTTTGTAACTAATTAAACTAATGAGAATAAAATTAAACTAATATTAAACTAAGGTTGTGAGCAGTAATTGGAGAAATTGTGTTTACTTAGACTTCATTACTCCCTAGATATCTTTTACATGTTAATTACTTGTTACACTTGTATGAATGACGGGTTGTATTCCTTAATACCATTCGTGGAGTGGCATACATAACTCCCCAACTCTATGAGCTCTTATCTCCTCCTACACCATGACCCAGCACAACTATAGGGATTGTAAACAGTGGCTCATGCATTAAATACAACCAATAAAGACCTAGTACGCCTCGGTTCATGTTTCTTAAGACGTTCAAGCATGTTACCATTTGGAGATCTGCCAGTTTTCTTAAGCCTAACATATAAAATCATTCATTCAAAACAAGAATAGACAAGTAATCAACACATAATCAACATCTAGGTTTCATTAGATCTAAGCAAACACAAGAGAGATCTAGCCTAGCATAGTAGAATTAAGATAAGAACAAAAGATAAACAACCTACACATAGACATATTGATTGAATTAAGAGTATACTTATCTCAATTACAATGCAAGGTCTCAAGGGTTTGGAACCCTTGAAAAACCTGTAAAAGAGGCACCAAAATCGTCTTTAGGGTTTCACCAAAACTTCCCCCCTTTTTATGAAAAAACTAGAAAACTATATATAGGAAAATCGTCCTGACGGCGTCAAGAGTTAAATCTGACGCCTTCAACTCGCCGCCATATACTTCCTCGGACGCCCTAGATCCAATCGTGACGGCCTATGTGACGCCGTCACCACCCACGGTAAATTAATCTTGGTCACTTTGACGCCGTCATCACTCCATCTGACGCCATCACCAGCTACGGTAAATTATTCTTCATGTCTGACGCCGTCAAGAGAAAACCCTTGACGCCGTCACCTTGTATTTCCAGCTTGGATTTTTGGTACTTTGTCGTTTTCTTCACTTTATGCTCCAAAAACGTCCAAAATAGCCTCTTTTCCAGAATTCACTCTCCAAACACCTAAAATCATAAAAGGAACGATTTAGGGCAATATTTGATCAAATAAATTCGGATTCGGGCTTAAATGACCCCCTAAAAACGGATCATTTTTTGCCTCATCATATACCCTTACACTTGAGATTTGCTTGTCCTCAAGCAAATGAGCTTTTATTCTACTCAAAAGACAAGTTAGGGGTCATTTAACACTAATATAAAAGTAATTACAACAAATAATCGTTCCACTAAAGACCAATAGACAAGCACGGAGGTCATACACAAGCACCTCACAAATAGTGTTTAGATACTCACATCTCTCGGGTGTAATAAAGTAATATAACATTATGGAAATGGAAGATATCTCTCACTACCTGTCATAGCAAAATAGATTACCATAGGCTTGGGAAAGGATCAAACCTCCACCACATGGCGTAAGCACCTAGGATAAACTATCAAAGAGGTCTTTTTAAAGGGTTATATCGTTAGGTGTAGGGATATGAATTACACGGTTTTGTTGGATAAAGGGAATTTTACTGGTGGCGAGTTAACAATCTTAGTAAATTACATGTACAAGATGGCGTTGCTAAGCCAAGACTAGACTCGACTTAAGCTAATAAATGAAAAATAACAAAAAAAAAACATAAAATAAACATAGAATGAAACGGGATGGTAGTCCGTATGTTTTTTTTTTCTTCTTTTCTATTTTTTTTTTCTTTTTCTTGATTTTTCTATTTTTTTTCGATTTTTTTTTTTTTTTTTTTTTTTTTTTTTTTTTTTTTTTTTTTTGCATACACTCTTACCCTACCATCCAAAATAATACATCATAGGGGATGAGAATTCCCCTTACACTTGAATCTTTACATACTTTACATTTAACTATTCTAATGACTCGAATTAAGAAAATCAAAACACTTGGAGCACTTTTAAGATTAACGTACATATGGGGGTAATAATATTATGTTATTCCCCATTACTCCATAAAATAAGTACTTACCCATGAGTCCCAATTGTCCCAAAACAATATGTACAAGGATATGACTCGACTTAGCAACCATGTAATCAATTAGAAAGTTAACTTAGGGTTTAACAAATAACAATAATGCACTAAAAATGAGCGCATACACGGAAGGCTAAGGCGATTTGGGTGTACATTTAAGTGGGGTGTAACAAATTCTTCCTTTAAGTAAAATGCTTAAAGTTAGAAACGAAAAGATAGGCTCGGAGGGGTGTACTAGGGGTATCGTGTACTAAAAATGAGTACAACGCTAAGGGTGTGGGAAAAATTAGTTGACTTAACTAGCCAAGTAATATGACTTAAATGGTCAAGTAATTATAATACGGGTTTAACACAAGGGTGATCCTAATGCCTCTTATCATGTAGTAAATCCTACCACACGAATGTAGTCTCACTAGCGGTCTCGGGATGCATCACTAACGCAAGTTCTAGAATCTAAATGCTACCGGTACACTCATAAGCACTAATAATGAATGCTTTTCCTATCAAATCTAAAGGCGAACCTCACATTTTTGGGTGGAAAATTTTTCTGAATATACGGTTATGTGCTAGTTATACAACCTCCTATCCATGAGACGCTTGCTATGGCTAAAGTTTCACTCCTAAATGTTGTAAAAAATTTTAAATTTGGCGCTAAAATTACACTAACAAGTATTTCTCATAGTTTTATTACTCATCTACTATCAAACAAAACAAACTCAAGCAAAAGTGCATATGTAAGGTATCATCTTTTTACCCTCCCCTTACACTTAAGATGAACATTGTCCCCAATGTTCAAGTAAAGAATGTAAAAGTTAAAAAGTAAAGAGAATGAAATCAAATACTCCCCTGATTCGCTCGGTATGGATTTTAGTTGGCCAGGTTAAATCTTCTTCCAAGAAACTGAACCATCAAAGCTTCCCTTCCAGAATATAAATCATCTTCTTGTCACAAATAACCTGTAAATCCTGACAAAAGTAGACAAGGCAACCTCGCGTAAAATCGGCGGCATCCTATATAAGTTACTAAATCCTAGAAAACAAAATAAGATATAATGCTTGTGGAATGAAGTTTGCAGATTTCCTTGAGATTATAAAACTTAATAATTCACAAAAACTATAAGACTCCGTTAGAAAAACAAAACCGGTAAAATTTCCAGATTTTTGACTCCTGACGCCGTCAAGAGCAATGCCCTGACGCCGTCAGAATGGGCCTGCAGAAATCTTTATGTTAAGTTTCCGGAAAATTTCTGGAAAAACTTTGTCCTACTTCCTGGAAAATCCTGCAAAACTTCATTATGACTCAATACAAGCATTTGACTCTAACGAATACGAATATACATGTTCATTAAATATTGTGGATAATCATGATCGGTTTGTTTCTTAAAAACATAATTGGGGTTTCCCCTTACACTTATCTTTTGCAAAAATACCTTTAGGTTGAAGTTAAGACTAGGCTAAACAACATAATAAAGTATTTCACATTTTAATTAAGAAACATGATCAACCAACAATAAAAATAAAACATGCATACGGAAGCAAATAACAATCAAACAATTAAAATCACACAAAACATGGGTTGCCTCCCAAGAAGCGCTTTTCTTTATTTACGAGTCTTGTAGCTAGACTCAAAGTCGTGGGTTACTACGTGATTTCATCATTGGTTCCACTCTCTAGGTCATCTTCTAAACTAGTGTCGCTCTCATAGTGTAAGTACTTTGGATCTTCAAATTCGAAAACATCCCTCCGATACTTAGAGCCAAGCTCACTAACATCCTTAAAGAACCCACAAGATAAATCAGAAACATTTCTACAACCTCTTCTAACATCGTCATCACACAAGACAAGTTGGGAGCTCATAACATCAAGCCCGTCGCAATCTATCTCCCTAAGGTCTCTTCTTTTGTATGGCGTTTGGTATGAAATCCTCCTAATCCCGTCAGTGAAAGTCATGATTCCGTTCAAGTCATCCACCATCAACTTAGTGATTTCACAAAAGGGCGCTCCAAATATAACTTGCGATAACCTAGGGTCAACAAAGTCCTCTATGTTGTCCACAATTGTGAACTCCATAGTGAATGCCATATTTCCTATGAACACTTGGATTTCATGGTCCTTACCAACCACTTTCTCTCCCTTGTAAATCATCCCCCATCTGCAGATATTGTTATAGTGAAACAATGACATGAAATTCTTTGGCAGGAATACATTAATGTACACGTTCTCGAAGTGTTTGTGACCGATCATGCAGGGGATTTTTAGGTTATTCGGATTACGTCGTTTAATCTTTTTCAACTCTCCTCCCTTTGACCCGTATGGATTCCCCTCAAGGGAGGGACGATACTCATAAACTTCCTCACCATCCCCACGAAAAACTACCGTTCTAACATCATTGGTGAATAATACACTACCATCCTTCTCGTCAAGGATTGCTCCCGATTCATTGATAAATGGTATCCCAAGGACGAGGTTGGTCAATGCTTGATTGGCGAGAGGGTCCACGTCATCAACCACAGTGAGCTCAGTATTGTAATCAAATTCTCCAATCCTAATTGATACATTCTCTATTACTTTCTTGCATACGACGTCCTCTGGGAAGGTTTTGTGGTATAGAGAAAGTGGGATTACGCTGACCGGGAAGCTAGGATCTATACGGCTATTAATTAAGACCTTTCCCTCAATGGTACAGGGGATTTTGAAAAGCTTAGGGTCGTTCCCCTCGGGTTGATTGCTATCCCAACTTATAGCATCCTCTTTTTCGGATTCTTTTATAACCGATTTGCTCAAAATGGTTGGGTCTTTCTCCTGTTCCTCCGATGTCTCGTTCCAATCATCCAGTTTGTCGGATTTCTGCGCGGTGCACTGCTCGGGTGAGTTGGCAGGTTTCCTTGCCGAAGCGTGGTCAACCTTTGGTTTCTCATTATTCGTTGTCTGACTAAGGTTGTCAGTTTGTTGTTGGGTTGGTTTGGATGCATCAGCTGAAATTGTGGTGATGGTGTTTACAAAGTGGATTGGTCCAGAGGGGTTGATAGGTCCTTTCTTGTCAGGGGATAGATGTTTGAATAGCTTGCTAGGACTTTTTATCTTTACAGGGGAGGCTGGTGGACTCATGACGGTAGCAGATTTAACCTCATCAACGTGAATGGGCTTATTATCAATATGCTCTTTGATAGCCGTCAACAGATTACAAATCTTGTTGTTCACGTCAGCCTGCTGTTGTTCGAATTTTGCCTCGAGTGTCCTAAGCTGTAGTTCTTGAGAAAGAATGAATTTCTTTAAATCATCTTCACAGCTTTGCCTAGAGGTATCTTGTGATGGAAAATGTTCGGACCAAGTGAGGGGTGAGGAATCATTAAATGATACACTTCGTGTTTGGTACCCTCTAAAATTAGGTTTATCCTTCCATGCCTCATATGCTTCGGCAGAAGTTCGAGGACCTTGCCCTAAGTGTGATGATGTGAATTCGTTATAAGCACGTTTTGGAAGTTCCATGCAGTTGTAGGTCTCATGAGGGCCATTGCAAAGTTTGCATGTAGAAGCGATTCTGCTTACTTGGCTTGAAGGCTTATGAATTTCGTAAGATTTCATGAGAGACTTGACTCGACCTTCAAGTTCCATGATCCTACGGTCGGGAGTGCTTGAATTATTCGAAGGCAAAGATATTGCCTTGACCGTTTTGTTCAAATCACGGGGATCATTCCAACTTTCGTTGTCATAGAGAGCAAGATCTTCTATGAGTTCCCATGATTGTTCCGCACTAAGATCACGTAGCTTACCACCGGCCGATTGGTCAATGGTTCGCCTCGTGGGGATATCGATATGGTCATAGAAGATTTGGACTTGGAGCCACAAATCTATGCCATGATGAGGGACTTTTTGGAGTAAGTCCTTGAAACGAGTCCATGCTTCATAAAGAGATTCATTTTGACGTTGTTGAAACATCAAGATGTCATTCCTAAGTTTAGTAGTTCTCCCCGGTGGGAAAAATTGAGCAAGGAAACGAGTGGTGAGATCATCCCATGTGGTGATGGATCCCGCGGGTAAACGCTCAAGCCATTGACTAGCTTGATCCCGTAGAGAGAATTGGAATAGGCGTAAACGGGTAGTCTCTCTAGTTTCAACACCTAGGTCTATGGAATCTACGATTTTGAGGAAGTCCTTAAGGTGTTGGTTTGGATCTTCGGAACGAAGTCCATGGAATGCACATCCGCTTTGCACCAACCGGATGGTGTCGGATCGCAAGGGGGTCACATTGGCTCCGGTGAGCTCAATGGTGTTTCGGTAGCCTTGGTGGCTAGGTCGGGAATACTCTCCTAAGGTTCGGGGCCTAAGGGGTTCTAATGGTGGGTTTTGTTGTGGTGGGATGATGGGTTCAAAGATGTTACCACCTTCCATGATGTCGGATGGTAAAGAGTTACAAACAAAAGCACGAAGAAATAAGATAGACTAAAGAAGACCTAAAAATAAAAATAAAAAATCTTACTAGAAAGGAATCTAGCAAGTAGACCTAATAAAAAGAAATTCTAACCTAGACAATAACTATTCCCCGGGCTGCGGCGCCAAAAACTTGATGCGTGGGAATCGCACCTTGCTTTACCTCTCGAGGGATCTCGCGAGGCTTACAACCCCCACCAGGCAGTGTACCTGATCGTTGTAGTATAGTATAGTGACAAGTACCGGGGGATTGATCGTTCAGCTTAGGAATAGTGTCGCTAGGATTAGAAAACCTAATTAATAGTTCTAGAGGTGAAAGATGATTATTTTTGTATTTTTATAATTTTATGAAAGCAATTAAAATCTCGGGTTTTGAAAGAGTGGGCGGAATTAGTTGCTAATCAACTAACCCAAAAACTGCTTTGTAACTAATTAAACTAATGAGAATAAAATTAAACTAATATTAAACTAAGGTTGTGAGCAGTAATTGGAGAAATTGTGTTTACTTAGACTTCATTACTCCCTAGATATCTTTTACATGTTAATTACTTGTTACACTTGTATGAATGACGGGTTGTATTCCTTAATACCATTCGTGGAGTGGCATACATAACTCCCCAACTCTATGAGCTCTTATCTCCTCCTACACCATGACCCAGCACAACTATAGGGATTGTAAACAGTGGCTCATGCATTAAATACAACCAATAAAGACCTAGTACGCCTCGGTTCATGTTTCTTAAGACGTTCAAGCATGTTACCATTTGGAGATCTGCCAGTTTTCTTAAGCCTAACATATAAAATCATTCATTCAAAACAAGAATAGACAAGTAATCAACACATAATCAACATCTAGGTTTCATTAGATCTAAGCAAACACAAGAGAGATCTAGCCTAGCATAGTAGAATTAAGATAAGAACAAAAGATAAACAACCAACACATAGACATATTGATTGAATTAAGAGTATACTTATCTCAATTACAATGCAAGGTCTCAAGGGTTTGGAACCCTTGAAAAACCTGTAAAAGAGGCACCAAAATCGTCTTTAGGGTTTCACCAAAACTTCCCCCCTTTTTATGAAAAAACTAGAAAACTATATATAGGAAAATCGTCCTGACGGCGTCAAGAGTTAAATCTGACGCCGTCAACTCGCCGCCATATACTTCCTCGGACGCCCTAGATCCAATCGTGACGGCCTATGTGACGCCGTCACCACCCACGGTAAATTAATCTTGGTCACTTTGACGCCGTCATCACTCCATCTAACGCCGTCACCAGCTACGGTAAATTATTCTTCATGTCTGACGCCGTCAAGAGAAAACCCTTGACGCCGTCACCTTGTATTTCCAGCTTGGATTTTTGGTACTTTGTCGTTTTCTTCACTTTATGCTCCAAAAACGTCCAAAATAGCCTCTTTTCCAGAATTCACTCTCCAAACACCTAAAATCACAAAAGGAACGATTTAGGGCAATATTTGATCAAATAAATTCGGATTCGGGCTTAAATGACCCCCTAAAAACGGATCATTTTTCGCCTCATCAGCAAGCCGGTTGGAGAGAATCTTAGATAACACCTTGTACACACAACCAATAAGACTAATCGGGTGATCGTCCGAAAAACCAAGGGGATCAACTTTTTTGGGGACTAAAACAATAAAGGATGGGTTACAACCATTGGAAATTTTACCCGTCGATTCAAAATATTTTATACAATCCCAAAACTCTTGCTTAATAATCTCCCAATAAGATTTTATAAAGTAAAAATTGAACCCATCAAGTCCCGGGACCTTCGAACCGGCACACCCCCATACAGCCTCTTTAACCTCCTCCATAATAATAGAATCCAAATATATCACATCAGAAGGAGAAAGCTTACGAAAAAATGCGCTGCTGAACGTAGGTATGGGACAATCATTCTCTTTGAACCTAGAAGAGAAATGATCTAAAGCCGCCTGTTTGATATAGTTCGGGGACTCACACAAAACACCATTTACATGAATCCCTTTAATGTTGAATTTGGAATAGTTATGCTTGAGAAGGGAGTGGAAGAACCTGGTGTTCTCATCGCCTTCCACAGCCCACTTAAGCCGGCACTTTTGCTTAAGATCTTTTTTATGAATCTGATCCAGGTTATTGAGATCCATAATCCATTCCTCCTTTTTAGAAATATTCTCATCATCAATAAGACCTTGCTCCGCCCTCTCATCCCAGCGCAACAACTGTCTAAACAACTCATCTTTCAAATAATGTATCCAATTTTAAAACATGTTTCTAAGGAAGTAAGGATATTTAAAACATGTTTTGAAAAATATCGTACTATATGTATCCAAGTTTCTAAGGAAGTAAGGATAATGAAATTTTGAGTTTCTTAGAAAAGACAACGAGAAGCATTATAAAGACAGATTGGTTCTACTTTTATCTTTCGGGTTTTTGTTTGATTTTAATTGTGGATGTTCCATGTCTAGTTTAATGTTAACGTGGTAAAGCTAAGAGGGCTAGGTATGGTAATGCTGAAGCCGGCGTTGTGCCTAGCTGGCACTGCGTTGGCTGGGGTTGCCATATCGGAGTTGTGGTGTTGACCTCCAAGTTATTGCAATAACTCACGACGAAACGTATATATGGACAAAAAGGTTTTTTTCTTTTTTTTTTCTTTTTTTTTTTTTTTTTGGTCGAGAGTGTGTATGTGTGGTGGTGAGGAAGAAGATGGTGGGTTTTTACATATATATATATATATATATATATATATATATATATATATATATATATATATATATATATATATATATATATATATATATATATATATATATATATATGGTAAGGATCCAGTGAGAAGAAAACTTAAAATGAGAATGATGAGAAATAATTATAATCACACATTTGAGATGCATCGACTTGATTTAGATGCATCTCTATTCATTTAAATGCATCCTAATTAGTTTCAAAAGTGATTTTGAAGTGAAAACGGTGCAAAGTAGTACTAAAAACAAATTTGACCCGCAGAGGATGAAAAATGTATAGGATTCGTTTAACTTGATGAAATGCATCTAATATATGTATATGCATATAATTTTTTGTTAGAAAATATATAGTGCATCTAAAAGACTATGGATGCATCTAATTCAAGTCGATGCATCTCAAATATGTAGTTATAATTATTTCTCATCCTTCTCATTTTAAGTTTTCTTCTCATTTGATCCTTGGTCTATATATATATATATATATATATATATATATATATATATATATATATATATATATATATATATATATATATATGGGATGTGTTGGTTCAAAGCCAAGAAGATTGCCAACAAGCGTTAAGGAAGCGTTTAGGAGCGACAAGCGGTAAACATTCAGGGTGAAAAGCTTGTTTGGCAACACCTCCAATGACGTTTGAAATTAGCTCAACTGCTCCAAATTGTACTGCTTCCTGAAGAAGCATTCCATTACTGCTCTAACATTTTGTTTCAGAAAATACATGCTTACCCTCAAATATAACCACGTAAATATTAATGGCTGCATATGACATATCCATCGCTGCTACTTGCTACAGTTGGTTTCTAGTTTTATGTATTTTTTTTTACAATTTGTTGTAAATAATTGATAATGGCTATGAAACAAGACATGTAGTAGTAATGTAGTATCATTAGGATTGTTCGTGTCCAATATCAGTAACTAAAGGTGACATGAGATGAGATCAATATAGATCTCATATTTGTCAAAGAACCAATAACCAATCATAACCATTCATTTTTATTTTCCATTTTTTTAAAAAAATAAAATATCTTGCAAATGGTAAATCGTCAAGCTACAAAAAAAGTACCATCGCGACGAGAATTAAATCATGTTTCTATAGATATGCATTGTTATATACTTTCGACGAACTTTTTTTTCAAAAAATTTCCGCCCAGAATATCATATATGATTTGTAAAAATCATATATGATTCGTTAAAATCAAATCATATATGATTCTTACGAATCATATATGATTTTAAAAATCATATATGATTCGTAAGAATCATATATGATTTTTACAAATCATATATGATTTTTCTAGGCGGAAAATTTGAAAAAAAAATCGTCGAAAGTATATAACAATGCATGTCTATAGAAAGATAATTTAATTCTCGTCGTGATGGTATTTTTTTTTTGTTGCTTGACGATTTACGGTTTGCGAGATATTTAAGTTTTAAAAAAAAGATGGAAGTTTATTTTTTTTTATTTTGATAAAAAAAATGAGTGTCTAAAATTGCTTGATGGGTTATATGGTAAAAGTTGTATATATAAAGAACTTTTGCCAAGGTGCCATAATGGGTGAGTTTTTAACTAGTCAAAATAAGTTGTGTTGGGATGACAACATACATATTTGTCTATTAAAGAGATATGTATGGTTATATATAGCAGTACATACTATTAAAAGTAAAGAGTAACTTATAAATAATAATAATTTTATTATTTGTTTAATCAATTTTTTGTTTTAATGTTTACATGACATTTTTTGTAATTTTACACTTTATAATTACAGCTATTACTACGTTATTTAACACAATTGTAGACAAACAGCTACTGCTTACTAATTACTGCTACATGTCGCCAAACATACCCTATATCTCTAGTTCACATGTGATGGTTGTCTTTTTTTTTTCTTTTCTTTTTTTAAAAAAAAAAATTAATAAATGAAAGTATTTTTATGTAATAAATAAAAATATATTTTGTTTAAATAATTGGAAAAGAAAAAATATGTGGTTTAAAAAAGTGGTGCTATAAGGTGTTATGATAAAGGATGATCTTTTGGTGTTGAAGTGATGTGGTGATAAGGTGACGGCATTTTTTTAGTATTATGATACCTAGCCCTCTAATCAATGAAGTTTTCTAGAAGATCAAAAGAACTTCAAATAAATTTAAATTTTATTTTTTTAATCGATGACCTATGCCATCACCACCAGCATGGTCTCCATTTTCGGTGTGGCAACGGTTGAACCACAAATTAATAAGGGTTTGCGTAACATGTGTTCTCAGGACACGGTTTTCTTTCAAATTTAAATGTTTATGTGAACAAATATCTGCCTAATTACTATATATAGACAACATCAACAAGAGAACGGAAAGTAAACACTAGAGTAGGATAATCTCAACAATGGCCGACTCTTAATGGATTAGATCGAGAACCAGTTACAGAATCTAGAAAACATGAGGTACACATATAAAAAAAAGTTGGAAAAACTGAAATTTTCTACATCTAGATCCAAAACATGACGTACACGTTTAAAAAAGGTTGGAAAATTGAAATGGCGGTTCCATAGCACCAAACTCACGGCGAATGTGTATAGATAAAGTGTTTGTATCATAAAGGACATAATAGGCGGTGGCGGACTCATAATTAAAAGTTATGAGGTGCATTTTATAAAAAGAGTTTTGTTAACAACAACAATTAGGGTTGTGTTTAGCAAGATGTATTTTATTACATAGTTAAGAATGAATAATTATGATTGGTTGACAATTTATAAACGATGAGTACAATCTCGAAAAACATGGTAGCACAACAAATGATTGATAGTGATTGAATGATTCAAGTTTTTACAATAAGTTGTAAAAGAAATTACTTTTTAACCACAACCCTTGTTGTTATATAGCAAAACCATTATAAAAAAACTAAAGAAGACTCGTAACACATAATTTGGGACCATATGCATTTCCAAAACAATAACTATAGTTAAACATAATTTTATATTGCGCAAGAAAAATACACGTGGTTCACGGGCACCCTCGAAAACCATCACGGTCAAGGCCCCCGGCAATAGGATTAAACAAACTAAAAATTTCTTGAGTAGCATTACATAAAGGAAAAAGAAGAGTGAATGGCCGGTGAGAGTGCTCACCACTCGGGTACCATGCATGTTTATTATTATTTGATTTGTGAATGTGTGTGGGATATGTTTATGTAAAGCGGATATTTTTAGTTGAGTTGAGGTGAGTGGTGATCATTGTGGCTGAAAGGTGAGGGGAGTGAGATGAATGGAGATGTGACGTATAAGTGAGGGGAAATGTAACCATTGTGTCTAGCCTAAGGCAATGTTACTTGGCACTAGAGGTGGCCAAGCGAACCGGTTCCTGAACCGGAACCGAACAATTATCCGAAACTGAATCCGGTCAACACCGGTTCCGGCAAGATCCAGTCCGGTTCCAAGAATATCCGGCGAATCCTGTCCGGTTCTATGTTTTTGAGGCTCGAACCGGTTCAAGATCCGGTTCTTGGGAACCGGTTCCGAACCGGATCCAATGGTTCATTTTTTTTCCTGCATATTCTTCACAGTAGCAGGAGGCTAGCAGCTTTCCAACGGCAATATAACCATTTTTATGGGTTTTTGACCATTTTCCAACGGATTTGTCCCCCCTTTTGTCCCATTTTAACCTCCTAAACATTCCTATAAATACCCTTGATGATTTTGGTTGAATCACAACAATCAGGAAGCCCACTGTGAAGAAAAGAGCACCGGTTCTTTGGAACCGGTCCGACCGGATATTGGGACCGAACCGGATTGGAACCGATCCGGAACCGGGTAGACCGGTCGCTGTTTTTAGACCCCGGATCCGAAAGGAACCGGATCGGATTGGAACCGGATCTGGTTCTTTGACTTTGACTGCTGAACCGGGCCGGATTGGAACCGGGTCCGGTTTTTGGCGGAACCGGCTTTTGGCCACCTCTACTTGGCACCGTACTACTATCTCTATATATAGCTACTCTCTATTCACTTTCTCGTTAAGTTGTTTCTCTTTCAATATAGTAAGTTTGACATTTTCTATTCAAATTTCTCAAGTTAAAATCATGTCTACGAAATTAGCGGCGGAGTATCCAGATGTGACAGTGTACGAGGGTGAAGCAGGAGGATACTACTCATGGTCACCATCCAAATTGCCGTTGTTAGCGGAAAAGAAGCTTGGTGCTGGCAAGCTTCATCTCCACCCTCTTGGATTCGCTCTTCCTCACTTTTCTGATTCCTCCAAACTCGCATACGTTCTTGAAGGTACACCTACGCTACCTTCAATCTTCTACCTTCGGAAGACCGTACTTTTTGATAACTAGCTAATTAGTAAGTGATTTTTTATATATGTCCCAAAATAATAGCTCAGTTGTAAAATAGAATAGTTATAATAGATAAAAGTTACATATTACACCAATGAAAATTACTTTACAAAACATCAACCAATCACTAAATAACTAGTTAAATGGTAAAACGGCCATTTTGGTGAAACAGAATTCGTAATAGTTACTCTTTTTGAACTGCAAGCATAAACTAGCTCTTAACCTTTGTGTGTACATATAAAGGTAAATGTACTGTTGGATTGGTGACACCAAATAGTTCACAAGAAATTGTGGTGGTGATCGAGAAAGGGGACGTGCTTCCCTTACTAATAGGGATTGTTTCATGGTGGTTCAATAGTGGTGACACCGATACTACCATACTATTCCTTGGTGAAACCACAAAAGCACTAGTTCCTGGTGATTTTTCCTACTTTTTCATGACGGGCATTTTAGGATTTCTTAATGGATTCCAATCCGATTTTGTTAAGAAAATCTTTGATCTAGACAATAGCCAAGTTAAAGATATCTTGACAAGCCAACAAGGTGTGGTGATCGTTAAACTCAAGAAAGGAACTGTTTTTCCAAACCCTAGTGTACATGGGAAGGTATATGCACCTATTGATACTACGTCGGCGGATGTGGTGGTAAAGGGTGGCGGAATCATCAACTCCTTGACAGAAAAGGACTTTTCGGTGCTTGTTAAGATAGGGTTGAGTGCAAGATTTGTGAGGTTGGAAGGTAAGGCTATTTTGTCACCAAGTTATGCGGCTGATGGGTCGGTTAGGGCTGTTTATGTTGCAAAAGGAAGTGGTCGAATTCGGGTTGTAGCTAATGAAGGAAAACCAAGTTTTGATGGTGAAGTTGAAGAGGGTGAATTGCTAATTCTTCCTCAGTTCTCTGCTGCTTCTGTCATAGCAAATGAGGGTGGAATTGAGCTTTTTTCTGCTATTACTTCCTCAAAGTGAGTAACTATTGTCTTAAAATATTTCATTGAACTTATAATTCTTACTTTAGGTTAATCCCATGAAACGATAACTAACTTAGTTTCCACCTTTTGTTTGATCTTTATATGATTATCTTGAAACTTAGATAGACTTGTTCAACGGACTAAGTTACTAATAGGGTTTATGTTTTTTGCTGAAAAAGACCTGAAAATAGCAAACATTTATGTCTAAGGTTTCTTTAGGTACAAAGTCGTAATACTTTATCGCTGATTTTAAAATATGGTGATAATAACATCAAAAAGTTAGGCAAAGGTTTAATTTATTAGGAATAAAATCAAAGTTTACATTTGACCATTTTTGGTGCAAATTTGCAAATTTTTTCAACAGATTATTAATGGATTAGGGGTAGTAAAAGGTTGTAAATTTGTTACATGTTACGGCTTCATATTTGTTAGGGCCGATGGCAGAAAAAGTAAATATTAAAATAAAAAGATAATTCAAATATGAAAAATTAAGTAACTACTATAACTTATAAATTACGTGAACAAAAGTGATTACTTCAAATAAGATACAGTAGAAGTTTGTTTTTTCAGCGGCAATTTTTATTTAAAAAATAGCAAGAAGCTAGCTAGATGATACAATACAAAACAAGAAATACGCCTACAAACCAAACTACAACCGCACCCGGACACATCCACGTGAAAGAATTGAAGATATATACGAGTAGACTACCCAAAAAACACCTTAAACTAATTAGAAGTTTGTTACTGGTAAATTTTTAACCAATTCGGTTCACTTCCAAAACCCGGCCTATTCCAATTATCATAAAATATGGTATGATCTGCATTGCACTGATGAGTATATATTTTTGGGCAGACCTATTTTCGAGCAACTAGCTGGGAACGATTCGGTTTGGAAAGCATTGTCACATGAGATGTTGCAATCTGCTTTGAACATTAGCCCTGAATTGGAAAAGCTTTTCAAGAAGAAGAATGAAACTATTTTGGCGATTATTCCTCCACGAAGCTAAGATAGATGGTTGATATAATCATATACAGTAATAACTATAACTTTCACAAAATAAATGTAATGGATTTTAATCCAACTTGTATTTGTATGGGTTTTTAAGTTGGAAGATTGTGAATGTTAAACTTTATTTGTTTACCTAAACGTTTGTACGTTTCTTGTTAGGTGTTCTTGTTTATTGTATTTTGTTTAACTAGAACGGTACCCGTGCAATGCGGCAAAGGGTACCGTGTGATTATATTTTGTGTTATTTGGTTACACGTTTAGCTGTCTTCATGCTTTATAAGTAGAGATATTAGAGATGGTTAAACCAAATAATTTTAGTTTGAACAACCAATCATTTTCTAACAAACTTTTTAACCAACTTGATTCCTAACAAATTAATTTAGAAATCTTTCCATAATAAGCAAGAAAAAAGTATGAATTTTAAGTCTTTCTAATTATAAAATAGTCTCAAATGCATTATAATGTAGTATAAATGATAAAACCTCGTATCTATTATGTCTAATTGATCGATTATTTGTAATGCAAATAACCTAAAACCTAATTGGACTTTACAAAATGGCTTCGGGCCTACTAATCTACAATCTAATATGTCATCATAGTTCAAGAGGCGAAATCGCAAACAATCGAACTGTAATAGAAAACTTAGAAACACTAAAGCTATAACTAATTAGCTGATGAATAAATATGACAACAAGCGAAATATTTGACAAATCTTTAAAGAACAGTTTTAAAGGAAAAATAATGCAACCACAAAAGTAAAAACAAGCAACAACATAAGCAAAGATAATCGTTGGCTCAAGCGGCAATTTTGACCTATTTCTTGTGTTTGATCAGAATGTTGGAACGCCAAAAGTATAATCTGTATCGTCACAAATAAGTGTAGAACTGAAACAAAATAAGGCATTTTCGATAGGGTTGGTGCAAGATCAATATTGTAACACCCGTTTCCTGGATACAAATAGGCCCCACCCTAGGTAGAATTGGCTAATGTTTAACGTGATTGGCTAGTTAACGAATGTTACGTGGAAATCAAACCCGATAGTCAAAGAATGTGTTATATGGTTATAGAAAGTATTATGTGGCACAACTAGAAAGGAAATAGACTTCAAGGACTTTGTTAATACAAATAATGTCAAAAACGTTATTCGCATTATTCGGTCTTCTCGTGTTTTGATAATCACAAAATATAAAGACATGTTACGTAAAGTTACGGTTTATAAGTTTTTGATCGAGGAAGCTCGTTTCTTCCACGTAGCTACTACAACATCACTTCAGGTATGAACAAACTTTATACCGCCATTAGTTAAGTGATCAAATAATTTTATTTTCTCCTAAACTTACATTTTTAAGTTTGACAAAACATTTTCACAAAAGTATTTGTAGGTCCAAAAGTTCTGGATCTAAGCAGCTTTTGTAAGACAATAGACACCTTGAATAAATCCAAACTATCTATGTGCGAAACTCTTAAACAATGTAAACTTGATGCTAACGCGAAATATTAACACAAGCAGCAAGAACAACACATAGATTTACTAACTTTGTATTCTATTAAACTTTAGAAAACTTGGCATTGAACATTATGCCGTAGGGTTCCTTTTATACAATAAGAAAACCCTAATTCTACAAAATGTGTGAAAGGATGCATACATATCTTCTCCTAAGATATCTAACCGTGCGCATATCCTTTCCTATAATATCTCCTAAGATATCTAACTTGTTAAGCAAAACAGACGTAACTATCTAAACATAAATAGACTTAACTATGTCTGCCAGACTTAACTTAGTTTTAGCCTAGACTTGACTATCTACCCGACTTAACTAATCTACCAGACTTAAGTCTGGTTACAATAATTCCCAACAATCCTCCCCTAATTTGATCTTCATGCATTATGAACTTCAAGTTCCTTTCTTCATAAATGCCTTGAGGATTTTGAATGTAAGCTTCTTGGAATTATTGATGAGCTGCAACACTTTGTTGATTCTTGATGTCTTTGCAGCAACATTTATCATCAAATTTTTTGCACCATCTTTGTAGCAACATTGACAATATGTACATTAAATCAAAAGTTTCATACTATTCTCATCACATCTAGGTGTGTTAACACCTGTGAGAGGTGAATCATTGAAAATTAATGGATTTGATGTCTCTTTACCAGTTAGCCATTAACTCTGGAGTAGCCAATGTTTTAGTTCAAGACCATGGTACACTGATAACCATATGATTTTTAGCAAACCATCAGCTATCAACGGATTTGATTTGTCTTTACCAAAAGCCGTTTGCTTTTGGACTAGCAAACTCTTTGATGCAGACATCATCTTGGTGAGTTGATTACTAATTATGGTTTTCCACAGACTTTACCACAAGCTATAACCTTGTGGGCTAGTCAACTCTTCACTATAACAGATATGGTGAGTTGATAACCATTCAATTTTTGGCAAATTGACACCCATAAACGGATTTGAGATATCTTTACCTAGAGCCGTTTGCTCTTGGATTAGCCAGTCCTTATATGGGTTAGACATGGTGGACTAATAACCATTTGTTGTGTTAGTGCAAAGCAGCTTCACCAAATGTTACTTATCTCAAACCGTTTGACTTCTGAAAAATTTATTCAAACATAGCCAAGGGTTCATAGCAACTTAAAGCAATCTGTTTCAAACCCTTCTATACCTTTTCAAAGGTGCAATCATGCCTGCTTCTTCATTTTGAATTCTTTCAATCTCAACAAAGCTAGCTTCATCCTCTCTGATTTGCTTCTTTGATTTCTTTAGTTGAGAAGATGCTTGAACAATTTGCTTTCCTTCCCTTTGACCAGTATTAGAAGGAACACTTTGAACAGACTTATCCATTGAAGCAGACTTGACTGTTTCTTTTGTTGCTGATCTTTCTTTCAACTTTTTCCTTTGCTTATGACTTTTGCTCAGATTAATAATTAACTCAGCATCTTCTAATCTTGGAGAACGAACAGATGTATCTTTAGATGATTTGCTTTCTATTGCATGAGCCAAATACTCCCCTTGTTTGGATGAATTTTCTGAGCCAACATCATCAGACTCAGTGAAGTGAACTCCTAGTCCTTCCACAATAAGTTCCAGCTTCTTAACCTTCTTAGTAGTCTTGGCCAATTTTTGCTCCAAATCATTTACACGTTGTATAAGGGAGGGAACTAGCTGGAGAAGATCATCCATAGTCATTTTGGAATGCTCTGTATGAGTGGAAGGTGGTGATGCAGAGGAGCTGATCGTGTATGAACTGGGGTAAATTGAGCTTCAGATCTTGTTGATGGACCTGGACAAACATTAGAAGAAGCAAACAACATAGCCATAGATAATGGCATTTCAGCCCCTGTAAATCCACTCTTCATGTTGCTGAAAACTTTTTCTATGAGAGGTACACCATGATAGAGTGTTTTATTTGTTATTTCAACATTTAAAACCATTTGCAGAAAACGAGGGTACATTAAAAATTTGTATGTACTGTTCACATTAGCCACCATTCCATTAAAAATCAATTTATAAAAATTGAAAGTTCTTCCAAGTGAAAGACAGTCCATTGCAGATGCAAGTTTGGCATCAAATTGATCCAATCCTCCACTCTTGGACTTAAACATTGAAGCAGATGGTGAGCGAGGAATCTCCATTGAGGTGAAAGATTTCTTTTTAAGAAAGTTTGTGTATTATCAATGGGATATCCTATGTGTTTCATACCCTCAATAAGGAATTTATGTGGCAACTTAAAATCCCCTGAAGCATCATTCAATTGAAGAAAAGTTCTAATTGATGCTTCAGTGATCGTATATTCAATATCATCAATAGTTGCTCGTAAATGTAGGTTCCCATTAGCAAGAGTTTCAGAAATGGCATAGATAGTGGGACTAATAGTTGCTCGTAACCAAGGAATCATAGATAGTGGGACTACATGTCAACGCATACCTTACATATGAGCTATTCAAGAAGTTGACTATTTGCTCAAAACCTTTGCTTTTTGCTGACTTCTTTAAATAACTCACTTGATTATGCCTCTCATTATAAGCTAGCTGAGCCATGTAAAGTCTGGTGAAATGCGAAGGTGTGATACTGGCTTGTAAAACAGAGTAAGTATGATCAAGGTGAAAACTTTTTACTTGTGTATAAAGAGTATATAATGAATAAAGATGAAAAATTAATCAAAATGTATTCATATATATACCATTTGGTGCCAGAAATAGTAACGGCTCGATTTAAACAGTAAAAGTCGTTATACGTGTGATCAGACTTAACGGTAAAAAAATAATTGCAGATTTAACACTACCAGAATTAAAAATAGTCAACCCGTATTAAAATATTTTCACCAGACTTAACAAAAATTGTCAACCATTGCACCAAAAATTACAAATCCAAAGATAGAATCATAACTTCCATGTGGCTTGAATGCTTATCCTTAAAAGATTAGTTACAAACCAAACAAAATATAGCTATGTATAGACAACCAGAATTAACACTAATTGACCAGATTTGTAACACCCCAACCCGTCAAGGGTAAAGGTATCACAATAAATAGTGTCCAACAGAGCAAAACACAAGCTTAATACTTTAACAATACAATGAGTTCAAAGGTTACAAATGAATTCCAAAATAAGGAAGATACGATAATAAAACAAAGTCCATCGTTCAAAGGAACTCTAAGGTTGGTCCACACTCTCTCATGCCCAAAGCTAAACCCCGCTCCTAGCTTAAGTACCTGCCGTATGGAAAAGAAAACGCGGTTGAGCATAAAAAGCTCAGTGAACAGATATGAAGATAACAAGCACGTCAAGTAATAAAACAAGAGAGTACGAGTGGAAATTACATATGGTGTCTTAAGGTATATCAAAGGACTATCAAGGTTAAGTATGAAAAGTCACCAAGGTTAAGTATCAAGAATCGTCAAGTGTAATAGCAAGGATTAACAAGTTTCAAGGATCGTCAAGTATAATGTCAAGGGTTAAGTATAATATCAAGGTTTATTAAGTATAGTATCAAGGGTTAACAAGTTTCAAGGTTTTCAAGAATTAATAAGGGTCAACTATCAAGAATTAGCAAGTGTCAAGTATCAAGTGTCAAATATCAAGTGTCAAGTATCAAGTGTCAAGGCTTTCAGTATTTAACCTCCAGGCAATAACAAGTATCAAGTCAAGTATATCAAGTCAAGTATCCCAAGTTGGAGTGATCAAATCCCAAGATGTGAGGGGCTGCAATGCACACAAGCCCAGTCACCAAGTAATATATCATGTAGTCCAAATCATAATCAAGATGGCCGTAGCCCAAGCAAGTAACAAGTCAAGTCACGACTAGGATGCATCCATACGCCCCTGCAGGCCAATAATAATAATCATAGTAGTAGTCAAGAACAAGTAACAGGGACGGTGGGGGACATCTCTCCGGCCCCACTAGAGTACATAACATTGGTGCATCAATGCTATGGTTGTGGCTATTCCACAACAAGTAGCTCCTGGGTAAAATACTGAAGGGTCAAGGGTTTAAGGTTCAAGGTCAAGTATAAGTGGTCAAGTCATAATCAAGGTTCAAGTTAAGGTTCAATGTCAAGGGTCAATATCAAGGGTTCAATATCAAGGGTCAAATCAAGGGTTCAATATCAAGGGTCAAATCAAGGGTTCAATATCAAGGGTCCAATCAAGGGTTCAATATCAAGAGTCAATATCAAGAGTTCAATATCAAACAAGATAAAAGAGAGAGAAGAGTCATGAGAGAGAAACTGTTGTACTCTTACTGAAAGAGTACGGAATATCTGTACCTTAGACCGCAAGTGCAAACATAACAGAAAACATAAAGACTAGGAGCGGCTCCTTCTTCAGCGGATCTACACGAATTCATGATCGGCTTATTATTAATAACTTGTTTTAAATCAGGTTACTCATTTTAGTCGTCTTTCCATTTTTAGTAACTTTCCATTTTTTGCAGCTTTCCAAAAATAGTAACTATCCCAAATTAGCAATATTAGTCACTTAATGTCGAAATAACCATTTAGTCCAATTTAAGTATTCAAAATATTAAATAGCATGCATGTATTATATTATTTATTCCAGTTTTCACACCGTCTTAGATCGACATATATGTGAGCAAATTCCAATACTTTATGCGACTTTCATTTTCGAAGAACATGCATGCTTTCATGTAACAAGGTTTTTGTAACACTTCTCCCATTTATAATAGTCTATGAACTGCTATATGCAATTAAAAAAAAAACTACTTCATGCCATGCGCTCATATTTATATTTACCATGTTAGTGTGTTTTGTAAAGTTTTCATGCACACCTAAGTTTACATATTCGAACATATCATAGAACTTCAAGTCCTTCTCTTTTATGTCAAGTCGTTTAGGTTATACCGAATCTAAGTCGAGCCAAAACAAATAACGATAGCAACGAAAACAGAAATGACTACATAAGTTTCAATGGCGATTAGATCAACTATATTTGTCGTTTATTTTAGGTGTTATATTATGATTTCATGAGATCTTTTATGTCGAAACGAAAACAGAAAAATGATGATCGGGTATTAGACAACATGAAGGAACTGAACAGGGTCGATCCACCATACCTTCGATGTGTGACAAACAAAAGAGTACATCATGGGTCGAATACTAGTCCATAGCCAGCCGTCACCCAATCCAAAATGACCTCGAATCAGCAGCCATATACACCCCTCGAAAAGCAAATATAAACCCACGACTAATACCACACCTTCTCGAACCAGAACCAAACCCACATTCTATCCTTTCAACAGGAACACACAAACGAACCCTCGCACCTTCTTTGAATCGAACAGGGATAAGAAGAAAAAAAATACCCAGCCGCACCTTTGGTTTTGAGTTTTAGGTTTTTAGTTTTTGGTGAGATTTGATTTATTAACACCGATTAGTGAGGGATACATTCAGTAAATAGGGAATAGGTAAATGTGGAAAGTTCCGAAATTTGGTGAGTATTGATTGTCGAATCATAGGAGAGAATTAGGGGTGACTAAATTACCTTATATATATATATATATATATATATATATATATATATATATATATATATATATATATATATATATATATATATATATATATATATATATATACGTGTACATAAGTGAAAATCGGCCCTAGTGTAATACATAACTTAAAATCATGTAACATTTATAATAGATATAAAGTATGTCTAATTTAACTTGTAAACGTGTGACATATTTAAAATGTGTACGAATTATTTGATCATAAGTTTTACTATTCGTATAACGTTTAGGGTTCGAATATTCAAGATTTAATTACTTCGGTTGTCTGGCATTATCATTCGTCTTTTCAAAGTTTAAAATTTGAGGGGTAGTTTGGGTATTTTATATGTTTCAATATCTCGGGTTTTACAAGATTTAACTACATCGAGATTTTGAAATCCAATACAAACTATACATTTAACCTCCCCTTAAATATAGCTATGGGTTCACCATACCAATATTGACTACCAAGTAGTTAAACCTTGGTTCATCAAAAGCTTTTGTTAACAAATCAACTACATTGAAATCAGTATGAATCTTTTCCACTTTAATTAATTTCTTTTCAAAACAATCTCTTATAAAGTGATGCCTGATTTCTATATGTTTGGTTTTAGAATGATACACTGGATTTTTGACAATGCAAATGGTGCTTTTGTTGTCAATAAAAATCTTAGTATTCATGAAATTCAAACCATAATCCAGCATTTGATTTTGAATCCACAATACCTGACCACAACAATTTGCAGCAGCCATATACTCAGCTTCAGTAGTGGAAGTAGCCACGATAGTCTGCTTCTTGCAATGCCATGAGATTAATCTTCTGCCAAGAAACTGACAACCACCAGTTATGGACTTTCTATCAAGACTTGCTCCAGCATAGTCATATCTAAGTAAGCTTCCAGGTTAAAAGATGATTCTCTAGGATACTAGAGGCCCAAATTGGGTTTTCCTTTAAGCTATCTAAAGATTCTCTTTACAGCATGAAGATGTGAAGTCTTGGGGGTAACTTGAAAACAAGAACAAGCACATACAACATACATAATATCTGGTCTAGAGGCTGTTAGGTACATGAGAGATCCTATCATGGATCTGTATTGATGCACATCCACATCATCAGCATCTTCATCTTTTAGTAAGGGCACTTTGTTCTCAATTGGTGTAACTTCTGTTTTCACATTTGTAAAGTCAAACTTCTTCAGCATGTCATCTACATATTTGTCTTGAGAAATAAACAATCCATCTGATTGTTGTTTGACTTGTAAACCAAGGAAGAAAGTGAGTTCACCTATTGAACTCATTTGGAACTTTCTTTTCATCAAGGCTTTAAATTCATCACACCAAGCCTTCTTTGTTGAGTCAAAAATGATATCATCAACTTCAAGATCAAAACTGAAACTTTCATATTCAGGTTCAGAAAACTTTTCAATTTCACATTCAGATTCATCAAAACGAAATGACTCATACTCCGGAAGAGAGATAAAAGCATGAGAAGTGGTACTGCCACGACTCGTCTCTTCCGAGTGATCGGTATCAAAATGAAAAGCTTCATAAGTCGTATCAGAAAAATCATGATGATAAGTGGGATTGCCACTTATTTGCTCAGTCGTATCAAAGGTAAAACTCTCAAAGTCTGGTAAAAATTCCTCGAGCTCGGGCTCCAGAGGATCGTCAATTATAAGCTCAATCTTTGTCTTAACTTTATCCGGAGGGATTGACGGTTCATCGTTCAACAAATTGTCAAGAAAACTAATATCCCCCTCCGAATCAAAGTAAGATTCGTCAATCTCAGAACACGGAATCGTTTCAGTAGTAAGAAAATCATCGACCTCTTCCCAAAGAGAATCATATTCCTTAGTCGGAGGAAATGATGGGGAAGAGTCAGAAACGAAAGTTTTCACAAAATCATCAAAGGAATAATCGCAAACATCAACGCTTTTGACGGAGTACTTCTTCAATTTCGAAGCATCGGCTTTAAAAATCATTATATCGTCATCATGTCGTAAAGTTAGAGTATCCTCAAAATGATCAACTAGGGCTTTAGCAGTTCGTAAAAATGGTCGCCCTAGTATTAGAGGAACTCTCGGATCAGCTTCAAAATTGACAACAACAAAATCTGCCGGAAAAGTACATGAATTCACACGAACAAAAACGTCTTTAGAAATTCCAACCGGATGAGTTATCGATCGATTAGCAAGCTCTAAAGTCATTCTCGTCGGTTTAAGAGCCCCCATTCCAAGTTGTTCATAGATCGATAATGGCATGAGGTTAATACTCGCACCTAAATCGGCCAGGGCGTTACAAACTTCTTGATCTTTCAATGAACAAGGAATGAGAAACTTTCCCGAGTCACCAAGCTTTTCGGGAAGCTTCTTGAGAAGAATTGCCGAACATTGAGCATTTATCGGCGTTTCGGCTAATTCAAGCAATTTCTCTTTATTACTTATGAGGTTTTTGAACGTGGAAGCAAATTTTGGCATGTACACGAGAGCATCCATAAAACTTATATCAAAGTGCAATTTTTGAAAAATATCCAGAAATTTTTCCATTTGTTTTTTAGACTTTGCACGGAGCTCTTCATCATTAAATCGTGACAGATATGGCAAATTAGACTTGTATTTCACATTATTCTCAAAAACGACTTTTTCTTTATCCTTTGACTTTTGGACAACCGGAGGTTGGACGTTTTCAGCTCCTCCATTATTAATAGGAGGAACCGGGTACTTTGTCGCCTCGGTCTCACAGTCCACTACCTTAGGCGGAGACGAAGAAGAAGAGGTAGTAGGAGCTGTGGGTCCATCATATTTAGCACCACTGCGAGTCGTGATCGCCTTAACTTCGCCCCTCGGGTTTGCGATCGTGTTGCTTGGCAAAGATGTAATACCCGAACCCGAGGGTCGATCATTTAAATGTTTGTTAATATCACTGATTTGATTTACAAACAACCGAGTTGATTCTTCATATTTTGCCATAAAAGATTGTTGATTTTGAATCAATTGCTTAATCCAATCTTCCGTGGGCGACGGATTTTGAATAACACCTTGATTTTGATTATTGTTGAAATTTTACCCACGGTTTTGGAAATTACCATGATTTTGATTTCCATGATTAGCGTTCTGAAAATTCCCAGGGTTTCCATAGTTTTGTTGGTTTTGAAAATTCCCTTGAGGCGGGCCTTGATTGTAATTACCTTGAAAACCCTGGTTTTGATTAAACCCTTGATTATGATTTTGAAAACCGTTATTAGCTCGACTCTGCTTTTGATTTCCTTGATTATTACGATTCTGCACATTATGATTCTGGTTGACTTTATTGACTTGGTTTTGTTGTTCGAGAACGGGTGGTCCGAGATAATGAGGAGAACGGTAGCTGAGGAGATTACGGTCTCCTTGAGGTTGTGGGTAACCTTTGTTACCCGCGTTTGCAGCATACGCGTTTTCTTGAGAAAAGGCACCGGTGGCCGGACATTCATAATACAAATGTGGACCACCACAAGTCTCACAACCGTGACTAACCACATTGACTTGATGGTTTGGTTTTTCAATAGACATTGCATCAACTTTCTTTGTTAAAGCCACAATCATACTTATCACTTCATCATTATTTTTACCATTATTCGACATTTGAGGTTTATTCCTTGACATTCTCACACGAGCTTTATTCTCGATTATCATGAAAGCATCATTCGTGTTCCTAGCCAACAAGTTACCACCCGCAGCAGAGTTGAGTGAGTCTTGGTCAATATGACATAACCCATTATAGAAAGTGTCAATCTGCTGAAGGTCGGTAAACCCATGGTTCGGACATTTTTCCTTCAAATCTTTGAATCGGTCCCAAGCTTCACTAAACGTTTCATCAAAAGCTTGTTGGAACCAAAAGATTTGAGAACGTAGGTTAGAAGTTTTAGAGGGAGGATATAAGTAATTCACAAACTTGGAAGCGAGATCATTCCAAGTGTGAATCGAGTTAGGCGGTTCCTTTTCCAGCCAAGTTCGGGCTGCTCCTTTCAAGGAGAAAGGAAATAACTTCAATTTCACCACATCGTGAGGAACTTGGTTCATTCTAATGGTCTCAACGATGTCGGTGAAATTTCTGATGTGAGCATAGGGGTCTTCGTGATCGAACCAGTGAAAGGATATACCCGCGATCAAATTGAGTAATCCGTGATTGATCTCAAAGTTGGCATTGATGTCCGGAATCACAATAGCTCTCCTCACACCATTAAATGGTGATTGGAGTTGTTCCTTCATTGGACGTGGATCAAATGACGGTTGTTGTCCCATCGGCGGGATAACATTGTGCTGCGGACCACCCATCGGCGGGGATCCGTTGTGTTCGTTTTGGTTCATCTCCTCGTCGTCAAGGAAATGAACCCGACTCGTATGTCGTAAAACCCGCTCGGGGTTAGAGAACGGAGACGTAAGACTCTCAAAAGAAGATCGGGTGTGCATACACTACAAGCAAAATCAAAAAGAAAATGAAAAAGAAAAGAGAAAAGAAAATCTTTTTGTTTTTTTATATTTATCACAAAAACTTTTTATTTCTTTTGTTTTTCTTTTCTTAAAACGTAACGTTAATTGAAAACCGTTTCTTTCAAAACCACGCGCGACGGGACGGGAGAAAAGAGTGTTTCTCTCTTCAGCTAGCAATTTAATGTCTTAGCTTCCGTTTTTCCCGCTTAATCGGTTGTAGTTATTGAAATAATCTGATAATTAACTAATTTTACGTTTTCGTTATATTGTGAGACTTTTTTGGTTTACAACGCCCTTCCTTTCGGTCGAGTCGAGGCTGTAACTTCTATTATTTTTTTGGTATTTTGTAAACACTTTAGGAAAAATGTTTTGAATTTTTCAATTTTTATAGAGATATATATACAAAGTAGAGGAAGGCTTAACAAAACACGATTTTTCAAAACGATATTCAAAAATTCACTTCGGCCTTCCCTGGCAGCGGCGCCAAAAATTTGATGAGTGTCAAATTATAGTATATAATTATTCCGAAGAAATACTTGTGAAAGTAATTCCCGGGTCGTTCTCCCAACGAAGGTTCGAATAGAATATCGAATAATCGAATTGGGAATCGTGTAATGAAAAGTGTAAAGTGAAAAGTGATTGTGAAATCAAAATGTAAAAAGAAATAATGAAATATGCACAAGGTACAAGCTATATATGCACAAAAGTCAAAAACGTGAGAACGGAAATGCAAACGTAATTTTTAAAACGTAACGTACGAAATAAAACGCGACTTTTATTCTAAAAATGATCCTACAAATGTAAAATAATTTTCTAAAAATCTTAAACTAATAAAATGAATTTCCAGAAAAAGAAAAATATTTTTTTGACTTTTCTTTTATTTTCTATGAATTAAAATTGATTTTTGGAATTTAAATTGAATTAAAAATAAAGAAAAATAGAAAAATAAAGTGGAAAAATGAAAATTTAATTCTAAAAATTCTAAAATATTATAAAAGAATTTCTAAAAATATTTTTGTATTTTTCTAAGCTTTTTCTGATTTTTTTATGGATTTTTGTTATTTAAAAATGATATAAAAATGATTAAAAATGAAGAAATATTAAGAAAAATATCAAATCAACTCAGAAAATTATGAAAAATTCATAGAAAATCTAGAATATTATAATGAGCTTGCTGAAAAATTTTGAAAAGAAAAAGATGTGCAAAAGTGCTTTATTATAGCCAAAACAGCTTATGGCAAGTGCTTATTTATAAGCACTTGCCACAAATTTTAACCAAACTTCAAACACAGAAGCTATGTACTACAATAAGCTCAGAAAAACTCAAAAATGAACAGATATCACACAGAAATACTAGAATCAAATAATAAGCAGTCTAGGAAATTCTAACCAATAAGCACAGTCATAAACAGAATAAGCTAGAATAAGTAGACCATACTCAACACTCATACAACTATAATGAAACTCAGAAAAACCAATAAAACTCAATCACAAGCTCAAACAAACAACTGCAGCCATATTCTAATGACAGAAAACTGTCTCAAACCACTAATAAGCAAGTCCAATAAGCTAAACCTAATAAGCTCAGAACTATGTAACTAAGGGGGCAAAAGTTAGGATACCAAGCTGAGATTCCAAGAATAGCAAAAGCCCTTTCTAAAACCTACAATTACTACCTCAATAGCTGCCTAGATCAGATGGCAGAGAACAAGTAAGCAAACAATCTGATGCAATTATTGACTATTAATATGCATAAAAGACTTTGACTAAATCTAATTTAAACTATCCTAAACTCATTAATAGATGTATATTTAACTGGTTTAAGCAATAAAAACACAATCAAAAACATAAATTCTAGCAGATGAACCAGTTAAGCACAAACAGAATACTAAAGTGTAGGCGAAAGTGGATGATCAGGCTAACTTTGACTTTTATGGAATAAACTACCTATAAAATGCAAAAACTAACCTATACTAACCTAGAGTGGACTAACCATGCAGAAACAACAACAGACTATAAACTAGAACATCCAGTAATGAGCAGATCCAAACACCCCTGTTTCTATCAGTTAAACTACAACTACTATATTAAAACTTCTAATTACTACTAAAACTACTCAATTCAATCAAATTACTCAGAATAGGAGCAAATTACCCACAAGTTCAACCAGTTCAGTCAATGAAACAAAATACACAGATCCACTAGCAACTCAGTTCTACTAGAAAATATGATCAAATGAAGCTTAAACTAACTCAGATCTAAGCAAACAAATAACTACTAAGGTAAAACAAGCTAAACTATAGATCTATAACAATAATTATACCTACAAATCAATGAAACAGTACTCTTATGCAACTATCAATCTAAATCAGATACATCAAATAGAGAAGGTTGAAACAGAAATTACCAAAGGAATCCCCCTCAGCTAGAACAGAGGGGGCTCACTATGCAAGCCTATCTCTAGGATAGGCAGGACCTTCCAGGTCTGTCCAAGCTTATCCAAAATACCTTAGCTTCACAGGATCAATGAACAGTTGACCACTATTGACTGACTTAACTATCCAATGAACTTACTGAAAGCTAACAAGCTGAAATGAACTCATATACTACTGAAAAAGCTAAATTGCAAACTGAATGAAATAATGAACCCAACTTTCTATATTTTATGATTTTCTGATTTTTTTTAAACTTTTGAATAAGAACTAAATTGAATTGAAAGTAAGAAATGAATCAAATGCTTAATAAACTGAAATAAGCTGAAAGTAAAAGAGATTTAAGCTGAATGATAAGCAGTAAACGACAAACTAACTTTATAAAACATAAACTGATTTCATTACAAAAATTAAAGAGTACAATTGAAATGAAGTTACACTAATAACGAAATTTTGGCAGAGCTTCGCTATTCAAAGCTCCACACCTAAATCACTAGCCTACACCTCTATTTATAGCTAAATAATGAAGGTTCTAGTTGAGGAGGGTAGCCACGGATTGCCAGCTTGGAAATCCATGTGGTGTGTTTCTTCACACCTATTCTGAGCCTTTGATCATTGATCAATCATTATCCACACGATTTGCACCCTTGGATTCACACTAGTGACGCGTTCTTCCCAATGATAGGCAGCCATGTGTCATATTTGTGCTTCTTCTACTCTGACATATATCTGACATCATCTGACAATTATCTAGAAGGCCTTGATTAGACGAAAATGCCCTTAATTGCTGTAATTAAGGGGAGAGGTAAGTTAGGGTTCATGTGGTGAATAGTGGATTCTGGGAATGAGGGATAATTTGGGGGGCGGGTAAAGGTACGGGTAATATTTTAATGGTTGTTTGACTTGTGGGTTGACCGATATAGGATTTGGGCTCGGGTCATGGTGGAAAGGATTGTTGGACTGGGCTTATGAGTGAATTGGTTTTGGCAGATTATGGAATTTATAGGTTTAGTAAATTAAGTTTGGTAAAATTCAAGGATCACTTATGTCATTTCTGAATTTGCAAGGACCATTCATGCCATTTTCCATAAAATAAATCCAAGGGCTATTGTTGACTTAAAATGATTCTTCATGGATTAATTTGAAAATTGAGCATAAATCTGATCCGTAATCAAGAAATCCTTCCCCAGCTTCGGCTTTTGTCCTCTTTTCCACTCCCGTGCTCGTGTTGTTGATTTTGTCCACTTTTATCCATATTCACAAAATCCGTTCCTGCATTCACATAAACACAAAAACAATACACATTTGGCATTCATAGTCGGGTTTTTGGTCATTTTGGTCCGATATTTAGATATAAAGGTATGTGTAAATTAACACATACCAGATATATTCAAACAACACATAGACATATTGAATGAATTGAAAGGGTACTTATCTTAATTGAACATGAAAGGTTTCAAGGGGTGAAAACCCTTGAAAATACTGATAAAATCGTGCTAGGGTTTCTCCAAGTTATCCCTAAAATTGTCCTCCTCTAATGAATGAAAATTACAAAACTATATATAGATTTTCCAATGTGACGGCGTCAAGAAGAGAATTCTGACGCCGTCAACTCGCCGCCCATAATAATATCAGATTGCTGATGCGTGGGAATTGCACCAGGCTTTACCTCTCGAGGGATCTCGAGAAGCTTACAACCCCCACCAGGCAGTGTACCTGATCGTTGTAGTATAGTATAGTGACAAGTACCGGGGGATTGATCGTTCAGCTAGGAATAGTGTCGCTAGGATTAGAAAACCTAAATACTAGTTCTAAAGATGAGAGATGATTATTTTTGTATTTTTATATTTTTTTAGAAAGCAAGTAAATATCTCGGGTTTGAAGGTTTTGGGCGGAATTAGTTGCTAGTCAACTAACCCAATACTAAGATGCAATCAAAATAAAAAACTAGAAATGAAAATAAACTAATTATACTAAAGTTGTGAGCAATAAGTGGAGAAAATGTGTTTACTTAGATTTCACTACTCCCTAGACATCTTTTACACGTTAATTACTTGTTATAGTTGTATGGATGACGGATTGTATTCCTTAATACCATTCATGGGGTATCGCACATAACTCCCTAATTCTATGAGCTCTTATCTCCTCCTATACCATGCCCAACACAACCATAGGGATTGTAAACAGTGGCTCATGCATTAAATACAACCAATAAAGACCTTAGTGCAATTGGTTCATGTTTCCTAAGACGTTCAAGCATGTTACCATTTGGAGATCTGCCAGTTTTCTTAAGCCTAACATATAAATTCATTCATCCAAAACAAACTATAAACAAGTAATCAACATATAATTAACATCTAGGTTTCATTAGATCCAAGCAAACACAAAATAGATCTAGCCTAGCATGATGAAATTAAGACAAGAACAAGATATAGACAACCAACACATAGACATATTGATTTAATTAAAAGAACACTTATCTTAATTACACATGAAAGGTATCAAGGGGTTGGAACCCTTGAAAAACCTGTAAAATTCGCACCAAAATCGTACTTAGGGTTTCTCCAAAACTTCTCTCTTTTTATGTGTAAAAATTAGAAAACTATATATAGGAAATAGGGTCTGACGGCGTCAAGACCAAACTTGTGACGCCGTCACCTCGCCGCCAAAATAATTATCGGACTGCCTTGATCTACTTCTGACGCCGTCATGTGTTATTCATTTCCAGGCCGTCATGCATTTTCCTCTTGACGCCCTTCCTTGTGACGCCGTCAAATCTGTACTGGATCGTCATGGAAATTGCTCTTGACGCCGTCAGGATATTACTCTTGACGCCGTCACCTACTGTTCCCAGCAAGGAAAATTAAGACTTTGGCGTTTTCTTCACTTTTATGCTCCAAAAACGTCCGAATTGCTTCCTTTTCCGGATTTCACTCCCAAAGTACCTAAAATCACAAAAGGAACGATTTAGGGCAATATTTGATCAAATAAATTCGAATTCCGGCTTAAATGACCCCCTAAAAGTGGTTCATTTTTCGCCTCATCAATTGCCTAGATCCAGATCTGACGCCGTCAAGAGCAAATTTCCTCTAGGCCGTCACGTATAAAGGGACCATGACGGCCTATGGTGACGCCGTCATGCCCTAGTGTAAAATCATTCTGGATCGTCATGGACTCTATCCTCTTCACTTCTTGTTTTCCTCTTGACGCCGTCAGGTACTGTTCCCAGCAAGGAAAATTAAGACTTTGCCGTTTTCTTCACTTTTAAGCTCAAAAAACGTCCAAAATGCTTCCTTTTCCAGAATTCACTCCAAAAGTACCTAAAATCATAAAAGGAACGATTTAGGGCAATATTTGATCAAATAAATTCAATTCCGGGCTTAAATGACTCCCTAAAAACGGATCATTTTTCGCCTTATCAGTTATGAAGCTTGAATGATAACCATATAGAAAATCTTTTAAGTCTCGTGCCACTCCATGCCATAATTTCCACAAAGCTTCATTACCTAGGATACATGCTTAAAAAGTCAACACTAGGTGTTGAGTGAGAATCATAGGTTTAAGTGTTAGTGAATACAAGTTCCTCAGGGTTCAGTTGTTACACCTTTCAAGGAAAATGTAGTGTGTGTGATAATTGTAATGCATGTACAACTATCAAGAGTTGGTCTGTTGTACTAAGCTCATGAACCACACATTAACAGTCCGGGTCATGAGGTCTGCAGACCAAACCATGAGGGGACAGGAAGGATAACTTGCCAAAGTTAATCCTTCAGAGAGTTCAAATATAATACTTATTGGTACACTCCAGTGAGAGGTAGTACCAACGGGAGTTGTCAAACTCCAATAGATCTATCAATTATATTCGCGTTCACTTGTGTAAAATATCACAAGCGATTAGATTCATGAATTTTGTTGTGTAGGGGTAGCAGATAGTTTACTCGTGCAACAACCAAAGAAAAAGACTTGTATTCGATTTAAAGCAAGTAAGCATGTAATCCCCTAACAGGGTTTGTAAAGCATTTAAAAGTGAGGCTATGAAAACTCACCTGGGCTTAGGGAAATCTAATTGATGTGAAAAGTGACTCGGAGACTAGACTGCCTACTCACGTATCCTGGTGGTATTGTGGGTGTGGTTGTATGTCAAGCTTTACTTATCTTGTTTAAGTTTCTTAAGTAATCATTCTTAGGGTTGTTAGTGTTTTAGTAACATAACACCGTTCGGGCTATCACAATCCAGAAGTATAAGACTCCTCACATGAAGCTCCTTACTATTGTATTATGTTATTAACATAATACCGTTCAGGCCATCATAATTCAGAAGTTAATACTCCTCACGTGAAGCTCCTTACTATTGAGCTATGTTGTTACTAAGTTTAGTTACAACATAACACAGTTCAGGCCATCATAATTCAGAAGTCATGCAATAATCGTTTGAGGAGCCAGGGCACTTTAATTCGTAAACCCAGCAAACTCGTCAAAACGAAATATCCACATGATACTCCTCGCATGAAGCTCCCTAGTATTGTGTTATGCTTCTAACTTTAAAGTAGGTTCTTATATTTTTAAAAATACTTTTACTTTATACCCTTATAGTTTATATATTTACAAAATCTACCCTAGACTTATAAACTTATATTATTAACTATCTAAACTTAGCAAAATTAGTCCCTATACTTATGTATTTTAGTAAAATGGCAGAAACGACACTTGGACTTATAAGTTTTCAAAATTTACCATTTATACCCTTTACTTTATAACTTTTGCAAAACTAGTCCTTATATGTTTATAACTATTTATCTTTTTATCCTAAGGTTATATAACTTTGCAAAAAGGGTCCTTATACTTATAACTTCTAAGAAATGTCAATGTAGGTCTATGGAAAGCTCTAAACCGAGCGAACCTACCCCTGAAACAAATAAGGAATTAGAAACTAGCGCCAATGTAGGTCTATAGAAGGAGAGTATGAAAGAAACAACTGATCAAGGGGAGAAAAGGAGAAAGAGAATACAAAGACTTTCTGACATTCAGAAGTCGGGTGATACAAGGGGAGAAGAAGGAATTCAATAGAGTCACAAAATTGGAAAGCAAATGAATGATGACTTAGAAACGACAATGTCCGACAAACATGACAATGTCAAAAATGAAGGCGATGATGGAGAAGAGGTAACTACAACCCATAGGACGGAAGTTAGTAAGGAGACTAGGTTAGAATCTGACACCAATAGTATAATTAAATCCTCGGAGATACCCACTCTCCAACCTAGGAATTCCTGAGCAAACAAATCCTGCGTCATTTGTTGACACAACGACATGTTTGCTGTCGGTAATTCTTCGTGAAACCGACCCGTTACTATTTTCCAGGGCACCAATACTACCTCAACAATCAACTCCAACAACAACAACAAAGGAAACAACAAGAACAACAACAACAACAACAACAACAACAAACACAATACCGTTACCCACTGAAACACATACTGTACAACCAACATCAATCCCATCATCATCAAGACATCAACAACTGCAAACCCTCAAACAGATACTCCTCCTAATTACGTTACAGAGGGATACCTGAAAAGAATGGTAGATGAATTTCAAAAGTACTCAAAGGAACTACATGAAGCTCAAGAGAAAAGAAAACAAATTCATGAAGCAATTGCTGCAAAGGTCACTGAGATGAGGAACTTACGTTTGATCAACATAAAGAAATGATGTTACAAACTTTCAAAGATCAACCTCATCTACAACAACAACAACCAAACCTCTACTACTCACTCATTTCCACAACAGATTCTGAATCATCATCTCAAGATGTAGCTGCATTACAATCTACAATGCTCACAACACACAAGTCATTGATAAAAGAAATAACACAGCTAAATGACTGAATCGTTGAATTGGAAAAGATATGCAAGACTCAATCAGGATGACCCTGATTCGGGTAATCCTGAGGGGGAGAGAAGTTCTAAGAGATTGAGACAAACTACACATTCACAAAGAACATCAACATCATCTAGATCAAGTAGACAACTGACACATTCAAGATCTACTAAGACATAAAAAAATTAAGAAGTTGTTGCATCAAATGAATCTAGTGAAGAAGAAAGGGAAGAAGGAAGTGGTAGCGTGTCTACTATGGGTGAAAAGCATGCAAGAAAGGGAAAGTCTACAGTAAATGAACCAACAGAGGTGCCAATGGTTTAAAAGCCTGAAGCATTTTCACTTGGTCAATTTACAACAAGAATCGCAAGTCATGTAACGAATGAAATATATGGCAAGATATTAATGGATGCTCGAGTCAGGGATATATATGATCATGAACTTGTAAGATGACCATCAGCTCGACTGCTCCAGTTGAAAACCATCCGCTACTCAAATTCCCGGAACCCTCAACATACGAGAACTTTGACTTACATTATCTCGTATCCGGACATGACAAGTACAGAACTTCGACTTCCACAAGTCTGATGTTTGAAGATTGGGGAAATGAGTTCCTTGAAGAAGGAATTCATTGTGAAAAGTTCATAATTTCTGAAATCGACCAAAGTGAATACAAGGTGGAAGCATATATACGGATAACCAGAATGAATAAGACTGCTCAAAGATACTTCATGAACAGATACAGAGATTCAGCTCCTCGTCACAAGGTATTCACAAGACACCGGATTGTTCACTACTTATATGTCACATCACAACAATTCAGAACAGATGGATTTATCAACTTTGCTTTAAGGAGAGACGATAGCCTCAACTATCTATGCTGTGAAGCTGATTTTCACCTACTCCATCCTCAAGATATCCAAGACATGTATCTCTCGAACATAACCTATCTCTATGATCAGGGAAATGATGACGATATTAGAGATGCATTGAAAATCTTCATAAGATCACAGCTTGCTTTGATTCACGTTGAAGATTTCCAAATGGGAGTTGAAAGTCTGCAGAGGAAAGTCAACCTGACTCATCCAATGATCACATTCCCATGAATTGAAGAGCATGAGCCCTGGACATGCATCAAGAGTCCTTTGTTTGAACTCGGAATCATTTATGAGAATGCATCAGGAGTCAAAAGGTTGATGATAACGAACGAGATTCCCAAGTTTAGTTCAGGTACATTGAAGTGGGTTCTGAAAGGAATAAATGACTTGCTGAATCAAGACCATCAAGGGACGATTACCAGGCTTGATGATGATCAAAGAGCTAAGCTGGGGTTGATTGCTCAGTATGTGGATGAAAGACTCAACCTTCGAAGTATCTAGAGATTCATGGAAAAATGTGTAGGATACCGAAGATGAAGTCTTGACGAAAACCTATAAATAGAAGACCCGAATGATCTACCCTTAGGGGGAGATTGTTGGACCTAGAAAAGTGTAAATCATTAGTCTATGTACTTCTATTTATCTTTTATTATAGTATAGGGTACTATTGTGTAAGTTGTTAAGACTGCGACAACATATAACTATCGTATACCTTGTATACCTGCGATAGTATGCTTGTGCATAACGTTTGGGTATAAATACCCCTACCTCATGCATTATGAGGTATGTGTTCATCTCTCATCAATGCGAGACTTATCTTTCTTTCTCTTGTTCTCCTCTCTTATCTAAAGTGTCCACACTCACTTTATCTATCTTAAGATTATATTGTAGTCGTGATATATTTAGGACAACATACATCCTTGTTGAAAACTGCATCTACCAGAAAGTTAAAGAATATATAATAAAGAATCGATTACGTATTTTATACATACCTTTGTCTAAAGTCCTCAACATCTTTAAATTCAGATGATGAGATACTTTCTTTTCTGTTAAAAAGGAATAACCTCGTTGCATTGTAACCATTCTGCACTCCCATTTTCCCTATGCAAATCTAATCATTATATGGTTAGATGTATACATATAAATTGAAATAAAAAAAAATTACCACTTCTATTATAGGATGAAAACTTACCATCCCACATCTTCATCATGTCAAGATAAAGAACAACAATAATCTTTGAATGATCATCACAATTGTGTAGAAAGTTTGAGAATTGTTGCGCAAATGCTCCCCGAGTGCACCTCATTTCAGTGCCCCCTGCAACAATAAGTAAAGTGGTAAAAATGTAATGACTTTAAATTGAACATGTATTTGGCAAACTGAATATTCTATAATATTGACTTACTCTGCATCAAGAACGGTGAGTGGTTTCTTCTTCCCAACTTTCTCATTCTTGTCATAGCAATCCAGATCATCGCAAGCAACCACCTGGCCTATGACATCTGGGCACGAACAAACAAATGTAGCAAATTTTATCAATTTCAGTTAATTGTGATGGTCTACATGAGAAAATTTAGTATAACGCACATTAGTACTTACCAAACTGGCCATCCTCCTTAACTCCTAGATTAGTTATGGTTTTAAAAGCTCTAAATTCAAAACCATACATAGAGCCAGTAAAGTCATTACAGTTTTCAACAATTGTTATGGCTAAGAAGCTGAGCCACAGGCCGTTTTTGACAATCATGTATTTTGGCTGAATCTCGCCCAGCACGTAACGTTGCAGCGTCACTGCATTACCCTCTTCAAGTTGATGTTTGAAACCGTCAACCTGTTTCATCCGGATCGTAGCTTGAATTCTTGTATTCTGTTTAAAAAACGTCATCTATATATATATATATATATATATATATATATATATATATACATATATATATATATATATATATATATATATATATATATATATATATATATATATATATATATATATATATTAAAGCATAAGCTATACACATTTAAATGTTACAAACAAAAGAGAATGACTTGCCTGTTCATCCATTACAATAAGCTCCATATTGACGATGTGGGGTTTGCCAAATACAGGTTGCATCCAACTGCGCAGAATTTTTACGCGCAGTTTCACATTGTCCTTAACAACAGAAAGATCATTAATGTAGCCATTCACGAATTGATAAAGCATATTTATGATATGTACCTTAAATTATAGGAAGAAGGATGTAAGCATTTAGGTTAAACTTCTTAAAGTTTATATAGGCAAATTGATAAAATTAGGGCTCTAAATTTTTAGAAGGTTGTTAATACTATGATTCAATCCCAGCCAAAAATAAAAGCCAGCAACTAAAAAATGTTAATGCACATTCATCAAAGACGATGTATTCATTAAATAACTTTCACCCAATTTTAAAAAATTCTTAAAATAATTTAACTTGCAGCAAAAAAATTGAACATTGAATTTTAGGCCCAAAATCAAAGATCAATATACCTACCTATATACAATATTGTGTAATTGAAACTTACAATCTTTAAAAAAACAATTTACACATTCAACGATCTATACATAAACATCATTAGACCTAAATCTATTTAAATCATTAAAAAAACATATATAAAAAAATAAATTATTAGAATTAGAAAAATTGATAAAAAAGAAACTTAAAATCGAAACCTAAAATAGGTTTGCCGCGAATCAAGATCATTGCCAGGTTTAGGGTTTGTCCAGCAAAAAAACTTACAATCGAATTCGAAAAATAACCTTTGACTTGGAATCATATAACATCACGGATTTTAGAGAGGGAGCGTGTGTAATTGATGGTGTTGTTATTGCATACCAAAAATAGTGGAAGTAATGAGGCGTTACAAAATTTTTGGGTTAGTATCACTGGGTATGGTTAATGGTGATTCAATAGTTTACATAAATAAATCAAAGTGGAGTGTGTAAAGTATATTCTATACAGTGTATTTTAAAGGTGCGCTACAAAGTTGTTGTACACTTGAAAGCATTTATGACAAATATAAGGGTGTGTTTGGTGTGGGGGTTTAACTCTTAAGGATATGACTTAAAGTAAAAAATGGATGTTTGGTTGTAAGCCAATCTTTATAATCGGGAGTTACGCCAAGATATATAGGGGTACACAAATCCTTGATAAATAGCTAGGATTTTACTTGACTTTTCTGAATTAGTGGGCCCGTGTGCATTATCAACAACTTATTGGTTTTTAAAATTCATTTATTGTATAAAAAAAATTATATTTTAAATCTATACCTTATACAATTCTAACATTAATTTATAAAACTATTTTAATTGTATTATATTTTATATTTTATCTCTTTTACATTAAATTCAAATCAAAATCCTAATCCAAATTTAAAATCCAAATCCAAATCCTAAACACATATATAAACCAAACGGGCCCTAAGATCTACATTGATCTCAACTCTCATAGCCGAATATATAACAAACAATATTTATGAAAGTCATGCTTTTTCTTTCAATACACCTTCTTTCATCCATATATTTAATGCCAACCCTATTCCAACACCAAACGCCTCCTAAGAATGATATAAGGGTCCGTTTGGTTTGAGGGTGTGGGTGGGTATTGAATGAAAGTAGATTTTAATCAATTGTTTGGTAGCATTTTGATATTCCTGACATGGGTTTTGAAATTAAATTTTCATACCAAACTATTTTGGGGGCTTATCATGAAACCAACCAATCAAACGTTTTTTTTTGTCAACCACATATTTTTATTTTTTTTATAAACATATTTTACCTTTTTTTGTTTTAACCAAATACTTAAAACCTATTAAATATACATATAAATTAAATATTACGTAATTAATTTTCTCTCTCCTTATTTTATTACAAACATTCCCAAGTTCGAATCCAATTTCAATCCCACTTATAAACCAAACAAACCCAACGCACCCTAAATCCCCTCCAAACAAAGTCCCCTCTAAAAAAATTGTAAACACAGTGGCGGGAAACAAAACTTGAAACCATTTCGTCCTCTTTTTCACAAACAAAAACATACACTGACTGAGAATTATCATTATCATAATAATCATAAAAGAAAGATGTCGCGGTTCGAATACCCTCGGCTCCCGCTAAAGGAAATAATCGAAGTACTCGAATATACCGGAATCGCAACCGTAACTGAAGCCAGTCTCACTAAACCTAACTCCGATTTCGTCACCGATCTATTCACACACATTCTCGTTCACATCAATTGTCTCCAGTAATTATCTTTTAATTTTATATAATTATTAGGTTATGATACTATTAGTTTCACCTAGGGTTTACTTTTTAATTGTATTAGATTTAGAAGAAGTTGTGGTTTATTTTGGTTATGGATTAAAGGGAGCCCTCCAAACCTCTGGCAGGCGGCCTGAAGCGGCGGCGGAAGAGTTTAGGTTTTGTGGATCTTAATGGCCTGATACCATGTAAATTATAAGATAATGTGTTTGTTTATTGCATTGAACGAATAAGGATACAATAATACATATATACTCTATCACTAACCTATTTTGGGTAAATTGGAATTACCCTTTAATATCAACTATTGGACAGCTCATAACACTTATCCATTTGACATTACAATTCGAATACAGCTAACATAAATTATATTTGGATGATATTTGATTGAAAAAGAAGTAAAAGATAAAATAAATAGAAATAAACATTGTTTGTTTTACAAAATGTTACTGCTAATGGATTTAACTTTTAGTAATATTGTATTGTTACATTCATGACAATAAAATATAATGAGCTCATTTAAATCATGAAAAACAATTGGTGACTCACCATTTCGAAAATAAAAGCTAATGTTTTGTTGAAAGTTGAAACCTACTTGTTTCACCTCATATATTTTAGTCATGACCTCAAATACCACACATGTGAATGCTACATCTTCTTACAATATTTTCCCCTTATCTTCCTATCTACATCAAATTACAACATATGTAATGCATTACTTATTTTTCTTAATTTCATTTATTAATCATTCCATTTGTCATGATCATACAAATAAGAGGATGTGTAGGCATATCAAGTAAAGAGATATATCATTTTTCATACTTTTATTCCTCTCTTTGGAATCACAACAAACGCACCCTTTTAAGCCATAATGTAGAAGATAAGAAGTATGGTGAGAAGAATACTTAAAATGTGAAGAATGAGAAAAAAAATTTACTCACACATTTCAAAAAGAAAAAAAAAATAGCATCTATTTTTATGCTCACAACTAAAAAAAATGGATAATTACATATTTACCTAATTTGGTAGAACATGAAACATCCTCTCTACCTCAGGTAGGGGTAAGGCTGTCTACGTCTCAACCTCCCCCATACACCGTGAAAGACGGTATTGGGACCCATAACTCGTGAAAGACGGTATTGGAAGTTACTTTACTTACATAGTTACATATTTACCTAATTTAAATACTAAAATTTCATATTTATCTAAAACACAAGTTTTGAATACATAAGTACAATGCTTTAAAAACATGTGTTGAAAAACACTACATTAATTATGGCGTTTAAATTATATATAAAATTGCAATAAAATGGGATATTTTTCACTTCACCCTCTTTCACAAAAATACTATAGAATTTAAAGAATGATATAAAGCCCCTCAAAACAAATGCCCCCTAAAAAAATTGTACACACACAGGCAGCGGGAAAACAAAACTTGAAACCATTTCATCCTCCTCTTTCTTCACACACACTGACCGAGTGAGTGAGTGAGTGAGTGAGTGAGAATTATCATAAAAGAAAGATGTCGCGGTTCGAATACCCTCGACTCCCATTGAAAGAAATAATCGACGTACTTGCCGATACCGGAATCGTAACCGTAACCGAAGCCAATCTCACTAAACCTAACTGCGATTTCATCACCGATCTATTCACTCGCATTCTCGTTCACATCAATTGTCTCCAGTAATAATCATCCTGTCTATTACTTTTATTATTAGCTTATAGTAGTTGATACTATTATTAGTTTAACCTAGGGTTTATCTGATAAGTTTTCAAAATCTTATAAAATTCAGATTACCTTGCACCCATATTTGTCGCAGAGCTGGTAAGCAGACCTACCAACCATGGCCTGCACCTCATTGTTAAAGAGCGACAGGGACATCATGCCTGACTCATCCTGGACTCTAATCTGAAGACAAAATCTAAAACAACAACCAAAGGCACAAAATTCATACGGTGATGGTTTCAACAAACCGTCGAATTAATATCTCACTTATAAAGAGACAATGATAAAGCACTTACTCAGTTTTTATCCCGGTAACTGTCTTATTACATTTGGTGCATGTCCATTGATCAGGTGTTTGCTGATATCCAAACTTGGGTTTGGTTTCGGCCTCTAGGTCTACAAACTGAGATTCTTTAACCACTTTTTTGTTGCACTTGCGGCAACCGAGGTACCACCAGCCATCCTCTTCGTGAATAGCAATAATTGTTCCAACAATTACGCTCGCTTTACCCTGAAAATGGCGTAAACTGATGTTTAGGTTATCAAAGGATATGCAATATTTTTATAAAGTTGTGTAGAGGTAGAAAGTGTAACCTAATCAACATCAAGCAGCTCAACAATATTTTTGACCTGCAACTTGGTCAGAAATTCCTCTCTAGTTGAATGCTTGGACTGAGTAGAAATACGGGAAGCCGTATTTTCACTTTTTGCGTCATCCTTGTCAGCAAACAGCCTGAAAATAATAAAAAAAAAGTAAGTATTTGAACATCAAAACAGATTTATGGCATTCAAAGAAAGATATAATCCGTTAAACTGTGAGCAGACCTTAGCCTATACAACTCAACATCCATAAATTCTTCTTTGGGAATGCTTTCGTGGCCGTTGAAAAGAAAAAGCCTTGTACCATTATAGCCATTTTGAACTCCCATTTTACCTATTTATAAACAATATTGAATAAGAGTAACGGAGTCTAAGGATATAGGAAAGTGTCACATGTAAAATGAATCAGATACACTGTCCCAGATCTTCATCATGCACAATTGAAGAATTAACATGATTTTACCACGGTTGGGGCAAGCATCGACAAAATCTTGAAACTGCTGTGCATATGCACCCCACAAAGTGCATCTGAGTTCGTTACCACTGCAAACACTTAAAAAATAAGAAGCAGAACATAATACAAATATAAAGTTTATTATCGTACATAGAAACACGAATCAGTTTAGGATACTCACTCGGCATCAGCAAGGGTCAACGACTTCTTCTTGTGTGATCTACCATTCTTATCGTAGTTGTCTAAATTGTCACAGGCAACCACATGTCTAATTACATCTACAAAATTTTGAATACAAAGCAATGTGTGACTGTTTATATAATGGTGTACATTTATACAGATAGAGTATCGTAAATGAAAAAATGCGACAATATTACGTACCAAACTGGCCGTCTTGTTCCTGCTGCAGATCGGTTATTGTTTTGAATGGTCTAAAATAAAAACCATGGACAGAACCGGTAAAATCAGGACATGGTTCAATTATTGTGTTGGGCAAAAAAACTCAGGCGAAGTGGCTTGTTGACCATTCGATACTTGGGCTGAATCTCCCCAAGACTGTATCGTGACAGTGTAACAACACTTCCTTCTGGTAGCTTTTGCTTAAAGCCATTGACCAATGCCATACACATAGTCGCCTGCATCTTAGTGCCCTGTTCAAACCGAAGATAAGAAACAAATAAACTAATAACGGAGTTTATGATTAAGTGTTCATGTTATAACAATAAACTTACTTGTTCATCCATAATCACCAATTCCATATTTTTCACTCCTTGTTTGCCATAGACATCCTACATCCAACTTCTTACTATTCGTACTCGCAGTTTAATGTTGTCTTTAACTGCTGATAAGTCATTGATAAACCCTGAAACATATGTAGCCATGATGGTTGTGCTTGTTGAAAGTGATAATTCGAAAGGTTAATGTGGTAAAGAAAGGAAAACTCGGTTAAATTATATAGGCAGAAAACTACTAACATTTAGGAAAGTGTTAACAAAAAAAATTAGCAAAGTATTCTCCTAATTGTTCTTACTATTACAACATTATAATATCAATTTTCCCCAATTATCCCGAGATACTAACATTATTAGGGTTTAAAAAAAATTACAATAATTTGAATTAAATTAGGGCTTTAAGAAATTATTCACATATTATAATTAATTGACTTTTATATAACATTATAATAAGCATTTTCCCCAATTTCCCCAAATACTAACATTATTAGGGTTCACAAAAAAACAAAAATAATTCGAATTAAATTAGGGCTTTAATAAATTATTCAAATATTATAATTAGTCAGCACAAAAGAACATATGCAACAAACCAATTTTTTTTTTTAACATTATAAGGAATTCATAGTCTAAATCCTTACGAAATTGAAACAAAATTTAAAGGAAAATGAAAAAACAGTGATAACTTAAAGATTTTTGAAGAATAACCAAATCAAATTGGGATGGCAAATCAACATCTCTATCAATGAGTTTACAAAAATAATTGAAACCGAAATGTAAGGGGCAAGTAAATGGTTGATTTTCATCCTCAAATCCGGTTTTATTGATTTATGGAAAGAGTTTTTTGTATGATTTCTTAGAGTTGAGTTATTTCAAAAACCATACTTTACTCACATACCAAGGGACAAATATGGACCATTGATTTACTTTTGATCAATGGTTGAGATCAAAACAGATACTGCTACTAAAAAACACGGAGGGGCAATTAAGTAAAATCACACATCCAACAAACACCACTAACGCATTTTCATTTCCTCACAAAATCGCTCACCAAACACACACTAAAAACACACACTACTCACGCATATTCAAACCGATCAAAATCAAACCCTAGAAAACACCAGATCTACCAAAATCTCACCGAAAAAAATGGCGGAAAGCGGCGGAGATGATATAGCACAGAAAATGGCGGAGAAAAAGAAGAACAAAAATACGGTTAAAAAACCGATTAAAGGTATACTTATACATTTCAAACAACAAATTTACTATCTCTTACTATCATATATGTTTTAAATATTGATGCGTACTATGTATAGAGAGTATACTGAAGATGTTATGAATTTACATTGATTATTGAATGTTTATGCAAGTTATTGTGATTCTGTGAAGAAATAAGTAACTAGAAATTAGGTTTTCAAAGTTAACATACTAAATAAGTGGATGTTGAAATAAAAAAAAAAACAGATTAGAAGCATTTACTCAAGGCGTCAGATGCGGCTAAGCCGCAGAAGAAGGAAAAGCCGAAGGCATCTTCTGCGGCTAAGCCGCAGAAGACGCCTTCGGCTATGCCAAAGGCGTTCGTTGCGGCTAAGCCGCAGAAGAAGGCATTGGCTGCGGCTAAGCCGCAGAAGAAGGAAATGCCGAAGGCATCTTCTGCGGCTAAGCCGCAGAAGACGCCTTCGGCTATGCCAAAGGTGTTGGCTGCGGCTAAGCCGCAGAAGACGGCTTCGGCTTAAATGAAGACACATTTGGCATACACAAAGGCATAGGATGCGGCATATATGTAAATTCCTTTGGCATGCACAAACACTACGACTTTGGAATAGAAAAAGCCATAGGATGCTGCTTAGTCTGTATTTTATCACATATGATATATCAAAAATATTCACCTATAGATAGATTAAGTTTATATTGAATGCATTTTATCACATATGATATTGAAAAAAAACACTTGTCTTAACTGCAGTGATAGCCTTCGGCTTTGCCGAAGGCTATCAATGCAGCTAAGCCTTCGAAAAAAAAACTGATAATGTATCTTAATTGGTCTACTTGAACATAATTACTAAACATGCGTGTTTTAAAAATGTACATAAAGGTAAAGCAAAGGAAACAGATGAGGTGGAAAAAGTAATAACAACATTGCCGTTCTTAAAGTCATCCGCAAAAGAAAGACAAGCTACAAAAGGTATATTTTAAATGCTTTATCATATATGATATTTCATATTTTTTTTCAAATAACATGCTTTATCACATATGATACTTGATTTTATTTGTATTTGTTATTGGTTTATCACATGTGATAAAATTTTAATATTTTTTTGCAGTACATATAGAAGATGTAGAAGACACGGAAATAGAAAGGGAGGAAGATGATAACAACAAAAAGAATCCAGAGCCAAAAAAGAAGGAAATAAAAAAAGAAGTTGTTCAAAGAGAAAAAAAAGAGATATGTGAAGACAAAGTGTATGACAAGAGGGCGTGCACAGAAAACAAAAAAAGAAGCAGCAAAACCTGCTACATCTTCTAAGAGTTTGAAAAGGCAAAACAGTAAAAAAACAAATGAAGAAGCAGAAAGTAGTCAAGAGCGTGAAGAGGAGGAGGAGGAAGGAAGCGAAACACAGGAGGAAGAGAAAAAGAGAACAAAAAAGAGAAAAATAGAAATTAAAGAAAAACAAGATGATGCAGACGAAGATAATGAGGACGAGGAGGAGAAGGAAAGCAAGGTTGTCAAGGCCAAAAAGGAAAAACTGAAAAAAGAAAAACAAAGAAAAGCAACCAAAAAGGTGATATACCCAACCTGCATTACAAGGTCATCACCGAAAGCCATGTCTGATGCCATGGCTGGTTTAACAGAACTAAGAAAGAAATGTCTCAGAGATATTGGTTTCGAGAGATACATAAACTTCCCGATAACTGAACTTCCAAGTGCTTTGATATATCATGTGGTTGATAAATTCCATCCACCAAGCATGGAATTGAGATTAGAGAAGGGCTCAATAAAGGTAACAAGACAAAAAATCAATGACATGCTTGGTGTGCCAATGGGAGCAAACAAATTGGAAGAGCTAGAAGAAAGAGATCATGACGATCCTTTCATCAAACAATGGGAAAAACAATACTCTCAAGTGAACAAAATCACACCAGCTGCAATATCAACGGAGATATCTAGCACATTCAATGCTGATTTCATTTTCACAATAAACTTCTTGACACTCTTTGCTAGCACGATGGGAAAAGTTGATAATGGTGCAAAGGTGTTTAAGACAGTGTTAAAACATGTCAAAGAAAGTGATGAAATTTCAGATATCGACTGGTGTGGATACATAATGGATTGCTTAGAAACAAGTAAGCAGAATTGGGAAAAGGTGAAGATTGGTGACTACTTTTATGGGCCAGCAACCTTCCTATGCGTAAGTTGTTCAACATGTTTCTATACATTTATCAAATGTGATTCAATACTATACAAATATTACAATCTAACACAACTTTATTTTTTGTATGAAAAAGCTGTTGTACTTGGACTCAACAAACTTCCCAGCATTTCAAGTTATGCGTCATCGTCCAGCACTGAGAAGTTGGAACATGCAAGCAATGAGGAAGAGGATTGGGATGGAAATGAAGGAAGAAATGCCTGGGGAAGCTTGATCATCACAAAGAATTTGATCCAGACGAAGAGCAAACAGATCTCAATTTATACAAGGGAAATGATGTGTACGATGAACCATTGCCACCAAAGAGACCAGAAACCATAGAGGTTAATTTTACCTTCTATTTTGATTGCTATATAAATTGATTGTGTTATAAATTGCAGCATAGCCTTCGGCTATAGCCGAAGGTTATGCCTGCGGCTTAGCCACAGTCAATGCCTTTGGCTAAAGACGCCTTGAATAAATGATTTGAAAAAAACATGTGAATTATCATATATGATAAACCTATAAAAAATACAAAAGAAAATCAAGTATCATATATGATATAACAAATGATTTGAAAAAACATGTGAATTATCATATATGATAAACCTATAAAAAATACAAAAGAAAATCAAGTATCATATATGATATAACAAATGATTTGAAAAAACATGTGAATTATCATATATGATACTTCAAATGTTTTTGTAAAATAAAAGATATCACATATGATTTTAAATATAGATTAAAAAAACTAATACATATTACTAATTTTATAGGAGTTTATTGAAAGAATAGAAGAGAAGTTTGAAATCATAATAGATGAAAGGAAACAGCTAGTTGAGATGATGAGGGAGGGTATGATTAAGTTCAAAGGAGACAAGCAGTTTTTAGGCTTATGTAAAAGATACAAATCAATGTTCAAAGAGATAAACATTTATATTGATGAAGAAAAAGAAGAAAATAGTGAAGAAAGCAACAGTGATGATGGAGACACTGATGATGGAAGTGATCATGGAAGTGATGATGACAATGAGAAGGATAAGGAAGATAAATCTAAAGATAGAAAAGAAGAAAATGTCAGTCATACTACAGATGAAAGCGGGATCGAAGAAGAGAATGGAAGTGACGAAGAGAATGAAAGTGAAGAAGAGAGTGGGATTGAAAGTGAAGAACGTGAGAAGAAAAATACAATGCAAAAGGAAGAAAAGAGTGAAGAAGAGAGTGGCAGTGAAGAAGAGAGTGAGAATGAAGATGAAAAGAAAACAGGTGTTGAACAAGAAAAAATAGAGGAAAAAGAACATAGGGAAGAAGAGGATAAGATGGAAACAGAATTGGAGACGGAAAAACAAGTTCCGGTTGAGAAGGAAACAGAAGTGGAAAAGGAGATAGAAAAACCAGTTGAGAAGTTAAAGGGAAGCCCAATTGATTCTTTTGAGACACTAAAAAAACCGGGCATCAATCAAGAGAATCCAAACAAGATTTTGGAAAAAGAACAACCATCATCTATGACAGGAGGAGATGATCGAGATGCCTATTTCGCTGTGGATGATAATTATGAAGCCTTTATGAGTCAAGCACAAGAAAATTTGGAAAAGATTAATCAATCACAACAGAAATCAACAAAAACCACAGCAAGAAAATCCACCTCACCACAACAAAAAATGACAACAAGAAAAATGAAATCAATTTCACCACCAACTTTCAGTCTTGGTATAAGCCCAGTTAGCAACAAACCTGCAGTTCAAACTGACACGGTAGCAAAAGAAAAAACACCAATGATTGAAAAAGTGGCTGCAATTGAAACACCAAAGAATCCAAAAAAGACGAGAAATCAAGTTGCTGAAGAAGCTAAAGAGGAAGAAGAGCGACTTGAAAAAAGAGCAAAAAAGCCTTCAAGATATCTGGTTTCACCATATATGAACAAGAAAACTGTCATAAATACACCATCTCAGCCAGATGAATTGACGGTAACCAATGCTCTATTCTCCATGCAAGGAAATCCATAGTGAGCATGCTTTATACTATTAAAGAATCAAATGAATAAAAAGTGTGAAATTGTGCTAAAAATATATCTAACTATGCTTTTATCTATTTGTGTAGCGAATTTATATTTCAAACAGAATGGGCATGGGGCACAGCAACACTCAGAGACAACATGCAAACACTAGCACCACAATTAAAAGTGGACTCTAGTGTAATCGACAGCTTTGCTTGTATTTTAAGCTATGAAGAAACAATCAACAACAGAGGAGGAAAGATCAAACAGTATTTTCACACGGGAATACTTGTAAGTTACCTAAAAAATTAGAACTTAATTGCTAAAATCTTAAATTTGTTTCTTTAACATATGTTGATTTATAAAAACAGACAACACAAATAGTGCAAGCAAAAAAGGAAGATGAAGAGAAGCAGTATGAAGAGTTTTGTGCAAACTTGACAACCGTGTTTAAAGGCAATCCAGAAGATAAATCAATGGATCATGTGGAATTGGTAAAAAAAATAATTTGACTTATTATGAAAAAAGTTTTACTTGTATTAAAATGAATCTGATTGTTCTTAATCTATTTATACAGGCATTCTTCCCAATAATTGCACATGAACACTTTTATCTGGTTGTTTTCAATCTAGTCAAAGGTACTTCTGTCATCCTTGACAACTCCAACTCAGGGGCGACGTATGAATTAAAATACTCGAAAGAATGTGATATTCTGGTAAGTAATTACAGATTATGCTCAAGTAACGACGCGTACTGATTTATTATTGTGTTTTCACTATCACATATATGGGGAAAAAAGTATCACATGTGATTTAACAAATGATTTGAAAAAACATGTGAATTATCATATATGATAAACCTATAAAAAATACAAAAGAAAATCAAGTATCATATATGATACAACAAATGATTTGAAAAAACATGTGAATTATCATATATGATAAACCTATAAAAAATACAAAAGAAAATCAAGTATCATATATGATATAAAAAATAAAAACAATGTGATGTTCTGGTAAGTGATTAGATATTATAAATTTACATTGAAGGGTCTTATTCAGCTAAGCCTTCGGCTTAGCTGTAGCCGAAGGCGTCTTCTGCGGCAAAGCCGCAGAAAACGCCTTCGGCATATGAGATAATGAATTGTCTTTGTTAAAATGAATTTTCTATTTTGTGTAGAAAAAACTGTTTTCAAGATATCTGGAATCCCACAAGCATAAAAAAGCATCTGACATAGCGAAAAAAAAGACAACAGTGATGAAGCTAAAGTGGGGAACAACACAGAATGTCATTGATTGTGGTATTTTCGTAATGATGCATATGGAGCACTATGGTGGAGAAACTTTGAAGAACTGGAACTTTGAATTTCCAAAAGAAGGAAAAGATCAGCAGTTGCAGATAATAAGAATGAGAATCAAGTATGCAGCCAAGATGTTAACGCATGAACTGAAAAATCACCGAGAAATGATAAATGAAGAAGCACTTGAGTTTGCAAAGAAACACACAAACAAGGTAGAGTTGCAGAAGTTGATAAGAGAAGAGATTGGAAACAAGAACGAAGAGCAGAAAAAGGAGCATGTTGCAAGTGCAAAATGATGGAAAAGGTAAGCAGTTAGTGGTGGAAAATACAGAAGTAGGACTAACAACACAAAGAATAGAAGGACGGGGGCGTACAGAATCTTTTTGGGGCAACTAATGCAGATTAAGATCTAATTTCTTTAGACTTTATTATGTAATATCGTATGCCATATAATATGGCTTAAACATGTTAAAACAATGTCTTATTTCGTATGTCGTATGCTAGAATATCACAAGACAGTTTAAATTTCCAGGTAGGATAATGGTTTAACTTTCCAAGTACTACGTTGCCATCATTTGTCAAGAAATGAAAATGGCGAAACATTTCTGGATGTGATTTTGAATGTCTTGTTTAAGTTTTTATTGCACAAATTGATAAATCAATTCTAATGGCTGTTGTTTATCGATAATCGACTCTGTTTTATAGCACACTGCAAAAAAAAGTATCATACATAAATATCATATATGATAATACACTTAAAAAATTTGCTTCAAAATTTTATCATATGTGATAACTGAAATGAAAGAAACAAAAACACTTGAACAAAATCATAATATACTCTTCTTTATAAGTTATCATATATGATAAATCAAAATGGAAAAAACCAAGTGTAAAATCATATATGATATCGGAGAATTATCATATATGATAACACACCTAAAAAAATTACTTCTGGATTATCATATGTGATAACTCAAATGAAAGTAACCAAAACTCTAGAAAACAATCAGCAACAATCTGTTTCATATAAAAACTCAGTAATAATCAAACAATCATGTCTAGGTCTGTTACTCAAATTTCTTCAACACAATCCGACAAAACAAATAATAATCAAAGAAATTAAAACAAAATATGAAGACGATTTATGTTGAAATTCATGCTTGATCCAAGACCTCTCCTCTTGTAACTTCTGATTGATCCAAATCCCCTTCCCTTGTAACTTCAACTTGATCCAACTCGGCCTCTTCTGCAAACTTTTTTGGGCACGTCCTCCTGTTGTGACCATCTGTATCTCCACATAACGAACATGCATTCCTGTTCTTCGAATTCTTTTCAAGAGCTTGCTCTTTACCTCCTTTTATGCGCATCTTTTTACGGCCTTTAGGATTACCAAGAGCTGGATTGTTAATGGTTTTTTCAGCTGGCTTCGGGACTCCAACAAGTTCCTCCAAATTGTCAGCCTTGTTCTTAGAAGGAGGATTTGGGCAATCAGCCTCGACATCAATCTTTAGCAACCTCAACTTTTCAACAAAAGAAGACAACCTCGCCTCATCTTTACTCAACATATGGATACAGTGATCAACAATGGAACTTGCCTCATTTGCATAATTCTCAACAATCTCATTCTTCTCACCATATCTGTTCCGTTTGTTCCTCAAAGCAGCAGGTATAAGGTTCTTTGTCCAACGCCTCAGTATGTATTGACTTGGAATCACTTCAATATTGGCGTTCTTAAACACACAAAAAACATGCCTGCATAATATTCCAACTCAAAGAAAAAGCTGACAGGAACATACAACTGATCCATCCTCTTGGTTACACAACACCTTAATGGGCAAAAAAGAAAGAAGATAGTAAAAAATCATATATGATAAAACAAAAGAAATAAGGTAGTAAAAAATCATATATGAAAAAAAAAATAAAAAATATTTTTTTAAGTAGCTAACATACATTATATAATCCATCAACTCTATAAAACAGGTTAACTGGCTCTTCTTCTTCAGCTTTATCGTTATCCTTACCTTTATCCTTAACTCTCTTCCTAGCTTTCTCTCTCAACTTAGCTTTCTTCTTCTCCATTAGTGCATCAACAAATTTTGTTTCTCTAATAACAGAGACCTCAGATCCTTCAACCAAGCTTTTGGTTTCTATTTGACAATACCATGTGCCTGCAGAAATCTCTGCTTGAACAAGCTCGAACAGAGGACGAGTAAAAACCTTCGAAGCATGACGTTCAATCTTAAGATAGGTTCTAAACTTCGGAACAGAATCAATAGTCTTATGATCAAGCCTCTCTTGTATATGCCTCTGCTTTTCCATTGCCGTCTCAAAACAATTCATAAAATTCATAAGAGTGGAACCTTGATTCGTAAAATGAGAGAAAAAGGAGTTCTCACTCTCAGATCTAGACGTCGTCCTCATCAAACCACACAAGGGGGAATCAATAAAATAAGCAGGAATCCAACACGAACGTATATTAAACATCTTTGTTAACCACTTATGATTCTGCAAACTAAACTCCTCCAATAACTTTGACCATCTATCCTCAAACTCCTCCGGACCGATATACATATTCCATACAATTTGATTAAACTTCTTTTTAAAGTCGGTATCATCATAGATTTTTGAACATATCTGTAAACAAAACAAATAACATCTGATTTAACAAATGATTTGAAAATAGATATGTGTTATCATATGTGATAAACCAATAATAAATACAAATAAAATCAAGTATCACATATGATTTAACATATTATTTGAAAAAAAGTTCAAATTATCATATATGATAAATCAATAAGAAATACACAGAGAATCAAGTATCACATATGATAAACAAAAAGGCAGAAAAATACCTTTCCAGGGAGCTTTTGAGTAATATGCCACATGCAAAGTCTGTGTTTAGAACCCGCAAACTCAACTTCAATGGCATTTCTCATAGCCCCATCCTGATCAGTAACAACAATATTTGGAGCCCTACCAAACGCCTTTATGAACGCTTTCAGCAACCAAATATACGAAGCTGTAGTTTCGTTCTTCAACAAGCCTGCTGCGACTGTTACACACCTCCGATGATTATCTATGGCTGTAAAGGGAACAAACACCATTTTGTACCTGAAAAACAAAAAACAAAAAACAAAAAACAAAAAACAAAAAACAAAAAAACTTAAAATAACAGATTAAATAGAAAATCATATAATCAAAATATCATACTAAACATACATATACTTACTTGTTTGTTCTGTAAGTAGCATCAAACGAAACAACATCACAAAACTCTCTATAGTTGAACTTAGAAACTTCATCAGCCCAAAAAATAGCCGCAAGCTCAGCATTTTCAACCAAATAATCAAATGAAAAATCCGGCACGTGCTTCTTCCTATTCTCCATCTTAGATATAAGCATCTGCGCATCACTATCACCTATATAGCAGTTCACACCCCTAAAAAAGTTCTTAAAATCAACAGTCGTTCCATGAACAAGCAAATAAGAACCCTTCAAACCAGTTAAGATGTGATGAGCTTTCGTTGCGCCTATATTTACGCTAGCAGCTTTAACAATGAACAATTGCTCAGCATACGTCAACTGCCTTTCAGTTTTTGACAAATGCTTATACTCTTCACGTTCAAGCTCGTGATTATGAATACTATCAAAGACATTCAACCTGTACTTAGAAGTACCAGGAATCAAATCAAAAATGACACGTACTTTGCACCCTGTGATATGCAGGTTCGAACTTCTAACCTGCTTGTCACTATTCTCTAAGTCTAACGTGTCCACATGAATTCCCTTTGGACAACCTTCCCTATTACACACTAAATACTTTTGCTTCACAGTACCATTCCTCAACCTTTTCTGGCATGACTTCCTAACCACAAACCCTGCTTTAGCAGCATATTTCATATAAGCAGCAATGCACTCATTAATCGACTTATAAACTTTGCCCTTAACAAGTAACACATCCACAGGAACTTTCGGAATATAATAAACAGTTCCACCAGGAGTATCAAAATTAGAGTGAGTAGCAAATGATTCAGGAGTTTTCAAAGCATTCAAATCTGAAAAAAAAAAAATAATAAAACAAAAAATTAAAAACAGAGGTTTACTAAAAATGAAATCACAGACACATGTTATAATTATATCATATATGATATAACACATGCAAGACAAAAACATTGATATATCACATGTGCTATATCATATATGATATGACAAGCTTAAAACTACTTATTCAAAGCTGAGATTAATATATCACATATGATATATCATTTGATACAAAAACATTGATATATCACATGTCATATATCATATATGATATCCAAACTACAAATATAATCAGCTACTCATTCAAAGCTTAAAACTACTTATTCAGAGCTTATAACATCTTAATAACATATTCAGAGCTTATAACATCTAAATAACATAGCTTATTAACACTAACAAATGGATTATAGAAAAAATTAAAATAATCAAAAAACTCACTCTTAATTGCTACGGATTCATCACCGTGTTCATAAGCAACAATCTCCTCAGCATACTTAGCTGAAACATCATCACTAACAACAATCTCTTCAAAAGCAGTAGAAGAATCATTAACAGCGATCTCTTCAGAAGTAGTAGAAACAGAACTTTGAAGAGAATCCATAAAACCTGCATATAATATGAAAAAAATAAGTAAGTTAGCTCATAATTCAGCTTATAGAAACAGATAGCTTATAATTCAGCTTTGAATTAAGCTTAAATAAAAATAAACGATAAAAAATTAGGGTTAGGTGATGTACGGGATGAAGAATGAGATCAATTAATGAATTTAGAAGAAAAAATTAGGGTTTCTATGATGATCGCAATGAAGGAGATGGTTAGAGGAGCTCGTTACAAGAGGTAGTTAATGAGAGAGAAGAAACAAACACACACTTTGTGTGTGTGAAAAAATGACGCATTAATTGAGAGATAAGAGTAAAAAAAAGTATTTAAATAGTACTAAAATACCCTTGTAGTGTAAATATTAACTCTAATCTAAGCCATTAGATCAAAATGAATGAAAGGTGGGGATTGATCCCTTGGTATGTAAATAATGTTTAGTCCTCAAATGATCTTTGTTCGATTTCTTATAATAACAAACTTAGGGAGCAAGAATCAGATAGTGGAAGATTGAAGAGGAGCGTATAAGGTGTTTAAGGAGGACAGTTTTATTCAAAATTAAACAAATTTTTAATGCTTGAAACTTAAAAGACTTATCGAAAAGTTTATTATATTAGATAGTATATATATATATATATATATATATATATATATATATATATATATATATATATATATTGCAATAAAATGGGATAATTTACACTTCATCCTCTTTCACAAAATTACTATAGAATTTAAACAATGATATAAAGCCCCTCAAAACAAATGCTCCCCTAAAAAAATTGTACACACAGGCAGCGGGAAAACAAAACTTGAAACCATTTCATCCTCCTCTTTCTTCACACACACTGACCGAGTGAGTGAGAATAATCATAAAAGAAAGAAAGATGTCGCGGTTCGAATACCCTCGGCTCCCACTGAAAGAAATAATCGACGTACTCGCCGATACCGGAATCGCAACCGTAACCGAAGCCAATCTCACTAAACCTAACTCCGATTTCGTCACCGATCTATTCACTCGCATTCTCCTTCGCATCAATTGTCTCCAGTAATAATCACCCTATCTATTACTTTTATTATTAGCTTATATTATTATTAGTTTAACCTAGGGTTTATCTGATAAGTTTTTATTTTTTTAATTGTATGGTATAGAAATACATTTTCATCTGTTATGCGAATTGTGTTGAGAAAATTGGAGAGGGTGTTTGGGATTGCTTTTTCTTATTTGGGGGTTTATGTGTTTTCGCCTTATATTTTTTCGGGCTTATTTTCAAACTTATTATTATGGGGGTGTTGGTTTAAGCTTATATATGTGGGCTTATGAGCTTATTTGATTTCGGTTTATATTACATAAGCCTCAACTTTCTAGCTTATTTTGAGACTTGTGGGCTTATATGACATTGTTATGATATAAACAACTTATATAAGCCCATAAGACTTGAAATAAGCTGAAAATTTGAGGCTTATATCTAATATAAGCCGAAACCAAATAAGCTCATAAGCCCACATATAACCCCCTATGACATAAAAAACTTATGTAAGCTCAAAAAAAGAATGTGCCTAGAAAAAATACGCAGAAACCCATAAGTTCATAAACCCTAAAATAAGCTTAAACAAACACCCCTAAAATAAGTAGATTGGGACATGCTTATCATTAAGTGTCTTATTTGAGATTAAGATAAAATTGCCTTTTTTACCATACGGAGAAGGATTTTAGTTTAGGTTACTCGGGAAAGTCAGCCAACACTTTGATGTACGCGGCCTAACTGGTATCCCGTGGCCGTTTCATGACTTTTCCTCGAGTGAATCGTGGTCTCTTCTAAGACTTTGGGGACACCTTACCACTAGGCCATCTTGGAGATGGTTAACATTCTATGTAACCTAAAACTCATTGTTATGGATTAGATTGATGATTTAAATAGGATTAATTTCATATATCACCCAAAGTGCAAATATTAAAGCATGTTTGGGTATATATGAAATTTCCAAATTTACGAAGGGGAGATATGAAAGGTATTAGTCAGTGTCTCTTTTTGTGGATTGCGTTTTTATACAAAATTAGCAATTCTAAACAATCTCTGGATAAGCAGTCAGGGACATACTTATTTCAAAATGCTTATTCTAAATATAACTAAATTATAGCTTTTACCTTCTTATATATTGTAAAAGCCGTTAAACATGCGCAAATGGGCTATCTCATGATTTATTTATCCACCTTCTAGTTTTGTAAACAATTTTGAATGGCATAAGCAAATCCAAACACTATTATCTGAAGTGCTTATTTTGAATGCTGCTTATTTGCTCATAAACAGAAAAAAAGATAAGCAATCACAATTCACACAGACCAAACTTCAGATGTGAAGTAGCAAACTAGCAATAACACTCTCTCAAACTTTCAGTATACAAGGCTGCATCTAATTGCAGGGTATACGTAGCACTCCGTATTTTACAACCAATTTTCTATTCATATTACTTTAACATGTTACATTTAAACTCACTTTTGCTGTTTTATATACCTTATTGCGGTCAAGTTTCTGAAATTCATGTTCAATTTTGCAGGGAAGACCATGGGTTAGTCGAGTTTGCAGACCTAGAACAACTTGACAATCCAGATATGCATGTTGATTCGGTGAAAATGATGAATTTGTATCACAAAATAAAGGAAGTCATTGCTGCTCTTAAGTGTCCTAGACAGTTCAATTTAAAAGATATTGTTAAGCCTGAAGCTGATCGCACACAGTTGTTTCTTAGTGCTATGCTCAACTTTTGCATTCACAGGTACGCCCAGAATTTTGTATTTTAGCTCTTGATATTTCTGTACACTAGTCTGTGGAAGTTCTGAGTTTAGACGGCTTTTTACTTGTGTTCTCAGATTGTTTGAAATAGGGAGTCAAATTGGATTTGGGAATTTTGTCCCACATCGAGTGTTTTGTGATTAGGGATATGCAAGTTCAAACACACACAATGTAATTTATGTTTTCTATAAAGCTACTAAGAAAATAACCAGATTTGTTTAGAGAAAATGATGACTAAATGACCCAGAATTGCCCATGCTTGATATGAAATAGAATCTAGACTCAAAATGACACGATTTTTGTATGAATGGTGATGTGAGTCTTTGCGTTTCTTATGCAATTGGTAGTGAGTATCTTGCAGTTTCGATTTACAAAGGTGTTTGGGGTAAGCTTTTGCTTAAGAGCTTATGCATCTTTAAAAGGCCAAAAATTTTGTAGCATGACGTTGTATCCACAAATGAGCTAATAATCATATGACATAAGATAAATCCAAACACCTTTGTTGAGCTTATCTTGTTTTGAGAACACAATCAGCTATTAATTGCTGTGCATATATCCTATCCTAGTATCTACTTTATTTATAGGGCTTGAATGCTATTGTGTTATCAAAATAAGCTTTCTTAGTTTATTAAAAAACTTAAGCTTAAGTCAACCCAAACACCCCTCAAGTATGGGTCCGTTTTAAGTTGGAAGTAATATTCCATTCTAACTATGAGAGCATCTGAGTAACTTGTTATGTTGGATTTAAACATTATAGAGAATATAGAATGGATATGCTACAACCGATTGTGGGTGAATTTGAAGTTCTTGATGATCAAGGACGAGTGCTGGATGAAAGAATATCACAGGTTGGTCTTAGAATTATATTTTGCTTGGTTAAATTATCAGACTGAACTAAATGAGCCATCTAAAGCTGTCCTTTTTATTAGTTAAATGATGAGATATCAGAGTTAAATGAAGCAAGAGAAAGGGAGATGCCTTTTGTTCAAGAAATTGAAACCAAAATTAAAGAGATGCAGCAGGAAATTACGGCTCTTAATAATCAACAACATTCCTTGAAGATTACGATTAGAAACAGGAGGGAGGCGTCTACGGAAATGGATCAGAAGGTATGTTTGTTGGTGCCTGGACTTTAGATTCAGTATGAAGTGAAGTGCATGACTGCCGAAACAGCTTGCTGTTGTACTGTTGTTTGTATGCTCAAGTAAACGACAGGTGCAATATTATTCAGTTCACTAAGAATGGAAATGTTGAACTGTTGATACTATTATTCATGGTGCTCAATTACACAACAGTTGATACTAATAGCTGTATAATGCGCGTCATATATCAGGAATGAAATGTGTCGAATTCTGTTGTACTTTAACCCATGATCACAAGGTTTTAAAAAGGTTATAGTGAGCTAAGTTTTGATTTTCTAATTTTTGAAGGGCAAAGTACCTGTATAACCACTAATCATTATACATGAGTTATGGTTAACCCATATTAAACTCTCATCTTTCGCACTTTATGCCAGTGTGCTAATGCAGCTATTTAAAAAATGTATCATGCAACATTATCATTAGCTATCTCTTACTTTTACCTTACATCAGTGAATCTTTATATTGCTATATCCTTGTTTAAAGTCTTACAGTATTGTACGGATTTTTTCAGATTTCTAGTGCAGAGTTTGCTTTGGTACAAACTGCTCATGAAAATCGCAGTCTGCGTTCCAAAATTGTTCAATCTCCCGATAAACTGCAGGTATAAACAGAAAACTTACAATTTTCAATCTGAATTCCATTTGCAGTGCATGAGTAGAAGTGGCACAATATCCCATCTGAATTTGTTATTTTGTTTAAATAAAGCCACAGGTTAGGCAAAAACATTTATAGAAGATCTGTAGCACATAGGCAAGTATTATAAATTACATCATTGGGACTCACTTCTTACAATGTTTGCCATCTTCAAATTAGTTAAAATAGCAGCTTAGAAGATAAAAACACGCAAAGCCTCTTTTATATAACACATTTATCATGTTTCCTGGCGATAGGATTTTTAAAGAGCATATTTACAAATCATAGCAGTAACTATTGTGTTTGTATTTATTTCGATAGGCACTTTCCATTTCTTTAAAGAGTAAAGACACTGTTAAGGGAAACCTATGAGCTATTACAATGCGTGTTATAATTTTGAACATCCCATGGATATGTCATATGCTTGTGAGAATCAATGTACAAGAAGGAAATGGTTTTCAACATAAAACAACTAAGTCAGTCAGGGCACTAAGCCACTAAGAAATGTTGTATTCCAGTTGTATATACTATTTGTCAAAGTTGCATGTGATGATCTGTTTATATACTCTTTTTTTTTTTTTTTTTTTTTTTTTTTTTTTTTTTTTTTTTTTTTTTTTAAAAATACAAGAACAAGTTATGCTGATTAGATGAAAATTGTATGTAATGATCAAGTGAAGCGCATAGTTACATGACAAGTAAAGTATAACATAGGTTAACATATTTCTGCTATTTGGGTGAAATTGGTTGGGTACTTGGGTATGGGACAGCCTAAGGTATTGTTAATTCCCAGATATGGTTTTTGTAACTAAAGTTTCTAACTTTTTACATTTCTCTCTCAAAATGTTTGTTGATTTAACAATTCAAAGAGGACACTGGAGGAGAGAAAAATAGCTCAAGTTGAGGCAAAGGATGCAGAAAGAGCGGCGATGCAGTCTTTTCATGAACAAACTGCCACGGATGAAGTATTTACAAAGGTATTTAGTCCTATATGCTATACTATCTGTTGTTGTTACTTGTCATCGTGGTGGTTAAATAAAGAGGTTGCCAACTTAGTGTCCTTTTTAACAGAGGATTCTGGAATGCTCCTAGTTTACACGGAGTATGTCCTAGGGTCTAACTTGTGCACTTTCTTTATATTCGTGAGCTTATTGTATATGAAGTTAGGCAAATTACATGCAAGAGAACAGAGCCATATGCTCATATTCATAAATTGATCTAATTTATGTTTTCTTGTTCTAAACTCCAATGCCCTATGTAAACTCCGATATATAAGACCATGGAGGAAGTTATCTGTAGCCTACAACTCAAGCCTATTAGGTGTTTAACTTTTAAACGTGTCATCTTTTATCTATGTGGGATGAGATGCATGAGTTCCCACCCATCACATCTCTTGAGGGGTTTACTGATTGGATGCTGCTTGTAAATTTCTTCTTTTTATTACACTGCTTTTTGATAAGTGACTACTTTCCCAACTCCACATTGCTAATTGACAAGATCCATAACAAATGCAGTGCAAATGAACTACGGATCTGTACAAATAAACCAGCCTTTGATGTGCTTTTACTTTTATTCATCTTAGTCATCCTACCTTGTGGAGCTTGTCTGCAAGATTATCTTCTGTTTGCAATTAGACAGAAATACCAATGTGCTTGCCTATCTAGTTTACGTATATATAATAACCACTTCCCATGTATGTTCTTTTGCAGGCTAGGAAGAAAATGACCAAGCATCTGTCGCAAATGCAGACATTACAAGAGCAGGTTCTGTTCTATTACAGCTATCATGTTCTTTATTGTCATGGTTTTGGTTTTAATTGTATGGAGGATTGGGCAATAATTGAGTGTGAACAAGTTTTGTTATACCTCTAAATATTCTTCAAAGATTTATTTTTTACTGCTTGTGTTCAATAAAAACGAGAGTTAGCAAGATGGTGGGTCAAAATGAGTCAATCTTCTTACAGGTCTAAACAGGCGGGGTTGGGTTCATCCACCAATTTTTTTTTCTCCATTTTATTCTCGATAAATGCTACTTATTTCAGTATGATTTAAATAGAATATTTCTACAACTATACAAATATTTGAATGAAACAATTGGAGGGACTATCTGACCTTTTTATAATACAAATTGCAACCCACATCGACATATTCAGAAGTAAACATGTTGATTGCCTACCCTTTAAAAATAATTCTTTGAGGCATATCTGTTCTTGAATAGGTGAACGAAGCCAAAAAGGTTGAGAAAGATGTCAAGGTTCTGAAAACTAAGAACAGTGATGATACGGTGTCAGACAAATCACTTGAAGCCAAACTATATGAAAAGCAAGGAAGAGGTAGTTCTTGTCTATGAACTTAAGTTACTCAACTTTATAAATCAACTAAAACTTAAAAGTTGTATCTTATTTTTCTTTTCAGTGGATCAGCTAGAGGAATTACTAAAGCAACTAGAAAAAGAAAAAGACCTCAAGTGTGAAGAAGCTTCCAAAGAACTAAACAATGTAAGAGCACAAGTGGAATATAATAGGCGTGGTTTAGAACAAAGGGAAATGAACGCAGAAGCTCTGGTTTCAGAGGTATAGAAATTGTCTACCGAAAACCCTTTTAAATAATAATAAATTACATATCATTGATTATCACCTCTTTTTTCTTATGTTCTTTAAAACCTGTTAGGGGGCTGCTATAAATAAAAATGTCATAGAGGTGAAAGATTCAACAACAGCTAAACAACAAATATTACTCGCTAAAGAAGACGAGATTGCTGAAGAGGTAAAACTTAAAAGTCCTTTCAGTTTCTTCCTTCTAATTTCATTAAATGAAATACTTGATACTTGAAAAAAAATTATTTGATCAATTGTATATATACTATTAAAATGTAATCAAATTTTTTATGGAACTGAATGGCATTGTATGTTGCATGCAGTTTTTCGAGTACTCAAAATCTATGGGGCGGTTGATGATTCGGATTGAAGCAGGAGCAAATGACTTTTGAGCCAGGATGTTTATGTTTTGTTTGATAATGATTTCTAAGATGTTAAATGTTTGTTAATCACTTAATGCTGGAGCTTGGGTTACATCTTGTGACACTTGACAATGATTGGAGAGCTTATGTCAGTTTAAATTAATGTGTTCAGGATGGTTAATTTTGTTAGTTTGTTTATACTGGGTGAGACTGACTGAGATCTCAGGCTACGGTTCTTTGATCGGATACGATATTTTGACTCATTTATGGGTCACTGGGTTGATTTGTGTTAATACTCTTGTCTAACTTGTTAATGGCTATTAAATTAAATTAACTGCAATATCAAAAACCCTCATACATACATGGTGATAAATATTAAAATGAAAGCAGAAAGTTTATGACTAATCTTAATCATAAAACCGTTTTATGATTAAGATTAGTTATAAACTTTCTGCTTCCATTTTGATATTTATCACCATGTATGTCTGAGGGGTTTCTGCAGTTAATTTAATTTAATAATTCTTATAAAAAAAGTTTTAAATTAAGAGAAATATGTTAAAGTTATGAACATAAGTCTAAAAAAAAGCATTCAAGTAATTATGTAATTTATTATAAAAAATTAATTTAATACTATAATTTTAACTAAAGAAGTTTCAATTTTAACTTTTATTGGTAAAATCTTTTATTTATATAACTAGTTATAATACCTGTGCACGCACAGAGTTTTTAATTTTTTTTTTTTGATTGTATATTATTATCGATTAATCAATAAATCACTTAACATGTTTCAAATGGTTTTACTTTGTGGACTAAAAATAAAAAACCACATGTATATATGTTATAATCTACTCATTATTTTAGTAGAATGCATAAGATGTTAGTAATATATGTTTTTAGTTTTGCTAACCCGTGATATCAATTTACTATGTGTTTTGTAATTGTGGTATTTCTTTACTTATATTTTTGTTAAAATATGTAGCATATTTAGATAGCTTTTAAGATTGATTCAATTTCTTGATTATGAATAACTATCATATCATGTTTACCAATGTACCTTTTTGTTTGAAAAATTGTATTTTCTTAAGTTTGTGCTATTCACTTCTCATGTTTGATCAAAAAATTATCAAATTAACATAGATGCTTATACTATAGCTTCTTTATTACATAAAGAAAAACAAAAAAAGATGTAATTGTAGAATACGTTTATGTATAAGGTATAAGAATAATTTTTCTGTGAGACCGAACTATATAAGGAAATTATTATTACTTGCATAAGTAAATTATAAATGCATGGAAAAAACGTCAAAGAGTGCATTCGCAAGTCTTTTACGTAGTATGATTGTTTGAATCCTTACCGACCTTTCACTTTAGTGCAACTTTCTTCACAATTAGCCTAAATCATCAAGGTAAAAGACACCCATATTTTAGACCGTTGGTTGACACCCATAGTGTTATCAATGACAACAAACACCTGCTAAGTTTCATTAACTCATTCAAAGACACCTGCTAAGAATTCCTACCATAAAATTCCTCATATAGGCACTAAAACACATCTTTGGTAGTTGGCACAATAAAATACATTCATGTATTATCGAAATTAGCAAATCAACTTAATTATACATTCATACCTTGAGCAGGCGTAGATAATCCTTCCACGACAATCATGTGTTGATACTTAATCATCCTCTAAAAAACGCACACAACAAATTGCTTTGCATTTTAGTGTGTGCGATAAGATCATAAAACTGCAAACACCACTAACATGTTGCATTATAGTGAGGATAACAACAAAGTTAGTCCTAACATCAAATAAGAAAACTTCAGATTAGAACTAAAGGGGTGTTTGGTTATGCTTATTGAAGGTGCTTAGTGGCTTATTCAATTACTATAACACAATAAGTTTATGATAAAGCTTTAAGTTTTTTTGAGAAGCTTAATAAAAAACCCCTGAACTCACAACTAATTCTATCATTGCTTAGTATGTTTATAGTAAAAACACAAATATTAGGTGTAGAAGTTTTCAATAAAACATTAAAAAAAAGTTAAACCATAAAAAGGTTACTAAAAACTATCAGCTAGATAAGGCATAAGTCAAAGTTCTGTTGAGGTCTCTTTCGGATTCTATTCAGAAGCAAAAAGAGGTTAACACATAAATCATAAGTATAGAAGAACGGTTGTATCTCACATCCGTGATTATCAACTCAATAACATTATCGCAGTATAATAACGTAATAACCTGATTAAAAACTATATATACTTGCTTAAATAATTCTCATGTACATACTTTTAATTCCTTTACAACAACCAATTATTACGTTTTTTTATGAAACATCACGTCAATGAATAAAGTTAGGTTATCACCCACGTAGTTTTTCTTTTTTTGATTTAGGAGGTGATTGTTATCAAATAAGGATTGTGATGCGTACATTTTTATTTATTTATTTATTTTTAATAATTTAAGGAGAACACCTTCATTACAATGACTATCTAACCCATGTTTTTTTTTTTTTTTTTTTTTTTTTTTTTTAACAATTAGCTTTGTATAACATTTTTAACTAACAGACATGTTGAGGTTGATGTTGATGTTGTTGTTTAACTTTAACTATTGATATCATGTTGTGCAAAGTGTGCGAGTTTAGTAGCACATAATGAGCATTGATAAAGTTAAATTATGCTCCATAAAGTTTTAAAAATGTTTTTATGGATATCCATATATAAATTTCATTATTTAAAAATGTTTTTATGGATATCCATATATAAATTTCAAATAACAATTTAATGAGTCGTTGTTATAAGTTGAATCGCGTATATTTATTTTCATATCACACTAACTCGTGCTTACCATTTGATATTTATATACCCGTTACTAATAGTTTAGCCGTATTTAATATTCAAACCCGTGTACGCATAAATTAAACTTTTATATAAAATAACATGAGTCTTTATTTAAAAAAATATTCTAGAAAAGTCTAAAACTAACATTAGTTTAAAAAATATTTCATGTGTATTAAAACTAATTCCCATATTTACCAAATTTTGTAATTTTAATGATGAAAGTCTAAAAACTAATACTAATAATCATGTAATTTTAAACAAAGTTAATATTATAAAGTATAGGGGTATAAAGTGTAAGGGGTTATTTGTTTTTTTTGTTTTTTCTAAAGTTATTAAAAAACATGAAAACTTGTAATTTTACACTTAGCTCTACATAATTTATTTAAAATTCAATCACTAAAGTTTTATTAATTACTACCTCTTTTTTTAAGTTTTTGTTTTCATAAATTTGACACCTATATTTTTATGCATTTTTTTCTTAACTAAATTTCTCCACCAAATTGATTAAGTTTGACCAAAATCAATTTAATTTTGACTTTTTATTAACCAATCACGTTGCTCGATTTCGTTTACGTGGCAAAATCGAGCTCTCTTATTGGTCTAATTTTTTTTTCAATGAGAAGGGATTTGCAAAAACACTCCGAAATGATGTAATTCTTTTATTATATAAAAGATAAAACAAAACCTTAAGTGAGGACTTTCGTATTTAATAAAAAAAATTATTTCTTTATTAGGCAATATTTTACGGAGTAATTATTATTTTTTAATTTTATAAATTTATAAATTCATTTGTTGATATATACTACACAAGTAGAAGATAAATACAAAAAATATAGATAAGAGCCAACTAACAATAGAATTAAACTTTTTAAATGATTATCTTTAATAATAAAAAAAACTATAATTAAAAATCATAAATCAAACAAAACAATGATTAAATTATTTATTTTCTAATAAATAAAAGTATACCATAAAAAAAAAAAAAAAAAAAAAAAAAAAAAAAAAAAAAAAACCGCACGTGCGCTGGCGTTATAACTAGTAACAATGTTATATGATAAAGTTGAGGCTGTTGGTCTAATTTAGCTGCAACTAAGATTGTATTTAGTTGGTGAAAAATATCTTATTTAATTTAGAATAATGGAAAACTTGAAAATTTTAGTCACACTTTTCTCTAACAATTTTTAAAAAAAAAGTGAAATTCTTACTTTTCAAATTTTAACTAGAAAAATAAAAACCTCATGTAGCGTTTAGTTGTAGAAAATTTTTCTTGTTTTTCCGTTCTTTTCTAAAGAAGAGTTGAAAATTTGTAAACCCATTTAAATGGAGTTATGTTTTCCCTTTTTGAAAAGATTACATTGAATTGCAACGGTGGACGTGACAGTGAAAATTGAAGGTGGATATGTTACCAATGTTAAAGAGGTGTTAGACTCTAACTTTGAGACCAAGTTACAAAACTATATAATGAACCCTTTGGTTCATTATTCACTAATCCTTGCTCTCTAAACCATAAGAAAAACCGATCCTCTCCCTTTGTTCCCTTGAACGATCGGCCACCATAATCCCATAAGAATTCTTGATCGTTTTTTCAATCTAGCAAACACTAGCACGGTTTAGTGCTTTGTTCATGACGTGTACTAGCATACGCACATATATGAGATAGTTTGTGCAAATTCCAATTCTTTCAGATTCTAAATCCTTAGCATTTTAATTCTTTAACATTCCAATTCCTTCACATTATAATTCTATAGACAGATTCCAATTCCATCAAAAACATTCCGCGAACCAAACAGGGTCAAGTTATAAGTTATAAGTTATAACAAAATAGTAGGAACCATCAAACGACAATAATACTTGAGCCAAACTTAGCTATAGATATTTATTTTAAATATGATACTTGGATAGTGTAACGTTTTAACGTTATTTAGGCCTTCATATATAACAATAATAATTCTATAAAAGCACCCCTATACTCCTATATACACACCTTTTTATGCATAACGGTGTTGTATTGTGTGCATCACCGGTGGTAATTTATGGGTGCGTGCATAAGATTTTTGTACTATCGGGGTGTGTGTATAACAACACCCTTTAATAATCAATGCGAATGGGTAGCTATAATGCTAGAAATGAGAGGCCATTTTTATTTTTTTATCTTGTTGGAGAAGTGAGTCTCCCTTGAATTTTCTTGTTTTTAATTGGTAGAACAAAAATCAACAAAAACAACACTTGTTGAACGTTTAACGCAATCAATAAAGTATTTTCTATGTGTAATCTTTAAACCTCACATACTTCATATTATTACTAGGAGTGTACTCAACATGAAAATACTTGTATAAAATTTGGAAGATAACAGCTTCTGCTTATTTGCCTGTAATGTGGTCGATCGAGATAATATTTTACATTTTAAACTTTAAATTAACAGATTAAAAACGATGGTTAAAACTGCAATGGGTCCTAAGTGTAATTTAGAAAACAAATAATCTTTGAAATGGGTCCTACTGAAATATGATAATAAAGTACTTAATCAAAAACAAAAAGCGCATCTAGTGTAGTGGTATCATAGTACCCTCCCACGGTACTGACCGGGGTTCGATTCCCCGGATGCGCAAACTTTTGTTTTCTTTTATATTTTTACAACAATAATAAAATTAGACTATTTAAACTAAATCTGTGAACTTCAGTTGTAGAAATATTATTTTTGCTCACTAGTTATACTGCCCGCAGGGCACGCACACACCTGGCCACCATTTTACCACATATAAGGTTCAACAATGTACCATTATCGTGATGTCGAGGCCGATAGACATCAGCCAACTTCTTCCTGTCTTGACTCCTGGTTTAACTTTTTGTTCTATGAGATTTCTTGCGTTATGTGCAATGAAAATCATAAAAGGAATTCCTTTGAGTTGCGTTGAGGCTGCTGCTACATTATAATGTTCTCATCATATTCGATCTTAACGCAGTCAATATATCTATGCATACTATAATAGTACATTTAAACCCATGAAACCCAAAAGCTATACACAAAGAAAAACAATATAAAACCAACTATTACAAACAAAAGCTTGGCAGCCAATCAAATTGTCATTTAGCAATGATACAAAAACTGATGTTTAAGGGATTTCCATGTTATACTATTTGAGGATTAAGCAAACAAAAGGACAAGTGTGACATTGCTATTTGATTAATTGAAGCCTATTCGATTGACCTGAACCTTGTGTAGTCAGAATACAAAAAAATATCCAAGTTCACGTAAGAAAAAATGATTAAATTCAAGAAGGCTTGCATATTATATGAGCATGTTATGCAATAATAATAACATAAGAATAAAGAATAAACGAATTAGACCATTATACTTGCAACTTTCGACCATATCAGATCTCAACTTAGGCCGAATAGAATTCTACAGAAAAACCTTGATATTTAAAATTTCAGAACTTTCTTAGACAAGTGAAATCTCAAGAAGCTTGCATTCAATAGTAAGCACTTGATGTGCTAAACTCTAGCACAAGTAAGGTTTGAAATAAAAGAGTTTGCTAGTAACCATCATAACATCCCAAGGTATACCCAATGCTTTTTAAACAAACATACTACTCTAACATATTAACTTGCTTGGCATTAATAAAATATGGGAAATCTTAAGTTCAAAGGGATTAGAGCCGGTGGAAAATAGAGCTTCAATGGTAGACATAAAAAACCCAAATATTGTTTCAGACAAAAGCTTTACATGTACAATGTGAGATGCTTTAAATAGAAACAGGTCAGATGGCAAGTAAAATGATCACTCGAGATTTCATTTTTCATTTTTCGAGGATTAGCCAACCGGAAGTGAAGGTTGCACTACAAAAGATGGGAAGAAACAAAGCAGTAGGGCCGGACCAAATCCCCATAGAAGCTTGGAGGTGTCTAGGTGATGAGGGGGTAGAATGGCTGACCTGCCTATTCAACAAGATCTTCGCCGGTGCTAAGATGCCAGATGAATGGAGACTCAGTGAAGTCACCCCCATCTATAAGAACAAGGGGGATGTGCAAGTGTGTAGCAATTATAGGGGCATTAAACTTCTTAGCCACACTATGAAGCTTTGGGAGAGAGTTATTGAGAGAAGGTTGAGAAGGGAGACGACGGTGTCTGAGAACCAATTTGGTTTTATGCCAGGAAGGTCCTCAATTGAGGCTATTCACCTCCTCAGAAGTCTCATGGAGAAATATAGAGAAAGACAAAAGGACCTGCATATGGCGTTCCTTGACCTTGAAAAGGCATATGATAGCGTCCCACGCGAGTTGATTTGGAGAACTCTTATTGATAAAGGAACCCCAAAGAGATATGTGCGGGTTATTAAGGATATGTACGAGGGGGCTAAGACCCGGGTACGATCCACAGTGGGGACCTCAGAGTTTTTCCCTGTAGAAGTTGGGCTCCACCAGGGATCTGCCATCAGTCCTTACCTCTTCGCCTTGATTCTAGATGAGTTATCTAGAGGGATACAAGAGGCCATTCCGTGGAACATGATTTTTGCTGACGACATTGTGCTGGTGGCAGAATCGGCGGAAGGGTTAAACAACAGACTTGAGCACTGGAGGGAGGCTCTTGAAGACAATGGTCTTCGGGTGAGCAAAGAGAAGACTGAATACATGAGGTGTGATTTTCGGAGGATCGAGTTAGGATACCACGAGGAAATTGATATCCGTATTGGTGACCAGATCCTACCACCCAAGGAGACTTTTAGATACCTGGGGTCGATGATTCACAAATCAGGGAGGATAGATGAGGACGTAACCCACCGGATTAGAGCTGGCTGGGCGAGATGGAGGGCGGCGTCGGGAGTCCTTTGTGACAGGAACGTTCCCTTAAAGTTAAAGGGAAAATTCTATAAGGTGGCGGTTAGACCGGCTATGTTGTATGGGTCTGAGTGTTGGCCTGTCACCAAGGTCCATGCGAACAGGGTAGATGTGGCAGAACTGAGAATGCTAAGATGGACTTGTGGTAAAACCTTGCTTGACATGATCCCGAACGGAGTTTTTAGAGCTAAACTTGAAGTCGAGAATATTATCTCGAAGATGAGAGAAGGAAGGTTGAGGTGGTTCGGCCATGTCAGGAGGAGGCCACAATCAGCGCCGGTTAGGAGAGTCGAAGCGCTAGTAGTAGATGGAGTGAGAAGAAGGGGTAGGCCCAAACTCAGGTGGGAGGATAGACTTAAGCTCGACTTGAAGGAGCTGCTCTTGACCGAGGACATGACCTTAGATAGGAATGCGTGGAGAGATAGAATTAGGATTTGCGGGTAGTTCTGAGGCTTTGTGGGTTTAGGTGTTTTTGGGGGTTAGGGTTTTCTTTTTTTTTTTTTTTTTTTTTTTTTTTTTTTTTTTTTTTTTTTGGCGTTCCTTTGTGGACTTGTCTCTGCGTTGGCTTGTTTTTGTTTTGCCTTAGTTCTAGACCCCGTGCGTTGCTTTGCCTTGCTTTGTGTTGCTCCTTTAGGTTGGCCTGCTTTTCTTGCTGTTGCTTTGCCTTAGCTTTAGGCCCATGCGTTGCTTTGCTCTGCCCTGTGTTTGCTTACTTTGGTTTATCTGCTTTCTTTGTGCCTTGTTTCTTGGTCTTCTTTTACTTGTATTGACTGCATTTGTTTGCCTTTTTTTTTGCCTGTTATTGTCTGTCGTTTTTTTTTGCTCTCTTTTGCTTTGCTCTTTCACCCGCACACCTACACTTGCCGGAGGTCTCATTGGAAGCAGTCTCTCTACTCCGGGTGTATCCTGTGGTAGGGGCAGGATCTGTCTACGTTCTACCTCCCCCATACCCTGCCCCGGCGGGATTGGGTTTGTTGTTGTTGTTGTTGTTGATTCAAATCTCGTATAATTATACATGGGACTTCCAGTTATACGGTTACGCTCGTCTTCACTTCTAAGCATTTACCTATTTATTACCTGAACATAACAGTAACATGAATAAGTAAAAACTAAACACCAAATAACTGATTAAAAGTTGCACTGGTATGTTAGATTATAACTAAACAAATAATAACTGATCTATCACTAAACAAATAAAATGTGCCTTTTTTATTCATTAACAAATCCAGTAATAGCTGATTTATCTTATTGGTATTTTACTTTCATATATGAAAGTTAAAAGCTTTATTCACAAAGTGATATCTACTTGCGAAATAAATGGTGTAATTAAATTGATAATACAAAATTTAGAAGGGTCTTTTGGAATTCTAACTATAGTTGCAGCAGTTTCAACCCATTTACCAATAAATGGGTCAAGTTTAAATGCATAACTATAAATGATATAGGTTTAACTCTTCTGGACCTCCCCCTTTTGGTTTGTTAAACAGCTTGCCTGACTGGGAAACTTGCCAATGCCACCTCTAATTGAGAGTCGGTGAAATGGTGATTAAGACACAGATGTTGACACATCTTCACTTGTCCCTCCAACAGACCTGGAAGTATGTCTGCATAGAAAAATTATGGGATGAATCAATCAAGTTAATTAGGTAACAATAGAAACAGATTAAGATACTATTTAGGCACTGACGATGAAACAATATGATAGGCTTGTTGTCATCATAGAATTTCCTTGCAAAAACACACACGTTTTTTTAATCCATGCCTAGTTGACAAATATAGTCCTATTCCAATGCAATGAATAGAAATGTTAATCGACTCATCAGCGCTACAACATATAACTACCATCAAAACATATTAACCAAGTATACCATGAAAATTATATCTGCACAACGCATGCGCGTAGAATATCTTGTCTGTAGTCAAATCAATCTGCTCACTTTGTCCCATTTCCTAACAACACCCAGAACCATTAAGGGATATTCAATGACATTAGAGTTGCTTGATAACATTGAAACCAAACACAAAAAGCAAATAATCCTTATACCCCTTTACCGCAGGCAGCCTGTTTCCACGAGAAAAATCAATCATGCTTCCAAGTATTCACGTGGTCTTGAATTAATCTCCATGAGAAAAATCAAATCACTGTTTCCCAGTACTCATGTTTCCAAGTACTCACGTGGTCTTGAATTAATCTCCATGAGAAAAATCAAATCACTATTTCCTAGTACTCACGTAGTCTTGAATTAATCTCCACGAGAAAAATCAAATAATTGTCCCAGTACTCACATGGTCTTGAATTAATCATGTCCGAAACCAAACAAATGAACCATGAAGACAACCCTTTGTCGTTATTGTAAGAAAACACAATTTAATATGAAAGAAAAAGTTTTAATATTAATCTCAAAGCTTAAGTACACAACTCATCTCAATCAGCTTACAATCAATAACTACAATCAATAACTAGAACAAGACTTGATCTCAATCAAGTATTTAGGACAACAATAGAATATAGAAGTTAAGATGATCAGCCGAAATCAAAAGATGCCCTCAACACCCTCATGAGTGGGAATATATAACTGAGAAAAAGAGAGAGAGTTGAACGTTGTAAGTGCGCAAAGAGAACGTTGACAAAAAGCTTATACACTCCTTTCACCAATCAGTATCCAACAATACACTTTAGGTCCATCAACTTCTCAATACTTCACAAAGAACCTCTCAAAGAAAAACTACTAAACAACCTGAAAAAAAGAAATGACAAAGTAAGTCCCTAGGCTAAGATTACCTTTTTAACATCCCCATTAATCTCAGCCTGGAACACATAAACCATACCCAATTTTAAAACCATTTTGTTATGTTGAGAACTATCCAACCCTTTTGTAAAAACATCAGCAGGTTGATTTGCAGATTGAATTTTTTCTGTTTTGATTACTCCTGAAATAATTTTATCTCTAACAAAATGTAAATCAATCTCTAAATGTTTGGATCTTTCATGAAAAACATGATTAGCAGCAATCTTGATAGCTGCTTGACTATCACAAAAAACCTTAACAGGCATAAATTGTTCCTGGTTTAGATCTTTTAAAATTTTTAAGATCCAAATAGTTTCTGAAGTGGCAGAGGCTATAGCTCTATATTCAGCCTCTGCACTAGACTTAGAAAGGGTGTTTTGTTTTTTACTTTTACATGACACTAATGAACCATTTAAGAAGATGCAAAAACCTGTAACAGTAACAGATCTTCTCGTAACTCTACACTTAGCCCTGTCAGCATCTACATAAGTCTCAAGGTTTTCAAAAGAATTTTTAACAATATGAATTCCTCTACCAGGAGAACCTTTAAGATATCTTAAAACTTTAAGTGCAATTTTAAGATGAGACTTAAGAGGCTTATGCATAAACTGACTAAGACAATGAACAACATAAGAAATATCAGGCCTAGTGTGAGTTAAATATATAAGCTTTCCAATCAGCTTTTGATACTCTGTAATTTTATCTAAAACAGGGTCTGACAAAGTTGGTTCATTAGAGATAGACAGATTTTGATCAAGAGGAAAAGTAGTAGGTTTACAAGCTAGAAGACCAAATTCAGACAACAGATCAAGACAATATTTCCTTTGAGATAAACAAAGGCCATCATTAGTTTCAATAACTTCAATACCCAAAAAGTATTTAAGTTTGCCTAAATCTTTTATCTGAAATTTGGTCTTAAGGTAAACTTTAAAGTTTTCAATAGCTTCAAGATTGTTACCAGTGATAATAATATCATCAACATACACAAGTAAGGCAACAAACACACATGAATCATTTTTAGAGAATAATGAGTAATCACTCTTACTCTGAATGAAACCATTTTCAAGAAGCGTACTAGTAAGCTTAGCATTCCATTGTCTGGGAGCTTGCTTTAACCCATACAATGACTTTTTAAGCCTCGAAACTCTATTATCATTTTCATCAAAGTATCCTTCAAGTAACTTCATATACACAGTTTCCTCAAGATCTCCATATAAGCGTACTAGTAAGCTTAGCATTCCATTGTATGGGAGCTTGCTTTAACCCATACAATGACTTTTTAAGCCTCCAAACTCTATTATCATTTTCATCAAAGTATCCTTCAGGTAACTTCATATACACAGTTTCCTCAAGATCCCCATATAAGAAAGCATTGTTAATATCTAAATGAAAAATAGGCCAAGACTATTGAACAACCAAATTAATAACACATCTAATAGTAACCATCTTAACAACAGGTGAGAAGGTTTCATCAAAGTCAACACCTTCTTTTTTATTAAACCCTTGGGCAACAAGTCTAGCTTTATATCTATCAATATCGCCACTGGATTTATATTTAATTTTAAAAATCCATTTAGTTCCTATAGCTTTTCTCCCAGCAGGAAGAACAATTATCTCAAACGTATCATTGCTAAACAAGGCATTCATTTCCTTATTCATAGCCTCTCTCTAGTGCTGAGATCTACTAGCTACTTTATAAGTTTTAGGTTCAACAGCTTTGTTTAATTCAGTAATAAAACATAAGTTTTCAGAACTCAACTTAGAATATCCAACAAAATTTTCAAGACCATATTTGACTTTAGAGTTGACAACAAACTCATTGTATTTATTTGGAAAAACTGAGGTTCTTTCAGACCTTCTCAAAGGCTGATTGTTTGAAAGATTAGGATTGATACCCTCAGAATTTGCAGATTCATTATCATTTGTATGATTCAATTCTGTTTCATTCTCATGAGTTATAGACCTCTCATTTCCTAAGGCAGAATCATTGGAACCTTGAAAATGCCCCAACTCATTTTCATTAAGGTCAATTGTTGGACTGCCATTTAGGGAAGAGTTTCTACCATCAACATGAGGTTCTGCATTTTTAAAATCATCATTGGGTATGTCATGGTTCTCATGCACAACTTCATTGAAGAAGTTTGTATGATCCAAACCATGATAGTTATCCAAACTTTTAGTCTTGAAGGGAAAAACATTTTCAAAGAAATTAACATCTCTTGAGAATAGAAACTATTTTCTTTCAAGACTATAAAGTTAATTTGTATCCTTTCTTGAAGGAAGCATATCCAACTAAAACACACTTCTCTGATCTGCTACTAAACTTATCTGAATTATTTAAGATAGTAGCAAAACAAAGACACCCAAAGTTTCTTAAATGATATAAGGAGCATTTCTTATTAAAAACAAGATTATAGGGTGACTTTCCATTCAGCACAGAAGATGGCAACCTGTTGATCAGATAACAGGCAGTAAGAATGAATTCAGACCACAAATAGAGAAGAATTTCCCCCTGAAACATAAGGGATCTAGCAACATTAAGGAGATGCCTATGTTTCCTTTCCACAACTCCATTCTACTATGGGGGTGTAAGAACAAGAAGTTTGATGAATAACACCATTTTTAGCACAAAATTCAATGAACTTATGATTAATAAACTCAGTACCATTATCACTTTTAGAAGTTTTAACAGTTTTGTTAAACTGATTTTTAATCAAATTAAAGAATGTGACAATACAATCAAATACCTCATCTTTGGTCTTAATCAAATAAACCCAAACAGATCTAGAAAAGTCATCAACTAAATATTTATAACCTTCTTTACTGGACACCCTATAAGGGCCCCATAGATCAAAGTGAACAAGTTCAACAAGAAAGGATGTTTTGTGATCACTTAAAGGAAAAGGCTCCCTAGTCTGTTTAGCTTGTTGACAAATTTCACAAGGAACATTATCCTTTTTATCTTCAAACTTAATATCCTTTTTAAGCACAACCAATAATTGATTAGCAGGGTGACCAAGTCTTGAATGCAATAAACTTTTGGTTAAAAAACAATCAGACTTAAAATATTTAAATTCCAAATCATTACTTTGATGGAGTAAAAAACAATCAGATTTTAAAGATTTAAATTCCAAATCATTACCTTGATCTCCATCAAAGTAATACAAACCATCTTTTGTTTACCAATCCCCAAAACATTCATTCCCTTCAAATCCTGAGGTAAAATATAACACTTGGATTCATCAAATGCAACAATGAAATTTCTGTCTCTAGCTACTTTATGAACAGACATTAAACTAACACAATATTCTGGGACAACAAGCACATCATATAAAGTCAAGTGTTTGGTTAAGATCATATTTTCAACTTTTGTAATTAAAGATTCAATTCCATTAGGATGTGAAACTTTAATTCCAAGTTTGGAAATATCAATGACATTAACCAAAAACTTGTCTGTATATGTTAAATGCTGGTTGTCACCAGAATTAACAATAATTCCAGCTGCAACAAGTGCAGACCTGGGATTACTATTATTACAAAAGAATTTATGAAAGTTTTGATTGAAAAACTTGTTGTTATTTAAAACTATACATGCCATGTTGGCATGTATATTTTTTCCTTTTCCATCATCATTGATAGAAGTATCTTTGATAAGAGACAGGATTTTTAAAATTTGTTCATCAAAAAAAGTAGAAGAAGAGCTAGATCCAACTGAGTTGTTATTAACAAATCTTTTATTGAAGTTTTGAGTACCCTGATTAGAGTTTGACCCAGAATTATTGTTTCTTTTTCTAAAATTTGTTGGGTACTTAATGAGTTTAAAGCATGTATCAATAGTTTGCCCATTAAAGCCACAATTTTCACATACTAGAGTAGGACCATCAGCAGGCCTATTATTCCCAGTATTAATAGGTCTAGAAACATTGTTAGGACGGAAAGAATTTCCACAGGTCCCAGACCTCTGTGAATTCCCTCTATTAGGCACATTTGAATGAAACACAGAAGACTGAGGTCTTTGAGAGACCCCAGAACCAGAAACCACAATTCTATGAGACTTCTCACTGGAGATAATGGCAAAAGCTCATTTAACATCAGGCAATGAGTCTCTAGAGAGAATATTACTTCTAATTTGCATGTATGAGACATCAAGTCCCATTAAAAATGGCATCAACTTCATTAACTGATTATGTTTCTTAAAATCATCAACAACATGACATGTACATCTAGGCAGTTTAATAAGCGCATCAAATTATTTCCATAATGTACTTAGCTTATTAAAGTATTCTGCAATAGATGAACCATTTTGAGATGAAGAGTTAATTTTATGATGCAAGTTAAAGGTAACAGATCTGTTGATCCCAGTTGAGCAAACGATCTTATATAGAAGTTGACTTGAATTAAACGTTTAAGCTAGAATGCGGAATATAAAAGCTTAACTTAAGAAGAACAATTAACTATCAACACTTCAATATTATTAATACGAGCACTCAACAATGCTAGGGTTTTACAACCTTGAAGTGTAAGTGAAACTAAAATAATACGTACATTAAACTAACCCTAGGAACCTCCTTTTATAGGCCAAGGAGTCCTACTAGGTTTACAATGCCTTCCTACACAAGATAAGAATATTCTAGATGATGCGTGGGGTTTGCACCAGGCTTTACCTCTCGAGGGATCTCGAGAAGCTTACAACCCCCACCAGGCAGTGTACCTGATCGATGTAGTATAGTATAATGACAAGTACCGGGGGATTGATCATTCAGCTAGGAATAGTGTCGCTAGGATCAGAAAACCTAAAGACTAGGTCTAGAGATGAGGGATGATTCTTTTTTTATTTTTATATTTTTATTAAAGCAAGTAAAAATCTCGGGTTTGAAGGATTTGGGCGGAATTAGTTGCTACTCAACTAACCCAATACTAAAGATGCAATCAAAATAAAATATTAAAAATGAAAATAAACTATATTAAACTAGAGTTGTGAGCAATATGTGGGAGAATTGTGTTTACTTAGATTTCACTACTCCCTAGATATCTTTTACACGTTAATTACTTGTTATAGTTGCGTGGATGACGGATTGTATTCCTTAATACCATTCATGGGGTGGCGTACTTACTTCCCCAATCCTATGAGTGCCTACTTCACTCCTATGTCGAGCCGGCTAAGAAGCTCCTAACATGGGATCATTAGAATTTACTCATGCATTAAATACAACCAATAAAACCTAATACACATCGGTTCATGTTTCCTAAGACGTTCAAGCATGTTACATAATGGAGATCTGCCAATTTTCTTAAGCCTAACATTGAAATCATTCATCCAATACAACCATAAACAAGTAATCAACACATAATTAACATCTAGGTTTCATTAGATCCAAGCAAACACAAGATAGATCTAGCCTAGCATGTTGAAATCAAGATAAGCACAAGATATAATCAACTAACACATAGACATATTGATTGAATTAAAGAGAAGACTTATCTTAATAGCACATGAAAGGATTCAAGGGGTGAAAACCCTTGAAAGTACTGTAAAATATGAGCTAGGGTTTACAAAGTTCGGCCCTAGGTTTCTCCACACAAGTTTCTCTCTAATGAATGAAAAATAGAAAACTATATATAGAGTTTAGTAGGTGACGGCGTCAAGAACAAATGTCTGACGCCGTCATCTCGCCGCCAAATAGTTCCTCGGACTGCCTAGATCTGGGTCTGACGCCGTCATGTGTACACCTTATGCAGGCTGTCACCAAATTAACTCTTGACGCCCTTCTTGTGACGCCGTCAGGTTTGCACTGGGTCGTCACCACTTTTACTCCTGACGCCGTCAGGGTCTTCCTCTTGACGCCGTCAGGTACTATTCTCAGCTTGGAAAATTAAGTCTTTGGCGTTTTCTTCACTTTTATGCTCCAAAAACGTCCGAATTGCTTCCTTTTCCAGATTTCTCTCCCAAAGTACCTAAAATCACAAAAGGCACGATTTAGGGTAATATTTGATCAAATAAATCCAATTCCGGGCTTAAATGACCCCCTAAAAGTGGTTCATTTTTCGCCTCATCACTAGACGTATATAATATACACACAATCTATTCTATAATTATCTATTCCGTATACATGTTTATCACTTTAGCAGTAGATTCCTCTAGCAGCATTTTCCCATAGCAGCACTTTGACAGCAGCAGAATCATTTAACCTTAGTAGCATTCTCATCTCAGCAGCAGTTTCACTCAGCAGCAGAATCCAAAACCCAACAATCCTCCCCTAAACTTAATATTTATTTCTAAATCATTAAGTTTCTTCAAAGCGCAGTTAAACACCAGGAGGATGTTTCCAAACACTCAATTCTTGAGATGTCTGTTGACCAAGTATCTTCTTATATTTTGACAACAAATTAAATGCTTGATCATCAGTGTCATAATCTTTCTGCAACTTGAGCAACCCAGCACCATTAACCATCTGATTGACAGTATTCCAATATCTTACCACTGGATAATCCTTTTCAGCCGGCATATACAAAGTAAGTGGTCCAATATCCAAGACATGAATCCCAGAACTTTGAAAAAGTCTCCATTTTCTTACTTTATATTCTACTATCTCTGTCCACTCAGAATCTTCCATGGAAGGATCATACATAAATTTTCGAGCTCTCCAGAGAACATTATCAGACATAGTCTTAATGTAATCAATTTGATCCTTTTCATACTTTTTACCATCAAACTTCTTAGCTCCAAACTTTTCCTTATATATCCTCTACAAGGCATCAACATCATCTCTATCAAAGTAATACAACATCTGTTGAAATCTAAGAAACCTGTAAGTCTTTCCATCAGATCTCTCAACATCATGAAATGCTCCAATTTTAGTATCATATCATGTAGTTACTTTAATAATACGATATTTGATCCCTACTGGTGTAGCATCAAGTACTTCAGGTTCATCCATCTTAGCAACCATAGTGAGAATCTTCAACTGTTGCTTTAAATGCTCAGAAGGAATATGATCATGATCAGTCTTGAACTCATCTCCTTCAGGCTTAGAACTGCTTTCTTCTCATGTTTTTCTCTATTGAGCTATAGACCTTGATAGATCTTCTTGAGCACTCTATAATCGTTAGTAATGTCACTGTAATCAATAACACACTAATAGACAATCTCTGCAACTTGTATTTATAAAGCGGAAACAAAACACAAGCTTGATACTAAGAACTCTTGATCCTCTATGGATCTTTTAATTATAATAAGAATTTTCTAAAAGTTATTCAATACATAAACCGTGTGTTCCTTTTATACTCAAGGAACCCTAAACCGTTTCTCAAGAAACGTATACTCTAAAACTTCTAAAAGATATGCATTATCACTTCCTAAATAAACTCATGCATATCCAAACTACATTACATAAAACACGGAAATACTATATCCGCAGAAACTAATAAAGCTGAACTATGTCTTCAGCAGATACACTGCTTCAGCAGAAACCAACTCTTCAGCAGAATCCTTTCAGCAGAAACAGCAGCAGAATTCTTACTTCACAGAATTCCCAACAATCCTCCCCTAATCTTGAATTTGACCTAGTTAAGTTCAAGATTCTTGATAGATCTTTAAAGTAACATACCAAGAGGATTGTAACATAGCACCAGCAAAGAATTATCATCAGCAGAATCTCTATGATCAGCATATACTTGAAAGCTCCATTCTTTGCAGCAACAAATGACTTAATGTACATCAAAACAAATTAGTTTCATACTATTCTCATCACTTCCAGGTGTGTTAACTCCTGTGAGAGGTGAATCATTGAAAATAATGGATTTGATGTCTCTTTACCAATAGCCATTACTACTGGAGTAGCCAAGTGTTCAAAGGTACACTGATAACCACATGATTTTTAGCAAATCATCAGCTATAAACGGATTTGAGATGTCTTTACCTGTAGCCGTTTGCTCAGGACTAGCCAATTATCTTGATGAAAATCATCTTGGTTAACTGATTACCAAATATGGTTTTCCACTGCCTTTACCACAAGCCATATACATGTGGGCTAGCCAATTATTCAGAATCCATAAAGGAAAAATCCATGGTCAATTGACAACCATTTCAACTACTCAGCAACAAAGCATTGGTGAGTTGAAAACCCTATGGTTTTGAGCAAACCATTACAGCTATCAACAGATTTGACATGTCTTTACCAAAGCTGTACCCTTTAGACTAGCCAACTTTATGATGGAATAGTCAACATCAGGTAAGTTGATAACCAAACCTGCAGACAAATACTATACAACAACATGTTAGTTTTTTTTTTTTTTTTTTTTTTTTTTTTTTTTTTTTTATTACTAATAAAATAAATATACAACATAATATCTCTACTCAGATGCTGCTCTGGAAGTCTTAATCCTTTGTTTGAAAACCTTCACCAAAGATTCAGCAAACAATCTTGTATTACCAGCTGGATCAGGAGGAATTTCCAACTTCTGTTGTAACATTTTCTCCATCAAAGATACCTTCAGAGGATATTTGTGAATAATATCCATGATAATCCTCAGACCAGTGGTAGTTTCCAGCACATGCACATAAGACATAGGATAGAACTTCCAACTCTGAACTTTCCATTTCTGATTGTTCTTCCAGATATCATAACTTGCACCAGTAGGAGTAGAAGAATCAAACAACACTTGAAGATCACCCAACAAATACAATCCAGAACCTTCAGGAGTATGAGTGGCATAATACTTAGTAACCAACTCATATAGAGTGACCAAATCTTGATAATTTACAAGATGAAGAATCTGCTGAAGAAAAGCAAAAGATATGGATGTCTTATCCAATCTATAAATGGTATTGAGTTGACCATCTTGACTTAACTCCCAACTCACCAGAACAACTCTAGTTCCTTCTGGCCAATCATCAGATGATCCTTCCCTTATAAATGAAGCATCAGAATCATTCACATTAATTAGACTTTGGGTTGAATATGATGATCCTACTTTAGCCATTCTCTTTCCTCTTCTTCCAGGAACATAAATAGCATCATGAACTGCTGCTTCAGCAGAATCACCTTCTGCAGCTTCAGTATCCACTGATGGAGTATCCAATTGGTCATCAGCAGAATCTTCAGAAGATTCAAGTGCAGCAGAGGCATATTGTTCATCCATAGCCTTCCTGATTTGTTTGTTTCTAGCAGCTTGAATTTCAACTTCTCTTGTCTTCAGTTCATGAAATCTAGCAAGCTCAGCCCTTTGTTCAGCTTCTTGACCTTCAGTCAACTTCCTAGCAGTTTCTTCACCTAATCTTTCCAGCTCCAATTGTCTCCTAGTTCTCTTCCTAGTTGGAGCATATGATGTTGTCACTTTGGCTTTACCTTTATCCATAGAAACATCAACACCAGCAGAAATAGCAGGTAAAGATACTTGTTCAACAGCAAGATGAATATTCTCAGATGAATCATCATCAATATTTAGAAGTGGAATATTCTTTGAAGCATCCATTCCAGCTTTAGCATTCCTAGTTTTGATTCTATTATAAATCTCAACTAGTTTTTCAAATGGAAGTCCCCATACTTGTTTCTTAGACCAAGCAGAATTATATACTGAGCTGCTCTGATTTTTCACATATGTTCTCATATACTCTGTTTGCTGTGCTTGAGTCATGGGTTTTTCCCTTTTTACTTTAGCTTTTAATTCATCAGCTGCCTTCTTCCTCATCTTTAACATTTTCACAATCTCAGATTCATAATCTTGTTCCACTACTCTCTTTCCAATAAGATCAGCAGTTACAGTAGGATTAGCAAGCATTTGTTTTCCAATCATCTGCCAGTTTGACTCATCAAACTCTAGAACTGCTGCATCCAATTCCCTTTGTCTTGCAATGGGTAAGGTAGAAACATATCTTTGAGTCTCTGAATCTAATTCTGCATCAAACTTAGCTTGTACTTCCTCAGCTAGATTTGCACTCTTCATATAATTTTCCCATTCTTGTAATAATTTACCTTGACCAGCTCTATCTTCAGCAGTTACAAGCTCATCCAAATCATCATGAGGAACATTAGCTTCAGCAACATCATCAGTAGACACATGTAAATCTGTCATAGGTTCATCATGTACATCTTGAACCTCTTTATCAGTAGAAACTTGTATATTCTCAGATGAATTATGAACAGGAGAATTCAAGTATTCTTTCCCAGCTACAAAAAATGTTTCTCCTGATGCATTTCCTTTATCAGCAGATTGATCAGCAGTAACCCTTCTTAATGATTGTTTCTCCTGAAGTATATCCACAGCTTCAGTCATCAGCACATCATTATTATCACCAGATACTTTTGAAGCTTCAGCAGCTTGTCTTGCCAAATACTGTCTTGTACTTCTTCTTTGAACTAGTATTATTGGTTTAGATTGAGGTGCTGCAGCAGCTTTAGGAGGAACAACATGAGACTGTCTAGCAACTTCAGCTAGAATCTCCAGAGAATCCAAATTTGCCTCCTTTGCCACTTCAGTAGAGTCCAATCCATCATTGCTTTGCTTCTGCTGACTTAGCTGTGTCTCCAAATCTTTGACTTTGCTTTTCAGAACTTGAATTTCATTTCCAAGAGTAGTCTTGGTCTCAGCAAGTTCTTTCTGGAGATCTTCAGCCATTTTCATATACCTGTTAAGAGAATCATATACAAATGTGAGAGTAATAGGGTCCTCTGCTCTACCACCAGATTGCTCAATGGTATGAGGAGCTTCATTGAACCCAGCAGGAGAAACAAACTCATGTACAACATTAGGAGAACCTACATTAATTTGCTCTCCCAAAGAACTAGGTGAAGGTAGTCTAGTAAGATCAGGTTCAAAAGTCTGTAAATTATCTTCAAACTCATGAAGTTGCTCAGTTGGAGCATCCTGAACTGGTGAGATGGTAGGGCTAAGTGACTTTTGTACAGGGGTAGGTGGTGGTAAGTCAGTAGAATCAGGTAAAGGTTCAGCAGTTGTAGCTGGCGCTTCCTCCATTACCACTGAAGGATTACCATCAGCAGCAACACTAGAAGATGCTGGATTACCATCATCAGCAGCATTAGAAGCTGGCACATTACCAGCATCATCACCCTCAACTACATTAGCATTGCCTTGTGGCAACATTGCTTTCAACATAGGGTAATGTTCCCCAGTATAATTAGTTTTCATTGAGGCAAACAACTTAGAACCTAGACTTTTAATGGGTATATGGGTCACATCTTCAGTGGTTATGTCTAAGATTATCTGTAAGAATCTAGGGTACATTAAAAACTTATGTTGTTCCTTATCTATATTTTCTAGCATATTTTCAAAAACAAACTTAGAAAAATTATAAGTTTCACCCTTAGAAAGACAAACAATACCACAACCCAATTGCAGAGAGAACTGGTTCCATCCACCACACTTGTTGCTCATACATTTAAGCAGCAGATGCACCAAATACCTCCACTTAGGACAAAATTGATTCTTGTGCCACTTGGATGTATCAGTACTTTGATATCCAGCTTCTCTTAACCCAGCAAGAATCTCTGCAGTGTTGGAATGATACACACCATTTTCATCATCCAATTGAAGCTTTGCCCTTATCAACCCTTCTGTCACCACATATTCTACACCATCTATTTCAGCTACAATCTCTGTAGCAGATCTCTTAGTAGCAGATGCCCAAAATTGCTTCACCAAGGATTCACACACCAAATTGGGACAATAAGTTAAAGCATAATGAATCTTCGACCTTTGTAGAAATTCCACCATCAAGTCGAATTCTTCATGTCCCTTCTTTGTTGTTAGAATAGCGTATTTGTTATGATCTCCCTTCAATTCAAGTTGAGCCATTTGACTGAATGTGTGTGAGAATGTTATGGAATACTCCAAAGAATAATGGGTTTATTTGAAGTGATAAGCGAATAATTTTGATTCGAAAAGATATGCAAAGTGAGTTAAATTTGGAAGTTCCCCAATCGTGGTCAAAATTATCGGAACAACTTATTGAACAAGTCTGACAAAACTTCTAATTTGAAAATTAACCCTTCAGCAGTAATGAAAGTCAAACCTGCTGAAGCATAGTCAACTATCAGCAGAATCAACCAAAGGTAAAATATCTTCGGTCAATATCTTGATTTTACTGTGCCACCCAACTCGCAGTAAATATCGTAACTCCTAAAATTAACTTATTTAATCACCCCAAATTACACATCTCATTCATCAAATTTCCCAAATTATCTTTCAAACCCTAATTTCTATTAACCCCAATTCACCATTCAAAACATGTCTTCACACCCAGAAACCTCAGATCCAAATTCCTCTTCTTCATCATCAGAAGAAGATATACCACCATATCCTTGGGGACTTGAAGGTTCTGACTTTGCAAGAGCATTGGAGAATCGATGGGATGCACAAGAAAGACAATGGAATGCTCACTTGAAGGGTGAACCAAGCAATGCACCCAATCCTGCTGAGAGAGAGCTTGTCTCTCCCTTCATCTATACCTCTGATGAAGACTCTTCAGAGGAAGAACATGAAGATCCACCCTTTCTTCCTCCTTCCACACCAGAGAGATCCCAACCAAGATCAAGTGCTAGGGATCCACCTCTTCCAACATCACAAAATTTGGTGTTGGATCTTCCTGCTCCAGGACCTGGTCTTCCACATCAAGAACATATTGGACAGAGCAAGAGGTCTGAGATCATACGTAAGGGAAAGGAGAAGCAGAAGTAGGTGATTGAGGAATGTAACCATGGAACAAAGTTCTTGAGTATTTTCTTGACTTTGATTCATGAACATCTTCTCAGTCTTCCTTCTCTTCTTCTTACATTTTCATCTTCAGCTTCTTCATTGTACTTGTCATAGCCTCAAGTATTTTGTAATAAGTGATAGAAGCTAGTAGTACTGGATTAGCCAATAGTTTAGGAATGGTCATTGTATCTCAATTGCAACATTGAATGTAAGCTGTAACTTGTTTCTATGAATGAATGAAAAGATCTTAGTTGAATTTATCCATTGTGTAAGACCTTCAGCATGTTTCAATTGATCAATAGAAACCATGTTCAGCATATTGACCACATTCCTTTGACTTTAGCTCTTGGTGACATTAATCATGGAACTTTCATTCTTGGAACATCTGCAAAACAAACATCAAACAGGCAAATACACCAAGCAACTTGCACAACTGTTAGATGGTTAGTGTTAAAAACTTGTTAAAAACTCAGAAATTATACAACATATACAAATAGTCCAAAGTTTACAGTCATCATCCTCCCCTGAGGCATATGCCTCCCCTGAGGCTTATGCCTCCCCTTAAACTTTGCAGTTAAGGGTTTAACATTCCAATATGGACCACCAAATATTGAAACCTAGGTCCATCAAATGCCTTGGTTAATAAATCTGCCACATTTTCATCTGTGTGAATTTTAACCACTTTAACCAAATGTTTTTCATAAGCATCCCTTATAAAGTGATGTCTGATTTCAATATGTTTGGTTCTATTATGAAAAACTGGATTTTTAACAATGCAAATGGTACTTTGATTGTCAATGAAAATGGTAGTATTCATGAAGTTATACCCATAATCCAGTAATTGATTCTGAATCCATAGAACCTGTCCACAACAATTGGCAGCAGCAACATACTCTGCTTCAGTAGTAGAGGTAGCAACTATGGTCTGTTTCTTGCATTGCCAAGAAATCAGTCTTCTTCCAAGAAATTGGCAACCTCCAGTTGTGGATCTTCTATCCAAATTGGCACCAGCATAGTCACTATTACTATAAGCTGCTAGCTGAAAAGGAGACTCTTTGGGATACCAAAGACCTAATTGTGGTTGGCCTTTAAGATACTTAAAAATCTTCTTGACAACATTCATATGAGAAGTAAGTGGAGTGACTTGGTGTCTTGAACATGCACTCACAACAAATGTAATATCAGGTCTTGAGGCAGTCAAGTACATCAAAGAACCAATCATAGACTTGTATAAATGAACATTCACAGGAAGATCAAGATTAAGATTGTTCTTTGGTTTGGGAGCCTCATATGGAGTTGTGGCAGTCCTGACATTTTCCATAGCAAACTTGGACAACATATCTTTTACATATTTCTCCTGATGTATAAATATACCATCAGGTTTCTGCTGAACTTGCAAACCCAGAAAGAAAGTGAGTTCTCCCATGGCACTCATATGAAATTCTCCCTTCATCAAATCCTCAAACTCTCTACACCAGGCTTCTTTGGTAGAACCAAAGATAATATCATCCACATACACCTGCACAAGAATAATATCCCTAGAATCTTTCTTAAGAAATAAAGTCTTGTCAATGGCACCTCTTCTGTAGCCATTCTTCAGCAGAAATGTGGAAAGTCTAGCATACCAAGCTCTGGGAGCTTGATGCAGTCCATAGAGAGCTTTGACAACTTTGTACACATACTCAGGATGATCAGGGTCTTCAAATCCCTTGGGTTGAGTCACATAAACCTCCTCTTCAATCTCTCCATACAAGAAAGCACCTTTAACATCCATCTGATAAACCATAAAGCCCATATAAGAGGCATAGGCCAAAAATATCCTTATAGCTTCAACTCTGGCCACTGGTGCAAAGACCTCATCATAGTCAATGCCTTCCTCTTGTCTAAAACCTTGAGCCACTAATCTTGCTTTGTTCTTCACCACAATACCCCTGGCATCTCTTTTATTCTTCAGAATCCATTTTGTCCCAATGGCATATTTCCCATCAGGAAGAGGAACTAAAATCCAAACCTGCTGATTCTTAAATTGCAGCATCTCATCTTGCATTGCTTCAAGCCAACTTGAATCAGCCAGTGCTTGAGGAACACTAGTTGGTTCAATCTGAGAAAGAAAACATGCAAACAAACAATGTTTGAAGTCTGTGTGATTGTACCTCTTTTGATTGTAGACATAAGAGATAAAAGCAACTTCTCCATATTTTATATTCTTGACAGTGCTTCTAGTTCGAACAGGGTCTTTAGGATCACCAATAATCTTGGATAGGGGATGAGCATTGTGAATCCTTTTGGTAGCTGTAGGTGGAACATCAATGTTGACATCAATGTTGGTGAGTGTAGGCTCAAACTCAGTGTCATAAGAAGCTGAGTTAAACAAGCCAGGCTTTGGTTGATAATTTCCAAGGTCAGAAGGACTAGGAAATCTAGTAAAGGGCTTATCAAAATCTGCAGAGACTTCAGTAGAAATGGGAGAGTGAACATCAGCAGAATCAGCATCTTTGACATTATCAGTGGGAAGAGGTGTGCCTTCAGCAGTATCCTTGTTTCCACTGACTGCTTGTGCTGACTGATGTAGGATAGCCTCAGTCTCTTGTGTAACCTTATCATTGAGTTTCTGAGCTTCCTTAGTAGCAGCATGTTCCTGCTTCTGCAATCTTGCAAGATCTTCTGCATAATGTGACTCATCATCTTGTTCAGCAGCAGAGTGATTACCTACAAAATGGTTAGGTGGAAAAGATGGTACAACAAAAGTATTCTCTTCTAGCTCAGACTCACATTCTGAGTCATCATCCATGGAACCTGCAGGATTAGAACTTGAATCTTTGGTACCTGCATCAGGATTAGAAGCATGCCTAGTATACCCCAAATAGTCAGTCAAACAGTCTAGGTCAAAATACCAAGAATGGCCTTGACCCTGAATATTAGGCTGATCTTCAAGAAATCTCAGATTAAGGGTCTCTTCAATCCTTTTAGCATTCAGATTATAAACCTTATAGGCCTTGCTATGAGCTGAATACCCAACTATATAACCTTCATCAGCTTTCCCATCAAATTTACCCAGTATATCAGCAGTATTAAGAATAGTCACCTTGCATCCAAAAGGCTTAAGGTAATGTATGTGTGGAACTTTCCCAGTGAGAAGTTCATAAGGTGTCTTGACATGAAGTCTAGTGATGGATACCCTGTTCAAGACATGACATGCAGTACTGACTGCTTCAGTCCAAAACATGGTGGGTAGTTAGGAGTCTGCAAGCATTGATCTTGCTTCCTCAATTAGGGTTCTATTTTTCCTTTCAACAACCCCATTTTGTTGTGGAGTTCTTGGAGTACTATAGTCCCTTCTTATCCCTTTAGACTTACAGAATTCGATGAAGACAACATTTTTGAATTATGTACCATTGTCACACCTAATTCCTTTCACCTTTTTATTCAGCTGGTTCTCAACTAAGAGAATGAATTCTTTCAGAATTGGAGTTGTTTTATCCTTAGTTTTGAGAAAGAACACCCAACAAAACCTGCTATAATCATCTGTAATAACCAGGTAGAAGTACTTGTGATCAATACTTCTAATGGGGGTTGGACCAAAAAGATCCATGTGCAGCAACTGAAGAGGTTCTGAAATGGAGCTCACTGCTTGGACTGTTTTGTAAGAGGCTCTGTGTTGCTTTCCCTTGTTGCAAGCAATACAGTTGTGTTCATTGGTGAAGAGTTTAGAAGGAAGGCCCTTAACAAGACCAAGTTTTGATAACTTGTTGATGGTCTTGTAATTCACATGTGCCATTCTTCTATGCCATTTATTAGATTCATCCAGGGAAGCTTTGGCAACCAAACATGTTAGATCACCTTCAGGCTGAACATCATTCAGATTGAATGTGTATAAGTTGAAGGTTCTAGGAACTCTTAGCAATACAGTTGTGTCTTCTGGGAGTTTGAAGTCCTTGGAAAGTACAAGACACTCATCTTCAGAGAAGAAAACCTTATGCTTAGTGTCACAAATTTGTGATACTGAGATAAGATTAAAATTCCCCAGTTCCTTCACATAGTAAACATTTTCAAAGTCTAACAAGGGTGTCTTTATGGTTCCTTTCCCTGTTATTTTGCCATCTCCACCACCAAAGGTTACAGTGCCTCCTCCTTCAATGGGCTCAAAGTCATGCATCTTATCCTTGTTCCCTGACATACTTCTAGAACAACCACTATCAAAAATGCCAACTTCAGTACTTTTCAAAGGATGTTCCTACAACAACAACAAAATTTACAAAATTAGTACACATTGGAGACTCAAGTCATTGCTGACTTGAGCCTGCCTTGTGGATCATCAGTAACAGGCCATGTAGATTTTTTAGATCCACCATTGTTCTTGGGCCTGTAATGCATATTAGGTCCCTTCTTAGTCCAAGAACAACCTGCTGAGGGCTTCACAGCAGTATTCCATTTCCCACCATTACACATTGAGTCAAAGTGATTAGGCCAATAATCATTATAAAAGAAAGAACTAGTGGGTCTGACATATGGTCTAGTACTGGTTTTTCTCCATGAAGACTGAGATTCAGCAGAATTAGGTTTCTGCTGATGTGGAACAAAAGATGGTATGTCACTAACATTCTTCCACATTTGCCTAGTTTTTCTTTGACTAACACCTGCACCCATTCTTTGCTCATGATATGTACAATCCTTAATCAAGTGATATTTACTTCCACACACAAAACACTTCTTCTTTTTAGAAGATTTATGCAAACCAAAAGAATTTCCATAACATGAAAAAGTATTCAAATCACCATGACAAACAGAATTGTTTTTAACAAAGCCAAAATTATTATGCAAAGAATTGAAAAACAAGTCTTCAGTAGAAACTGTCTTGTGATCAGCAGCAACTCTAGAAGGCTTGTGGGGAGTCTTGGGTGATGTCTTTGGTGTGGTCTTGGGAGTGGTCTTGGGCATGGACTTGGGCATGGTCTTGGGCAGGTCCGACTTCTCACTTGAATCACAGCTAGCAAATGAGGTAGACCCTTCATCAGAAGACTTGTCACTGTTACAACAAGAGACAAAGTCATTAGATTTCACAATAGGGTCTTGCAAGTCAGTTGACTTTTTGCCATATAAATGATGTGATCCATCAAAGTCAACAGGTTTGGACAAGTCTATAGGCATGTGTTCCCCTCTTATAGGTCCAGGTACTGCATTCATTCCCCTTTCCTTAACATATTTAACAGGTGTTTGATAAGCTAAGGCTGGTTCAGGGTCAAAAACACTCGACATATCAGGATAGGTTAGCTCTTCAGGGTCTATATATTTCTCATATCCTAATGCCTTTCTAGACCTAACAGATTGACGACCATCAATTAATTTACTTAAATTTGATGCCCCTTCCTGCCATTTCATACGACCAGCTATCTCTTTATCTAATTTAGCTTGTAACTCTTGTTTTTCTTTTTCTAAATCAGACTTCTCTTTTTTAGTACGTTTTAATTCTATCTTAGCAACCTCTAAATCACTTTCTAGAACTCTTATTTTTTCATCATATTTAACTTGATTCTTTTGAAACCAGACTTTTTGTTTCTCTAATGTTTTTAAGGCCATTTTATAAGACTCTACCTCTATATAGCACTCATTGTACTTTGGTTTCAATTCATCAAACTCTTGTTTAAGCTCATTGTATCTTACACTACATCGAAACACACAGTTGTTTACCTGAGAGATTCCCATCAAGGAGACTTGCTCCTTCTTGTCTTCTGAAGGTGTGAATGCCAGCAGATTCAATTGTGAAGAAGTAGCAGCTTCCTCTCCAGCAGGTTCATGATCAGCCCAATCAATTTGGTGATCCAGAGTCACCATGGCCTTTGAAGGTACAGTCTTGTTATTCCCTGCTTCCAATGGATAAGAACCATATCTAACTTCATCTCCAGCCTTTCTATCTTTGCATTCCCTTGAAAAATGTCCCACTTGTTCACAAGTGTAGCATTTAACCTTCCTTCTATCAAACCTTTCTTCTTCTTTGCCATTAAAACCAAACTTTCTTCCAGACTTGGCTTCAAACCTTCTGATGTTCATTGAGATCATTGCAAGCTCCCATTTCAAGTGCATCTCCTCCATTTCCAATGGATCTACCTGTTCAAAGTCCTCATAAGCAATAAACTGCTGAGGTTCATATTCAGCCACAAATGAATGAATAAGATCCTCCAACACACTACTTGATTTTGATTTAGGAGCAGTTTGATTATAAGTTTGAGAAGATGCTCCTGATGAATATGAACTTGAGGCTTGATGCACAGGTTTAGTAGAGGCACCAACAAATGCAGAATGAGTGGATGGACGAATGAGACTTCTAACATCAGGCTCAAGTGATTTAAGCCTATTGTAGAGGTCATCAAAAGACATCATGTCCAACCCACCTTTGGTCTTGAGAGCAATACAAACTTGTAACCAAGATGGCGGTAGAGATCTCAGAAATTTAGAATTGCAGTCTTCATTGTCGGGTCTAGCCTTCAACTGATTGAGCTGACTCAATATTCGATGAAACCTGTCATAACCCTTATGAATACCCTCCTCTTCAGATATCTGAAATTCTTGGAACTTTTGCTTCAGCAGAGACTTCTGCAGCCTTCTTGATTCCTCATTCCCACCAAATCTTGCTTTTATAGCCATCCAAATATCCTTGGCATCTTCCATAAAATGGAAGTCACCCATATGGTCATCTGGTATAGCTTGGAGTAAAATAGTTCTGACTTTACTCTCCCTCTGCACAGCCAGACTCTCTTCAGCAGTTTTGGGTCCTACAATAGTAACAACTCCATCAGCATCTGTAACATGCTTCTTCAGACTATTCCCTTTCTTAACAACCTCCCATAGATTCCAATCAATGTATGTGATCCAGTTCTGCATCTTCATGGACCACAGATGGTAATCTTCTGCATTCTTCAAGTATGGAAACTTAGCATTACTGTTGGAGAGATTGAGTTGTTGAAGAGAAGTGGTGTTAATGTTCTGGGTTGTATCTACATCATCATCGGATCCAGGCATGTTTGTTGATTTGTTTGGATTGTAAAGGTGTAAGATTTGTGATTCTTAGTATGGCAGAGACTCTCTAACCTGGCTCTGATACCACTTGTTGAACTATAGACCTTGATAGATCTTCTTAAGCACTCTAGAATCGTTAGTAATGTCACTGTAATCAATAACACACTAATAGACAATCTCTGCAACTTGTATTTATAAAGCGGAAACAAAACACAAGCTTGATACTAAGAACTCTTGATCCTCTATAGATCTTTTAATTATAATAAGAATTTTCTAAAAGTTATTTAATACATAAACCGTATGTTCCTTTTATACTCAAGGAACCCTAAACCGTTTCTCAAGAAACGTATACTCTAAAACTTCTAAAAGATATGCATTATCACTTCCTAAATAAACTCATGCATATCCAAACTACATTACATAAAACACGGAAATACTATATCCGTAGAAACTAATAAAGCTGAACTATGTCTTCAGCAGATACACTGCTTCAGCAGAATCCTTACAGCAGAAACAGCAGCAGAATTCTTACTTCACAGAATTCCCAACATTCTCTTCTTCTTTGCAAAGGATTTATGAACAACACCTTTTCTTTTACCACTTTGAATAGAAGAAGTTGTCTTATCTGCTATATCATCAAGCTGCTTAAGAACATCTGCCTCTTGTACATGATCTGCTTCAACAACTTTATCAGGTACCAACTTTTTATTCCTTTGAGCAATATGTTCTAAGTCTTCAGCACAACCCATAGGATAGAAGGTATCCATTTCTTTCTTAGCTTGTTGATACAAGTCAAATACCTCTTGATCAGACTTAGGTTTTAACTGTACCAATTTCCATCCCTTCATATTCTTCAGGTATCTTTCTTGCTCTCTTCTTTGTTGCAATAGTGTTGGACCCCTGAGAATCTTTTTCTTTCTTCTAGCAGCAGCATCTTCTTTCTTTTTCTTTGCAGTGAACTCTCTTATCCAAGATTTAACATCAAGTTGGAGTTTCTCTTTCTTCAATTTTAATCATCTTGGAGAGTTCTATATCAGCATCTATTCTTATCTTTTCCTCAACCCACTCCTCATACCTCTTTAAATCTTCAGCTTCTTTTTCAACCTTTTCCTTTTCTTCTTGAATCAACTGTTGCTCTTCCATATCAATCAACTCTTGTTCTTTAAGTGCAGCAGCTGAATCATGTTCAATTTACAGTTCTTTAGGCCACCAATGAAAAGGTATCTGAGAGTAATCAATCCCTTTATGCATTATTTTTGGATCTTCAACTTGCTTGCCCGTCCCTTTATCAGTAGAAGATGATGAAATAATCTTCTTTTGTTGAGCAGCATGTTCTCTGATTACAACTCCTTTTTGAGGTATTCTAGGTGTATATGATGTGATTGTAGTTGTTGGTTGTTGTGGTAGTGATTGAATTAGTAGTGATTTTTGTTGTAAAGATGATTCAGATGGAACTTCTTTTAGCAAAATCATAGCCTCAGCAGCAGCATTGTCACTAGACCCAACAGTAGAGTCTTGTACATCAGCAGAACTGACCTTTCCACTAGCAGCAGGATCAGCAAAATCCTTAGCAGTAGAGTCTTGAGCAGCAGCAGAGTCTTCAATTCTGTTAGTAATAGTAGCATCATTAAGTTCTTTTGCCACAGAATCACCCAAAGTCATCAAAGCTTCACCCATCAACCCGGTTGCCTTCACTAATTGCTCAGGCTCCAAAGTTTTAAGTTTTTCCACCACTTTTTCTTGAGTAGCAACCACCTCTTCCATTACAACCTCATTTCCTGATTTGTCAGCAATCACAAAATTTTCCACATCCTGAGGACTTTCCATTTCCATGTCACCAACATCTGGAACCTCCCCTGAAACCATACCATCATCCACATCTTGAGCACTATCAACTTTCTTCAAATTTGCCTCCCCTGAACCCATTACTTCATTCCTCCCCTGTTTGGAAGCATCATTTTCCAAATGAGCAGAGTGTTCAGGTGAACTTACAACTTGAGAAGTGCCCACTTTCTTCAGTCTTTTTAAGGAGGTTGAAGATCTTGATTTCCTTAAGTTCTTGATCAGTTTAGGCAATTTGGTAATGACTTTGGCTTGACCATCAACAACAGTAGAAAGACCAAGAACTTTGTCATCCAATGTAGTACACTTCAACTCCAAATTGGTACAAGTAGTCGTTAATTCCTTAATGAGTTTCATACTAGTCTCATCACTTCGACCTGTGTAACCTGGTCCGAGAGGTGAATCATTGACATTGGCATCATGCACAAGATTTTCCGTCAATTCATTTGTCTCTGTCCTGTCCTCATCACTTCGATCTGTGTGACCTGGTCCGAGAGGTGAATCTTTGGACATAAACTCAGCATCAAACCTAGTTTGATCATCTGAGCCCCCTATATTTTCCATTTGGCTAGGGTTACCATCATTGGAATCAGATTCAGCAGAATCCTTTTCACTAGATGTTGCCTTGGTTTGGGTCTTAATGATGTTATCACTGTGCTGCTCTGCTGCTAAGCTAGAAGCAGTAGTGACAACCCTTGCCAACATGTCCCCTTCATCACCTAGGACAGCCTCATCTGGTACAGCCATACTAACACTATCCTGAGGTAAATTAGTGTTCTTTTTGGTTTTCCTACGGGTATAGTGTATTTTGGGTTGTGTAGCAGATACAGAAAAATTGGGTGTGTGATGGGAATCAGTGGGATTTCATGATCCTTCACCCTGAATGTTTTGCACAAGTTGCACCATTGAAGGTGTAAGATCTGTATGTGTGCCTGAAAAACCTTTACCATCTTTAAGCAAGAAAGTAAACATTTTGGAAACCAATTTAGGAGCATCAAAAGTAGCAGTATGTGATCTGAATTTAGTAAGTTGGTTTTCTAAAAAGAGCTGGATATATCTTGGATAAAGCAAATAAGAACCAGACTCTTTAATACTTTTTACAATCCCCTCCAAAATCATGTTTGAAAAATTAAATGGATGACCTTTCCTTAGGCATACCATAGCAGAAGCAATAGTAGTACTAAACTCATGCCACCCAGAAGTTTTAGGACTCAAACAATGAAGGAGAATGTGTACCAAAAATTTGTATTGAGGACAGAGGAGAGCTTTTTGAAATTTTAAATTTGTATGTCTTCCCTCATATCCCAAATCTTTTAAACCCTGAAAAACAGCAGAATTTGCAAGACACGTGGTCTCTGTTTCATCATCTAAGAGAAGAGTTTCCATTATTGAAGATTCAGTTACACGAACTTGTTGACCATCTACTAAGGCTTTAACATATTTTCCCCATTCTTAGTTTTAGCTTTTGCAGTAAGCCAAAACTGTTTGATGTAGGAAACAAATATTGTAGGATTCACAGTTAATGCATACCTAAGAGAAGTAGCATTCAAGAACTTTACCATGTCTGTGAAACCTTCAGGAACCAACTCTTCATCTAAAATAGCAACATTATTGTGCTGCTCTGCCCAGGTACGTGTACAATCCATGAATTAGGGTTTTAAGAAATTGGGGATAATCGACTGTAAGAGTAATGGAGTGTTAGGGTTTGTGAGAACTTCAATTTGGAGCGTGTAAAAACCAATTCTGAATGTTAATTAGGTTTTAAACTGATTTGGAGAAGTTACACATTCCACCCCCACACTTACAACCGTAGCAGCACAACCATATCATCCACAACACTAGCAGCAGAATGAAACAACTAGCAGCAGAGTGATTTTAGCCAGCAGCAGAGTTGACTAATCAAACTTGGTCAAAAAGTCAAAAATCCTCAACAATAAATGCACTTGATACGCCGTGATCCCTATAAAACCGGACTAAATCTTTCCCTAATTCAACACAATAAAGCCCTATTCGCAATCCATAACGCCAATCACGCAATCAAAAATGCCAATCACCCAAATCACATCTCAAGAACCATGAAATCCACTCCCGAAATAATCAACATATCTTCGGATTCATCTTCTGAGGATGAAGCACCCTTTCAAATTTATGTGCCTCCATTCCGTCCTCCCCACAACTGATGTAGGACTAAGGAACAAGCCCGCAAGAGAAAACACGATCTCCCTGTGTTCAAAGATCTGTTGAACTTGAATCAGACCACAAGCACTTCCAGGGGTAAAGAGGTGATGTCCCCTAAATCTCCATCATCTTCAGAATCATCAGAAGACCCAGCTTGGATCCCTATAAGACCTCCATCTCCAAGGGAACTTGTTTCCCCCTTCATTTGTACTTCTTCTGATGAGGATGAACCTCAAAACAATCCACCTTCCACTCCAGAAAGACCACAATCTTCAAGGCCAAGACCCAAGACATCATCCAGGACAAGAAAGGCAAACCTCCTCTTCCCAAGGAGAGAGAAATTGTGCTTGGACTTCCATGCCCTAGACAGTAATGTTTGTTGTCTTTTAATTTTATCTTGTCATGTAGAAGTCTTTTGTTGGTTTGGAAGGGAAATGTGAATGTACTCTTTTGATTTCTGATCAGTTGTACTCCTTTGGTAATGAATGATGAATGCTTACTTCCTGTTTTGTTTACTTGCAAATCATCAATTTTAGCCTTTTCCTGCAAAATGTTAGTCCAAACACCACAAAGCATACAAACATATATACTAGCAGTAGAATGAAATAGCAGCAGAGTACATTCCAATGTAACCATATGCTTCTTAAAAAGCAGCAGAAACAGAGTAACAAACAGCACAGTACCTTTACACACTTTACAAAAACAACAATAGATAAGATTTATCATACCAATATTTGCAATAAAAAATTGAAACCTCCCCACATCAAAATGTTTGGTGAGAAGATCAGCAACATTGTTATCAGTATGAATTTTAACAATTTGAATTAACTTCTTTTCATAGCAATCCCTTATGAAATGATGTCTTATCTCAATATGTTTTGTTTTAGAATGAAAAACAGCATTTTTAATTATGCAAAGTGTGCTGTTGTTATCAATATGAATTTTGGTGTTCATAAAATTGTACCCATAATCCAGTAGTTGATTTTGAATCCAAAGCACTTGTCCACAACAACTTGAAGCAGCCACATACGCAGCTTCAGTTGTAGAATTTGCAACCACTGTCTATTTCTTGCATTGCCATGACACCAATCTATTTCCAAGAAATTGACAACCCCCAGTTGTAGACTTTCTATCCAGGCAAGCACCAGCATAATCACTGTCTGAATATGCCACCAATTCAAAAGGTGAATCCTTAGGATACCATAGGCCCAATTTGGGTTGATGCCTTAGATACCTAAAAATCCTTTTCACTGCATTGAGATGTGATTCTTTGGGACATACTTGGAATCTTGCACAGGCACATACAGCAAACATAATATCAGGCCTTGATGATGTAAGATACATCAATGAACCTATCATGGATCTGTACAAGTGAACATCTACTTCTTTTCCATTTTCATCCTTCAACAAAGGTTTGTTGGTATCCATGGTTGTCTTAGCAGGCTTAGCATCTTCAAATCCAAACTTCTTCAAAATGTCATTGACATACTTATCCTGACTAATAAATATGCCATCTGTCTTCTGTACAACTTGTAGTCCCAAGAAGAAGTTGAGTTCTCCTATTGAACTCATAGCAAACTTTTCTTTCATAAGCTTCTCAAAATCAATACACATAGCTTTGTTAGTAGAACCAAAGATGATGTCATCTACATAGATTTGAACCAGCAAAATATCATCTTTTTGTCTTTTGAGAAACAAAGTCTTATCAATCTTTCCTCCACTGAACCCAGAGTCTAACAAATATGTTGACAAAGTATCATACCAAGCTCTAGGAGCTTGATGTAGACCATACATTGCTCTATTCACCTTGTAAACTTTGTCAGGATAATCAGGATCTTCAAAACCAGGTGGTTGAGACACATAAACTTCTTCTATAATGGTCCCATATAGAAAAGCACTCTTTACATCCATCTGATAAACTACAAAGTCTTTATATGAAGCATAAGCCAAGAATAGTCTAATAGCTTCTATTCTTGCCACTGGTGCAAATACTTCATCATAGTCAAGTCCCTCTTATTGTGTGTATCCTTGCACTACTAACCTTGCTTTGTTTCTTATGACTATCCCCCTTTCATCTCTTTTACATCTGAACACCCATTTAGTGCCAATCACTCTTTTTCCATTTGGCAAGTCAACCAAAGTCCATACCTCTTGTAGTTTGAATTGCAGAAGCTCATCTTGCATTGCTTCCACCCAACTTGCTTCTTGTAAGGCTCTGTAAGTGTTCTTGGGTTCAATTTGAGACAAAAAACAGGCAAACAAGCAATTTTGTAGATCTTTGTGACTGTTTCTTTGATGCAGAGATCTTGCAAAGAAACTTTGATGTTGAAGATCTTTGAGCTCTTTAGTCATTCTTCTTGTTTGTACAGATGATTTTGGATCACTGAGAATTTGTTCTTTTGGATGATCCTTGTGAACTCTTGTAGTAGTAGTGGGACTAACAGGAATGTTGACTTCCAAATTAGTAAAATCTACCTCAGCTCCAAATAGTTTACCATCAAGAGCTTCATCATCTGTGTCTTCATAGATATTCTCTAGAGGAGGCATATTTGGATCATCAGGATAGTTTGGATCATCAAAAGATCTACCCTGAGTGTCCAAAGAAGGAAACTGTGATGTAGAAGCAGAGTTAATAGGCTTGGCAGCAGAATTGATTGAAGCAGTAGTTGCTTGTGTTGGTCTAGCAGTAGAGTCTTCTGAGTCAGCAGTAGAGTCTTCTGGCATTGTAGGAGTGACATCAACAACCACTGTTGGAGCATCATTAGGTATCTTTTCTGTATCAATAGGAATTTCACTATCTGCTTCAGCTTCCTTAGGTTTTTCTTGAGTAACAACATCTTCTTGTATATTGATGAGTGTGTAAATACTCATCATTTTTACATTTTCTGAGCTGCCAAAACATCTAAAAACACTCAATATTGAATCAAAATAGTGAAAATATCCCAGGAATGTGTTTTATATGTTTCAAATGCAAAACAATCAAAAACAGATGAAAAAACGTACAAAGTTTGCAAAATTGGCAGTTTCAGTCCCTCATCTTTCAAAAGTTGTCAAACCTAGTCCCTGGTTGTTCTAAAAACTTGAAAAAGTCACCAAAGGCCCTTTTAAATCAAAAAGTTACATAATTAGTCCTTTGGTGCAAAGTTTCACAAAATGTCAAGTTTAGTCCCTAAAGTTTGGAAAATTGTCAAAAATGGTCCCTGGGATATGAAAACTTTGAGAAAAACAAATTTTTATCCTTGTACTTCTCATATATGGCAGGATTGGTCCTTGATTAGCAAGTTTGGTGAAATTTCACATTTGGTCCCTGAAGTTTGAAAGTTTGGCAGATTTAGTCCCTGGAAAATTTAAAGTGGAAAAATCATACAAGGACCTTGTACTATTCATCATATGTAAAAACACACCCTTTAAAATACTTTGGAAAGATGCCAAGTCTCACCCCTAAAATTCGGGAAATTACAAAAATGGTCCTTGTGATATGTTAAACCAAACCGGACCCTTACATTACAAATAAACCAAAACCAAACCCAATCCACAAACTAAAGCCCACCCTCCCTTATTTTTGGCCCACTCCACTCCAGCCCAACACCCTTAATAATACATCAGGGTCAAAGGTTTGACCCTTGGTCAAACGAGTCAAACAACCACCCCTTCACTCCTTCCCTCCCCCACACCACTTGCAGACCATCAAATCACCCCCCCCCCACTATCCCTGTCCAATCCACCGCCCAAACCACCACTCTCACCTAATATGACAACAAGCATTTAATGCTCCCCCTCCAATACACTCAAACAGTGCAATTTGCCCTGTTTTGTCTTTCCTTCCAAAATGACCCAAGGGTCATAAAGCTATCAAAAGTCATCCAATGGACGAGATTAAGAGTGGGAAATGATCAGAGGATATCAAAAACCCTAGAAGACCCCTATTTAAGGGAGGAGATTGCAAGGAGAAGACCAAGTAGTGAATTAGCTTAAAATTAATGTCGTATTAGCTTAATTTAAAATTCCAATTGTACTCTTCAGTTTCAAAGTTGTAATTTCAGTATTCCTAGTGTAATTCAAGTTTTTAGTAATAAAAGTATCAAGTTATCAGTTCCAAATTCCATTTTTCACTTTTGAATTTCAAAATTTCATATTAGCTTAAGGTTTGATAAAAGTTAGCTTTTACTATTTCAGTACCCTATATTAACTAAGCTTAGCTTAATTTAAACTTAATATCATATTAGTGTTAGTTCTAAATCAAAAAGAGAAAAGAAAAAAAAAAAACAGAAAACTAAAAAATCAAATACCTTTGCTTGGACTGTGGAAAGCTTATGGAAGTTGCCTGCAATGGAGGGGCAAAAAGGACTCATACCTAGCTTGTTTACAAGCTAGGAGCTTGTAGCTGCCCAATTGGGAGCCCTCGTTTAGCTAGGGTCTCAAGTGAGTTCAATATTTAAGTTTTTCTTTGAATATTAATTCAGTACTGTAGCATAGCTTATTTCCTGCTTATTTGTGCTTATTCAGTGTTCAATAGTTATAATCTAGCATAAATTCAGTAGTTTGTTTGTTTATTTCCATAGTTGCTTAAAAATTTTAGTTTGACAGTCAAAATTAGTCCACTTAGTAATCTTGGATATTTGTGGTTAAAACCAGTGCACATGTGTTTGATTCAGCTTAACTTAGCTTAAGTTAACTTCTCGAACCAAATTTGTGGTCTAAAACCCGGGATCTCTTTGAAACCTATAAAATCAGTCCTTAAAAGGAGTGTTTGGATCAGTAAAATACTTGGTGTGGTAGTTTATGTGTGGTGTTGTTTTCTGATGATACATGTCCCCTAGGATCATATAAACTCAGAACAACCATAAAAACTTGGCTTCATTTCACCAAAAGTCAAAATCACTTTCATATCCTCACAACTAGTAATCTGTAAGGAATTTTGGTTTCAAACTCATCACATCTGTTCACAAGTTGTTGAGGGTACTCATTTTCAAGTTATTGTAGTCTAAATTAACATAATCAGTCAGGAAATCAAGATCAAAAGTCATCAAAGTCAAAGCTTATTGATTTTTCAAAAGTCAAAATTTATTGTCTGTTGAAAATGGTCGAAGTTTCTTGAGCCTCCACAGTCTTTGATTTAGATTGGAAATCAAAAGTTTTTGTTGTTCTAAGTTGTATTGTTGCTTGTTTCATTATTTCAAAAATAAAATCTCAGTTTAGAGTCCTTTTGCTTATAAATAAGCACTCTCAAAGTTGCCTATTTGCTCAGTCACCTCCCCTGCATCAGGGGTGTGACCTTGGTTTCACAAGCTCACCAAGAGCTTCTCAGAGGGCCTTCGACTTCACACCTTAGCTTTTTAGGAACCTTGTCAACCCATCTCACCATTTTAGTTGCTAATTTGGACTTTAGAAGCTTTTTCCCTAGGCTGCTTATACCCACAAGTTACCCACCCAAAAGTGAGTACACTGAGTACTCAGTTTTAGCATCAACTTTCACAAGCTTGCCCAAAGCTTATTAGTGATCCATAAGCTCTGATTCTTGGCTTATTTTAAAGCCTACCAGACCAGCTTTTAGGCACCACTTTCACTTTGGACCCTTGTGCTTATTTGTGGGCCTCACACAGGCCTTAAGTTGCCCTTTTGGGACTGCAATCCACTTAAGTTGTGGTTTTGGGCTTATTTGCTTATTACAGCTTATTGCTCAGCCCTTTTGCTTGTTTTAGCTTATTTTTGGTTTACTTAAGTTGATTATAGCTCATTGTACCTTCTGTGATCAGTACTTGGCTTATCTCATTTGAAAAATTCACAAAACAAACTAATAAGCCATCTGTTTTGATTAAGGGGGTGCACACAGCTTATTTTTAAGCTACATAAAAAGTTGTTTCACAAAAGTTTCCTATTTTCATCTCATTTTCAGCTGTCAAAAAGAAAAACACCAAAAAAGCAAACATAAAATTAGTGATAGCTTCTATTTAATAGATTCTATCTTTTTCAATTTTCTTTTCAGCTTATTAATAAGCACTTTTCCATTTTTATAATTTTTTTAATTTTATTATACCTTTAAGTATTTAAAATAATTTTCTTAGATTTTTCCTAAACAGTTTACTAATTATTAGAATTAAAAGTAGTTTAATTAATTAAATAAGTAATATTAGTAATTAATTAGTTTTCTTAAATTTTAATTAATAACAGTAGGTTTTTATATTTTTCCTAGGTTTTATAAATTAGTTAAGACTTTTAGAAAATAGATTTTTAATTTCTACTGTTCATTTTCCAATTTTCTTATTTAAATTATTTAAATTAGATTTAAATTAATTAAAAGGTAAATAATTAGTAAAATAGTCTAAAATATTTTTTAGAAGTTTTTTATAATTTTGTAGGATTCCTGTGATGGTTAAGTAGTTTTATAAATTTTTCCATAATTTTCTAAGTCTTTTAAGTATTATTAGTAATTCAAAATAGTTTAATTAGTTTAATTAAGATAATTTGTTTTTAATTAATAAAAAACTCATAAAAAGACAAAAATATTTATTTTTATTTTTTATACTTTCTTAAAGTTCATTTTAAGGTTTAGAAATTATTTTTTCAAATTTTTAGTTTAATTTGTAATCTTAATCATTTTTAGTTAATTTAAATTAGGTTTAAATTACATTTTAAATAGTTTTAATTAATTAAGTAATATTTAAATATTAAAAAAATCATTTTTATAATTTCATTTTTATTTTAAATTTTCTTTTAATTTTAAGTTTTCAAAAGTTCACTTGCACCCCCTGTAGTTTGTAATATGATAAAACTCACTTTTCTGTCTGTTACCTGATTCCAAATTGTGAATTTGTGCATATATCTGTATATCTGTTATTGTGAATATTATATCATTGTGCAAATACCAAAATATCAGTAGCAAAATCAATTCCCAATCATCTTGGCTACTGTCCTCAGTGCCACTCGTTCTCAAAAGCGTTTTCCAAAAACACCATTTCAATCTCGCTGGGACTTAACGACCCGGGGACACACTATACTATCACCGGAGAATTGGAACGGAGCTGTCTTTGACTTATTGACCTTGGTCAATAATATCTGACTGTTTCGGGACCAATCATATATCTTGATCTTTCTGTAAGGGAAAGAAAGTTGGACCAACCTTCAGTTTCTCAATCAAAACAATGTCTTCTTGAGGCTTGTTAGTGTCAACACTAGCAATAACTGGTACATAATTCATTGTTTTGGTAAGAATATCAACATTAAACATCCATTCAGTTCCTTTTCCTTCAACATTAGATGTGTTCTCACTAAATGTGATATGCAAATTCTCCCCCACATGTTTGGTTCTCTTGTTATATACCCTGAAAGCTTTACTATGTACAGAGTAACCAACCAAGTAACCTTCATCAGCTTTCTCTTCAAACTTGCCTAACTGATCCTTAGTATTCAAAATTGTGACAGGACATCCAAATGGCTTGAGAAAATCAATCAATGGTTTCTTCCCATGAAAAAGCTCATATGGAGTTTTGTTGAGAGGCTTCACTACCTTACTCCTGTTCTGCACAAAACATGCAGTGTTTACAGCTTCAGCCCAAAAAGGTATAGGTAGTTTAGAATCAGATAACATTGTTCTTGCAGCCTCAATAAGTGTCTTGTTTCTTCTCTCTCCAACACCATTCTGTTGTGGAGTTCTTGCAACACTATATTGTCGTAGAATTCCTTTTCCCACACAGAATTGATTCATCACACTATTCTTGAACTCAGTACCATTGTCACATCTGATAATTTTAACTTTATGATTGTGCAGATTTTCAACTCTTGTAATGAATTCCTTAAGTATCTCTAGGGTTTCATCTTTTGTGGCTAAGAAGAATACCCAAGTAAATCTGCTAAAGTCATCTGTGACAACTAGGCAATATGACTTCTTGTTCAAACTTTTCACAAAAACAGGCCCAAATAGATCCATGTGAAGTAAATGCAAGGGCTCTGTATTTGTGTTCACTGTCTTAAACTTGAATGAAACTCTGTGTTGTTTACCCTTTTGACAAGCAACACAAGTCTCACAATTTTCAAACGACTTTGTGGGCATGCCTCTCACAAGATTTCCTTTCACCAACTTGTTCATTGTCTTGTAGTTCAGATGCCCAAGTCTTCTATGCCGTAATTTGGACTCATCAATAGTGGCTTTTGCAATCAGACAAGTTAAAGCTCTTTTGGGAACAATGTTCTTAATATGGTCACTGTATATATTGTCATTTCTAGGGACCTTCAATAGCACAAATTTATCATCTGGCAGTTGAAAATCAGGAGAAAGGATCATACATTCAGTGTCTATAAAAAGAACAAAATTCCTTTTGTCACACATTTGTGAGACACTAAAGAGGTTAAACTTAAGTCCTTTCACAAGAAACACCTTCTCAAAGTCCAAATTTCCTGTTCTTAAAGTGCCTCTACCAATAATCTTTCTACCTTGTGGATCATTCCTAAAAGCAACATAACCACCTTCAAAAGCCTCAAACTCTTCAAGTTGAGACTCATCTCCTGTCATATGTCCAGAGCATCCACTATCAACTATAACCATATCTTTAAGATCATCCAGTAGATTACCCTGCACATGAAAGTAGAGAAATTAGTTTCTCTTGGGGACCCAAGCCATTACTGACTTGGATCTGCCTTGTGCATCAACATAGTTAAATTTCTTTAAATCACTTGATGCACTGTTGTTTTTGGAAACATTGTTTGTAACAGTTGATTTTGGTTTCCAAACCCAACAAGCTGAGGCCTTAACAGCATAAAAATGATTTCCAACAACTGTATTTGATAAAACTTTTGGCCAGAAGTAGAAAGTTTTGTACTAGCAGCAGAATGCTGACTAGCAGCAGAGTGCTTACTAGCAGTAGAGCCAGCAACATAACCAGTTGTGGTTTTGAAAGCACCATTTGATTTAGCAACATAAATAGATCTAGTTGCACCAGATCTTAACAACACAGCCCTAGGAATCATGTTTCTGTTAGTATGAGGGTAAGTATTCTTAGTAACATATTTATGATTCACCCTAGAGTATTGATTCCAAACAGGCTTTTTGTGGTCAGGACAACTATTAATCAAATGTTCAAAACTACCACATTTATAACAAGCCTTTTTCTTTAATTGAAACTCACTACCTAATTTGTTAGAAACTAGGTTATTGAAGTTTCTCTGATTTCCCCTAGGCTTATTATAAAAATAATTCAACCTATCTCTAGAAATCTCATTATATTCTACCATTTTCCTAGAGATGCCCTTACCTAACACAGGTCTCACAAACTTCACCAGTTCAATTTTAGGTTCAACTTTTGTAGGAATTTCTTCCTTTTCTACACTTTGTTCTAGTTCAACCTGTTCCTCATCACTATCTGAATGCCAGTCTTCAATAATAGGAGCCTCAGGAAATTTTCTAATCTCAACCTTAGGTGTTTCTAAGACACTTGTACTAGATTCACCTACAGGTTTTTCTATATCTAGCTCACTAATAAAAGACAATTCTTTTCCTGGTGGAGCATAGGCACTCTTAGCAGGAGGAGCAACCTCATTGTAACCTATTCCACTTCCTTTTCTCATCAGTATACTCTCAATAGACTTATTAACCAAATCAGAAGCATATTGTTGTTTATTTACTCTTACTATATGTTTTAGGTTTTCAACTTCTCAAATTAGATTCTCATTCCTAGACTTAAGTTCTTCTACAGTGTCAGCACATGACTTAAAAGAACACACAGATAAATCAGAATCATTTGATACCTCAGAGTCAAATCCATAAGATGATGATGCATAGGCCATAAGTGCAAATTTATGCACTTTAGGCTTGACTTGAGCCACCAAAGAAAAGTTTGGTTCTTCATCAGCCAAATAACTCTAATCATACTCTCCCAACCCATCACAAGATACCAATGCAGTGGTGGTATTCTTTGTTTCTTCAGTGGTCTTCTTTGGAGCTTCAACATTTTTCTTTGGAGCTCTACATTCCCTGGCAAAGTGACCCTTCCTGTTGCAGTTATAGCACTCTATCTTTGACTTATCAAAGCCAACATTTTCTTTAGGCCTGTACTTGATTTCTCTTCCAGTTCTTTTCAAGAATTTTCTTGCCCTTAAGGTCAACATGGCCATTTGCCATTTAAGATCCATTTCTTCAAGATCATCAGGATCAAGTTGATCCAAATCTTGATTAATGACCTGTGACCTTACACTTGTAGTTAGATCAACCAAGAATGCACACAAAGCAATATCACTGGTGGAACTCTTATCATTTGAACTAGCAGCAGATCCATCAGCAGTAGATACTCCATAAGTAGTAGAGTGAGATTCTTTAGACCCTTTATACTTTGAAGATACAAAGGCAAGATTTTGTGTACCAGAAGTAGATGAAGAAGTCAATTCTGGTTCATACACTCTTAAGTTGTTGTAGAGGCTTTCCAACTTCATAGTTTCAAAGTCAGGCTTATTCCTCCAAACAACTGTGTGCATACTCCATTCAGGTGCAAGACTTCTAAGGAACTTGAGGTTTACATCTTCTTGTGGAACCACATAGCCAACAAGCTTTAAATGACTAACAAGTTGATTGAGCCTGTTGTAAGTGCCATTAATCTTTTCTCCACTTTCAGCAGTAAAGTTCTCAAACTGATGCTTCAGCATGTTTTTCCTTGACTTCTTAGTAGCATCATTCCCTCCAAACCTAAACTCAACAGCATCCATCAAGTCTTTTGCAGTCTCACAACCATCAAAGTCCAACTGAAATTCATTAGGTATTCCCATTAAGAGAATACTGTGTGCCTTGATCTCCATCTTCCTCAAAGAATTCTCTTCAGCAGTCTTGATTGGTATCTCTTTTCCATCAGCACCCTTCTTTGGTAAAGAGTCACCGTTGATGATCACATTCCATCTGTTAAAATCAATCATGCGAATGTATTGTCTTATTCTCATCTTCCACAGCTCATATTCTCCAGGGTTGAACATGGGAACCTTTGAAGCAGTCACCATATGTGTGTCATCACCCATCTTCAGCAATTGATTTGGAACGGCAAACGTGCAAGGAACAGTTTCTTCTTGATTACAACTTCTAGATCACAAGCTCTAATACCACTTGTTGATCCCAGTTGAGCAAACGATCTTATATAGAAGTTGACTTGAATTAAACGTTTAAGCTAGAATGAGGAATATAAAAGCTTAACTTAAGAAGAACAATTAACTATCAACACTTCAAAATTATTAATAAGAGCACTCAACAATGCTAGGGTTTTACAACCTTGAATTGTAAGCGAAACTAAAATAATACGTACATTAAACTAACCCTAGGAACCTCCTTTTATAGGCCAAGGAGTCCTACTAGGTTTACAATGCCTTCCTACACAAGATAAGAATATTCTAGACGTATATAATATACACACAATCTATTCTATAATTATCTATTCCATATACGTGTGATGAGGCGAAAAATTAACCATTTTTAGGGGGTCATTTAAGCCCGGAATTGAATTTATTTGATCAAATATTACCCTAAATCGTTCCTTTTGCGATTTTATGTACTTTGGGAGTGAATTCTGGAAAAGGAAGCAATTCGAACATTTTTGGAGCATAAAAGTGAAGAAAACGCCAAAGACTTAATTTTCCATGCTGAGAACAGTACCTGACGGCGTCAAGAGGAAGACCCTGACAGCGTCAGGAGTAAAAGTGGTGATGACCCAGTGCAAACCTGACGGGGTCACAACAAGGGCGTCAAGAGTTAAATTTGTGACGACCTGCATAAGGTGTACACATGACGGCGTCAGACCTAGATCTAGGCAGTCCGAGGAACTATTTGGCGGCGAGATGACGGCGTCAGACATTTGTTCTTGACGCTGTCACCTTCTAAACTCTATATATAGTTTTCTATTTTTCATTCATTAGAGAGAAACTTGTGTGGAGAAACCTAGGGCGGCCGAACTTTGTAAACCCCAGCTCATATTTTACAGTACTTTCAAGGGTTTTCACCCCTTGAATCCTTTCATGTGCTATTAAGATAAGTCTTCTCTTTAATTCAATCAATATGTCTATGTGTTGGTTGATTATATCTTTTACTTGTCTTGATTTCAACATGCTAGGCTAGATCTATCTTGTGTTTGCTTGGATCTAATGAAACCTAGATGTTAATTATGTGTTGATTACTTGTTTATGGTTGTATTGGATGAATGATTTCAATGTTAGGCTTAAGAAAACTGGCAGATCTCCATTGTGTAACATGCTTGAACGTCTTAGGAATCATGAACCGATGTGTACTAGGTTTTATTGGTTGTATTTAATGCATGAGTAAATTCTAATGATCCCATGTTAGGAGCTTCTTAGCCGGCTCGACATAGGAGTGAAGTAGGCACTCATAGAATTGGGGAAGTAAGTACACCACCCCATGAATGGTATTAAGGAATACAATCCGTCATCCACGCAACTATAACAAGTAATTAACGTGTAAAAGATATCTAGGGAGTAGTGAAATCTAAGTAAACACAATTCTCCTACATATTGCTCACAACTTTAGTTAATTTAGTTTTATTTTCATTTCTAGTATTTTATTTTGATTGCATCTTAGTATTGGGTTAGTTGACTAGCAACTAATTCCGCCAAACTCCTTCAAACCCGAGATTTTTACTTGCTTTCTAAAAAATATAAAAATACAAAAAGAATCATCCCTCATCTCTAGACCTAGTCTTTAGGTTTTCTAATCCTAGCGACACTATTCCTAGCTGAACGATCAATCCCCCGGTACTCGTCATTATACTATACAACATCGATCAGGTACACTGCCTGGTGGGGGTTGTAAGCTTCTCGAGATCCCTCGAGAGGTAAAGCCTGGTGCAATCCCTACGCATCAAGTTTTTGGCGCCGCAGCCCGGGGAATAGTTATTGTCTAGGTTAGAATCTCTTTTCATTAGGTCTACTTGCTAGATTCCTTTCTAGCAAGATTTAATTTTTATTTTTAGGTTTTCTTTAGTCTATCTTCTTCTTTGTGCCTTTGTTTGTAAAACCATTTTCATTTGTCTCCATGGCGGATGAAATTCCATTTAGATCATTAACAAATGAGGAACAATTAGTTTACTCGGATAGATTTGCTCCAATGAATTTTTAAGTGATCTTAGATATATACAAGAGGAGATGGGTGTAAAGTTTGATAGGTTTGATGAGTTATGCGCATGTGTGGCCTATATTAAACAATCATTGTTAGGATCAATTCCTTTTAGTAAGACCCTTTGGAAAAAATTTGAGGAAATCCTCCTAACCGTGAACCATGAGTTCAATGAATTGATGGGTTTGTATACATCACAACTTGAGGAAACAATTAAGGAGGATTTAGCCAAACATGATCATATTGAGCAAAAAGATGAATCCTTTAGGCAAATTGAACATTGTAATCAAGTTATTGAGGAAAGTTCTTATAAATCAGACTTGGAACTTAAAATGGCTAGAGAAGGATTTGAGATACTTAGGAACATGTTTAGGTTAGATTCTACTAAAACACGTGATGAGGATATAGGTGATGTTGAGATAAGGAATGATGAGGTAAATAACACAAACCTACAAAGTACCCCACAACTCCCACCATCAGTTGAGGAATATACACCACCCGTGACTTACCCGGAAGAAGTAGAAGAGACTATAGGAGCTCCAACAGAGGTAGATCCCTTGTACCAAACACCACTAGAGGATATAGGTTTGAATACTTTTAGTGATGACCTTTCTTTTAGTTCTAAGGAAGTTCCCAGTTTTGATGAACCGGAGCCTCAACCAAAACCGTTACCTAATCTTCCATCCTTGGATGAAAATTTAGGAATTGAAATAGGTTTTGATCCACCCATCAAACCATATAGTCCGGGTAGTCTTAGGATAAAGGTAGTGGATTCTAAGCCTTGTAGAGAGGAAGCCAATATAGGAGTGGAAAATGACCTTACATGCTTACATCACCCATTCATGATCTATAACAAGAAACATTATGGGTTTAAACCGGGTTTATTAGGTAAAGATGGATCCCCAACTAGTAGTCTCTTGAAGTTGATAGAAAATGATCCCTTTTTAGGAGAAAATCTTAATCCACCCATTAACCCGATTGAATTTGGTAAGGTTATGATGATAGCACACCCCTTTGAGCAAATAATTCATCCACCACTCTTTCCTCACGAGGCATATTTCCACCCTAAGGGTGTGTATTGCTACTTCCACCCGCACTTAATTCAAAGTGTAGGGAAAACCTCCCCTATTTCCGTTAAATAAGGGTAGAGTCAGGCTCGTGACTCGAACAAAAACAAGCGCTTATTGGGAGGCAACCCAAGCTTTATTTATTTATTTGTTTGTTTGTTTGTTTTGACTTTATTTGTTTCCGTATGCATGTTTTATTTTTATTGTTGGTAGATCATGTTTCAAAACTAAAAAGTGGAAATACTTTACTTTGTTGTTTGGCCTAGTCTTAACTTCACCCAAAGGTATTTTTGCAAAAGATAAGTGTAAGGGGAAACCCCAAATATGTTTTTAAGAAACAAAACCGATCATGATTCTCCACAATATTAAGTGAACATGTATATTCGTATTTGTTAGAGTCAAATGCTTGTATAGAGTCATAATGAAGTTTTGCAGGATTTTCCAGGACGTAGGACCAAGTTTTTCCAGAAATTTTCCGGAAACTTAACATAAGAATTTCTGCAGGTCACTTCTGACGGCGTCACGAGTTTACTCTTGACGGCGTCACGTGTAAAAATCTGGAAATTTTACCAGTTTTGTTTTTCTAAAGGAGTCTTAAAGTTTTTGTTGAATTATTAGTTTTATAATCTCCAGGAAATCTGCAAACATCATTCCACAAGCATTATATCTTACTTTGTTTTCTAGGTTTTATTAGTATATGTAGATTGCCGCCGATTTTATGCGAGGTTGCCTTGTCTGCTTTCTCAGGATTTACAGGTTATGTATGACAAGAAGATGATTATTTTTCTGGAAGGGAAGCTTTGATTGTTCATTTTCCTGGAGGAAGATCTAACCTGGCCACCTTATTATCCATACCGAGCGAATCAGGGGAGTATTTGATTTCATTTGTTTTACTTATTTCACTTTTACATTCTTTACTTGAACATTGGGGACAATGTTCATCCTAAGTGTAAGGGGAGGGTAAAATGATGATACCTTACAAATACACTTTCGCTTGAGTTTGTTTGTTTGATAGTAGATGTGTAATAAAACTATGAGAAATACTTGTTAGTGCAATTTTAGCGCCAAATTTAAAATTTTTTACAACATTTAGGAGTGAAACTTTAGCCATAGTAAGCGTCTCATGGATAGGAGATTGTATGACTAGCACAAAACCGTACTATTCAGAAAAATTTTCCACCCAAATATGTGAGGTTCGCCTTTAGATTTTATAGGAAAAGCATTTATTATTAGTGCTTATGAGTGTACCGGTAGCATTTAGATTCTAGAACTTGCGTTAGTGATGCATCCCGAGACCGCTAGTGAGACTACATTCGTGTAGTAGGATTTACTACATGATAAGAGGCATTAGGATCACCCTTGTGTTAAACCCGTATCATAATTACTTGACCATTTAAATCATATTACTTGGCTAGTTAAGTTAATTAATTTTTCCCACACCATTAGCATTGTACTCATTTTCAGTACACGAAACCCCTAGTACACCCCTCCGAGCCTATCTTTTCGTTTCTAACTTTAAGCATCTTACTTAAAGGAAGAATTTGTTACACCCCACTTAAATGTACACCCAAATCGCCTTAGCCTTCCGTGTATGCACTCATCTTTAGTGCATTATTGTTATTTGTTAAACCCTAAGTTAATTATCTAATTGATTACATGGTTGCTAAGTCGAGTCATATCCTTGTACATATTGTTTTGGGACGATTGGGACTCATGGGTAAAATACTTATTTTATGGAGTAATGGGGAAGAACATCATATTATTACCCCCATATGTGCGTTAATCTTAAAAGTACTCCAAGTGTTTTGATTTTCTTAATTCGAGTCATTAGATTAGTTTATTGTAAAGTATATAAAAATTCAAGTGTAAGGGGAATTTTCATTCCCTATGATGTATTATTTTGGATGGTAGGGTAAGAGTGTATGCAAAAAAAAAAAAAAAAAAAAAAAAAAAAAAAAAAAAAAAAAAAAATCGAAAAAAAATAGAAAAAGAAAAGAGAAAAAACATACGGACTACCATCCCGTTTCATTCTATGTTTATTTTATGTTTTTGTTATTTTTCATTTATTAGCTTAATTCGAGTCTAGTCTTGGCTTAGCAATGCCATATTGTACATGTAATTAACCAAGATTGTTAACTCGCCACCAGTAAAGACTGCCTATATCCAACAAAACCGTGTATTCCATATCCCTACACCTAATGTTACAACTCTTTAAAGACCTCTTTGATAGTTTATCCTAGGTGCTTACGCCATGTGGTGGAGGTTTGATCCTTTCCCAAGCCTATGGTAATCTATTTTGCTATGACAGGTTGTGAGAGATATTTTCCATTTCCATATTGTGATATTACTTTATTACACCCAAGAGATGTGAGTATCTAAACACTATTTGTGAGGTGCTAGTATATGACCTCCGTGCTTGTCTTTGGTCTTTAGTGGAATGATTATTTGTTATAATTACTTTTATATTAGTGTTAAATGACCCCTAACTTGTATTTTGATTAGAATAAAGGCGCATTTGCTTGAGGACAAACAAATCTCAAGTGTAAGGGTATATGATGAGGCGAAAAATGAACCACTTTTAGGGGGTCATTTAAGCCCGGAATTGAATTTATTTGATCAAATATTACCCTAAATCGTTCCTTTTGTGATTTTAGGTACTTTGGGAGTGAATTCTGGAAAAGGAAGCAATTCGGACGTTTTTGGAGCATAAAAGTGAAGAAAACGCCAAAGACTTAATTTTCCATGCTGAGAACAGTACCTGACGGCGTCAAGAGGAAGACCCTGACGGCGTCAGGAGTAAAAGTGGTGATGACCCAGTGCAAACCTGACGGCGTCACAACAAGGGCGTCAAGAGTTAAATTTGTGACGGCCTGCATAAGGTGTACACATGACGGCGTCAGACCCAGATCTAGGCAGTCCGAGGAACTATTTGGCGGCGAGATGACGGCGTCAGACATTTGTTCTTGACGCCGTCACCTTCTAAACTCTATATATAGTTTTCTATTTTTCATTCAATAGAGAGGAACTTGTGTGGAGAAACCTAGGGCCGAACTTTGTAAACCCTAGCTCACATTTTAAAGTACTTTCAAGGGTTTTCACCCCTTGAATCCTTTCATGTGCTATTAAGATAAGTCTTCTCTTTAATTCAATCAATATGTCTATGTGTTGGTTGATTATATCTTTTACTTGTCTTGATTTCAACATGCTAGGCTAGATCTATCTTGTGTTTGCTTGGATCTAATGAAACCTAGATGTTAATTATGTGTTGATTACTTGTTTATGGTTGTATTGGATGAATGATTTCAATGTTAGGCTTAAGAAAACTGGCAGATCTCCATTGTGTAACATGCTTGAACGTCTTAGGAAACATGAACCGATGTGTACTAGGTTTTATTGGTTGTATTTAATGCATGAGTAAATTCTAATGATCCCATGTTAGGATCCTCTTAGCCGGCTCGACATAGGAGTGAAGTACGCACTCATAGGATTGGGGAAGTAAGTACGTCACCCCATGAATGGTATTAAGGAATACAATCCGTCATCCACGCAACTATAACAAGTAATTAACGTGTAAAAGATATCTAGGGAGTAGTGAAATCCAAGTAAACACAATTCTCCCACATATTGCTCACAACTTTAGTTAATTTAGTTTTATTTTCATTTCTAGTATTTTATTTTGATTGCATCTTAGTATTGGGTTAGTTGACTAGCAACTAATTCCGCCAAACTCCTTCAAACCCGAGATTTTTACTTGCTTTCTAAAAAATATAGAAATACAAAAAGAATCATCCCTCATCTCTAGACCTAGTCTTTAGGTTTTCTAATCCTAGCGACACTATTCCTAGCTGAACGATCAATCCCCCGGTACTTGTCATTATACTATACTACATCGATCAGGTACACTACCTGGTGGGGGTTGTAAGCTTCTCGAGATCCCTCGAGAGGTAAAGCCTGGTGCAATCCCTACGCATCAACATGTTTATCACTTTAGCAGTAGATTCCTCTAGCAGCGTTTTCCCATAGCAGCACTTTGACAGTAGCAGAATCATTTAACCTTAGCAGCATTCTCACCTCAACAGCAGTTTCACTCAGCAGCAGAATCCAAAACCCAACAAGATCCATCCAGTCTATCAAAGGTTTCTTTTAACTCAGTACAAACATCAGAGGCCTTTTTTGAGAAAATTTGCCCTAGAAACAATTCCTCAAATATAGAATTTAAGATCCAACCTAAAACAATAGTATTAGATTTCCTACAAGAACCATCAATGAAACCAGTTTTATTCTTACCCTCAAGAGCTAACAGCATAGCACAAGACCACACATTATAATTTTCGGTTCCTTTCAGTTTAAGTGAAACAATAGTTAATGTAGCAGAATCATTTGGATGTAAATGCAAGGGGTTACTAATGTCCAATTGACTAATCAAAGTAACAGGCTCACCACCCTCATACTCATCATCCGTATGACCATGAACAGACATAGAGAACAACTACAAACAACAAACACCCAAGAAAAGGAAAAAAAAGTAGTTCCTAGGCTTTCCTTGCCACTAAAGTGGTACTTCAAGGGCGCGCACAAGCACAAAATAAAACAGTAAAGTAAAAATTATTAAGTCAGATAAACAACTTCAACACTTCAACCACAAATAAAATCAACTTCCAATAACCTCAAAACCTACTCCCCGTCAATCTAAACAAGAAATAAAGACAGAATAAAGAAGATAAAGAAAGGAGAGGTGTTACAGTGCTCTGAGGAGAAAATATCCAGCGGAATACCAAACTGACTACACCCTATATTCACTTAGTCTAGGGATATAGCAGATTCACAAACCAGGACCAAGATAGAACGAAACCACCAAACCCTATTTTTTTTTTAAATTAGGGCAAACACAAATAACCACCTCCACTAGATGAATCAGCACCAGATATGTTGATAAAGAACACTTAATTATCACAAGAAGTCTTTTAAATAACAAAACCCCTAAATAGTACCAAACCTTAATTTTCTCAAAAATTAGGCATTTTACAAAGAACTTATAAATTTGATCAACCACTAATTGAATCCTTCAATTAACAATGTTTACTTTAATTATAATAATCAATTTTGAAAAAAAAAAAAAAAAAAAAAAAAAAAAAAAAAAAAAAAAACCCAAATTTTATGAAACCCCCAAAGATTTTGAATCGATAATCATAGCAAGTTTTGTGTAACTTGTCTCTGATACCATGTAAGAAAACACAATTTAATAAGAAAGAAAAAGTTTTAATATTAATCTCAAAGCTTAAGTACACAACCCATCTCAATCAGCTTACAATCAATAACTAGAACAAGACTTGATCTCAATCAAGTATTTAGGAAAACAATAGAATATAGAAGTTAAGATGATCAGCCGAAATCAAAAGATGCCCCCAACACCCTCACGAGAGGGAATATATAACTGAGAAAAAGAGAGAGAGTTGAACGTTGTAAGTGCGCAAAGAGAACGTTGAAACAAAAGCTTATATACTCCTTTCACCAATCAGTATCCAACAATACACTTTAGGTCCATCAACTTCTCAATACTTCACAAAGAACCTCTCAAAGAAAACTACTAAACAACCTGAAAAAAAATGACAAAGTAAGTCCATGAAGATATTCAAGGCTAAGATTACCTTTTTAACAGTTATGACATGACCTGATATAAATCGGGTTGCCTTTTTTTAAAAATTCATTTACCTTCTATTATTTAATCTTTTCTCCTTTTTACGCTCTTCATTCCTAACATATTCACGGGTCATAGAGGGGGGTTTTTCCCTGTTCACGAGCCAGATGGCACTTCAGGTGGACTGCAAAACCTAATGACTGCCCTAAGTGAAATTAAGTAATGGCCATATTGCCTCTATAGATTTCCACTTACAAAGTACCATTTTTAATCTTTATAAGTAACCCCCTTTCTGCAGGGTTGAGAACATATCCTTGAATGCTACTAAATCTCATCCAGACATCAAGGAGGAGGAAGTTGGAGTACTTCTTTTAAGTTTCTAAGGCCCAGACATGATTAATTTATGTTCAGCCCTTTTTGTAAAGTCTATTTTTCAGACCCTGTATCTTCGTTATAAGTAGTGCCATTTCTATATGAGTGTAGTCTAACTTATTTCATCTTCCTAATGTACGTATAATGTTGAAATTGTTAGATGATTGAAAACCCCGTAGGTATATCTTTATTATTGACCATTATTTATAATGGCGAAACCCTAGGTGTATTTTTATTATGGCAGGATATCACTCGAGGTTGTTTTGCTCCTACGACAACCCTACTTAGCAATGGTGGAGCTATTAAGGGACCGGGAAGGGTCCCGGCCCCTAGGCCTAAGCCCGTTAGTGTATTTTTTTGCGATTCATTTGTTAAAAGTTTATTTTTTCTATCTCGGTCCTCCCATCTAATTTTGGCCCTCCCAAGTAATTTTTTCTAGCTCCGTCATTGCTACTTAGCAAAACTCACCTCTTCTCTTAGGGCATCAAAAAGTAAAGAAGCGCATGGCTATTGCTTCAAATCTTCAATTAGGGGGTGGTTCACCACTATGAAAAATAACAGATCAGCAATAGGTACAATATGACATTTTGAACATCTTGGTTGTTGAAATTGTTCAAGAATGTGAGAACCTGAAACAAAAAATAACTGAAAAGAATGTGTACTCACACAACTAAACATACATTAATACATGTAAATACACTAATTGTGAGGTAATAATCACCTGCATGTTTGCAACCGTATCTCATGCTTTCTTGATGAATCACCAAAGTTTCGGCTACTCTTGTCAATCTATTGTGACAATGTCTGCAGTTTAACTATCATTTAATTATGTACAATATCAACATACAAAGCATATTCAGATTGATATACATTTTGTTCGTGATTTGGTTGCTTGTTAGATTTGGGTACTTCTTTTCCCCTTTTGTTATGTGTTAGTAGCAATACTTAAGAGGGTTATATGTTACTTAGACAATAATAAGGGGATCAATTGTATTTAGTTTAAATAAAGTTTAGGATTGTACTTAGATTAGGAAACTAGTTACTTGGCTTGCAAGCTAAGGTTTCTACCCCCTCATCTCTATAAATAGAGATGAGGGGGGATGCTAGTTATTCATTCTTCTTCCTCAATTGTAAAAGCTTTATTGTTATTAATAAAGGGTTCGTTGAGGGTATATCGTGTGCATATTCTTGTCAAGTCTTTATAGTCTCTCGTGTTGCTACGTGTGCTCGATACAACTCGCGATCTAGTATTCCGCGATCGAATTTCGGATTGTTGTTGAGGTATTGTCCAACAAGTCGTATCAAGAGCCGCGGTTATTGTGGTTATCAAAGTTCGAGTGCTAGATTGAGTTTCGAGGTTCGGTTTTGTGTTCCGTCGTTTGTAGCGGAGGTGACGAGAGGTAGAAGAAGATACATAGGGACGTGGGGTTTATAATAAGGAAAAGAAAAGAGTAAAAAGTAATCTCTGATTGGTTTATGTTTTTGTTTTTTCTTTGCATACCCATGTGAATAAAAAGGTTGCAAGATTACATTTGTTTTTTTTTCGGGTTTCATTAAGTCAAAAGTTTCAATTCTTAATATTTAAAGGTCGACTTTGTTTCTTGAGGTTATAAAACTCGATTAAAAGTGAAGGTTTTTTTTGTTCTTGTTGCGGGATTTTTTTTTCTTCTTGTGGTTCAAGTATCGATCGTGGTTAGCTTGGGTTTCAAGTTTACGATCAGGTTTGCTTGTTCGAAATCGAGGGTTTAGGATTATTCTAATTAATTCGATTTGCAAGAAGGGTTTATAGCAACAAAGGGAATATTGCACACGGCTTGTGAGGCTTGTCGGTAAAGTTGGTTAATAAACAACTTGACAAGGTTTTTAGCAAGGTATAAGAAGAATGGCTAGTACTATAACTAGGTTTGACATCGAAAAATTCGATGGGAAGAATGACTTCGGGTTATGGCAAATAAAGATGCGTGCTTTAATGGTACAGCTCGGATATGATGCTGCATTAGAGACATTACCCGAGGACATGAAAGCAGGTGAAAAGGCTGCTTTGATGAAGAAGGCATACAGTACCTTGATTCTATGCTTGGGAGACCGGGTTTTACGGGAAGTTACCAAGGAAACAACTGCTGCAGGAATTTGGGCTAAGTTGACTAGTCTTTATATGACTAAGTCCTTAGCAAACAGACTGTATCTAAAGAAGAATCTGTACACTTTCTATATGAGTCCAGGTACGAAACTGTGTGATCATATAGATGAGTTTAATAAGTTGATACTTGATTTGGCGAATATTGATATCGAGATTGAGGCTGAGGATCAGGCACTTATGTTACTTACGTCATTGCCATCGTCTTATGAAAACTTTGTGGAGACATTGTTATATGGGAGGGAATCCTTGACAATGGAGGATGTTCTGGCGACTCTGAATTCAAGAGAGTTGAAGAAAAGAACTGAAGGCACAAAGGAAGAAACTGGTGATGGGTTATATGTAAGGGGAGGGTCAGATCATTCAAGGAAAGCTCATTCTGGTGGAAGTTCGCGGTTTAAGTCAAGGGGTGGAACTAGTAAACTCAAGTGCTTCATATGTCATTCAGAGGATCATCTGAAGAGAGATTGTCCAAAGAAGAAGCCAAGTGGGTTCGTCAAGAAGGGTAAGCATGATCAGGATTCTGATTCTTCTGATGACGACCGTAACGCCTACTTTGGAAAAGCCTTGGTGGTAGTCGGGAATGATGAGATGACTGAATTGGTAATGGATTCAGGTGGATCTTATCATATGACACCTAGAAGGGAGTTCTTGTATGACTTCAAGGATATTGATGGTGGCTCGGTTCAGTTAGGTGATAACAGAACATGCACTATCAGAGGGACAAGAAAAGTGAAGATACAGTTGCATGATGGTTCAAGCTTTATACCGGAAAATGTCAGGTATGTTCCAGGGTTAAGAAAAAGCTTGATTTCATTGGGTACTCTTGAAAAAGAGGGTTATACTGTGAAGATGCAGACGGGTAGAGTCAAGGTGATCAAAGGTTGTCGGGTTATGATGACTGGGATCAGGAAAGAGAACTGTGTGTATACTCTTGAAGCAAAAGTGATGACTTTTGGTGTACATAAACAAGTTGGGTTCAAACAACTTGGTTATAAACAAGTTGGTCTCAAACAACTTGGTCATAAACAAGTTGGGTTCAAACAACTTGGTCATGGAGTACAGGTTGATGAACGTGTTTGGTTTGAGGTGGAACTGCAGGGAGCTCAAGGGAATCGTGAAGCTGAGGTTGTTCAGGTTAGTAACGACGATGCTGCAGTGGCTCAAAGAAAGTTGGAGGACAAGCAACTTGAAGAAAAGACAAACACAGACTACTTAGTAAATGTGCAGGAAAAGGTACACCTTGGTATAAAGGTGGGGGCAGACATTATGGTAATCGGAGTACTTGGTCAAGAGGGTGCAGAGGGTAATGCTGCTGAAAAGAAGAAAGTGAAGGAGTCTAAGAAAGCTAAACTCAGGAATTTACTAAAGTACAAGGCGGTCCCCGGTTCGAGGTTCCAGCGTTGGTTGAAGATGCTGAGTATCGTTAATGCCTAAGTATTACTCCTAAGGTGGAAATTTTTATGTGTTACTACTGTGTTAGTAGCAATACTTAGGAGTGTTATATGTTACTTAGACAATAATAAGGGGATTAATTGTATTTAGTTTAAATAAAGTTTAGGATTGTACTTAGATTAGGAAACTAGTTACTTGACTTGCAAGCTAAGGTTTCTACCCCCTCATCTCTATAAATAGAGATGAGGGGATGCTAGTTATTCATTCTTCTTCATCAATTGTAAAAGCTTTATTGTTATTAATAAAGGGTTCGTTGATGGTATATCATGTGCATATTCTTGTCAAGTCTTTATAGTCTCTTGTGTTGCTACGTGTGCTCGATACAACTCGTGATCTAGTATTCCGCGATCGAATTTCGGATTGTTGTTGAGGTATTGTCCAACACCTTTCGTTATCAATATGCTGACATCTTCACTAAAGGCTTGCCTACTGTGTTATTTGATAAGTTCAGTTTTAGTTTGAGTGTTTGTTCCTCTCCGGCTCTAACTGCGGGGAGCTGTTATATATTACTAGACGAGTACCCGTGCATAGCAACGTGATTTTATAGCGATAAATAGTTTATTGATAAAAAAAGTTTATAGGTTATAAACGAAAATTAATGTTTTGAAACCCGGTTCGACCCGGGTGGATCAACCGGTTGAACCGTTCTGGTCGAAAAATAAGTGGATTTAAACCGGGTCAACTTGCTAGGTTGGGTCGAAAACGGGTCAAATTAAACCGGGTCAATCCGCCGGGTTTGAAGCGTCCCGAGTCAACCCGGTTAGTGTTTTAATTGGTTGTATTTAATTTGGTAGATATGTTTTTTAATTAGTTGTACAATGTGAATAAATCATTGTACTTTTAAGTAAAGGATAATGTTTTGAAACCCGGTTCGACCCGGGTGGTTCAACCGGTTGAACCGTTCCGGTCAAAAAATGGGTCGATTTAAACCGGGTCAACTTGCTAGGTTGGGTCGAAAACGGGTCAAATTAAACCGGGTCAATCCGCCGGGTTTGAAGCATCCCGGGTCAACCCGGTTTGTGTTTTAATTGGTTGTATTTAATTTGATAGATATGTTTTTAATTGATTGTACAATGTGAATAAATCATTGTACTTTTAAGTAATGGATAATGTTTTGAAAACCGGTTCGACCCGGGTAGTTCAACCGGTTGAACCGCTCCTGTCGAAAAATGGGTCGATTTAAACCGGGTCAACTTGCTAGGTTAGGTCGAAGACGGGTCAAATTACCGGGTCAACCCGGTTTGTGTTTTAATTGATTATATTTAATTTGATATATATGTTTTTAATTTGTTGTACAATGTGAATAAATTATTGTACTTTTAAATAATTTGGTGTTTTAATTAGAGTATTAATTACATTAATTTTCTCTCACATTTGACTTTCAATACTCAACTTTCAAGACTCAACTTTTTAAGTTTGATCATTTTTTCATTATAGATAACTAGACGAGTACCCGTGCATAACAACGGGATTTTATAGCGACAAATAGTTTATTGATAAAAAAAAAAAGTTTATAGGTTATAAACGAAAAATAATGTTTTGAAACCCGATTCGACCCGGGTGGTTCAACCGGTTGAACCGTTCCGGTCAAAAAACAGGTCGATTTAAACCGGGTCAACTTGCTAGGTTTGGTCGAAAACGGGTCAAATTAAACCGGGTCAATCCGCCGGGTTTGAAGCGTCCCTGGTCAACACGGTTTGTGTTTTAATTGGTTGCATTTAATTTGGTAGATATGTTTTTTAATTGGTTGTAGAATATGAATAAATCATTGTACTTTTAAGTAAAGGATAATGTTTTGAAACCCGGTTCGACCCGGGTGGTTCAACCGGTTGAACCGTTCCGGTCGAAAAATGGGTCGATGTAAACCGGGTCAACTTGCTAGGTTGGGTCGAAAACGGGTCAATCCGCCGGGTTTGAAGCATCCCGGGTCAACCCGGTTTGTGTTTTAATTGGTTGTATTTAATTTGATATATATGTTTTTAATTGATTGTACAATGTGAATAAATCATTGTACTTTTAAGTAATGGATAATGTTTTGAAACCCGGTTCGACCCGGGTAGTTCAACCGCTTGAACCGCTCCGGTCGAAAAATGGGTCGATTTAAACCGGGTCAACTTGCTAGGTTGGGTCGAAGACGGGTCAAATTATCGGGTCAACCCGGTTTGTGTTTTAATTTATTGTATTTAATTTGATATATATGTTTTTAATTTGTTGTAAAATGTGAATAAATTATTGTACTTTTAAGTAATGGAGTGTTTTAATTAGAGTATTAATTACATTAATTTTCTCACACATTTGACTTTCAATACTCAACTTTTTAAGTTTGACTATTTTTTCATTATAAATAATATAGATATAGATTAGTGTAGGCCCATTATCATGTTATTGGAAAGCCCAAGGTTGTCAGGATCGCGATCCTGATCGTAGGATCGTACGATCCTACGATCCTACATATAAAAAACGAGCAGGATCGTAGTAGGATCTTAATTCTATCAGGATCGGTATAGGATCGTAGGATCGCACGCAGGATCGTAGGATCGTAAACGATCCGATCCTAATAAAAGCCCATGTTTTTATCTAAGAGGAGCAAGATCGTTGTAGGATCGTAGGATTGCACACAGGATCGTAGGATCGTGAACGATCCGATCCTACTAGAAGCTCATGTTTCTTATTGTTTTTTCTTTTATCATTCATTTAAATTCATTTATCATATAAAATATTCTATAAAAGTATAAAACTACAACTCTTACACAATAATATATACATTTTCATAGGATCTTACGATCCCGATCCGATCCTACGATCCCGATCTTGTAAAGCCGAAAACGATCCTAGGTAGGATCCCGATCCTGACAACCTTGGGAAAGCCTATCCCACGTAATTCACATTTCACCCAATAAATATCTTTCATCTCGTGTAGCTGATTAAAAAAAGAAAAAAGAAACAAAAATTAGTTTTTCACTGTGGCACACTCCAAGTTTTAACATAGCTAGAACTCTTACGTTGTAGTCATTCATAATGAAGAAGAAACAAAGGCTTCGACCTACTCAAATCATGGTACTTATTTATTATCGAATTTCGTTTCTTTCTTTTAACTGGTTTTACCTAGTCATTTTGTTTTCCATTTTCAGTAATTGTTTCCTTCAAAGTTTAGGTCATTCAAGTCTTAAACATACTAGCAAGTCCCCGCACGACGCAGCTGCGGGTACCCTGTAATTTAAATTTTTCGGCTAATAATTTATTTTATTTGTACATTAATTAGTTTTTTATGGCAAAAGTTTGATGAAATTTTGATTAGTTTGTATTATTTTATTTATTATTTATTATTATTTTTTTAGTAGTTTGCTTGGTTTGTACAATATGTGAACATATTTTAGTTTATTATGTTCTTTTTGACAATAAATTTATGGATATCAAAAATTTCGTTTAGCTCGTGTCCGTTCGGGCTCGAGCCCGTTCAAGGTTGTAAATATCGCTCAGCGGTACCGTGGCGGTCGACCCCCGAAATCCGTCATATCGGTCTTGGCGGCACCATGGCGGTGACCATAAATTATAAAGGAATATAAAAAAAAAACCCTAGATCTAGGCTAGATCTGAAGTTAATATGAAAAAAAAAACCCTAGATTTGAAGTTAAACGGTGTTGACCGGCGTGAATCTTAAAAAAAATATATATATATATCTGAAGTTGACCGGCATTGACCGTCGTTGACCGACCGCCGCCAAGGCCGATTTTTGACCGATTTTGACCGCCAAGCTCCGATTTTGATCAAAAACGCCAAGTTAGACCGATATAGGAAATATCGTGGCGGTGAACCACCGAAATCCGCCATGGCGCCACCATATCAATGGCCGAATTTTACAACACTGAGCCCGGTTTTACCCGTGCCCGTTCGGGCTCGAGCCCATTTGGCCCATTGCCTGTTCGGGCTTGAATATTTGTATAATATGCTTTATTATTTGTATTAGTGACATTTAATGCAGGAATTGTATTTAAGTTGGTTGTACAATATGTTTGATTATTTGTATTTCTTATGTAAGGGGTGTTTAATAAGTGCGTTAATTGTATTTATTGACGAGTTAATTAATTGTATTTAATGTACATAATGATTTATTTATTATATTTAATGTTAGTATTAATTGTATGTTAGAATTAAATATGAAGGGAATTTCTATAAGTAGCATTGGTTGTTGTACTTATAACTTTAGAAGTTGTAAGGCTTAATTTTAAGTATTCTAATAATAGTAGGCATTTATGCTTTATAATATAGTATGATAATATAACATCCGTTAACCCCAGCTTGATTTCCATCTGCGATAAATTTTAGAGGGTGTTTGGGAGCTTTACAAGGAGAGGTGTACATTTTTGAATATTACTCGTATCTAAATTGCTATTTTGCACTAATATGCTGTTGTTGAATATTAATATAGACGTGTACTTTTTCAACAACTCCGTTATTGGGTACACCTATCATAACGTAACATTTGAAAAAGTATATGCCTATTGTATAATGTAACATTTCAAAAATTCTATTGTATAACTTTTAACTTTTACTTTTAATTTTTATAAAAGTTATTATAATACTCGATTTTCTTTTTGAAATTTGAATCAAAATTATCTGCTAAATATGATGAATTTTATGTGCATACAAGAAAATGTTTTGCATTTACAGAAAAACAGGTTTGGGACTTTAGATTATATGATGCTTCTAGGTAAGCAGAAAAGCACAAATATTAATCAATGCAAAACACAACCTCATAGTGAAAATCATCTTTATGAAGATTCGCATTTATGAGTGAATTGTCAAGAATAAGTTTTCCACTACATGTTACTTGGGGGGAGAGGGTGAGTATTTGTCTCCGTAGTAGAAGTTAGATGTACGTAGCCTAATATGGGTATCCTGTAAAACATTTTTGACCCCTTTCGCATGTCACTTTCAAATGTCTACAGTGAATGTGAGTTGCCAATAATATAACACAGCATACATGCGGTGTGTGTTTTGAGGACTATGAAAATCAACGACTTATAATAAAGGAACTATGAAATTTCACTTAGACAAATTCAATTAAAGTTATGATACCTTTCAGTGATGGAGAAAACAGTGGATGCCCAACATTAGCAAATTTAATATTTTTTTATACATATCTTGGTGATATACCCGTCTATTATTGTCATAGATTATTATTGATGACCTGCATTTTGTAAAGGAGCACCCTGGAGTATCAGTACAGAAAGATTTCCTCAGCCAAATGACAGATGATATTCTTGTGATGATACTATCGCTTTTGCCTATGAAGGAAGCGGTGGTTACCAGCATTCTCTCCACAAGATGGAGGTTCTTGTGGTGTAATTTAATCCAATTGAACTTTGATGGAACTAAAACTTGCATGCCTTTTGATCAAAAACGTTGTGCTGTAGAGCGTGATAAGTATATCAACCAGGTGAACAGTGTCATTAAAACTTACAACAACCAAAAAGTTCAAGATTTTCGGATTTGTTTTGATTTGGATTACAACTATAGCAAATGTATTAATAATTGGCTCCGGTTTGCGGCAGATAAGAAAGTTGAGATGCTTGAACTAAATTTAAAGAAACATAACAGTATTTTTCATTCTCGTCCTAGATTATTGCCATCATTTGATATTATACTTGGGAAGATGGTGTGTTTAAATAAGCTAATCTTGAAGGGTGTCGATGTGCGTCAAGAAATTTTGCTTGAAGTGTTAGCAACCTCCCCCAATCTTGAAACGCTATCTGTTCATTATTCTGATCACTTGACCCGTATTGATGTTGGTGGACAGTATCTTAAGTTAAAACACTTTGAAGTAGTGCAATGTGGTTCAGTTAAATCCATTCAACTATATGATTTTGGCCTTGAGTCATTCACTTACAAGGGTCAGGCTATCAAACTACGTTTCACTGATCTTCCAAAGCTTAAGGAGCTTGAAATTAATGAAAAACATGCACTGTTGGAAAATAATGTGTTGGGTCAGATCTCATCTGGTGCTTTGTATCTTCAGGTTCTTTGCTTAGAATTATCTGGTTTAAAGGTTAGTAGTTCATCTCAACTGTGCTGATATAAGATCTTTAAGGTGAAGACTGTGAGTGTATTTCTTGTGTTTGCAGGAAAATTTCAAGCTTGATTCCGTTCCTGAACTACCAAATGTCAAGATCTTGAGGCTTACAATTGGAGCTTCTGAGATGGATAGTCTCTTAGAATTTGCTTCCATAGCAAATGCATGTCCGCATTTAGAGACTTTTACAGTTGAGGTACTTATGCTTTGTCCAATTAATGGGTTGATTATACAAGTGTTAAATATGATATGGCATTTACAAATTTATCGTGCAAAGTTTTGTACAATTAATGGTCTGAGTAAAAAGATCCACAAGATATATGACTTTAAAATTTAGAGGTGGCAATTATGTTGGGTTCGGGCTGGCTCGGTTGGGGTATCACTAAATCGGAAGTCAAACACTAAATCAGGTTGACTGGTTGAATATGCATTTCTTTGTTTTGACTCTAAAAAGGAAAAAAGGGTTAGGGGTTTGGAATCGGGATGTTGACTCCGACTTGAACATGATCCTTTTGTTAAATACAATGGATTAGGTGGGTTGACTTATTTACAATCCGAACCTGTCTATTTTGTCGTGTGAGGAGTAGTTGTTCCTCCTTAAAATCCTATGTGTTTATTTATCCTTATTCGATCTGTTTTCCTAGGCAAATTTGACGCTGACTTACTATTAAAAAGGTTATGACATGATCCGTCATTTTGCAGCAACTTTATTCTGCAACTGAAGAATTGAGGAAGAAAATAAGACGTGTTGTTACTCGCCCCCATGAACACCTCAAGCTTTTTCAATTTATAGGCTATCATAGTCAAGTACGCGACCTTGAACTTGTTATGTACATCATATACCATATGGTATCACTCGAGAAAATTGTGGTTGGTCCTCTCCGGTCGAAAATTGCCAGATGGCATAATTTTGATCGATCAATTGCCAAGCTGCAACTCGAACCAATGGTGCCTAGCGATGTGGAGTTGGTTATACTCTAATTTTCATATCAACGCTTTGGAATGCTGAAACTGTTGTGAAACTTTTGTATCTTTTTATTTTGGGTTAATGTCTTAAAACAAATTGTACTTTTCCAATTCACAATTTTAGTAACCAATTTTTTTTAGCCGATTTAGTTATTAGGCCTTTTTTTTTTTTTTTTTTTTATTTATTTATTTATTTATTATTATTATTTTTTTTGCGTAGTCATGGTTTTCGATCTTTTGAATTGACTGATCCACGAGGTTTGATCTATCACCACACACACTCAAACAGGTAAAGCGCTCCTTTTATTTTTGGAGGTCGATGTGGCTACTTAAGGGTTGTTTGCACCAACCGAGAGTTTAACTTGATGCCTCTCACATTTTAGTGACTAAGAGTAACAAATTTTTACTGCTTAGCCAACCCATGGGTATACATGTTGTATGATGTTGATGCGTTTTGATGTTTTTTTCACGGATATGTTACACTGACGGGGCAAAATGAATAAAGTACGCGGACATGAGGTTTTTCCCATTTCCTTAGCCAAGTATTTTGATACTCAATTGAGCTCGACTTGGTTTGATTAAATCTAATGAAAATTTTCAAGTTGACCCATATTGAGTTGATTTGACTCTGTTACAATCCTAACTAGTTCCAAAAATTTTGAATATTTGCCTCAGAATAAATAACATAACTTTAGCAAGGGTGATGCAAATTTGAAGCTAACATGAAAATAATTGTTTACATCAATAAGCAACATGCATAGACCCATAAGAAGTTTCGAGATAAGTAATTACACATGACAAACTTACCCATAATGAGCAGGAAATAGGATTACAACCATCAATTTTATCCTCGGTTTTTCGAGACAGCATGTCATATAATAACATATCATTCAAGTAAACTATCACATGACCCGTTACCTATTTTTTTGATTCGCTACAACCTGAAACAGAGGTTAAGTAAACCATTGCAATCATCCAAGGAAGTATGAGCAGTCATGATTCCATTCTTTAGATAGGTTATCCAAGGATGTCTTCAAACGATATGTGTTTTAACATAATCCAGTAAACCTAGTAAGCAATTAGCATAAAATGAGAATAGTCTTAGCAAAAATAGAGCACAAAATATAATCCAATAAGCCTATGTTCTTTATGATTTTATCAGCTTGGTAGTTCATGGCAGATTTTGTGTTTATGGCCTATGAGTAAATTATTTTCGAGATTAAACTTATGAGTTAGTTTAACGTGATTTTTTTTAATTTAGATGACAATATTTCTTATTCCTATCCTGGGAGTCTTTGTAAAGATCTTTGGATGTAGAGAATATATCGTTAACATCTTACAATGCAATTATGCAAAGCCCCCCTAATACGTAGTAAAATCCTGGCCATGTTTACATGAATTAGACCGACAAGGGAGCTCGATTTTGCCACCTAGACCAAATAGAGCATTTATATTAGTCGATAAAAGTCAAAATTGATGTTAATTTAGTCAAACTCATCTAAATTTCATCCGGTACAATAAATATGTATAAAAACTATGTGTCAATTTTGTAAAAACAATAAGAAGGTAATTAGTAACACTTTAGTAGTTAAAGTTTAAATAAGTTATATTATGAATCTAAGTAAACTTATATGCTTTATAATTTTAATAAATACCCTTATACTTTATACCTCTTAAACTTTATACTTTTTATGCTACAAAGTTATAAATGTTATTATCATCACATTTTAAATCAATACATATTCATGGAATTATAAATATCAAAATAAAAACAAGGAACTATGATACGTAAATAAATAAATGAGATTGTACATATACCAACGGCTCATGAAATTTTTCAAGGTTAAGTAAGGATGTACGGAACAAAAATTTTTTTTTTTTTCTTTTTTTTACGTTTAATAACAACTCACGTTATTCTTCTTTAAGTTTAATCCGTGCAACAACAGGGTTATTGAGATAAACACGACTTGTTTAATTAATCTTGTTGACAATCCTAAAGGGGTTAACGGTTGTAATCGGTCAACTAGGCATTTTAATTTTAATTTTAAAGGGGTTAACAGTTAGAATCGGGTGTTAATATGGCTAACCCGAACACGGCCCGTTTGTTAAACGGGTTAGGTGGGGTAACCCTTATACGAGTCAAACCCGTCTATTTTCGTGTCAAGTTACAAATTGCTACCTTACTTGAAATCTTATCAATATTTGTGTTTAATTTTCCTAAATTAGTTTTCTCATGCAAATTTTACGCAGACTTATCACTAATTAATAAGGTCATGATATAAACGGTCTTTTTGCAACTACATTATCTACTAAACTAAGGAAGAATGTAAGACGTGTTGCTACTCAGTACTCACCCATCAACATCTCAAGCTTTTAAAAAATTTGAGCTATCGTGGTTGAAGCGATGTTGAGCTTGTTGGTACATCATAGAGAATACGGTATCACTCGAGAAAATTGTTATTAAGCCTCATTGGCTTGGAATTATATTTCTGAACGATTGGTTTATTTTGGGAGGAAATGGCTCAATCTTTTGCCAACATATCTTCCTTTTAGTATGTAGTTTAGTTGTTGATGTTTCTTGAAATGGCCTCACTATAGTATATACAGCATTCACTGTATTTTTATCCCCTAAATACAAATCGGCATACAACATGAACCCAAAATTATGAGAGAAAATCAAAAACCCTATAACTCATTTGTGTGATATAAATTAAAGTTTTACGTAAAAACATTTAAAGAAAAAAAAAATAGCGTACACGCCCAGTGGGACTCGAACCCACAATCGCCTGATTAGAAGTCAGACGCCTTATCCATTAGGCCATGGGCGCAATTCATGAACAGTTTGTTAACTAAGCACAATTTATATGCTTTTTGTGCTCAAGGATTTATTTTAAGGTCTCAAATCAATAATCTGTTAAATATTATACAGCTTTGAAACTAAATGCTTAGCTTATTTTAAATCTTTGTTCCTATTAATCTTCACATGAAACACTTTTTTAGTTAATTCTTTTTTTTTACCCAAATTGAACATTTATAGATAGAAGCATAACTCCAAGAACCACGAATTTACCCATTCTTAATTACTCCGTAGTAAATGAGTCAATATTTCCATCGCAAAAATAGAGTAAATTACACCATTCGTTCTTGTGGTCTGCGTTGACTGACGAGATTCATCCCTCGACCAAAAAAAAATTATTGTTTGTCTCTACATGCAAATAAGGACGAACAGTACATTTTCTTGGGTCAAGGGACGAAGCTCGAACGGTGATATTTACTCAAAATATAATAGAAAAAGCCACATTGTGAGTCTTCAAAATCTAGACTTATCCACGCGCTTTACATAACCGGCACTTGCATTGATGTATTCACTTCCAGAGTTCTACACAGATTAGCAAAACTGGCTTATTATACCACTAAGAATAATGTATACACGGGGATCATGCATATCAACAAAACAATAGCCAACTAAAATTTACGAAGATTAAGAAAAACAGCACACCTGATTCAGATGGTTCAACACGTCGAAAATCCTCAACTCATTGGCTCTTTCAAATACCCAAACATTTTACATACTTTCCTCTCATAAAAAGCAAGTTTCTCTATTCCAATTTGTGTAGTTTTGGATAGATTAATAACAAAAGTAGCGTTGAATTGAAATGGCGTAAGTTATAGAAACTTCGTATATTTTGTATTTTTGAACTGTGTTCTAACATCAAACAGAACATACACAAGACTTTCAAAAGGACTATCTAAGAAAAGAATTAACATCTTGATCAATGTGTAACTTGTAACACAACATGAACTTATATGTCAAGAATTAACTCAATGGATACATGATATTTTTCTAAAGAAAATTTCTTTGGAAGGATCCAGAAGAAAACCGGGAAGTCAGCCCTTGTGACATATTTTCAGCATCTAGTTTGACATTTTGTCGTCCAGCAGTCAAATCTTTGTCACGGTCCCATGGTTTCCAAGGATGCTGACCTTCCCATTCTTGTTTCTGTTTATCTTGGTCCTGTTTTGACTTCTTCTTTGACCGAACCCGAGTTGCCTCTTGATGCTTTTCCACCAACGATTTTGACCTTTTGGCTTTGTTGTACTTGTCTACCAATTCTGCATCAGCATTATTTGTTTTCTTCTCTTGCTCACCAGCAGCAGCAAGGGCAGCAGCCTCATTATATGCCTCCAGATAGCTGCCCAAGGATATGATAAGTATTTTAGAAATGTGAAAGGCTAAACGAGTATTTCACATTTTACAGTTTCATTTAAAAGAAAAATCACAAGGAGGTTGCATCCTATTCACCGGGAATTTACAACATTCCACATTAGAGATGACAAAATGGACATCTTATGTACTGGGTTTAAACAGATGAATATTTTGTATGTGGCATAATGGAGTGGATCAGGTTTTACATGGAACACTTTCTGTCCCATATTTGAGTAAAAAATTATTGCAAGTATCTTATTATTTCAGTAAATTTTGAGCGACTTTTCAGCCCGTAAACTTTCCAGTTAACTTTTAAAGTTAGAATCATAACCCCAATTACCCTGAAACAACCCATTCATAAGTAGATGAGTCAAAATTGCCACCTCGATAACAAACAGCACCCTACATGATTATAAGCTTGGTCTTCAAAATTTAGACTTATCTACACGCTTTAAATAACCAAGTACTTGCATGGCAGTATTCACTTCCGTAGAGATCAGCAAAACTGACCAAAATACAGGTGTACTTTTTATCGAGTGTGTGACTTTATATAATCTTGACCAACTTGAAACAAAAGGGCCTTTTGTGTAATATTTCAAATATTGCAAAATACTGGTAGGAGTAAAGAGTTGACATACTTCATTTTAGCTTTCTGAGCTCTGTCAGAAGGCGTATCGGTCCAGGCACTAGTATCACCCCGCCCTTCTTTAGAAGTTCTGCTAAAAGCTTTTGTTGATTGTTGTGTTGCCACGCCAGGCTAAGAAGAAAATATTATAATGAAACCATGTTAGGGTAACTGTGTGACAATTTAACCCCTAATAACTATCTCCATAATATGCAAAAGGTTTTGTGACAGAGTTCTTTGATATTTATACTTATGTTATTTATAAAGGGGAGTTCATGTAGAACGGAATAATAAGAAAGAAATATGAAAATATCAGTTCTTTGTAATAAGACACTGAACTTATGTTATTTATTATGCAGTTCAAAAAAGAGATAACTCCAGCATCTGAATAGATAAAGACAGAATTAAAAGGAAGCCTTACTTTCCTCTCAGGAGGTAGCGTTGTCATCCATTCATCTCTCTGTCTTTCCTCTTTTACATCCATCTCTGCTAAGAGTTCGTCATCACCCTCCATAGCAATACCTAAAAACAAGCACCTTTATACTTTTAAATTGGAGGGAAAACATATAATCCAGTAATATCGAGCTTTTGAATGTTAAAGAGAGGAAATATGCTGACACTTCAAATCATGCAGTAATTTTCAGTCATTGATAAATGCAACAAGTTGATCGAATGAGTGCCTTAAACACAGAATTGAGTCTACCAGACATCACCAGGACTTGCAAGATGATGTTGTGGGTTGTATTATCAAGTAGGGCTGAGCATCGCAGACCCAAAACCGACCGAGACCGAGGGAACCGACCGAACCGAAGGACCAGCGGCCTGGTCTCGGTCTGGATTTTTTCCTTATTTCGGTCTCGGTCCGGTCCGGTCTTGCGTAAAACCCGACTATTATGCCTTTTTGGACAGGACCGGACCAACCCAGACCGGACCGAACACATTCGGCCCGGTCCTCGGTCTAGGTTTTTGAGCTATTTCGGTCTCGGTCTTGGTCGGTCCGGTCCAGTCTTAGACATCAAAGTTGGCCACTGGAGTTTCAGTAGATGGTAAAATAGTCACTATATTCTATCCATTGCCTGTCTAAAACATGCTCTTAGTGTTTTTGTTTTAATCATTTTTAGATCCATAAACCTCTCTAAATAGCAGATTCAGGCCTGAAGTCCCAAACAACTCAAAGGGTGTGAACTGTGAACTACAAATTTAGCAGCAAAACTTTCTAAACCAACTCAAAAGCAATTTCGTTCAATAAAATCAATATAGACGTTGTGACAGCGTAACGTAAGTAGGATGCTCATGACGTGTTCATATCAAGTCCTTTAGTTGTTTTCAAAAGTAAAGGATAAGAATAGATCTCACCTTGCAAACGCCTCCATTGTGCAGCTTCACGCATCGCTTTCAGCTCCAACTACAAAAGAAAAACAGCAAATTTAGATTCTATAACAAGTCAATGTTATTCTTTCTGCTAAAATCCATGTAGACACGCACCTTGAATCTTTCCTTTTCCTCCTTTTCGTCAATTTTATCATCCATTGCTTTTTTCTGAAAAACAGACCATAGTTAGAAACTTAAATTACTAACATCAACAAACTTTAAGTCTCCAAGAGAGTTCACTAAAAACATAATACTTTACTGAGAACAATTATTAGCCATTAAACTTTACTGATAAATGATAATTAGATACATAGTCGATTGCAAAAGCTTTTCAAATTTCAAGATAAATGCATGAGAAGATATTTATAATATTTCATGGCAAGTATTGACAGTGCATGAAACTAACCTTCACAGGATCTTGTAGATCCTTGAAAGCTTTATTTAACTTGATGAAAGCTTGATGGGCTTCTGGATGAGTACACTTGTCAGGGTGAACCATAAGAGACAGCTTCCAATATCTGAAAGCAGATAAACATTTCGGTAATTATAAATATATCTAGTAATACAATTACTAGCAACCACACAAAAGCTATATGCCATTTTTATAAAATCTGGATGTGGTGTCAGACATCAAATTTTAACTGTTGCAACAGGAACCTTAATCAAATATTCATTAAGATTGTTCTGCATGGCTACTAATACAGATATATGTAAATCATTAATATAAGATATATGGCATTTATTACTGAAATCTAAATAAGTGGAGAAAACTGTATAAACAAGAATAAGCAGGAAGTGACAGCAGTGCTTGCAAAAGCTTGCCTTTTCTTAAGGTTGTCAGCTACCATATTCCTATTGACTCCAACAACATCATATGGGTTATCAACATCTGCTCCCATAATTCTTGTGACCTGATAACACAAAAGTTACAATGTTAATAGCCTAACGTCAACACAGATATGCATCAAGATAAGTTATACACGCATGGTCTGAAACATTGAAATAATACATTAGCAAGTTAATAATCCATCCATCCCCTGTGATTTGAACCAATTCCATTTTAAGATATCCCATACTAATTGCAAGGTTCCCCATCTTTAAAAAAAAAAAAAAAAAAAAAAAAAAATCAAGATGAAGTTACTTGCTAACCCATTGCCGTCATTACAAAGTACAAACTGTTTATGGTATCAATGTGGTTAAGAAGAGTTATTATTTCTCTTTCACCCTTCCAAAGTTTCAAGTCATTAGCCATAAAGAGACCTTAAGCTTTTCTGTGAAAATTAAACTATCTTTAGACATATAGGTAAGGTGGAAACTGGGATGCAACAAATTTCTATTATTTTTTGGTTTATAATTTTATTGTCAAGACAAAGGCCAAAAGGCATATGAAAGTTTATTACCAAGTTATATGATATCTCAACTGAAACATAGCGAAGAAAAGTAGTGCTGAAAAATAAGATTATAAGCAAAGCAATTAAAGACCTCCTCAAAACGTTCTGCATCATTGGCTGATGCAGCCTCATTGACAACAGCAGGTGGTGGAGGTCCAATAAATAGTGCATCATCCTCACCAACTTCAGCTTCCCTACATTTACATAATCTACATTAGATAACAGTTCTGAAATTTTAAAGTAGTAGCATGAGGGGGAAAAAAATCAAAATATATATTCAAATAACAGCTGTGAGCCTGTGATCATACCTTAACTCAGCCTCTGCTTCGGTTAACTTAGCTGCTGCAGCAAGCAATTCAGCAGATGGCATTGCAGGTCCAATAACCCTAACAATTCAAGACAGATAAGCATGAGTCAAAAGTCTGAACAACTGAAGTAAAAAAAATATATATATCACTTCAAATATAGAGTGATACAGATTATTTCAAAAAAATTGATCCGCAAAATTGTGTCTTGTTACCTCTTCTTAACAGGTGCCACGTCTTCTTGTGCAGATGGAAGATTAGGGCCAGCATCATCAGGTTTATGTTCTTCAATTGGTTGTTCAGCATGTATATCCTTACGTGGTTCATTAGTATCAGTAACCGGACCTTTAGATTCCAACGGAGGCCGTATAACAGTGCCAACAACTTCCAGAGTTGGACGAACACCAGAAGGCAACAGAAAGACTAAACGACCATTATCATTGAGGTTTAAGGACAAGAATAGCTTTCTGAGATATTCTACTAATGACTTCTCAGATAGACCAGATATATCGACTGCTTGTCCGGCATCAATCATTTGAAGAAGCTGAGGAAAGATTAACAGTTTGGTAAATTTGGCAAGCCATGTACGTCTTTTGAGTATATTTAGACATTTAATACGATACCATGGAAAAAAGGAACAAATAAATCAATATATGTGCATGGATAGAAGGTAAAAGACATGATAATTTCTGTAAAGGTTTTATGTTTATGCAGTTAAGTGTTTGATAATATATTGAAAAACATGCAGAGTGCTAAGCTATCCAACCTTTGTCTTCTCACTCCTTCACTCTTGAATAAACTTCAAGATTTCACTAGTGTTCTCAACGCACCCAAAATCGCAACTTTGACTTGGCCCGGAGTTTATTATAAGTCTGTTTAATATAAATCTTTGAATAATGATCAAACTCCAATTATATCCTAAGCAAGATAAGTAGGGGAAACGTCTGGACTAAAATCTAGTTGACAACTAATTTTGGCAGAATACATAGCTTAGAAATAAAACTTTGTGTATCATGGTCACAAAGATAAACCAAGTATAAGACTTCCTTGTGTGCCAAATACTTATGTCATATGCAGATAAAAAAAATCTTTTGAGGAAATTGTTGTGACAGTTGATGATTATCACTATCCTGAATATTCGGATGCAGTAAATGGATGCTTTATATCTTGAACAGATCTACAATTCTACATTACTAAGAAGACTTATTAAGGGAAGCAACAAGTTAACCAAAACGTCCATTCTTGCTAGAACTATACTCTAATTACAATACAACAAACTCATATACTCATATCTGTTTTAGCACAAGCAACTTGCTGATTTCCGATGTCAAACTTGAAACTTTGGAAATCGACCCTAGAATACCAATCACATTCCCACCTTTGTAATACTGCATACTTGTCATAAATTTTTTATTGTAAAATCCATGTCTCTCCCATAACTAAAAGGTAGCTCATCGAAACTAATTAACATACAACTCAGCACTATAGGCTAGTAGTGATAGCAGCATCACCTTCTACAAAAGGCAACATAATTCCCATTCGTTGACATAATTCGACCTCTCTCACTATTTCAGTTAGTAACACAATAGAAATGGTAGTCTACTAAAACCGAAATAAAACTAACGAAAAACAAATAAGCAATTACACGGACAAGAATGTTCTTTTATCTGGATTACGAATGACAAGAAGTCTTGTAACCAGCTATAACATTTACAACCTCTAATACCTACAAGTTTGTATCTATTGATGTCAAACTCATACTAGATTACTTTCCAGCTTATTTTAAGACTTACGTGCTTATATAAGTTTATCATATCATAATAAACTTATATAAGCCCACAAATTTCAAAAAAACAGGGAAATTAGAGCTTACGAAATATAAACCGAAAAACGAATAAGCTCATATGCCACATATAGGGGGTGTTTGGGTTAGCTTATTTATCTGGCTTATGGGCTTATTTGAACATGGAAAAAGCTCATAAGCCCACTCCTTAGAGCTTATTAACTTGAGCTTATTGGCCATAGCCAATAAACTGAAGATGATAACGTCATAAGCTCCAAAGAGTGAGCTTATCGGCTTTTCCATATTCAAATAAGCCCATAAGCCAGATAAATAAGGTAACCCAAACACCCCCATAAGGTTAAACAACCAGCCCCTAAGATTTTATAAAACAATAATCAAAAGTAGTACCTGTTCCAAATCATTAGCAACAGCAGGAAACTGATTTAGTATAAACTTAACAACGTCAACAGGATTAATATTATCTTCAAACTCAGAATCTGAATCTGAATACTTCCGTTTTGATCTCTTTCTCTTTTTATCTTTATCTTTTCTACTACTACTACTGATTTTCCTCTTTTTACGGCTTTCTCTTCTTCTGTCTTTGTCTCTCTTTGAACTTGAAGTTGAGCTTCTGCGGCGGTGTTTTTTGTGACGAGGTTCATCGTCGCTGCTTTCGGATGCGGAGGTTGGAGATGATGATAGGGAGTCTTCTGATGAGTATTGTTTCTTTTTCTTTCTTGATTTCTCTCCCATTTTGTTGTTCAATTAATTAAACCCTAGATGATGGTGATGATGATGAAGATTTTCTGGCGACTGTGTGTTTGTTTTAGAACAAGCAAGCAAGCGGATGTTTGTTTATGCTTTTTTATTCATTCTTTCTGCACGATTTAAAAAAAAAACTAGGGTCGGATCAGTTAGAGAGAGGTCAAGGGTTCGATCTTCACTACTTTTCTATGAACCGGAAGGCTGACGGTATTAGGAGCTACTATACTTTACTTTACTTTATTCTTTCTGCACGACTTAAAATTTATTTTTTCGGCTCACTTTCATATTAGAGAAATTTGCAACTAAGCCAAAAATTATTTGGTTTATCTCTTTTTCAATGTTAAATAAATAAATAAATAAAAATAGCGTTTGAACATTAAGGAATTGAAAATCAGAGAATCTCAATCCTGAGAGAACTCAGTGTCGAGTATTATAAGGTTGTCTGATGCCTTATAACGCCGAACGACAGTCCACCTCGTACCATAAGGCTTCGCGCCAAACTTACTAGCCTATTTTATAAGTATTTTTTATATCTTTAATATATGCAATGATCTAAATGGTTAAAAAAAATCATTTTACCCACTTTTTAAAATATCCTATAAGAAACCATCAAGTTGTAAATTTTTACACACTTTTACCTACACATATTAACAATAGTTCTCTTTATTACCTTAGAAAAAAACACGTTACGCATCTCAACTATGATCATTACGATGTCTACAACAATAAATTTTGCTACAACTACTTCTATGACAAGAACACCAAGTTGTTTACTAGGGCATCTCTCCAGCAAGCACCAAATGGAAACCACTAAAAATGAAGTCCTTTTCAGTTAATGGAATTATTAAGAACCTCTCCGGTCAAGATTCATCTGACCATTCCCGTAAGGAAAGATTGATGCGTGGGAATTGCACCAGGCTTTACCTCTCAATGGATCTCGAGAAGCTTACAACCCCCACCAGGCAGTGTACCTGATCGTTGTAGTATAGTATAGTGACAAGTACCGGGGGATTGATCGTTCAACTCAGGAATAGTGTCGCTAGGATTAGAAAGTGTTGGGATCATACTTTTGTATTTTAGTCAAGTCTCGGTCATTACCTTTTGTAATAGGTTGCTTAGTTATTTAATCTACTTAGTTTATGTTACTAGGCTTTAGAATGTAAGTCCATGGGCCTTAAAGCCCACGTCCAAAAGAAAGGAGGGAGGAAGGGAGTGTTGCCCTACTCCTCCTCCTATAAATACTAAGCTTATGTAACATTTCATGTTGTTGGTTATTTGATTATCTTAAGGAAACTCTTGTTCTCTCACCTTTCATATTGTCTCATAATCAACCATCTCTCATTCTCATCTTATTTCTTTCTACATCATACTTGTGTTTACATAAATGGTGACCTAACAAGTGGTATCATTCGCCAAATAGAGATTGAAGTGTTCTTTCTATAGTTAACGTGGGGTTTAGGGGCTTATTCTTCATCTTTTTGCATTTTTCTTGGTTTCTTTCACTCAAATCTTGAAGCTTGGACAAGTTTCAAGGTTGATATAGTGATTTGAAGCTTAGTTTTTGCATAAAATTATGATTTTTAAGGTTTTTTTTAAGGTTTTATAGCTTCTTTGATATTGGAAAACTAGTTTTTTGGTAGCAAAATCTTCAATAGTTAGTGTTTTCTAAGTATTGGTGAAGTTATTTGATCAAAAGTACCTTATTTCTAAGCATTTTTTTTTCAAAAATTTGAGATTTTTCAAGGTTCTAACCAGTTTACGCGTAACTATAGTGAACAGTACGATTTTAAAGCTGTAAACAATACTTTTTGTCCCTTCTACGCTTAAGTTTTGGTCAAAACCCTTTTCTTACGAGTAACTTAGGTCAAAACCCTGTTCTTACGAGTAACTTGGAAGTCTACGCCTAAAACCTACGAGTAAATTCAATTTCTACGCGTCCTACGCCTAAGCTTTACGCATAAGTCTATCTTACGCGTAAGTTTCAGTTATCTACGCCTAACTTCATCCAAGGTTATATCTTCGTTCTTCGGTGACTCAGTACTTCCCTAGCTTGGATAAGTTAGTGGAATACTTCGACTTCGGATATCTTTCAAGCTTGGATAAGTTTGGAAGATTTGTTTGGTTGTTTAACCTTACGCATAAGTCTAAACTTACGCATAAGCCAAAGCTTACGCGTAAAGAGAAAACTTACGCATAAACTCTTTTGTTTACGCCTAAACTACTCTTTACGCTTAACCTAAAAGTTTACGCGTAAGATTATAGTTACGCGTAAGAATTCAACTTACCCCAAGGATTTTGGACTTGATCAAAGGAACGTGCATTTCAATCTTCTACAAAAGATCCATTTCTACACAAGTGTTCAAAGATGTCTCAACCACCTAATTACTACTTCCCTTATTCTCAGCAACAGCAACATCAGCAGTATCAGCAACAACAATACCATCAGCAACAACCGTATCAACAACCTTCACAATCACACGTTCAACAACAACCGTTTAATCCACTACATCATTACCTAATGATGCAACAACATCAAATCATTCCTCAACAACAACCATATTAAATGCCACAACAAAACACTCAGTTTTCCTCCAAACAACCTCACTGGTTTGACAAAATGTGTGAAGTTATTACAACTCAACAATCCCGACATGAGGCAGGATCACTTGAAACACCTCCAATGCTAACACCTGGGAACTATGTTCAATGGTCAAGTCGATTCTTACGATTTCTTGAACTAAAGAAACCTCATGGGAAATTCTTGAAGCAAGTGATACTTGAAGGACCATTTGAGTGGCCAACAAGATTTGAAATTGGTGATCCAAATGCTGATCCTCCACGTCCTCCTGGTGATAGACCTCTTCCAGAATCTCAACTCACAGAAGAACAGAAATTACATCGTGAAGCTGATGAGTATGCAATGGCTTATATACTTCAAGGAATACCAAATCCAATTTATTGAAGTGTCGATGCTCAGAAAATAGCCAAAGCTATGTGGGAACATGTTCATCTCCTTATGGAAGGCACTCAATTGAACAAAGATGATATGGAATCCAAACTCTACATGGAATACACTGACATCACAATTGAACCAGGAGAGTCACTCGAATCCTACTATCATCGTTTCACAAATGTGGTCAATGATCTGGAACGTCACAAAATCACAGTACCAAGGATTGCAGTCAACTCCAAATTCATTGGTAGTCTTGGCCCGGATTGGCATAAATATGTGACATTTGTTCGTCAAACAAAAAATCTTCATGATGCTTCATATGGTTTGTTGTATGATTTTCTGAAACACCATGAACCTGAAGTTGAAAAAGATCGAGCTCTACGAGGAGGATACACACCAACACCAACACCAAATTCTTTGGCTCTCGTAGCTCAATCACCCTATGCTCCACCACCAATGTCAAATCATGCATATGTTCAAGAGCAGAACTACTTCAGTTATCCACAGTCTTCTACCTCGAACCAAATGGTCCCTTATGATTCATCTCCACAGAATGCTTCTACTCAACTTGTTCCATTAAATAACAATGATGCAGTGTATTACTCAAATTCCAATGACGATGACGATGATGACTTCAACACGTTGAATCAGGGACTTGCTCTTATTGCTCGTGCTTTTAGCAAATTATCCAACAAAACAAACAACCGTCAACGTCCATCTTCTAACACAAGGAATCAAGCTGTTGTCAATGATGGAAGAGTGGAAATTCAGAATCGTAGCTATGGTCGATCTGGTTCAGGAAGTTCTTCAGGAAACTTTGGGAATGGTCAGAGGTTCAGTAACAATGAGGGGTTCAGGAACAACTCAGGGTCTTCTCAGCAAAGGTCTGAACCAGTTGCTACTAGGAACTCCAACTCAGGGAATGCAGTATGGTGCTACAATTGTAATGAACAAGGTCATATAGCGACAGCATGTCCCAAACCGAGAACTCGGGGCAGTAAGTTTCACAAGCAGGCATTACTCATGGCTCTTCAAGATGAAAAAGATGGACATTTCCCTGAACAAGATAACAACTTCATGGCAAATGTGTACAATGATGATGATATGGAAGATCTGGAAGCCAATGCAACTGTGATGCTTATGGCCAACATGCAGGAACTTCAGTTTAATGATTCAGGTCCAGTGTATGATACTGACGGCTTGTCTCAGGTACATGACCAAAAAGCATGCCTAATACATGAAATAGCCTCACCCTCTGCTTCTGAATCAGATACGGCGCAAGTTTTTCCATCTAAATCATATTCATCGTCTCAAACAGATGAACAAATAAGCACAGTTGTCATATTTGATGATGACACAGTTGTTTCATTTGATGATCCTATTGAGAATGATAAACATGATCATTTAGAACAACATGAACCATCATTTGATCCAGACCCTGATCTCATATTGTTATCTAAACAACTGGATGCTCAACAATTGCTAATCATAAAATGCAACGAGAAAAACAAAGTTTTAAAAGAACAAAATGCGTCACTTGCAAGAGATATTGAGTGTTATAAAATTCAGCTTTCAAATCAGGAAGACAAGATTAAACATACAAAAAGTTTCGAAAAAGCTTTTCAAGATTCTTACAACAAAGAACAAGATCTTCACCGCAAAATGCAAGATTTAATTGAGTCAAACGGAAAGTTGATTTCGAAACTCGAAAGTGAAAAGTGTGAATTAAAAATGCAAGTTGAACGTCTTCAAACAGTACTTTCAAAAACAGAAACAGAATTGTCAAGTTGTAAAAAGGAGTTTTGTGAACATAAAATACGAAAAAGGAAGTATATAGATGACTTACTCGGTGATATTGTTGATCTTGAAAAACAACTCAAAGAATTTCATAACATTGTTTACAAACACGGGAACTCTGTCACAACAATTCAGAAATTTACTTTAAAACCGAGACCCGATAAAGGTTTTGCACTTGGTGATTACAATTCAATGTTTCTCCACACGGCATTCAAAGAAATTCCTAAAATTTACAGTATGGACCATTTGCTTGATAATACGATTGTGCGTGCTGTTGTTTTTGATACTGAGGAAGAAGAAGAACTTGAAGACGAGAGTCGATCAAAAATGAGTAATGTTCAATATTGGACACCATATGACTATTCAAAAGCTCCACCTCTTTCTAAATCTTTTGCGACTCAAAAAGAATTACCTGAGAAATCATGGTATGTCACAGAGTCATATGTTTCATCCTCTAATGCGGCCCCTGTCCAAACTGTAGCATAAGTTAATGGTCCTTTACCATCATCCGGTGAACTTACACCTTTACCGAAAAATTGTCGTGTCTTAAATTATTTCAAAACTTTTATGGAAGACATCGAAATTTTGGAGGAAACAATTGAACGCAATTCTGAAATAAAAATTGAAACTTTTCAATCCGCTTACGAGCGAGAAAAGAGAGATATTTTTCAAAAACAAATGTTGCCAATTGTCAAACACCTCCGTCTCTGTGCTACACGTTGGGATCAGGAACTTCAAAACGAGGTCAAAAATATGATAAATGTTTTCAATTCTACTGAAAATGAGATTTTGGTTCAAAAGCAAAGAAATAAAGTTTTAAAAAATGATGCTGATCGACTCTTGGAACAAGTTCTCAATGCTGATATTTTGTCTGTTATCATGAATGATCTCTATAAATCTGGTACTTCTATGCTTATGGATGATCTTTGTGTTGATAATAACTTGTTGAATGTGGAAATTGAGACACTCAAACTGGAAAATGATAAGTTGAGAATTACAAATGATGATGTGACAAAACAGTTTTCAAAAGAAATTTGTCTACTCAAACAAAGGATTGAATGGTGTCAAGCTCAAAGTCTTGAAAGGGAATTGAAACTTCAAAATCAAAATATTTCAAACTCTTGTCAACTCTGCAAAAACAATGAGTCTTTCAAAAGTCTGTGTCTCAAATACGAGAAAGAAATTGCGGTTTTAAAAATTGAAAACGCCGACTGGCAACAAAACCGCGATGACATCAGATATTGTAATGGTTTACTTGAGTCTGAAATTCAGGACAAAAATCACATCATCATCGATTTGAAAGAGAAAATTAAGCTACTTCATAAAGGAGAAATGGTTGACACCACGGTGATAGCACCAGGATTGTATCAATTAGACAAACCTACTAAAGGAAATATTGTTCAAACCACTAATGTTGATAACTCCACTTCTACAGGACTAGTCTCCACTAATAGCGTTAGCAGACCCAAGCGTAAAAGTAAAAGGAAGAATAGGCTCTGGCAACGTAAAAGAGGATCACTAGAAGCTCAAGAAGTAGAAGATCAACTTAGGAATTTGAATAAAACTCATGTTGTATCAGATTTAGATTCTAATCTGGCAAATTGTAATCAAAATCTAAATGTAACAAATGATGAACCTTTGAATGTTTTGAATATTAATGCATCTTGTGTGTTTTGTCGTAAAAGCGTTTCATCTGGTGATCATACAAAATGTATAGCTAATTCTCTACTTAATCGTCATAAGAAACGTAGGACAAGCATTCCTTTTAGGCCCACTACTGCCTCTAAGTTTATCTTAGGAAAGCCGTCTTCTACGGTTTCTAATGAAGTTGAAGTCACCCCCATAGGTGCCGAGAACAACTCTAGGACTGAGCCAACTACTAGTGCATTTAACATTAAGAAAGCAAGAACTAGCTGGAATTGGCAACGTTGGTTACAACACAAACCAAACTTTAAATAGATTCCTAAATTGTTGAATACATGTGTTACTAACCAACAGGAACCCGCACTTTCTTTGGGTTCCACCCTTACTTCTGTTCCATCCGTGTCTTCTTCTTGTGATGCAGGTGGTACAGATTGTTCTCTGGATTGTTGATAGCGGATGCACCCGACATATGACAGGCAATCTCAAACTGTTACACAACTTTGTCTCAAAGTTTATTGGTACTGTCAGATTCGGGAATGATCATTACGCTTTAATCATGGGATATGGTGACTATGTCAGTGGGAACATTGAAATCAGTCGTGTTTATTATGTGGAAGGCCTTGGACACAACCTCTTCTCTGTTAGTCAATTTTGTGATGGGGATCTAGAAGTCGCATTTCGTGAGAAAACCTGTTTCGTTCGTGACTTACAAGGAAACGATCTAATGTCTGGCTCACGTGGTTCTAACCTTTATACAATATCAATGTCAGATATGATTGCTACTTCTCCGATATGTCTTCTCTCCAAAGCTGAATCGACTAAATCTTGGTTATGGCACAAACGTCTTTCGCACTTGAATTTCAAAACTATGACTGACCTTGCTAGGTTCAAACTTGTTGATGGATTTCCAAGATTCCGATTTACCAAAGATCACTTATGTCCTGCCTGTGAACAAGGAAAAAGTACTCGGGCTCATTTTCCTTCAAAACCTGAGCACAGTACGAATCATGTCTTACAATTGCTACATATGGATTTGTGTGGACCGATGCGTGTTCAAAGTATCAACGGTAAACGCTATATTCTTGTAATTGTGGATGATTATTCCAGATGGACTTGGGTTTATTTTCTACGAAGTAAAGATCAGGCTCCTTCAATGATCATCACCTTTCTTACTAAAATTCAAGTTCAGCTACGCAATACGGTACGAATAGTCAGAACTGACAATGGAACTGAATTTAAGAATCAGACACTTCGGTCATACTTCGAGAAAGTGGGAATTGAACATCAAATATCTATTCCTAGAAGCCCAGAACAGAATGGAGTCGTTGAAAGACGCAACAGGACGTTAGTGGAAGCTGCTAGAACTATGTTGATTAATGCTCAATTACCAGATTACTTGTGGGCGGAAGCTGTTTCAACTGCATGTTATACCCAAAACCGTTGCATGATCACAAAACGCCATCGCAAAACACCTTATCAAATTGTTCACAAAAGGAAACCGAACATCGATTACTTTCATGTATTTGGAGCACTTTGTTATCCGAAAAATGATCGTGATGATTTAGGTAAACTTAAAGCAAAGGCTGACATCGGAGTGTTCGTTGGATACTGTGAAAATTCCAAAGGTTTTCGGATATGGAATCGTCGTACAAGAGAAATTCAAGAAACTATTCACGCTAATTTTGATGAACTGACACAGATGGCTTCTGAGCAACACAGCTTAGGACCCGAATTCAACCGTCTTAACTCTCCGGAATCTTCGGCTAAACCATTGCCACTCAACCGCAAAGAATTAGAAACCTTGTTTGCTCCACTATTTGATGACACAATTGAATACCGTCCTACTGAGGTCTCACCTAATTCCGCTGCTCAACCTGAAAACATTCCAGTACCTGACTCACCTCAACAAACAACTACAAGTGTTGAGAGAGACGGTCCTCCAATTGTATCACCATCTACAGCAGAACAAACTGGTTCTACTTCCCACCATCCAGCTGAAGATCCAACACCACAATCAGTTCCACAACCCGCAGAGCATGATCCTGATGCATTCTTTAACCCATTTGCACCGGCTCCTACAATTCCTGATATAGCTGAGTCGTCAACACGCAATCTGGATCCTGCTAACATGCGAGATACTTATCAACTACACCCTTCCACATACAAATGGACTCGAGACCATCCACTAGTTCATATTATTGGCCATCCAGACGCACCTGTCATGACAAGACAACGACTTCACACTGATGGAGAAACTTGTATCTATGCACTCACAGTCTGTCACGAAGAACCTAAGAACATTAAAGAAGCAATGACTTATGACAACTGGATTGAATCTATGCAAGAGGAATTTCAGCTATTCATAAGATTAGAAGTCTGGGAATTAGTTGAAAGACCTGACGGAGTCTTTGTCATCGGGTTAAAATGGATCTGGAAGAATAAGCTTGATGCAGAAGGCACTGTCATACGTAACAAATCACGTCTGGTAGTGAAAGGATACTCCCAACTAGAAGGACTTGATTTTGCAGAATCCTTTGCTCCAGTGGCTAGACATGAAGCTGTTCGGATCTTTTTGGCCTATGCTGCACACAGGAACATGGTTGTTTACCAAATGGATGTGAAAACCGCATTTCTTAATGGAGAACTCCGTGAAGAGGTGTATATGAGCCAACCTGACGGCTTCGTTGATCCTGAGCGTCCTAATCACGTTTACCGACTCAAAAAGGCACTCTACGGACTTAAGCAAGCCCCACGGGCGTGGTATGACAAACTGTCCACTTTCTTGCTGGCCAATAAATTTTCTAAAGGATCGGTGGATCCAACACTATTTACAAAAACCTACGGGGAAGACTTACTTGTTGTTCAAATATATGTCGACGACATTATTTTTGCCTCAACAAAAAGAAGTTACTCTAATGATTTTGCAAAATTAATGAAAGATAATTTTGAAATGTCCATGATGGGTGAACTTTCGTTCTTTCTAGGACTACAAGTTCATCAATCACCCCGTGGAATTTTTATAAATCAGGCCAAATATGCTCTTGAAATTTTAAAGAAACATGGAATGATGTCTTGTGATACTTATAATACACTAATGGGCTATACCACAAAACTAGATGCTGATTTACATGGGACTCCTGTTGACCCTACCAAATACCGAAGTATGATTGGGTCCCTCATGTATCTCACAGCTAGTAGACCTGATATAGTATTTGCTGTCTACATGTGCTCTCGCTATCAGTCCAAACCAACTGAAAAACACCTCAGTGAGGTCAAGAGAATCCTTCGATACATAAAGGGAACCATTAACTTGGGAATCTGGTATCTGAAGGATTCTGGTTTTGAACTAATAGCTTTTTCAGATGCTGACCATGCAGGATGTTTAGACACACGTAAAAGTACATCTGGTGGATTACAATTTCTTGGAGACAAACTTGTGTCATGGCAATCAAAGAAGCAGGACTGCACATCACTGTCGTCTACAGAATCTGAATATGTAGCCATGTCTGCTTGTTGTGCTCAAGTCATTTGGATGAGATCACAACTTAAGGATTATGGCTACCTGTTCAACAAGATTCCTATCTACTGTGATTCAAAGAGTGCAATTGCTATCTCCTGCAACACAGTACATCATTGCAAATCCAAACACATCGATCTCCGATATCACTTCATCAAAGAGCATGTGGAAAAGGGTACCGTTGAACTTTATTTTGTCGGGACTGAGTACCAATTGGCGGACTTACTTACCAAATCCTTAGCACCATCAAGGTTTGCTAGTCTAGTTCACCAAATTGGTATGCGATGTTTGACTCCAGATGATCTGGAAAAGTTTTTAAAACACAATTGATCGTCAAACATCAAAACTATCTGTGTAAATATTTTCTTCAAACACAAAATACAAAAATATAAAACCAATCAAAAACTCAAAAAGATTTTTGGTCTTCTTTAAAAAAAAAATGCAAGTATAAACCACCTCTTTCAACACTATTTTATAAAATGTCTTCAATTATTTAAAACAAGTGTTGAGGGGGAGGAAAAGTAATTTTTCAAATTTCTCAAAAATATATTAACTTTTATACTTGCATTTTACCAAAAATAAATACGTTTTATCAAAAGTGTTGATTCAAAAAGTGTTTCGGGTTACTCTCCTTGACCAATATAATAAATTTTTCAGTATTTTTTGACTACGGTCTAAGGTCAAGGGGGAGTACCACAAGTTGTTCTTATCATGTCTTGGTGTTAATTAACGAAAGTTATATGTGATTAAGTGTTTAGGCATTAGGAGTAAATGTCTCATGAGGTTAAGGGGCCAATATTGCCAAATAATGAAACTTGTTTTAACTATGGTCAAAACCAATATTGACCGGTCATTTACTACCACTGCAACACATTTACTTTTCACAACCACCATCATCTACGATCCACAATCACTTGAACAATCTGTGCATCAATCTTCGAATCTGTAAGTTGTTATACGATTTGATCATCATTACTAACGAGGGTTTTGAGTTTCACATTAATCCAACGGTTAAATTTGTGTCAATCGCCTAATTAGATCTAGGGTTATGCGTAATCATGTACCCAGAAATTTGTGATGTTAATTGTTAAAATTGTTTGTGGGTTTTGATCCTTGAATGATATTACACATGATTCTAAACTCCAATCGTACCCAGATACACTAATCGATCGATTTGAAATTAGGGTTCATACGATGAAATTAGGGGTTCTTGATTTTGTGCTTCAGGTTTGAAATTGGTGATGAGGATTGTGTTAATACATGCCTAGGAACTCATACATATGGTTTAATTGCAACAACTACATCTCATGTTCATGAATCAAAGTTTTAGGGGTGAAACGCACTAGCAGTTTTAATCTTGTGATTCTGTGGTCAATTTGTGTTACAATTTGGACCATATACTCCTTAGGGTGTTAGAAACACTTGCCCTATGTTTAATTTTACCCAGAATCATGTTTGATTGTATTAGTGATTATGTGTTCATGCGTTTCTACGCGTAACTCGTTTTTTCTGGCATGTTTACGCATATGATGTGCATATTAAAGTGTGTGGGAATATATATTGATCAGTGGTAATGTTTGTACACTTTCAGGAATCAAACAATTCATAATACTAAAGGTGAATTTCTGGAAAATAACGTTCTTACGCGCAACTTGTTCATCCTACGCGTAAGATTGAATCTTACGCGTAAGATTCGACACGTGGACAAACTTTGTCTTGGATAAGACAAGGTTTACGCTTAAATGAGAATTCTTACGCATAAGTTTTGACCTTACGCACAAGTCTTGAACTTACGCATAAGTCATAACCTACGCATAAGTTATACCTTACGCTTAAGGATAATCCTTTGCATAAGATCAATTCCTACGCCTAAGATTTATCTTACGCGTAAGATTGACCCTACGCTTAAGATTCACTTTACGCGTAACATATAAGTTTACGCGTAGATTTTTTGCTCTTACGCCTAAGCTCACTTCTTACGCTTAAATCATGTTATGCGTAGACTTTTCAAGTTACGCGTAAACTTGTCCAAATCAAGAATTTTTCTAAGTGTTGTAAAATGTCCTAAGTGTAATCTCTTGTAATGATAAACTAATGTTGTAACTTAATTGTTAAAAGATTCTACCATGTGATAATAACACAAGTTTGTCATATAACAAAAGTTTTTCACACACAAACACCCACTGATCAATCAAATATGTGTGAACCATAATGTAATTGAATGTCTTTGCTAACAAAGTAAACAATTGCCATGTTTGTGTTTGTTTATGATCAATTCAGATGGCAGAACACAACGACATTCCTTACGGACCAGAACCTGAACCTAAACTTTCATGGGAAGAGACATTTCCAGATGATTACTCCAGGAAGATTGGAAAGAACAACCTCCGAATCAACTTCAACAAAATCACTTGCAACGAGTCCTCTTGTATTGTTGCAGTAGATGCTCTTCTATATCACCCAAATAAGCTGTTGTTCACCAAGTCTGCCTCAGTCTTCTGCTTCTACATCCACCAGTTTTGGCATACACTTCAGCTAGATCTTGGGGAGGCTTCCTTCACCTGTATGATTCATAACCGTCAGGTCACTGTGGACATTGATTTGTTTAGGAATGTACTTGGGTTACCAGAACTCGGCCCAGATAAAGTATATGATCCAGTCCCCACCGAAGAAGAGCTGATAGAGTGGTTACGGGATATTGGGTATGACGAATCAGAAGAAGTTATTACAAGACATTCTAGGGTCAACATTAGATATCTTCCACAACCATGGAGAACCCTATACATTCTGATTGCCAAATCCTTATCTGGAAGAGATACTGGCCACGAACACCCAAAGCTCCAACACCTCAAACTTTTTTGGGCAGTGGCTAATGTGAAGAAAGTTGATTATGCCAGTATCATTTGGGAAGACCTTGTGTGGCACATTCAACACAAGACCACCCACATTCCATTTGTCCGCTTCACAAAACTACTCATTGAAAGCTTCCTTCGTGAGTATGATGATATCCCACAGAGACTTGATGACACAGATAAGAACACGTTCAGAAATGAAGATACTCTCAGAGTCATCAAGAAACTTGATACCAGCACACGCAAGCAAGGAAAGAAACTTCCCGATTGTCTCTTGAATGCCAAAGTGAAGGCTTGCACGAATTACAAGTATTACGAACAAGCTCTTAAGGATGACAAAGTTGGTTTCCTTGACGAAATTGTTCTACCCTCCTGCATGCAAAAGAAGGGAAAGAAAGGCAGTAAGACTGGGAGCTCCGGCAGTTCCACTCAGTCTAAGAAGAAGAATGGTACTCTCAAGAGAAGGACTCCTGCCAAGAAGCCCGCATCCATTCCTGAACCTGGGTGGTTTCCCTCACCACAATCTCCTCCAAAACCGTCTGACTGTGAACAAACCGAATCCGACGAAGGTCCGGTTTACAGGGAGGCCTTTGCCAATATCACCGAAGATGTCAACCTTGATGACATTGATGACAAAGACTTGACCTTCGAAGATTGGGAGAAAAACATTGATGAGTTTGCCGATAATGCCAAATATCCATCATACCTCAATCAAAGACCATTCACTGAAGCTCAGACAATTTTGGAAGAAGAAAGGATTAGGAGAGAGAAGATGAAGGAACCAGTGACTGCTGAACAAGAGTCTGTAGGCCTTTCAGTTAAAGAAGAAAATGAAAGGGCTCTCAATCTGGGTCTCCTCCACAGCCGAATTGATGCATTCAATGCTGATCTACCTCCACCTCCAGTGTTCTCTCAAACCACCGAAGCTGGCGGATCAAGCAGCATTCCTGAGCCTACCACAGGGATCAACACAGACTTGGTCGCTTACGACAATCCCTTAGTATCTCCCACAGACATTGAAATGACTAATGCTACAGCAATGGGAGAAGAAGAAGAGGAAGATCCCATGGATACTGATGCTCCAAGGTTGATGACTATGGAAGAAATGGAGCTCAGAGAAAGGGCTCAGGAAGAGGAATTGAAGAGAAAACAGGAAGCTGAAGAGGCTAGGCTTGAGGAGCTTGCCCAAGCCAAACTGGAAGAAACTATCCGTATGGAGGAGAGCAGGAAGGCTGAAGAAGCAGCTAAGTTGGCAGAAGATAAGTTAAAGAAAGAAGAAGAAGCCAAGCTAGCCGCAGTACAAAAAGCCGAGGCTGACAAACTTGCTGAAATACAAAGGTTGGAAGAAGAAGCAGCCAAAGAAAAGAAAGTTGAGAAACCCGAACCACAGAAAGGAGATGACAAAGACCTTACCACCATCATTGAATCATCACAGTCATCACCTCCTGCATCCGAATCTACACACGACAAATCTATCAAGAAACCAAGCACCAAAGCCTCTGCTGCATCTAAGTTGCTTAAGTCAGCATTCAGAAGAGTATATGAAAAGAAGAGAAGCAGATTGGAAGATTAGGTTGCAACACTAGCAACCCAAGTTGCTGAATTGACGAAGCTGAACTCAAACGTCCAAGAGCTACAAGACAAAGTTGATACTTTCTTAGCTAAAGACGTACAGGAGAACTTGGAAGCCACATTGGCTGCTCAAGCACAAGAGTACATGGCATAACACTTAGTTGCTGAGTTAAAAGATCTGCTAGCACCCATGAGAGATGAACTCACCAAGTTCGCAGAGCAAGCTGTCAAGAAAGTGATTCGATCGACCACATTTACTCTTCGAGCTGACAAGTCTACTGTTCCACTACCAGGACTATCCATGGACGAATTGGAAGCTCAACTCTTGGACAAGCTGGCAAGCAAATTCACATTGTCTCCTGAAGAAGCCAAAATCCTGGAAGCATTAAAAGACAAGATGAACAAAGAGACTTACAGCACAGAGGCTGATAAACTGAAGCGTTAAAGAGATGATGAAGACAGGGATCCTAATTCTCAGGCAAAGAAATAGAAACAAGCCGAAGGACCCTCATCTCAATCTAAAACACCGGTCATCCCTCCAACAACAACAACTTCCTCACAACAACCGAAGGCATCAGGTTCTGCTCCCAAAGCACACGACCACTTTGAATACACCGGTGGTGACAAGATTCCTCAACCCGATGAAGTTCCAGAACCGTCCTCTAAGAAGAAGAAGAAGAAAGAAAGGAAAGGAAAGCATCATCAACCCAAACCGGACACCTCATCTAAAAGCACTGAACCAAAGAAACTGAAAACCGTCCTCAAATGGCTAGACCAAGACGATAGTGCCGAATACTCCTGGTTTGAGAAGATGATCAATTCGCAACCACCTCTTGAAGACAGTCATGAACCTCAAGATGGTCGAACGGTGGAATATGCTCAATTGATTTAGCAAAAGTTTAAGATGAAAAAGATGAATAAGAAAGAGCTGCAAAGAATCAAGAATGATGCTTTCAATCTTCTGAAAGATCGGTCTGCTAACTCAATCGAACTTGAGTATCATCTGGAAAATATTGCTCGAGCTATGTCAAGCAATATTGACTGGATCAATCCTGACTCTTATGTCGATCCGGTCACAAGGAAAACCGCACCCTACATTATTGACTGGTCCAAACCACTACCGATGATTGGGAAGCCTAAGGAACCAAAGATCCCGTACAAGTTCTTCTTCAACACAGACTTGGAATTTCTGAAACTTGGCAGCAAGAATGAGAAGAAGTACGTTACATCACTCGCCTTTCTCCCTGCAGCTCGATATCTCAACAATGCCATCGAAGAAGAAGCTTCAGCATTATTCGTTGATAAAGTTGTTGAATATGACCGGAACGCACTTTACGGTATACATCATTGGCCAGACAACCGGGCACAGTACTATCGCAGCAGCAGACTCAATCAGACAATGGGCGATGTGACAAGTGATTTGAAGATAGTCTCGATTCAGTTCATTTCGACTGTCACTCACTTCGGGTACCCCTTCCTCAGCAAAATCACACTGAAAAGACTTGATGAAAAGGAGTACGATATTTCCGAGTCAGACTTTCCACGACTACTTCTCAATGACATCGAAGACATGTACCTGCTCAAAGTTCAAGGAAAACTCTGTGGCTTACCTAAAGAGATGCAGCTTGCCTTTATCCAAGCTCTCCTAATCTTCATCAGGCAGATAGTCATCAGAGAAAGAGTAGAAGATCTTCAATTGGGAGTGGAAAGTTATCAGAAGAAGCTCAATCTCACCAAACCCAACATGTTCGACATCCCCGACCTTCAACATCTACCTCAATACACCTTGATCAAGCAACCATTTGGGTTCACCTATCGCAGCATAAACGGTCGCAACTGCTTCATGGCTTACGACGAAATACATAAGTTCTGTGATGAAACCTTGAAGTTCGTCAGAGATGGAATCAAAAGCAGATTGGATGACATTGCTCTGGGTAAATCTAAAAGGTGGAAAACCAATGAGGCCAGGGATGCTCGCAGATTCATCTTAAGGATTGAGAACAGATTGAAGCGCAGGGATCAGTTTCGAAGGTTGGAAAGTTATGTGGGAGGAAGACAGAAGTTTCCGGTGTTGACATTTCAGAGACCTGATTGGTAGAAAATTGTAAGAGTTTGATTTGATTTGTCAATTATATACTTCATAATGGCTTGTGTACGTATTACAGTGCACAACCCGTACTTGTAAAGAAAGGACCCTGAGGTACGCATCAGTGCCTCAATCCTAAATATAAGGAGCGAAGGCTTCTTACTTTTGAGTAGAATTAATCAAACATTTATGATTTTCATAATTCTGCTCAAAAGGACAAGTATTTCACCTCAATAAGACCTAATCACTTGTTGAGGGGGAGCACTTGTCAAAACAAAATACTTTGCTCTAAATCAAAAGTTCTTGGTGAATCTCCCCGTAAGACTCAAAAGGCATATTTTAATCTAAAAGATTGTCAAAACATCATTTTATATGCTATTTTTGAGGGGGAGAAAATGAAAAAGTGATTAAAATATACGAAGTCAAAGCTTAAAAGTTGTATCATGTGCGAGCTAGACTCAGTATTGACCCAGGAATTGATGAGACATTAAAAGTTAGTAATATCGAAAAGACTTATCCTCGACGGGTAATAACATCAAGTTAGTTACTAGAGCTAGTTGTCACCTAAAAAGCTGACAATGTATCTCTTTAACTAACCACGTAAGCGTGTCTCGAAAAGGATTTGTCTTAGTAGAAATGTACCGTCTCGAGAAACTTTCTGTGGACTTGACCAGGCCGGGTAATAACTTCAAGCTAGTTTAACTAGTGATGTAAGCGTGTCTCGAATTGGTCTTGTTTACGGATAGTGGATCAATTCAAAAGTGCTTGCTCCTCCCGCATGTGCAAATTTATTAAACACTCATGAGCACATGTGCAGGGGGAGCCCTTCAAAAGTGTACACAAAACTCTCAAAGTGTTAACCAAAACATTTGATTATCACAAACACTTTGAGAGATTTTTCAATCAAAGGTTTCTTGGGTACTGTCGGAGTTATAAGGTGATTAAGATAGGAATATCCGTCCTATGATCCGCCAGAGCCAGAGGGATCTACCCAAGGACATCTCCCATAGTTAGAATTAGAAGTCCTTAGGTATGATACTAAAAAGGAGAAAAGAATGAAAGGGAAAGAAGGAGTTGAAGAATTAAAAGGAAAAGTAAAGAAAAGGGTGAAAAGAAATAGCCCTCCATATGTTCAACCTTAGGGCAGACACCAGGTTCAATACGTATGCTATTGGTTGTTGCAAAAGACAACATCGGTATTGAAGACAAAGTCGTCATGGACCCAGTGACGCAATGCACTAAACCTTCTTAACCACTCAAGTTCTCTTAAAAGGACTTGTTTCATTCTCACGGGGAACCAACGTAACCTATCGACCTATCTCTTAGAGACGGTTGATATTGAAGCAGGAGACCCCTCCCTAGTCTCCGCATAGGAAACCTAGGTGTGCACTTATAGAGTCTAGAGCCTTGAGATACATCAAAGATCTCTTAAGAACACTTAGTATTTCTACAACTGGTGTTCTACATGAATGGGCATCAGTTGTAAACTATCGAGTCCTTCGCAGATCTTAGCAATCTGCCAAGAACGTTTATGAGAGGAGTACTTATGTATTTCTCAATGATTGAATGGAAATCCTGCCAGGGTCAACATCTAACAGCCCTGACAGCAGGTCACTTCGGTAAACCCACAAGGGTTACGCTTAGTGTTTGCGGTGGTTCCATTGCGGTCTACAGTCGTGGAGTGATCCCCAGCGACTCACCCAGTCATTGAGCTACTTAGTAGGTCTCGTAAGCTCCTTCGGGAGTATCTGATATGGGAACGGCCTGGATAAGGATTAGAAGGAGTCTTCACAATATGCTGTTGATAAGCTCTAATTCCTTATCTGTAAGTACCGGTTATTTATTGCTAACTGTTTACTCGCAGGTACCTCACTTCCATGATGGTAGATTCCAACATGCTCATACATACATCTTGAAGTCAGAGAAAGCTCCCCCAAAGATCTTAGCAACACAAAGTTCAAAGAAAGATTCTACACCAATAAGAAGAATCTACAAAGTATAAAGACAAAGATCTCAATGTATGAAAAGGAACTTCTTGTACTTGAAAGTATAAGTCCGAAGATGTATGAGTATGTTGGAATGGCGGACAACCACCACAGACACAGGAGTGACGAATGGCAGACTACTTTGTGACACAATCACTACATCATCATCAAAGAACAAAGACAAAGAGCAAAGTACATTCATTATCATTCAACCATTTTGAAGACGTCTAGAGTTTTACATGTCACAAGTCAACGACAAAGATGAAGACGTCAAGCAACCGTGATGACCGACCCTTAGGGGGAGATTGTTGGGATCATACTTTTGTATTTTAGTCAAGTCTCGGTCATTACCTTTTGTAATAGGTTGCTTAGTTATTTAATCTACTTAGTTTATGTTACTAGGCTTTAGAATGTAAGTCTATGGGCCTTAAAGCCCACGTCCAAAAGAAAGGAGGGAGGAAGGGAGTGTTGCCCTACTCCTCCTCCTATAAATACTAAACTTATGTAACATTTCATGTTGTTGGTTATTTGATTATCTTAAGGAAACTCTTGTTCTCTCACCTTTCATATTGTCTCATAATCAACCATCTCTCATTCTCATCTTATTTCTTTCTACATCATACTTGTGTTTACATAAATGGTGACCTAACAGAAAGCCTAAAGACTAGGTCTAGAGGTGAGGGATGATTCTTTTTGTATTTTTTATGTTTTAGAAAAGCAAATAAAAATCTCGGTTGTTGGAAGATGGGCGGAATTAGTTGCTAGTCAACTAACCCAAAAACTAAGATGCAATCAAAATAAAATAACAAAAATGAAAATAAACTAAATTAAGATAGTGGTGTGAGCAATATATGGGAGAATTGTGTTTACTTAGATTTCACTACTCCCTAGATATCTTTTACAGGTTAATTATTTGTTACAGTTGTGTGGATGACGGATTGTATTCCTTAGCGAAATTATTTAATTGCACAAACAAACAAGAAAAGTACAACAATGACTTAAAAAAATTGTAAACCACAACAGGAATTGTGAACACGTGCGAATCTACATGTTTGACACGTGGTGCCATGTACCTTAATTCCAAATTCTCTTACTACTTCGTCTCCAACCAACACAGTCATAAGAGCACAAGGTGTAGAGCCGCCGTTGGCTTTCGTCGTCCGACGTGGAATCTCCAACGGCGAGCCGAAGCTCGCCGCTACACCAAAAATACCTCGCCGTTGCTCTTTGTTGGAGGCTTCTTCGTGGCCACGACGAAATGGATTTCTGACAAACGTATACGTTGGTTTGTTTTTTTTGTTTTTTTTGTTTTTTTTTTTTTTTTTGGAAGTGTAGTGTGTGTAGTGTGTGCAGCCACACATTCAAGAAGAAGAAGATATGTTTTTTTTTTTGGGCTGGATAAATGGGCTAGATACTATAATAGAATGAATGGATAAATGGGCTGGCCGGCTGGATGGATACTATATTTATATAACAGTTATTTATTTTATTTTTTTGTATTATTTGAATAAAATGAATTTAGTTTATTTGAAATTTTGAATAAAAAAAATAAAGGTGTAAGTGGTGGGGCCCTAATGAAGAAGTTGAGATTTGTTGTTTGGTGAGGAGGGGGTTTGTTGTGAAGATTTGAAGTTGAGGTGTTGGGTGATGTGCACATGTGGGACCCGAATGGGGAGATGTAGCTTGGCATCTACACCTTGTGCTCTAATGAATTGCAAATATGCACTCCAGGCACTTAAAGATCATCTCATCAGACTTGATTGTCAAGTTACATCTTGCGCAACAACCATGATATGTTGTCCCTTGAATGAAGGACACACGGTGTGGGTGACTTTCAATCTCATGCGTCCCTCCAAACTTTACATTGATAAAGTCAAAGACACCATACATACCCTTTCGAATTATAGCTTGCGCACATTTGTGTTTTATTGGCGCGCAAGCCGTATGCATAGACTCAGCACACATAGTGCAGTGATAAAACCACTGACGCTCCACCATTTGTTCCTCACAAATTTCACAAAAGTATTCGCTAATATGATTCTCGACTGGTTCATATATTTAGAGTCAATGGATGCTTATTGAACCTGTGTATAATCATTCTAGGCAATAACAAAGCACATTCTATATGCAAGTCGAAATCGCAGGATCGGCAATGGAATCCCATACGGTTATTGTCAAAAGGAAACCAACAAGCGTTGCACCACCTATCTGCTAGGTTTACTGAAGCATCGAATCTTGAGAGTAGATGGTTAGGGTGAGCTTCATGTGTGATTATTTCTGGTATGAAGGCACAATTGATATCAATACAAAAGTCATTGCATTCCTTACAATCATACACGAATCCATTTGATCGTAGTGAACAAATTTTACAATTAAACACATTAGCGAGCCACCGATCGTTTTTCGGTAGGAGAACAAGCGTATGGTTCAGATGGAATGGGTGGTTTTGTATTTCTGAAGGTAGTTTCACACACCACTCGTGAAGAACAAAATCACATGATTGAGAAGACTTGTAAAAAGGCAATGTTGTAACCGGTTTAGCACATCCATCGCATAATAATTGACTTCTTTTCAAGGGATCATCAAGAGAAACAGATTTTTCCCTTAATGAAGAATGAGTGTCAAAATGAATCAGCCGGTGCCGATGACTTTTATGGTTGAGCATTCTTTCATTATTTCCTTTCATAAAAAACTCCTCTTGGTTCAAAAAGTGGTGCTTTAAAAGGCCGCAACTTTCGTCAGGAAATGGACATTTGAGCAGATTCGGATGATCTTCGTCTTTGAAGTTTTTAAAAGTTTTGCCAAAACCTGATTGAAGAATTGAATGACATGTTTAACGTTAACTTAATCAAGATTAACAACACCTCCAATTCTTCATAGTAAGAATTACAAAGAAATAGGATAATAGATTGCTCACCTGGATCTTTCTTTGAAGTCGCGCAATCTACATGGACGTAATATCGACATTTATCGCATTTGTAAAGCCACTTGTAAGACTTGATATATACATTGCAGACTTTGCAACGAGGAAACAATTTAGATTTTGCTTCATCTTGGAGAAATGAATAGGCGAGGGTAAGTAAATGAGAATGAGAGAATGTGTTATCAGTAAATCGTTGGATCTGTAACTTGGCCGGAAGCAAAACACAGTTCAAGTGTATAATGAACCCAAAACAGGTGGTACATAGGTAGAAGGTCCCACTATGGTCCTCACCACAAGCATTGCAACGGGATAATATCGGCTTGTTGATACGCTGTAATTGATGATGGTGACTTGGGTGGTCGATTTTTTGTTGAGAAGAAGTAGCGCATATTATGTCCATGGTGAATTTGCAGATGAAGCAATGATAATTATAAAACATTTTATGCAAATGCTTGCAGATATAACATGTCCAGTTATAATCAATAGTATAACTGGTATCAGAATCACGAAGCTGAAATTCTTGGGACAAGGTAAGATCATGTCCCGAATGTAATGGGTGGTTTTTCTCAGTTGTAGGAAGTTTTGCACAATATTTGTGCAATGTGTAGTCACAGTCGTTGCATTTGTAGTAGCACAAATGAAACGAGTAGATCTCTTCTTTACACATGTTGCATTGGCCAACATGCGGGTCTTCCACCACCAAATCAACGTCATCTTTCTCCTTCTCCTCCTCCTCATCATCATCAGAGTTTACGTTGTTTTTGTTCGCTTGTATATGGATAAGGCTTAGCAGATGTTCATGACTAAAGTGTTGGAGCGACTCCATTGCAACTATGTTAATGAAATATCCGTGTTAAAACAAATTATCAATTAAATTTAATACTAATTTCATTTGATTCTGTTTGATTTATATCATAAATTCGTTAAATGAATTATCAAAACATGGTTTTAGTTTATAAAAACTACAAATAGTGCAATAAACTACAGATTATTTGTAGTGCACAAAACTACAAATAGTATGAAAATACTCGGCTTGAAAAGATCGCGCCTTATCGAGCTTATATTATTTTGCATTTTTACCCTTATGTATATGTATATTTACATATTAATATCGTTACAAACATTCCAAAACTTATAATCGAGTCGAGCCAAGCCAAGCTCGAGAGTATCAGTTATATCAATCACCTCGAGCTCGAGCATGAAAATGTATACTCGGTCGAACTCGAGTCAAGTTTCGAGACGGAATTTTTGAGTCAACTCGAGATTCGAGTTTGATGGTGTTCAACTTGGCTCGACTTGTTTGTACCCCAAATAAATTGTATTCAACGAGGAACGTTATTTTTCACGCGTTGCAGCGGGTATTTTAGGATACCGATCGAAGAGTTTGAAAGTGTCTTAATATTGAACTTATGATATAATCATGTTTTAGAAAATTTTATTTAGTTATTAATTTCAAAATCTAAACCCTTAATTGTTTGTATTAGAGTTAAATAAAACAGTATTAAAAAAAATAAATAAATAAAAAAAAAATCTCCGTAACACATTTTAGTATAAGGAGTCAAATGTTTTCTCTTTCTTTTATATGCGATTTATAAATAATGAAAAAATAGCAAGTGTTGCAACTTAATTCTCATTTTAATTGGCTTTCTTCTCAAATTCAAATTAGTTTAATAGAAATGATAGTTATAAAATGGTACTAAATAATAAATTGTTAAGGGGTGTAAAATAAAATATATATATATATATATATATATATATATATATATATATATATATATATATATATATATATATATATATATATATATATATATATATATATATACTAGTTTTCAAAGCCCGCCCGATGGGCGGGCATGTCTTATAATAATACTTTTGATGGTGTTAGTTAACAGAAATTCGCTTTTTTATTACGGTGTTTTTTTATTATTGTTAAAAATGTATCAGTTTACGTTAATTATTTTTTATTTAAAGGTAAGATTTTGATGGCCGGGCATGACTTATAATTATTCTTTTGATGGTGTTACTTAACGGATTTCATTTTTAAGGACGTTAGCTTAATTATTTTTTATTGTGTTAGTTAATGAGAAATATTGAAGAATTCTTATCGCTCCTACATTCGTAATTATTTTGATAATTGAACATAGTAATTAAGTAAAAAGTAAAGCAAACCAACTCAGTAGTAAAAGACCACCCCACCTAAATGGCCTTTCACGTAACGAATATCAAGCAAACTTCGTCATTACACTAAAATCACAAAACTATGTTAATGGCTCCACGCAATAAATATATGTTATATGTGAATTAACCTTAATACCGATTATATGTCAATTGACCTTGTTGACTTGTTCGCCAGGCCTTGTGGATCAGTAAGCACTTGAGCCTTTGGTGGTGCAAGATTTGAATTAAGTTGCATATCTCCACAATATTAGAGGTTTTAAGATGTCATTTGCATATAGGAACAAAACGAATATTAGGTCATATAAATTTGAGACCTGTTTAGGTGCTCCTTTGCTTACTCTGTGCCAATTTCCACTTTGATCGATGTTTTAAATTGTTATTTGTTTGTCCACTGGATTGAAGGGAAGAAAATGTACCTCAATGATCCCCGCTCGTGCCTGCATAAACAAAAGACATATTTTTGTAACTTTGAACTTAGTGAAGCAGGACATAGCCCACCCTGATATCCCGGTTCTTTTAGGCCTGTCAAGCCTGAAACTTACATTCCCGTTCTAATTTTTACCTCCTTTGGATGTGGACGCATTCCAAAAATATAAGCATCTATCGCATCTTGATTCTCGACTCTAGAAGCCCTTGCTCCCATTAGAACCACATGATTCTTGTCAGTATCCTTAACGAACACGTGAAAAAACATTATTTTTTTTCTCGATAAAGTATAAATCAAAAAGAAAACTTTAGACTTTAAAAGAAGATAACTTCAAATTGGTAATAAAAACTTACCTCAATGAGACTCGGTAGGGTTCATGGTAAGGTTGGTGGGTTCGAGTAGGTTAGTTCCAAAATTATTTGGTGAACTTTTTCACATGTCATATAACAAATTAGAGGACACAGAGATGCAATACATATACCATAAACATAAATTAATAAACCATACATAAAACAACAAATTATCACATTTGTATACAAAACACCACAATCATATACAAAAACATCAATTAAAAGTATAACAATAATGAAATCTTGCTCTATAGTGCTTTAGTCACATCCTTCAGTGACATATTTGCTAACTTCATTATACCAAAACATAAAATTTGATGTTTTATCATGAAATATGATGCTCTCTATCTCTATGTCTTATAAGTGTCCACTTTTAAATTTTACAAAATTAAAAAATAAATAAATAAACTCTCCACTTATCAAATATTATCTCTGTCCACTAAAGTTTATTTTGATTGGTAGAAATATAAAATGCACTTTTATTTAATTATGACATATAAAATAGCAAGATTGGTAGATATATAAAATGCACATTTATTTAATTAAGGCATATAAAATAGCAATGCGGACACTTAATTTGGGACTGAAAAAGTAATTTCTTTTCTTGCATGTTCATGTCTATGACATGTATTTGCTAAAAGTAGGTGTGAGCAGTATCAGTGAGCCACAGCTCACCGCTCATAGCTTCTTAAAAAAATATTGAAAAAAAATGAGCGGTTCTTAAAAAATAGCAAAGCTCACCGCGCTTTTGACAAACAAACACTAAAAATAAAAAAGCTCACCGCTCATCGCTCCAAAAAGGTCCACGCCAAATATAATCTATGTGTATGTTACATGTTTGTGTCAATAGTCCATAGCTGACAGAAAACAAAAACCGTTTTTCCTTGACATGTTCTATTACAAAGTTATACAAAAGTTTCGTTGCATTATGGTGTATCTATTGTAGTATTTGACAAGTTTTGGTAAGAAGTCCATATAAAACAAAGGTAGATGTAATTAAGATGTAAATACGGTAGAGATCTCATACAAAACATTAACATATTATAGAAATAAAATTAAGAAATAACGTCACACTTGCGATGAAGCTATTGAGAACACTTATTAGCAAGACTCTATCATGTATTCATGAGAAACAAAGTGTATAGACTCGATGACTCACTTATCGATATGTTCTTCATTCGTTGGAAAAGCATTGACTGATGGTTCAATTCGAAGCCCGCCTAACGGGTGGGTATGACTTATAAGCCTGTCGGCATGAATTATAAGCCCGCCTGATGGTTGGGCATGTCTTATAATTATCGTTGGAATATTTTTATATAACGAAATAAGGTAGTAACATTACATTTTAAAATATACTCCGTAGGTAATAATCAAATATGACATGATCAAATGATATCGGGTTTAGTGATACCGTCAGTGTACACTTTACAGTCTTACAATAAGGAAATAATCAAATGTTGTGTTTTGCATTTGCGTATGAATGCAATAAATACGTACTTAAATCATAGAAATCGAAGCTAATATTATATAACTAAGAACACATGTATAACTTAATTATTATTAATTATATCGAGTTTTCTTATATTGAATAAAAAAAAGACTAAAACATCAAACATCGTCTACGTGCATTGTAGAAACTATGGACCATGTCAAGCACTCTTCTATGCACACCTTTTGCTTTTAATACGATCCCCATCATAATATAATAAAGACACCTAAAACAACACATAAACAACATCAAAGAATCAACCACGTAGACGATGTTTTATATCAAACTTTAATGCATAAGTATTTGTTTTATGCTACCTGCTTGACCCTTTTACGCAAAATGACAAAACCAAACACCTGTTTCATACCAAACAAAGATATAAGCCATCATTTTTTTCTAAATGATAAAGTTATTGAGTTGAGTTTATGAACTTCTATAAGCTGTTAGCTTAACTTGATAAGTTAATAAGCAAAATCTCTTCTTATGTCACACATAAAGCAATCTGCAAACTTAATAAAGTGCCGCATACACAACAATGAAGATCACCATTAAATATTTCAAATATTGTATTGACATACTGTATAGTTTTATTAGCAAGATCAATATCATTCTTTTGTTGGTTCATCTTGGCAGTAGCAGCAGCTCTGGCTAGGAACTGGTATGGATCTTTGTTTTAAAGAAACAAAAGCATTTAACTTCAAACATGCCTTGAGTCGTCGAATGCGTTTGGCTGCTACTCCCATGTGTACCGCTTAATCATTGTTTGCGTGTTTAAAAAGTGACAAACTGTATAGTTTTATTAAAAAGTGGTTATGAATATTGCAAAAGTTTAAATGAAACAAAGGTAATGACTACAAATATATGTCTAATAAGGTTTAGAGGAACCATGAATATAATGTCAATATATTAATATATTGCACAAATATGTCCTCAAAATAAAAGCTTAGTTAAATGTTTAATCATGCTTATTGTCGTGATAATGTGCAAGAGTAACACGTAATTAAATTCCTAGTATTTTTTACCTCTTTGAAACCAAAAATATTTCGTAAATCCGAAGTTGCAAAATTGGTCAAATAGGAAAAACTAAATATATAAGTTGTGTGAGTATTAGACACTGTTTCAGAAAGCTCTATTTGAAGGTGTCGCATCGACAATAACTCCTTATATATTTGATATTCGAAACAGGTGAGTAACATTAAGCATCCATCAACTATTGTGACCGAGCATCAATACATTACATGCGAGATCGTTAATAGGGTTGCAATTTCATAAGGGAAAATGAATCAAAAATGGTTAGAACATCAAGTGTGAAGCAGTTGTATGCATATGCCATGTGACAACTCACCCATTACGTGAGACATTGTTGGCCCGTAGGACACTTAATATTCACTTGTTTCTATCCTCTTATAAGCTCCAGCAAGAAACTGTTGAGGAATTCATGCGGGAACAGGTGCACCCATAAGGAAATCCATACTCATATCCACTACCATATGGATCGTACCATGTCGTATCAACCCATTGACCTATCTCAACTGTAGGTTGTTTGAAACACAAAAATCTTTGAGGCCTGTCATAACATATGTTACTTTGTTAAAATTACATAGACGTGAACAACATTTTTTGGAAAAACATTTCATTAATGCAACGTCAACTACTTTTGATAAAATGCAGAACTGGTAATCAAGTATCAGGTACATATCGGTTTTGCATGATCTAGCAAGATGGCTTAAAATCAAAATTAAATATAAACATTCTTTAATCGTTAGTAGGGCTTATTGTCTTTCACAATCGATTAGATATCAGTCAAAAAAAAATATAGTAATACCATTACCTGAGAAACTTTCAAAGATGCTTTGGCCAACTAATGAGCTGAGCCTCGACTGTCATAAGGAGCATCGCCTCTGCCTTTATGTTTGTGCCAAGTCTTAAATCTATATATCATTGAATATGCGTCAAGTGTTTGCATCGAGTCAAGCTTCAATCTGACACAAGCGACAGCGATTTACCAGGTTTGCCAAAGGCGGCCACACTCACAGTGGTCAACTTAGTAGGGGGCTAGCCGCTAGCATATTGGTCATCAAAGAATAAGACTCTGATATTGCATCTAGTGATATGATGCTAAAAAGAGAACATAATAGGAAAGAGTTTGCATATAGAGTAGTACATACTTTATGATTCTAGACCATTTCTTGCCATATATATTGAAGACATGCGCTCTCATATCCTCGCATCCAATAACAGCCTCTGGATACTTTTGTTCTCATTGTGCCTCCATATGGATATCTGACTTGCTACAACCTAGCGAAGATGCAGCCAAATATTAACCATGTTTAGAAATCATGTAGTATAATAGACCATCTTCAAAAAGAAAAAGGGAAACTAATGCTTCGTACTTTATGAATAATTAATTGATGAAAATCCAACAAAATAACTGAAAATCCCAACGAATATAGAAAATTAACTTTTAAACCAAACAAAATAAAGAAAGCAGATGTAAAGCTCTCAAACTTGAATGTAATGTATAGAAACATACCTTGCTCTCGTCAAAATTAAAGACAATCAAAGAATCGCAAGTAAAAGGTAATCATACTCAACCAGACATTTGTATCTTTCTACAGGCCACAGCCGCATCACCTATCATAGATGAAAATCAATATTCGTTGACATATTTTTCTATAGCGACCGAGCACCTGTTGCAATGATAAGATATTTGTAGTTGATGCTTTCTTCTTTTGAAGTGAATAGTGTCTTACGTCTCACATCAGCAAACTTTACTCAAACTTTACTCGATTACCCATAATCACTTCAGTTGCTAATAAATTTTGGAATATCAAACATTAGCCTGTTATAATTGAGTGCACATCCATTGAGTCCGGATTATGGAAGAACCATATTACACTCTATACAACTGATGATAATTATTTCCATATAACTCATCCTGAAAAGATATCTTTCGATAATATATGGCATTGTAATTCTATCTAAATTTCCATATGCACTAAGTATGTATATAGATGATATTCAGCAAAACAAAACAATGCTTTTCTCGTTCAGTTCTGATCAAGCAACCAACAAACGCAGAGGAAAAAAATAATTTTTGAAGGAAATGTCACCTACGCGAAGATAACAGTTGATAACAGGAGTTACAACTGTCTGCTTGAAATATCTTGAAAGAGATTTAAGTGAATTAACACTAATTAAATTGATGACTTCCCTTATGTTTTTTTCCACACCCATACCAGAAATAATACCCACACGTGCAACAAAATATATAATTAACATGTAGTTACTAAAACACACAAATGGTAACCACCTCAATTGTTTTATTCAAAGGAAAAGTAAAAGCGAGGAAATTAACCTGCAAGCAATGTGCAAAGAACGACTTCAGACATAAAACTCACATTTTGGGCACCTCTTCCATTTCTTGTTATTGGCAAGATCCATCAACATAATATCAACAGAATCTCTTTCTCCCTTTTTCAAGCTTTGAAACTCACTACAACAGATCCCCGAATGCCACGTAACCTTACACTGGGGACAAAAATAGTTTGTTAAAGTTTGGGCATTCTCACCTTCTGGGATATTATCTCCTTAGCTTCATATTAAGCTTGAAGCTGATGAGTAAGGAGCTCATTTTTGAAACGCTCAAGCGCGTCACGTGATTTGTCAAGCTACATACTGAGTGTGTTGATTTCAGCTGTTAGAGAAAGTATACAAATGAATGGATATCACATATTTGTAGTTATAGAAACTTAATATAACAACAAAATTGACAACTAAAAAATGGAAGAAAAATCGTTGTGGAATACTAATCAAGTCGAAAACAAATTGTGCACTTTTTGTGTACTAAGTTTTCTCCTAATGGTGTTGTGTTAACTTTTCCAGCACCTTCCATGCCTTTCTTTGCTTCCTACCACATCACCATCAAATCAAGTTTATCACATTTTCTTAGATAAAATAAAAAACCATTGAATGCCAACTAAAAAAGTTGAACCAAACAGCCCCTTAATTCTACACACATATACGTACAAATTTCGGTAACCACATAATAAAAGTGATTGTATCACTGAAGAAAATATATAACAGCTAAAGGGTCAAAACTCAAAAGTAGCTCAATTTATCTGAGATATTTCAATGTTTCTGGTGATTGCTGCTAAACAAAAAGCAGTGTTACCATCTCTATGATACTACACAGTACTACATCTCCATTTCTTTTAATCATGTCTTCCGAATCTTTCCAAACCTTCAAGAGATGATTTAAACAGATCAACGTAATCTTTATACATGTGCATAATTGACTTTCAAATAAATAATATTTAGTCCTTGTATAGTTGTATGAGAGAAGTACTTACCATCAAGCTGACCTGAGGACTTGGATGATTGTATATTGGTGCTTGTTGCTTAGAGAGTATCGTATCATTAGATAATTAAAGATGGCTGAGGAAATTATGATATTAGGGTTTTAAGAAAATAACTACCGTATATAAAAATTAGATATATGCATATTAGCAAAAATAATTAATTGCAGGAGTTTTATAAATATTGTGTTGCAAAATAAAATCAAAAAAGGGGTTGGTTCAGTGGTTAAGATACAATGTTACTCTTTAAATCACCCAGAGTTCGAACCATGTGAGTCTCATTTTTTAAAAATTTAATCCGAAATTTTGATAGGTGATGACATGTAAATCAAAAAATAAAAACCTGATAACATGGCAGTAAAAAACTGATGACATGGCTGATTACAATTACATGGCATTGAGGTGGCATTGAGGTGGCATTAATGACGTCATACGCCTCCTGTTATATATAATGTGTATATATATATATATATATATATATATATATATATATATAACAAAAAAAACAAAAAAACAAAAAAAAAACAAAAAACAAAAACCTAGCCAACTTAAGGGTTGGATGATAGTATAAATTGTTTGTATATAGGTAGTAGTATAATGTTAAAGGGTATAAATGTAATTAACAAAATACTTATCTTAGATGTTGTAATGAGAGTTTTTCAAACTTAAAAGGGGGCATTTATGAAACCTTAATAACAAACATTATCTAATGAATAGTGTTCCGTTTGGTTATATTTTCCATAAATGTATATTATAGTACAATACAATACACATTATGATAACCACTACAAGATATATGCAAATATGACTTTGGTGATTTATCTGTCACTTATAGTAATATGATCGAGCTAAAGGTGGATTGGTTTGTAAGGAGTCGGGTAAGTAACTTTGCTCATTTTTAACATTCAGTTTCATGCAAAATGGTTGTGTTTGCAATCAGATTACACATCAATTCATGAAAAGAGCATACTATACTATATATTTTTATTTCTAAATAAGCACGGAGTTTGTTTATCATTCTATGTTAAAGCATTAAACGACAAACTCTTAAAGATGGAAGGCGAAAGAGACATACCGGTTTAATTGCAGATAAAACTTTCTTTGAAGTGGAAATTGGATATAATTATCTTTGTAATGTGATGTTTGGGCAATGAAGATGCGTGGGAAAGAAATGGACTATTTAAAATAAATAAATAAGAATATCTTTGGTTATACGAAAGGAATTTAACATTCGATAAAAAACTCATTCCTACAAAAAATTATCACTTTGAGTATTCAATTACAAGCTGTGCATTTTTTTTCTTTTTAATATTCCCATATTTGATAGCAAGTAATGTCTTCTGTTGATACAAAAGTTGGGCGTTCCTTATTTGGGTTCCTGTTCTCGTATCAATTCGATCTTAATGCTTGAGACCTGCGCACTAAGAAAACAAACAAACACCGTTAGGCTTACCGTAGAATTGTCTCCCACGATTATCCTCCGACGTGAGAGTAAGTAATCGGTTTTTAGGGTTATATTGAAGAGTTAGGGTTGTAAGTCGTACCTTTAACGAGAGTTATGATATTGTTTATATAGGCACGTAATCCTTATTGGATACGTGTGCTCCTTACTCTTCGGTATATATCCGGTTTGATATATATCCCTTAAATAAGAGATATCTACATCACAACCGTAAATAACTTTTGGGTTTGGGCTTTCGTGAGCCCAAGCCGTTAGTGTGGTAGCCCAATCATTGTTATGATAGCCCACTCGTGGTAGATTTGGGTCTTAGTAATGTTTATCATTTGGGTTCGTGACCCAAATATAGACTATACGTCATCATGTCCCCCCAGTCTAGTATGCGCAGGTATTTACCGCTGATGCTAGACTAGTAAATATGAGCGGTAAGCGTGGAAAAAATTCAAATATCTACCGCTAAAAATATGGACCATGTATCTAGTCCAAAAAAGTCCTAAAAATGCCTCGGTAAATGGGGAGGTCATCCATGTGTCCTTCGGAAAACGTGAAAAAGTGCTTGTACCCTATGGTATACCAGCCACACGATGAGGGTAATGGGATCCACGTGGCGTCCATCGAGGGCAAGGGGAAACCTTATATAAAGGTGTCCCATTTTAACTGTGTTTACCACAGTGCAAAAAATGCCATTTTCTTCCTTACTAAGAATCATTTTTCAATAAAAACTAGTATCTTCAAAGGTAATTGTTTATGCGCACCCTAGGAAAAATGGTTCGTCAATTGGAAGAGTTCCGTTCTGAGATGGACGAGGATGAACTACGTCAGTTCACCTCCGATTATTTCATCCCCTTGCGGTGCATCCGGAAGTACCGGATGCGGACGCATGTATCGCAGATTTCCATGAGGGGAAAATAGGGGTATATACGCGCTTTTTTGAATTTGCAAACTAGCGCGTGCCTATATCCCTATTTTTGAGCGACGTGCTCAACTTCTACCGTCTTCATATCTCTCAGCTGCACTGTATAGGTGCGGCGAAAATAACAAATTTTGAGGTGAATTGTCGCTTACTTGCGATAAATCCTACTATCAACCTCTTCCGCGCGTTTTACCGCACTGCGTGGTCGAACGGGTGGATAACTTTTTCGAAGCGCCCAGGGTGCTATCAGTGTTACACTGAAAAAATAGACGTCCTTAGGGGTTGAAGGGAAAAGTTTTTCTGGATAGACGATAGGGTATTCACCACGCTCTCTGAGTTTTTTACTCAAGGGACGCTTCCAAAGGATGAGCGCCCAGATCCCGGTACATACAACGTGGAGGATGCGGAGACCATTAATGATAATCGCATCCAAATAAACTCCTATCCCGAGGAGTTTCTGGTTTATATGGGGATGAGTCGCAACTACTTCGGAGGAAGTGATGAAGTGCCAACGTTTTTGGATGGAAGCGGCCGGGGTGGGTGCTTGTCCTTTCTTATCCCCGCGTTTATAGTGTAAGCGCTCTTGTATATTTTGATTTTATCAACTAACTTGTTCCTTTCTTGTTCGTTCATGTGTTGCGCAGAGATGGATCTGTTTTCTGTGGTGAGGTTAACAAAGACAACGCAGGTAACTGTGGGTGTGCGCCCCCTGAGGGAAGGTGAATTGCCAATCTTGGAGGCTACCGCCGGTCATCTTCTGGAGTTTGCGCAAGAAGAATCCTCTGATGCAACACAACCTATTGTGAATGCGACACCGGTGCAGACTGTTCCTGCGCAGGGAGTGGCAGTTCAGGAGCCCGTGCGCACTGAATCATCTGACAGTGTTGGGATCCTTAGGGTTGACACCGACTCTGAAGAGGAGCACAAAGGTACGAAGCGCAAGGCTGTTGATGATGGTGGGGAGGGTACCTCCAAGCGCAGACGTCATACGATCATTGTGGATGCGTCCACAAATGAGGAGACGTCATTATCTTTTGCTGCGCAGGAAAATGCTGAGACTTCACCTCCTACGTAAGTAACAGTTGTTTGATTATTTATATTTTTTTTATTCGCTCTGCAATTCCTTGACTTCTTTCTGTTTGCGTATAGTGACAAAACTGCAGGGGGTGATGCAGCGTTTGTTGAGGGGTCGGTGCTACCCCAAGCGGCCCATGAGCATGTGGAGGAGCCGTTGAAGGTGAATGAGGAGATGTCTGCGCAGCAACTGATGGAAGAGTTGGGTGCTGCTGCTGAGCGTCAGACTAAGTTGGTTACTCAGCTCAAGGCTCGGTATGTTGGTGAAAGTAGCAGTCTCGCTCAGAAGGATGAGGAGATTGCATTGCTGAGGGCGCAGTTGGCTGATGCGCGGATGGAGGTAGAGTCCACAATTGCGCATGCTAGGAGGCTTGCAGATGAGAAGCTATCCTTGATGGTGGAGCTGAAACACGAGCGTGCCGCAGCAGAGCAGCACAGGTCTAGCTACACTTGGGGGTTGAAGTACTTGCAGGAGAATAGGAGCAAGCATTTCGCCCGTATTGATGAATTCCGCGAGCGTATGGAGATGGCTCTGAAGGTGCAGGAGAGCAAGCTGCGCAATTTGAGTATCGAGTATGATGAGGAGTTGTACCCTCATCTTATGTCTACTATTGCTGAGATCAGGTATGTATCCTCTTTTTGAATTCTTTGTTTAACTCTATGTGCCTTAATGCGCTTTATCTTCTAACGCGTGCGTTGTTGTATGTACAGGTGGTTGATCAGCCATGGTCTGCGCTTGGCTGCCATGGGCACGCTAAAGTCCCAGGAGGTTGTAGAGGCCTTTGGGAAGGTTGTGGAGTGCGCCATGGCACGTGGCAAGGCCCAGGTTGTGGAGGAGCTTCATGAGAGCAAGATGCTGACTGTGCCGCTTGCAGAAGTGCCTAGGTATAAGGCAAATGCTTTTGATGAGCTTGTGGAGGCCATGGAGAAGATGAAGGTCTTCAACTTTCCTCATATCGCCCAATTAGAGCGTGATCAAGATTATCCTATCAGTGTGATCATGCAGGGCCTGACTCTGGCCAAACACATAGCTGAGGATGCGGAGGCGCAGCCTGACTTCTTTTTGAAGCCAAATGAGTCGCAGCTGAAGGTGCCTGTCTTTGCTCGCCCCCACCACATGCTCAATCCCTTCGCCCTTGAGAAGGAGATTTCTTTGAAGAAATGCTTAGAGGCCCATTTGACCAGGGTTGCTCGCAACAAGGGTGTGGAAGGGAAGGCTATTCTCTGCGGTGTTGGCGCAGCCCATCTCCCCAGGTCTGATGGGATTCCCGTCAGCGTACCAACGGTATCTCAGGAGGATAGCAGCCTGCTTAGAAGGCTGAGTGAGGCTGGGGAGTTAGCGTCAACAACTAGTAGCTCAAGTTATAGATGTGCTCATAGCATGTACATATCTATGGATTTTTGTATATGTAAATTTGTATAGACTCGTGGTTCTTATGAATAATAGCATGTAACTTTTTTGTATGCCTTGTTTGTATTATTTGTACTTAGATTGTTTTCTTTTGTGTAAAAGACTATCCAAGAGTCAAATTGAAACCGAGACATACTTAAGATGACTTGTATTAAGTGCATAACTTAACAAAAAATCATAAGTGTAAAGATAGACTTGCATTATGTTGCAAATACTATATCAAATGACCAAGAGTCTTGGCTCGTAGATTGCTAAACATGTACAATGTATGTTATATTGCGTATCCTTCATGGGATGCGCATTTAAACTTGCTTCAACGTCTTGAAAGTAAGGCGCTTAGCAAGGATGCGTGATCCAGTGTTGATGGGTTTGCAACCCTCTTACTCAACGAGTTAGTTAGTAGGTTTACTCATCCTTTCTGCCATCGTAGGTCTTAGTAAGTGCATGCACGCCATGTAGGCAAAATATAAAATAACAATATTGAGACATAAGAAAAAAATGTAAGCAATAAAGTTAAATGTGTTATGGAGTTAGCTAGAAACCACAACGTTTTATTAATACTTGAAAGTTTTTGAAGATAAAAGACAATTCCTAAAAAAAAAGAAAATTCAAATACACAGACATTTATTAGGCACGTACTAAAGTGCAGAGTTGTCTGTGCGTGGGCCGTAGCCTTTCCTAAATATAGCATCTCTTGAGATTGCAGATGTTCCAAGTGCGTGCTAGCTCATGGCCTTCCATATCGCGCAACTTGTGTGAACCATTGCCTAGTGCATCTGTGACCTCATAGGGTCCTTCCCATTTGGGTCCAAGCTTGCCTGTGTCTTCTGCGTGGCTTGCATCATTGGCGCGGTATAAAAAATCTCCTGGCCTGAAAGAAGTGTGTTTGACTTTAGCATCATAATACTTCTTCATCTTTGACTTAGCCTTTGCTTCACGCATAGCAGCGCGTTCGCGCCTTTCTTCCAATAGATCCAAGTCTATGCGCCGCTCATCGTCATTTGTCGTGACATTTATTTCCACCGTACGGATAGTTGGCATTCCAATCTCGGCTGGTATGACAGCTTCTGTCCCGTAGACAAGAGAGAATGGTGTGTCTCCAGTACTGGTTTTTATTGTCGTGCGGTGCGCCCATAAAACATGTGACAATTCATCTACCCACCTTCCTTTATGTTTGTCAAGGCGCGCTTTTATTCCTTCGCCCAAACTGCGATTCGCGTGTTTAACCAAGCCGTTGGTTTGTGGGTGCTTAACTGAAGCAAAGTGTTGTGCAATGTTTAATTGCGCGCACCAGTCTTTGAACGGGTTGTCACATAATTTTTTTCCATTGTCCGGAATAATCTCTCCAGGTAGGCCAAAGCGACATACAATGTTGTCCCAGACCAAGCGTTTGACTTGGTTGCCTGTGATGCTTGCCACTGCTTTTGCCTCAATCCACTTAGTAAAATAATCTATAGCTACGATGAGGAATTTTAGCCCTCCCGCGGCAACCGGAAAGGAGCCTGCAATGTCAATGCCCCATTTATAGAATGGCCATGGTGAGGTGATGGGGGTTAGCTCTTGTTGTGGTCGGCGCGGAATTGGCCTGTGGACTTGGCAATCGCTGCATTTCTTTATCATATCCCGTGCGTCGCGGTGCATAGTAGGCCAATAGTATCCTGACCACAGGGTGCGCGCCACTACAGACCGTGGTCCTGAGTGCATACTGCATGAACCAGTGTGGATCTCTCGGAGTACGTAATCTGCCTAAAGAGGTCCAACGCACCGAAGCCATGGTTGTAGGAATGAACGTCGATATAGGATGCCATCTCGGAGTTCAAACCTCTGCGTTGTGCGCCGTACCCTACGAGCGTCCTTCTGTTCTTGAAGTAAGATCCCTTTGCTTATAAATTCGATGATAGGTGTCATCCACGTAGGATCCTGTTCCTCTATCACTGTGGATATTTCCATCTCCGAGATTGATTTATTTTTCAGAGTTTCCACCAATACCTGTTTGAATAGGTGCGCAAAGCTTGTAGATGCGATCTTGCTAAGCGCGTCAGCTTTCCTGTTTTCTCCTCTAGGGATTTGTTTGATGGCGAACCTGTCAAAATTCTGAATTAGAGACTTGGTTTTTTCGAGGTATTGGACCATGTGTTCATCCTTAGCCTCATATTCGCCTAGCACGTGATTGGCTACTAGCCTGAAATCTACATCTGCCTCTAGGTTATGTACACCCATTTGAGTGGCAATGCGTAGTCCAGCAAGTATGGCTTCATATTCAGCCTCATTGTTTGTGGCTGTGAATTCAAAACGCAGTGCGTAAGTGACTTCCACTCCGTCTGGATTAGTGAGGATAAGGCATGCGCCTGATCCATCCACGCATGAGGATCCGTATGCGAATAGAACCCATGATTCTTGTAATTCTACCTTGCTTGTTGAAGGTGGAGTATCGGTATCTGGCTTCTCAATAATAAATTCGGCTAATATATGCCCCTTGATTGCAGTGCGTGGCCTGTACGAGATGTTATACTCGCTTAATAACACACTCCATTTTTGTAGCCGTCCTGATGCGTCAGATTTAGAGATAACTTGTTTGATAGGTTGGTCCGTTATTACAGCTATTGGGTGCGCCTGAAAGTATCTGCGCAGTCTTTTAGCTGCAAATACTAAAGCTAGGACCAGCTTTTCCATAGCAGTATAGTTAGTCTCTGTCTTCTTAAGTGCTTTGCTTACAAAGTATATGGGTGTTTGAACGGAGTTCCTATCTGTCAATAGCACCGCGCTAACTGCTCCATGAGTTGCAGATAAATACATGATCAACTCTTCTCCTGGTCTGGGTGCGACAAGTTTGGGAAGCGCTGCAAGATGTTGTTTAAGCTGTTGAAAAGCTTCTTCCGCCTCCTCGGTCCAGCAGAAGTCTCCCTTTTTTGTGCACTTCGTGAGTGTCTTAAAGAGAGGGAATGACTTGTCTGCTGATTTGGACAAGAATCGATTTAGCGCAGCTTGCTTTTATTTTAATGATTGGACTTCTTTCACTGTGCGTGGTGAAGGGAGATCAATGACAGCTTTTGTCTTTTCTGGGCAGGGGTTGATGCCATCAGGTTCTATTAAATATCTAAGAAACATGCCTTCTGTCGCGCCGAAAGTACACTTCTTGGGATTTAATTTCATGTTTATCTTTCCCAGTGTTTTGAATGTCTCCTCGATGTCGCGCACCAATTCTTCCTTAGTATGACTCTTGATGACAAGGTCATCGACATAAACTTCCAGGTTGTGACTTACTTGCTTTTCAAACACCATGTCCACCAATCGCTGGTATGTTGCTCCCGCGTTCTTTATACCAAAGGACATTTTTGTGTAGCAATAGACCCCTTGACTTGTGTGAAAGGCTGTTTTTTCTTCATCTTCCTCAGCCATCTGAATTTGATGGTACCCTTTGTATGCGTCTAGGAAACATTTAAAGAGATATCCACACACAGATTCTATCTTCCAATCTATCTCTGGTAGCGGGTAGCAATCCTGTGGACATGCTTTATTAAGATCAGTAAAGTCTACGCACATTCTCCAACTGCCATCACTCTTTTTTTACCATTACTGGATTGGAAAGCCAGTCATGGTAGTAGACTTCCCGCATGATGCATGCGTCTACCAGTTTGTGTACTTCTTCCAGGATGGCTTTTGCGCGATCTGGAGCTTGGCCGCGCTTTTTCTGTCGTATTGGAGGAAATCCTTGTCGGATTTGTAGCTTGTGCTCCGTGATAGATCGTGACACTCCAGTCATGTGCTTTGGTTCCCATGCAAAGATATCTAGGTTCTTTTGCAAGAGTGCGCACACAGCTGCTTTGCCTTTGTCAGATAGAGACCCTCCAATTGATATTTGTTGATCTGGGTAGTCAGGGTGAATGGCAACCTTTAGGTTTGGTATTTTAGCTGCGCGCTATTCTGGAACATTCTCCACTTCACTGGTTACTGTGTTGCATTCTTTAGGTGACACAGTGGTATTGTAGACAGTGACAATGCCTCCTTCTACTGGGAATTTGAGCATCCCATGCGCTGTAGACGGTACAGTGCGCATGGATGATATGCCAGGTCTCCCAATGATGCCATTGTACGGTGAAGGAGACTTGATTATCATAAAGTTTTTCCAGGTTGTTGTAGAGTGTTGTTCATCACCAACGACTACAAGTAAGCGTAATTGCCCCATAGGCCATATCTTTTCTCCTGTGAAGCCAGTTAGCGACGTCGTGGCCGGAATTAACTGACTTTGTATCTCAGGTCGCAGCCTCTTGAAACAATGTTCATACAGAATGTCTGCGGATGCTCCTCCATCAATATACATGCGACGGATATCGTGTCCCCTAGTATGTATCTCAATGGTTAGCGGCTCTACTACTGCGTTGTCCGCAGCTAGAGTGGGAAGGATATTTCATTCCCAAAAGAGAATTTTTGGCTGATTTTTTGCTTCGTCTTGCGCTGCCATGACTGTATCATGTAAATAATGTCAGCCTTATTGATTTTTTGTCTTTTGGAGTGTATAGTTTTGTTTTTCCGAAGAAATGCTCGTGAAAGTAATTCCCCGGGTCGTTCTCCCAACGAGGGTTGAATTCGATCTTGTCGGCTCGGTTTGTGAATCTTGTGAAGTGAATGAGGATAGAAGAAATATTTTGGTTTTTTTGATTATACTACAAATGAGAATAAAAATGCAATTAAAGCAAAGAGAACAAGCAAATAATGCAAAACAAATTAGCAAATAAAACAAACATTCTCAAAAATGAAATAGAAATAAAAACGTAAAGAAAACTTAACACGACTAATTTAAAAAGAAAAATAAAAGTGAAACTAGTCCTACGATTGCAAATTGAGTTTTTCTAAATGATAAGATATAAAAGAAAAATAACGTAAAAGGAAAATTACATTTTTGGCTTTTTAATTTTAATAAATGAAAATGATATAAAGACTAATTAAAAAGGAAATAAGTAAAAGAAATAAAAAAAACTAATTATTATTAAACTATAAATGTTTACTAGATGACGTTACTAAATAAAAGATACTAACTTGTTATATAATAAATCCTAACTTGATAAATTTTAGAAAAATTCGGCAGAGTTTCGTTTAGATATTAAGCATAAGAGAACCTCACTCGATAAACAATGAGGCAATGATTATCTAACTCGATAATCTTGGCTAACTCGCCAAAAGAAACGAAACTCGATAAAACTCAAACTTGATAAAAAATAAAACTCCTAACTCGAAACTTTTTAAGAACCCCTAACTCGATAACTCATTTGACTCTAACTCGAAAGTTTTGAGAACCCCTAACTCGATAACTCCAAAATAAAACTAAACTCGGTAAAATTAAAACTCTAAACTCGAAAGATTGCAAAAACCAAACTCGATAACCACTTAATTTTTCAAACTCGAAAGTTATAAAATAAACATCTCAAACTCGATAACTATTTTTCTAAAACTAAACTTGAATAAAAATTAAGTTTTTTAAAAAACATTCAAATCTAACTCGAAAGTTTACTAACTCTAACTCGAAAGTTTTAGAAATGAAATGTAACTCGAAATGAAATGTAACTCGAAAGTTTTAGAAATGAAATGAAATTATATTAAAAGTCTAACTCGAAAAGAAATTTTGCAAATAGGTCCCTATTTTGAAGAATGCTAACTCGAAAGAAATTTAAAAACCCCTAACTCGGTATCTTTTTTTTTTTTTTTTTTTTTATTTTTTATTTTTTTTATTTTTTATTTTTTTGTAAATCTAACTTGATAAATTTTAACAAAACACCATTTGATCCAAAATAAAGCCTAAAAACTAATGTTTTTCACCAAACTTAACACTAGACTAACTAGTTTAACCATAAACTTTAAATCCCACCAATAAAAACACGAATTTAACAACTAAAAATTAAAGATTTTTAAGAAAGATAAAGCTTTTTAGAGAGAGAAAGTAAAATAAAACACATAAAAATAAAACTAGACAAAAAAATTAAATTTAAAATTAACCTTAGAACTAACCAAAACTAAAAACTAACCATTAAAAAACCAAAGAACAACAACCTCTCAAATGAGGCTTACATATCTATTTATAGGCTAGGGGCTAGGGCTTCTCTAATATTTTACATTATTGCATAATTAGCCCCTAGACCTTTACAAATCATGAAATTCAAGCTTAAAACATTATAAAATGTAACTAATACAACATAATATTAAACGTAACGACTGAGAACGATCCAAATGCATTTCTTGTAACTTGGAGGATTTGATTTGACGTTTCTTCTTCGGCTTCGGCTTTTTACCTTTTTCCAATCTCGTGCTCGTTTTTGTCGGTTTTGCTTTGTTTTTGTTCATTTTTCACATATCCGTACCTGCACATACACAAATACAAAAACACATATTCTCTTGGCATATTTGGTTAGTATTTGGTGTATTTGGTCTGAAATAAGGCCTAAAAAGGATGTGTGATTAAGCACTCATCACTTATCTTTGGGTGGCTCTTTCTTACCTCCATTCTTTTGTTTATCCTTTCCTTCTTTAATATTCTTAACGAGATGATCCATTCTACCCTCCTTTACTAATTTGTCAATTAGTTGTCGTAGTTGGACACACTCATTGGTGGTATGGCCCTTTTGTCCATGGTATTCGCAGTATCCATTCCCTACACGCCGATCCTCTGGAGTGCGCATGGGTGGGGGTTTTGGGAAGTTTGTGCCTTCTGTTACAAATATCTCCCTCGGAGTCTTCGTGAGGGGGGTATACTTGTCATTATCTCGTCCGCTTCCCTGACTGCGATAATTCTTGCTGCGATTGCTACTCTGATCATTGGATTGTCTCCTAGGATGTTCTTGCTGCCTATAATTTAAGTAGCCTTTTTTGCTATCCGCATCAGCTGCTTCTCCTTGGATAAAGGACCTTGTGTGCTTCATTAGTTCATCGAAGGTTTGAGGAACCTTATTATTTAATTTCCTAATGAGTTATGGGTTATTAATCCCGTTCATGAACCCTGAGATTTTTAGCACTTCAGGACACGCCTTGACGTGTATACATTCATCCTTAAAGCGCTCTACGTAAGCACTTGTTGATTCCCCTTGGCGCAGTTTCACTCTGGCTAGTTCAACAGGGTTCTTGGCGCACTTCCTTCTCTGAGTGAAGTTCAAGCTGAATGCTTTTCGCAACTCTTCAAACCCGTCTATACTCCTTCGTGGAAGCTTGCTAAACCAAGTTCGCGCATTCCCAACTAATTTGGAGTTCAACATATGGCACCACATAGGTTGTGGCCAATTTTCGATAGTAGCAGCGGATTCAAAAATTTTTAGATGATAATCAGGATCACCCGTTCCATCATATGTTTTAATATTGGTGGGCATGCGCCTTTTCTTGTGATCAGAATAATCACTGATGCGCCGTGTGAATGCATCAACTTTTTGGTGACGCCAAGGAAGAGATATGTCTTCGTCTTCTTCCTCGCGACGTCTTCCTCTGGACTTCCAGTGTCCTGTCTCTTTGTCCTCATTGTCCGAGGAGTCACTTGAGGAAAAATTATCCCTTTTGCGGCGCTTGCACCGTTTTTCCTCAGAGTCCGAGCTTGAAAGGCTTTCACTTGGGGAAGTTCGTCTTCCCAGTCTGTCATGAATTCTTCTGCTTCCGGACCTTGAAGAGATCTCGCTCGGTGAGCGTTGCCGTCCAAGTCTATCTTGCATCCTGCGACTACCAAGTCTAGAGTGGACATTGGTACACCTCTCACTGTCATTGTATTCCTCCGAGTATTGTGAATCAGATGCTGTACCAAGTCTATCATGGACATTGGTACGTCTCTCATTATTTTCGCGGCCCCCTCTGGTAGCACGGTGGGGATGTCTCTGGGTTAAAGTTAAGTCGGGCTTGTAGGCTCTGGCTTGACCTTCTCCTTGCCTCCTCTTGCATGAGGTTAGTTAAAGCTTCGTAATTTTGGGATACAAAATTACTTAGCGTTAATTCAGGCGCGTCCTCTTCCAGTGCAACAATATCTGCTTCTGGGTTAGGTCCCCTATCTCGATTAGGCGCGCCTGGTGGCACAGTGTTATCCACAATGGGTTCCGTTTGATGGGGAGTGTTGAAGAGAGTGCGCTGAAGTTCTTCAGCGCTTGGAACCTCCGTGGTGGTTTGAGTAGTCCCTGTGGGCAGTTCTACCGTTGGGAGAATTAGGGTTGGGCCCGATTCTTGGTGACAAGGCGCACTGGTTGTTCCTGAGGCCTGCCTAGAGGTCGAATCTTGATGGTTCCTCTTCTGGGGGTCACCACGTGTTTTTTCCAACTACGGAGTCCGCTGGCTTGAGTTTTTATGTTTCGTCATTCTAGTTCTTAGTGTAGGGTCCCACGGATGGCGCCACTTGTTGATACAAAAGTTGGGCGTTCCTTATTTGGGTTCATGTTCTCGTATCAATTTGATCTTAATGCTTGAGACCTGCGCACTAAGAAAACAAACGAACACCGTTAGGCTTATCGTGGGATTGTCTCCCACGATTATCCTCCGGCGTGAGAGTAAGTAATCGGTTTTTAGGGTTATATTGAAGAGTTAGGGTTGTAAGTCGTACCTTTGACGAGAGTTATGATATTGTTTATATAGGCACGTAATCCTTATTGGATACGTGCTCCTTACTCTTCGGTATATATCCGGTTTGATATATATCCCTTAAATAAGAGATATCTACATCACAACTGTAAATAACTTTTGGATTTGGGCTTTCGTGAGCCCAAGCCGTTAGTGTGGTAGCCCAATCATTGTTATGATAGTCCACTCGTGGTGGATTTGGGTCTTAGTAATGTTTATCATTTGGGTTCGTGACCTGAATATAGACTATACGTCCCACGGATGGCGCCACTTGTTGATACAAAAGTTGGGCGTTCCTTATTATGGTTCCTGTTCTCGTATCAATTCGATCTTAATGCTTGAAACCTGCGCACTAAGAAAACAAACAAACACCGTTAGGCTTATCGTGGGATTGTTTCCCACGATTATCCTCCGGCGTGAGAGTAAGTAATCGGTTTTTAGGGTTATATTGAAGAGTTAGGGTTGTAAGTCGTACCTTTAACGAGAGTTATGATATTGTTTATAGAGGCACGTAATCCTTATTGGATACGTGCTCCTTACTCTTCGGTATATATCCGGTTTGATATATATCCCTTAAATAAGAGATATCTACATCACAACCGTAAATAACTTTTGGGTTTGGGCTTTCGTGAGCCCAAGCCGTTAGTGTGGTAGCCCAATCATTGTTACGATAGCCCACTCGTGGTGGATTTGGGTCTGAGTAATGTTTATCATTTGGGTTCGTGACCCGAATATAGACTATACATATTAATATGAAATGTAAGAACAGACTTGCATCTTTTTTTTTAGAGTAGTTTCTTTCATGATTCTTTCTATTTTAGGAAGTTACCTATGAATTGATTCGAGGAGCGTTGCTAAGTGATAATTTTATTAAAAGTAGACACCAATAGTATTGAAACTAATTTTCTCAGTCACAAAAGTCATGACTATTCTAATTGTAGAGTTCTTTTTACTTATTCTTTTAGCTATGATGAAGATTTTGTTTAGGGGTGTACTCGGGTCTCATGGAATTATGTCATTCACATACTTTTCATTGATATCATAAACAACCGAAATAAGCGAACGAGCATTGATCTTTGTAGTTCAGAGGACACTTTAGATATTGTGAATGATATTTTTATATTGTAATCTATCATTCCAATAATAGAAAGTGATCATAAACTATAAATAGCTATCTTTAAGAGAATTTTTGTATGATCCGAATCTCTTACTCGGTATTTTTGCATCCAAAATAATGATGAAAATTAAAACTCATCATATCAACTTCAACTATTTTTATCTTTCCATATTACTTGTATCTCACATGATATAGTAATTAATTACATAGATTGCACACAATTTTGGATTTCGATATTCAATATAAGTTCGATTGAATTGATCATGGCTGAACAAACATCCTCAGAATACAATGAAGATGTAGCCAAAGTAAGTTGTTATGATACATATAAATTTGCATATGCATTTTGGAAACTTATGTTTAATTCATGTAGCTTTTTTTATTTCTATAACATCTGTATGCATGCAGCTCCTAAGTAGAGTTTTTCCTATTTTACGTGAGAACAACCCTCAATTGGCCGGAGACATGAGCGGTTTTGGGCCGGCGCACCATCAGCAACCGAGCCGGGCTTAACCCACTATGGGGCACCAAAATTTTTTATACCCATTATTTGTACTAGGCCCAATCCACTTAAAAATAAACCCTATTAATCATTTAATCCAAAAAGTCAAAAACGATTGTGAAGGGACAAAAGGGTTAAGACCCAACCAACTTAAATATATTTTATTTTGTAGAAGTAATACTTTTGTTGCAAGAATGATTTTTGTTTGTATTTTTGGCTTTTCGTATTTGATTATGGTGTATAGATATTATAATATAGGGGCTTATTTTTTTATATATATATTTTTTTTTGTTTTTTTTTTTACGTTCTTAGCACCGCCCCTGACAGAGATAAACGAAGAACAGTCATAAGACCACCGCAAGTTCTTCTAGAAGGCACAAAAAGACTGTTTTCGTCAACTATATGGATTTATGCCGCACGTATGTATATTCAAATTTTGTCATTATATAAAATATGGAAACATAGAACTTAAAATATGGGTTCATAAGTTTTAAATACTAATTGCTACAATAGACCCTCCCTATTTGACCCGAATGGCACATTATCAAACAATTACAGCCAGCGTTTATCTGATAAAGCTCCTCTACTTGGGTCGATAATCGGCTGTACCGGAGCAGGAGATGGAAGCGTTCCTGCAAGATTACCGTCACTCGTGTTTATCTTAAACAACTCGACACCGTTCAACATTGCATCATAATACTGTGGTTTCATCGCAGTGTTAGGATGTAGTGATAGCCATAGATCCTGTCGGGGTGCACCGGTAGCGAAAAATATGACATAATCTTTATAAACTGGAACTTCGCGCTTAGTCGCCCATGCGATAATATCGGCTTCAGTCTCGGCAGTTTGATTATTGATGAATATTTCAAATACCCGTTGGTTAACTTTAGTGAAATCAGGAAAAAATTCACAGAAATGTAGTCTCATTAAGTACGAAAACCCCGTGTCAACATCGAAATACCAACTTAAATTGTAACCCAAGTTGATTTGTGGCATGGGACCCATTGACCTTGCAGTTTTATACACATCGACAGGTGCAACATAATCCGGCATACCCTCAGGATACTTGATTGTAATGTTTGGATCAGTAGCCACCGAAACCCCAACTGAAGCCCCGAATACATAAGGAGTGTCACCACCCCACGGTCTATAAAGCCCGGTATCCCCAGACGGCGAAATCGCCTGACCACCGACATTTAACCGATACACGTTTTCAAGAACCGTATTGTTGTTAATATCATAAGTTGTACTAGTACCAACAATCAAAGTATTTCCATTGGAAGAATAAATATCGGGATGTGACACAATTTCAATGCCATTAACAAACGCGTAAGAATCGGGAGTTCCCGAAGCAGGGGTAAACGTTAAGGTCAAAGCCCCAGAATCCACATTAATGGAATACTCTTTCGTAATGAAGTCGAAGTTCAGATTATTGGTGGTTTCAAACGCGCTAAAGTTTTTCAAGAGTGTATACCGGCCCGAAACAACATTAAACACACCCTTTGAGGCGTTTAAATTAGCATAAGAAGCAGGATAGAAATAAAGACGAACGAATTTTCTGCCGGCTCCTACGGGAAAACTGTAAGTAAACTCGTCTTGGAAAATGCGTGCAGTCATGTAAGGAACAGTTGGAACTGACGGTTTCTGTGAAGCAGCATCGGATACTATTGAATTAGCCCCTGATGCGAATCTTGACCCTACATCCGATGTCCATTGTCTATTATCGTCATCACTCAATTCACCACTTGCACCACAGTTTAGTAAAATATTGTCAGCCGGGACGTAATTTGCAGCTAAAACGACATGAACCGTGAGTAGAAAATACGCCAAGTAATCCAACAGGCTATACCTATTGGGACTTCTCATTGTAACTTTCTCACAAGATCAAAACCTGAAACAAAGCGCGAAAAAAGAATTAGTTTTCAACCTTCCAATCGATTAAAAATCGAGTCTTCTAAAAGTTACACATAAAATTTTGACTAAAAATGATAGCTTCATAATAACTTCAAAGTCTTACAACACAATCAAGTCACAATCATTAAATTAATTCAAATCTAAAGATTCTAAACTTATGCAGCAAAAATACAATCAAAACATATTTTTGATATTGACTAAAACTTGATACTCACATAATCAAATTAATAGAAAGTCAAAACTTTAAACCAAATACAACAAAAAACATGACAAAAACACAATTAATTCACAATCTTTACATAAACTCAATCCTAAAATATAAAATTTATACAGCAAATACACGATCAAATAAATTACAGTATATTGAACCATGATTTCAATCAATCCTAAAAATATATTTAATTTATACAAACAAAAACACAATCAAATGCTAAAAAAAAAAAAATTAAAAAGTTTGAATCTTTAACTATAAAAACATGAAATAAATCACAGAAAATGACTAAAACACAATCATTATATAAACTCAATCCTAAAAATATTAATTTTATACAAACAAAAACACAAAAAAAAAAGAAGCTAAACTATATATATCAAACCTAAACAGATCGAAAAAAAAAAAAAAAAAAAAAAAAAAAGAGTAGTACCTGATGAAAATGAAGTGTTTTTTGAAAGAATGGTGAAGATTGAATGTAGTTGTGATTTAATCCATGTTTTTGAGTGAATATGTGAAAGGATATTGGGTTTATGATATAAAAAGTATTGGGGGAGTTTTAGGGAGTGAGAGGGAATTTAATAAGGTTAGCTGGCCGGTTTGTACACTATTTATATGTTTTGTAAGAACATGGGTTATGTAATCATTAACTATGGTATAGATGGAGGTGCTCAAGTAAATTACCAAATTAGCCTTATTTGGTTATATGGGAAACCCTCATCAAATTGCCTACCGGTAAAAGGTTCAAAACTTACTAGGTGTGTATATTTGGGATGGTTAGAGAAGGGTCGAAAATGGTTTTGAGATTAGCTTGATGATTTCGTGTACATCTGAGTCATGAAAAGGTCGCATTCTCTGGATAATCCGAATAAAGAGAACCTTATCAGTTTGAATCGAGTTGACACAACTCGTGAGCTACTAAAAATTACGGAGTATTTGAAATTGGCTGAATAGTTTTAGTACAATGGATTCTGAATTAAGTTTGAGTTTCCAGAACTCTACTCTGAAACTCGAAGCTTTGCAGGCATTATCAAGCTTAGGTTAAATTATTTAATTATTATTATTGTACGAAATGACATGTATATGAAGCTTAACATATTCGAGCTTGATGTGTCGATTTATTTATTTATTTATTTTTTATTATTATTATTTTTTATCAAGCTTGAGCTTGAAAGATAAGATCATGTCGAGTTTCCAGACCAAGTTTTAGCTGAGTCGAGCTAGAGCTTGACAATACTCAACTCGACCCAGTTCGATTACATCCTTATTTCCTTTTGCAGAGTTTACACAAGTGAAGTCGATATACTCGTGACATCGAGAACTTCAACCTCAAGATTTTATCTAAAACCCTGCGAGTTCAAGCTTTTATAGCTTATATATGTCTGATAATGGGGTTGTAATGCTAATTAGATTTATAAACATAAATACTAACCATAAAAAATATGTAACCCAATAAAGTTTAACCTAATTAGTTCTATAATATTTTGGCAATTATACCAAAAGCTACATTTCATGTAAATCTTCGAATAACAAAATCACTCATTCAAATTTTATCCACAATATCAACCAAGTGCTACTCACTTATGTTGTTTAGAATCACTAAAAATGTTCACACTCATTCTCATTTTCATTAAAATTTCAAGTTTTGCACTAAAACTACCATGCAAAACTTTTATGAAAATGTTACATCAAGGATTTCTTTGTCTATAGAACCTCTATATGTCTCTACTCAACTTAAATGTGAATATCGGAAATCAAATTCGTAACAAGAAAACTCCAAAAAAAAGTCAAAATAGAAATTCTGAAAACAATGGAAAACACTTGGAATAAGACAATGACAATGAGGGGTCAATTTGAATAACGCGTCAAAATGAAGGGGGAATATTTTGACAATCATTTTGTGGGCATTTTGACGCGTAATATTCTGGCCGATATTATTCCATCACCGTTTTTATTTTGTAATTCTATTTATGAACCTTATACTATTGTCTTATTCCAATTATAGCATATAAGAAGGCATTACCGATTAGTTATTCGTCTTTGTTTATCACACACCTCTATAGCTTCAGCTCCAGCTCCAGCTCCAATTACAAACACATTTGCATACTTATCGTTTCTTTTTGAATCAAGTAAAAAAGTGGTCAATGTTCACGATAGGACTTTTACAAGAGCAAAATAATCTAACAATGATGGATTAATAGAGCTAATATAACACCGTGGTTTCAGTTATGAAAAATCATACGATACTTTTAATTTCCTTGCTCGACTTATTCAATAGCTTCAACATTTCCCACTAAATTGAAAGGTTATGCTTATTAGAGAATAAGTTGGCCCAAACCAGACTTGTGGGTTGGGTCCATTAGGGTTTCATTATGTATTGTCTTTATATATATCGTATCAATAAAACGTATCTCCTAGGGGTTTACAATATTCTAACACGGTATCGGAGCAGGTCTGATCCTCAGACCCAGGTGGCTATGTTGAGCCGCCTCCATTAGGCCACCCTGTCAAACCTAATCATGAAAAATAGCCGTCACTTTCATTCTAAAAAAAAAAAAATGGTCGTATTGTTTGTGGTTAAATTTTGGTTGGATGATTAATATAGTCAAAAGTTGTTGATGAAGAAGTAGATCTGCACTTGGCTATCATGCATCATGGTTGGATATACTGTGTCATGCCTACTTCTCTTATTTGGTCTCATACACTTACTGGTCCCACTTCTAAAGTTACGCTGTTTGTTCGTGTGAATGAAGTAAGTTTTGTTTTTTTTTTTTTTTTTGTTTTTTTTTTTTTTTTAATTGTTAAAAAAATGTTATAGTTATTTAGTTGTTTGTTTTTTTTTATGTCGAATCTAGGGTATTAATTCCCGAGACGACTTGTGTTGGTGTCGACTCCAGGGTATCAATTACCGAGACGACTTTTGTTGGTGTCGAATACAGGGTATCAATTCCTGAGACGACTTTTGTTGGTGTCGAATCCAGGGTATCAATTTCCGAGACGAATTGTGTTGGTGTCGAATCTAGGGTATCAATTCTCGAGATAACTTTTGTTGGTGTCGAATTTTCTTTCTTCGTTTATTTTGGTTTTGGGTTATCCCGTTTTATTTTGTTTTATTGTTTTAAATTTGCTTTCTTAGTTTACTACTCCAGTTCGAGTTTTCGCGATTTCGCCGCTCGAACTGCGGGGGAGTATTAGAGAATAAGTTGGCTCAAACCCGACTTGTGGTCTAACAATGCTATATATATTGTATTAATAAAACGTATCTCCTACGGGTTTTTATGTAGTCTAACAATGCTATACATATTTCTTTTAGCAATTAGATATAGTAGCAATATTAGTTACGGAGCCCGTTTTAATTAATTTGATTATGGGTAACTATAGATTCTGATTTTTGGCCGTTTTAATCCACAGAGTTTGAGTCTGCCCCTACATAAGCTAAACCAGATAAAGCCCTTCTTTCCAGAAAGATTGACATGATCACTGACTCACTGTAGCATTTGTTTGTATCAAACATGAATCATACTTGATACCTCTTATATTCAAGCAATGTAGCTACAAGCTCTTGCAAACTAATCTGAGATGGTTAATTTCGATTCTATATTGCTAGCTAATGTAAAGCAAAAACATCATATATGTACAACATGTGAATGTGAACATAAAACGTCTCATGTATATCTATGTGTCATATTTATTCGACAAACTTATAAAAGTATCTAGATAAGAATAATAGGTTTTGGTTTTATATCATAGTTTTGGGCGTTAGGGTGACAAAACTTGCAAGTGTAGGAGTTTATATGCAATTGTAGCATAATATAAGGGCAAAAATTATGGTATGAACTTTTCAAGCTATTAGCTGGCCCAAGTCTGGACTGTTGTTTAATGGGTTTTGGACCCACTAAAATGAAATATGTTTTTAACAAACATTATTTTCAGTAATCTTACTATCTCTTGATTTAACGTGCCGTTTGAAAATTTTGTTTTTACTATATAATCCATCTATATTTATTGTACGTTTCCTTAAAGTATGTCGATGTTAGACATGTCGACATTGTCTAACATAATATCTTTCTCACTGACTAATTCATCATATTAGTTATGTAAGTAACCATTTATAGTACGTTTCCTTAAAGTATGTCGATGTTAGACATGTCGACGTTGTCTGACAATCTGACATAATATCTTTCTCATTGACTAATTCATCATATTATGCAGCAAATATACAATCAAAACATATTTTAGATATTGACTAAAACTTGATACTCACATCACATAATCAAAACATATTTTTACTATATAATCCATCTATATTATATATTATATATACTATCTAAAACCCAGGCACTCTCTCACATCGCGACACGTGTCCAAGCACTGTAGCATGAACAGTGCTACAGTAATACGCTACAGTAACTTCTTTTTTCTTTTTTTTTTTAAATGTTTTTTTTACGTTGCTACAGTACTCGGTACATTTTTTTTTCCCTTAAGAAAATTTGTTTAAAAAAAAATATATATATATATATATATATATACAAAAAATAATACATTTTTTTTGCGCCGCTACAGTGCTCGGTCGGTACAGATCTTTTTTTTTTTTTTTTTTTTTTTTTTTTATAACATAAATTTCTTTAAGAAAATTTGTTTTTAAAAAAAAATACAAAAAATAAAAATAAAAAAATACAAAAAATAATACACTTACAAAAAATTTCTTATACAAATTTGTTTATTTAAAAAAAAAAAAAAAAAAAAAAAAAACATACCGAGAAAACAAACAACCAAAAAAAATTTCAACCGCAACGCCAAAAAAAAAAAAAAAAAAAAAACCGTAAATATAAACAAATTATGCTTCCAAGTAAACATATGCATACTTCAGATAACAAAATTATTAATTATACCCTACAACCGACAAAATACAAAACACAAAACATACCCGCCGCAACGCGCGGGCAACCCCGCTAGTATATTCTAAAACCCAGGCAAGTCACCACACCGCGACACGTGTCAAAAACACTGTAGCAGCTACAGTGCTACAGTGATTCGCTACAGTAACGTTTTTGGCGTTGCTACAGTGCTCGGTACTCTTTTTTTTTTTTTTTTTTTTTTTTTTTTTTACAAAAAATTCCTTAAGAAAATTTGTTTTTTGATTTTTTTTTTTTCGTTGCTACAGCAGTCGGTACATTTTTTTTTTACATAAATTTCTTAAAGAAAATTTGTTTTTTGAAAAAAAAAATACAAAAAATAATACATTTTTTTTACGTCGCTACAGTACTCGGTACATATTTTTTTTTTTTTTTTTTTTTTTTAAGAAAATTTGTTTTTTAAAAAAAAAATACAAAAAAAAAAATAAAAAAATACAAAAAATAATACACTCACAAAAAAATTCTTATACAAATTTGTTTATTTAAAAAAAAAATACCGAGAAAACAAACAACCAAAAAAAATTTCAACCGCAACGCCAAAAAAAAAAATACAAAACACAAAACACACCCGCCGCAACGCGCGGGCAACCTCGCTAGTTTTTACTATATAATCCATATTTTTACTATACTAGCCGAGTACCCGTGCATAGCAACGGAATTTCTAGCGGCAAATAATTAACGATTTATGATATTGTGGTGAGTGTTTTGTGTAACGTTCAAAATAGGACGTGAACCGATCAGAATGTAATTGTAAACGGTTGTACTACACGATAACTAAGTCTACAAAAAAATTCTTAGGGGGTGGGGAATAAGTAAGGTATTCAAAAGGGCTCACCCCACTTATTGTTTTGTGCTTGGTAAGGGGGTGCAAAAGGATTAATTACCCCGTAGTGGGTAATCAACCATTATAGAGTAAATTGGGGGGGGGGGGGGGGGGTAAGGGATTGATTACCCACCTCACTCATTCATTTGCATTCTCTTTCCCTTTCCATTTCCCCACTTTAAACCAAGCGGACCCTTAATATATATCAAACAACATATAAAAACATTTAATGAAGCTGAAAGTAAAACATTACATCAGTTATGAGATAAAATCTAACAGCACACATTACTCTTCGCGTAAAACTTCTTGATACATAACATTTGAGGTGTAGATTCCTACTTGACGGAACTCTTTGATTGGTTTAACCAATACCTTTGTTGTTCTACGGGATATCCCTCTAGACAATGCCACATAAAGCTGGCCATGTGAGAAAACAGAATCGGGCAAATAGACACCCACATTTGGAATTGTTTGGCCTTGAGCTTTATTAATAATCATCGCAAAGCTAAGGCAAATAGGGAATTATGTTCTCTTTAGTTTGAAAGGGAACATGTCTTCTTCAGATGGAGTAAGAGGAATTCTTGGCAAGAGCACTCTAACTCCAGCATGCTGTCCGACAGCAATCTCAGCATTAATGACATTAGGGTCAAAATGTTTACGTACCAACCTCGTGCCATTACATAATCCATTTGCTGGATCAAGATTCCTTAAAAGAATAATTGGGCATCCTATTTTCAAACGTATGCAATGGGGGGGGGGGGGGGGTAACTCGCTGACGTTGAGCGAGTTTAAGAATTCCATAGGATAAAAGTTGTGGGTGTCGTCTTCTGCTTCATAAAAAATATAGTAAACCTTCTCTTCGCCAAGAAATCTTTCAATCAACATATCATTAATGCTGTCAACATGCTCATTTTTAGTGGATAAAATTGCTCTTGAAACTAAGACAAATGATCATAGGAAGTGAAAAAGGCTGTATTTGCGTAGGGTGTTCAGACTTTCCATATACAACGATGCTTCTCTTGTATGCGGTGATGTTGTTATTACCTTCTACCCAAATACCAGCGACCTACGTGATATGATATATTTAAGTTGAGAGTATAAGATTATACATACAACGATCAATTTATGTAAGACGTAGGATTGTTAGAAATAGTATTTATACCTCGGACGTGGTAGGACGATTGTAAAGTCTTTGATCGAATTTAACAGATGCATTTAATTCGACCCTATACTTATTAAGCGGACCAAGGTTACCAAGTGTTCGAAATGTCTGAACATATGGGATCACTAGAATTCGCTTATGCATTAAATACAATCATAAAAACCTAGTATATATCGGTTCATGTTTCTTAAGACGTTCAAGCAAGTTACACAATGGAGATCTGCCAGTTTTCTTAAGCCTAACATTGAAATCATTCATCCATTACAACTATAAACAAGCAATCAACCTAAAATCAACATCTAGGTTTCATTACATCTAAGCAAACACATGAAAGATCTAGCCTAGCATGTTATAATCAAGACAAGCATAAGATATATTCAAACAACACATAGACATATTGAATGAATTGAAAGAGGACTTATCTTAATTGAACATGAAAGGTTTCAAGGGGTGAAAACCCTTGAAAATACTGTTACAAATGACATAGGGTTTATTAGGTTCGACCCTAGTATTCTCCACACAAGTTCCTCCTCTATGAATGAAAAATAGAAAAGTATATATAGATTTTGTGAGGTGACGGCGTCAAGAGTAAATTTCTGACGTCGTCATCTCGCCGCCAATAAAGTTCTCGGACTGCCTAGATCTGGGTTTGACGCCGTCACGTGTAATCCTTCTTCAGGCCGTCACTAAAATAACTCTTGACGCCCTTTTTCTGACGCCTTCAGGTTTTCTCTGGGTCGTCATGGATTTTGCTCTTAACGCCGTCACATTTTCCTTCTTGACGCTGTCAGGTACTGTTCCCAGCATGGAAAATTAAGTCTTTGACGTTTTCTTCACTTTTATGCTCCAAAAACGTCCAAAATGCTTCATTTTCCAGAATTCACTCCCAAAGTACCTAAAATCACAAAAAGAACGATTTAGGGCAATATTTGATCAAATAAATTTAATTCCGGGCTTAAATGACTCCTAAAAATGGTTCATTTTTCGCCTCGTCATATACCCTTACACTTGAGATTTGCTTGTCCTCAAGCGAATGCGCTTTTATTCTAGTCAAAATACAAGTTAGGGGTCATTTAACACTAATATAAAAGTAATTACAACAAATAATCGTTCCACTAAAGACCAAAGACAAGCACGGAGGTTATATACTAGCACCTCACAAATAGTGTTTAGATACTCACATCTCTCGGGTGTAATAAAGTAATATCACAATATGGAAATGGAAAACATCTCTCACTACCTGTCATAGCAAAATAGAGTACCATAGGCTTGGGAAAGGATCAAACCTCCACCACATGGCGGAAGCACCTAGGATAAACTATCAAAGAGGTCTTTTTAAAGGGTTGTAACATTAGGTATAGGGATATGAAATACACGGTTTTGTTGGATATAGGCAATCTTTACTGGTGGCGAGTTAATAATCTTTGTTAATTACATGTACAATATGGCGTTGGTAAGCCAAGACTAGACTCGACTTAAACTAATAAATGAAAAATTACAAAAATATAAAATAAACATAGAATGAAACGGGATGGTAGTCCGTATGTTATTTTTCTCTTTTCTTTTTCTCTTTTATTTTTCTTTTTCTTGATTTTTCGATTTTTTTTTTTTTTTTTTTTTTTTTTTTTTTTTTTTTGAATTGTGCATGCACTCTTACCCTACCATCCAAAATAATACATCATAGGGAATGAACATTCCCCTTACACTTGAATTTTTACATACTTTACAAATAACTAATCTAATGACTCGAATTAAGAAAATCAAAACACTTTGAGTACTTTTAAGATTAACGCACATATGGGGGTAATAATATTATGTTCTTCCCCATTACTCCATAACATTAGTACTTTACCCATGAGTCCCAATCGTCCCAAAACAATATGTACAAGGATATAACTCGACTTAGCAACCATATAATCAATTAGATAATTAACTTAGGGTTTAAACATGTATCAATAATGCACTAAAGATAAGTGCATACACGGAAGTCTAAGGCGATTTGGGTATACATTTAAGTGGGCTGTAACAAATTCTTCCTTTAAGTAAGATGCTTAAAGTTAGAAACGAAAAGAAAGGCTCGGAGGGGTGTACTAGGGGTTTCGTGTACTAAAAATGAGTACAACGCAAAGGTGTGGGAGAATTACATGACCTAAGAAGTCAATGTAATTATATTACAGGTGTAGAACAAGGGTTATCCTAATGCCTCTTATCATGTAGTAAATCCTACTACACGAATGTAGTCTCACTAGCGGTCTCGGGATGCATCACTAACGCAAGTTCTAGAATCTAAATGCTACCGGTACACTTATAAGAACTAATAATGAATGTTTTTTCTATCAAATCTAAAGGCGAACCTCACATATTTGGGTGGAAAATTTTTCTGAATGGTACGATTTTGTGCTAGTCTTACAATCTCCTATCCATGAGACGCTTGCTAAGGCTAAAGTTTCACTCCTAAATGTTGTAAAAAAATTTAAATTTGGCGCTAAAATTACACTAACAAGTATTTCTCTTAGTTTTATTACACATCTACTATCAAACAAACAAACTCAAGCGAAAGTGTATCTGTAAGGTATCATCATTTTACCCTCCCCTTACACTTAGGATGAACATTGTCTCCAATGTTCAAGTAAAGAATGTAAAAGTAAAACAGGTAAAAGAATGAAATCAAATACTCCCCTGATTCGCTCGGTATGGATAATATGGTAACCAGGTTAGATCTTCCTCCAAGAAAATGAACAATCAAAGCTTCACTTCCAGAATATAAATCATCTTCTTGTCATATATAACCTGTTAAACCTGAGAAAACAGAGAAGACAACATCGCGTAAAATCGGCGGCAATCTATATATGCTAACAAATCCTAGAAAACAAAATAAGATATAATGCTTGTGGAACGATGTTTGCAGATTTTCTGGAGATTATAAAACTAAAGATTCAACAAAAACTTTAAGACTCCGTTTAGAAAAACAAAACTGGTAAAATTTCCAGAATTTTACACGTGACGCCGTCAGGAATTAATTCCTGACGCCGTCAGAAGTGACCTGCAGAAATTCTTATGTTAAGTTTCCGGAAAATTTCTGGAAAAACTTCGTCCTACTTCCTGGAAAATCCTGCAAAACATCATTATGACTCGATACAAGCATTTGACTCTAACAAATACGAATATACATGTTCACTTAATATTGTGGAGAATCATGATCAAGTTTGTTTCTTAAAAACATATTTGGGGTTTCCCCTTACACTTATCTTTTGCGAAATACCTTTGGATGAAGTTAAGACTAAGTCAAACAACAAAATAAAGTATTTTCACCATTTTAGTTTTGAAACATGATCTACCAATAATAAAAATAAAGCATGCATACGGAAGCAAATAACAATAAAAATCACACAAAACATGGGTTCCCTCCCAAGAAGCACGTTTCTTTATTTACGAGTCTTGTAGCTAGACTCAAGGTCATGGGTTACGTTTTCCTTTCCCACTTTTGTGCCGACTCAAAACATCTAACCCAATTCTCATCACGCTTGTACTCAGGGCCTAGATTCATGCAACCTGAATAGTATGTTCGCCTCCTTTCATAATAAGCATCATCATCAATTCCATCTTTCTTAACCTCATAAGGTCGAATCTCATCAATTTGTAGATTCTTGATGCCTTGTAATTCTTCCTTCATGTGAGGCATCATAAAAGTAATCTTCTCTATCCCATCAGTAAACTGAACTATCCCCTTCTCATGATCACAATACATCTTAGTCTTCTCAACAAAAGGTCGTCCTAGAACCATCTCTCCTAGGTGTGGATCTATAATGCCTCTAACATCTTCTAGGATTACAAAGTCGCATTGATAAGTAAAATTTCCTATAAAGATGTGTACCCCTTTAACTCTCCTGACGAAATTACATAGCCTATTAGAGTTGTAAGGGTCTTTTCTAGGGCTTAACCTTTCATTCATTATCCAGTTATAGTAGAGCCTAGACATAATATTCATGGGTGCTTTTAAGTCAATGTATGTATGCTCTCTAGACATGTACCCAATCATGCAAGGAATCTTTATGTTCCTAAAGTTATGCCTCCTAATCCATGGTACCTTTCTATCTTTTGAGGGGCAGGGGTGTTGTAAAAGAAATCTATGGTAACTCAATTCATCAGGGGTTAGAGCGAAGTCTGTAAACTCAATTTTCATTTGAAGGGGCTTAGTAAATTGCTTAAATGTGTTAACTTGTCTCTTTCTTCTTTTATGCGCTATAAGCCTCTTGCTAACTTCTAAACAGCGATTCTCTAAATCCATAAAGACCAACCTAATACGAACAAAGACACAAAGGAATAAGATAGACTAAAGAGAACCTAAAAAATAAAAATAAAATCTTACTAGAAAGGAATCTAGCAAGTAGACATAATAAAAAGAAATTCTAACCTAGACAATAACTATTCCCCGGCAGCGGCGCCAAAAACTTGATGCGTGGGAATTGCACCAGGCTTTACCTCTCAAGGGATCTCGAGAAGCTTACAACCCCCACCAGGCAGTGTACCTGATCGTTGTAGTATAGTATAGTGACAAGTACCGGGGGATTGATCGTTCAACTCAGGAATAGTGTCGCTAGGATTAGAAAGCCTAAAGACTAGGTCTAGAGGTGATGGATGATTCTTTTTGTATTTTTTATGTTTTAGAAAAGCAAATAAAAATCTCGGTTGTTGGAAGATGGGCGGAATTAGTTGCTAGTCAACTAACCCAAAAACTAAGATGCAATCAAAATAAAATAACAAAAATGAAAATAAACTAAATTAAGATAGTGGTATGAGCAATATATGGGAGAATTGTGTTTACTTAGATTTCACTACTCCCTAGATATCTTTTACAGGTTAATTACTTGTTACAGTTACGTGGATGACGGATTGTATTTCTTAATACCATTCATGGGGTGGCGTACTTACTTCCCCAATCCTATAAGCTCCTACTTCACTCCTATGTCGAGCCAGCTAAGAAGCTCCTAACATGGGATCACTAGAATTCGCTTATGCATTAAATACAATCATAAAAACCTAGTACACATCGATTCATGTTTCTTAAGACGTTCAAGCAAGTTACACAATGGAGATCTGCCAGTTTTCTTAAGCCTAACATTGAAGTCATTCATCCATTACAACTATAAACAAGCAATCAACCTAAAATCAACATCTAGGTTTCATTACATCTAAGCAAACGCATGAAAAATCTAGCCTAGCATGTTATAATTAAGACAAGCATAAGATATATTCAAACAACACATAGACATATTGAATGAATTGAAAGAGGACTTATCTTAATTGAACATGAAAGGTTTCAAGGGGTGAAAACCCTTGAAAATATTGTTACAAACGACCTTGGGTTTATTAGGTTCGACCCTAGTATTCTCCACACAAGTTCCTCTTCTATGAATGAAAAATAGAAAAGTATATATAGATTTTGTGAGGTGACGACGTCAAGAGTAAATTTCTGACGCCGTCATCTCGCAGCCAATAAAGTTCTCGGACTGCCTAGATCTGGGTTTGACGCCGTCACGTGTAATCCTTCTTCAGACTGTCACTAAAATAACTCTTGACGCCCTTTTTCTGACGCCTTCAGGTTTTCTCTGGGTCGTCAACGATTTAGGGCAATATTTGATCAAATAAATTTAATTCCGGGCTTAAATGACCCCCTAAAAATGGTTCATTTTTCGCCTCATCAAAGATCTCCCTCAATTGCCTAAGCATTGATAAGAAGTGTTGCAAAAATCGGCCTAGGCGGGGATTAACCGCCCTGATTTGCACTAATCAGCCTTATTAATCGGTTTGGTCAAAAATCGGTCAACATACCAATTAATCTAATTAGCCAAATTGGAAAAAAAAAATGAATAAATCGGCCGACTCGGTTACATGTAGAAATCGGCCAAATTGGAAAGACAATCGGCTAGATCGGCCAAATCAGGCATATAGTTTCAAAATTTTATAATTTTACATATAAAAAATCCAATCTGAATCCTCGATTAATCCCTGCCTAACCAATTAATTGCTATGCGGTACCCGACCGCTCAGCTAACGCCTAACGATTTTTCAACCTTATTGATAAGTACTTTGTGTACGTGTTGGAATGTCGTACTCCGTATGTTTTAAGTCTGAAATATAAAATGAATTTGAAGCACCATGACTTTAATTTTATGGATTTTCTTAACATGAGACTATATAGCCAAAAATATTAACCGAGGTAATATACGTTGCATATTAGACGATAGCTCATGCATAACAACGACAGTGTGTAGTATCACCAATTAGTTTGTGTGTCTTTATTTTATGATGGGGTAATTTCATATCTCTCATTCTTTTAGTTGGAAATTTCATATATACACAAACATGCATTAAAAACATTGTACATTATGTATTCAATACTTGTAATTTAGGTATATATGAAATTAATTATGAAAGTATGATGATATATGAAATTAATCATTTTATTATTATTATTATTATTATTTATATATATGGGTGTAAATAAGAGTATAGAAAGTTTATAGATGAAATTGTAATTAAGTATTTATATATAGTTAATAAGTTGTATTGCTTTTTATATGTAAGAGTATTTAAATCTAACAATATTACTTATTTTGTGAGTTTTTCTTTAATTTTTTAAGCAAGATCAACAATCGACCATTTTATCTAGAGGAAGGACTTTCTAACTGAACTTTATCTAGGGGTGTTAATCGGTTCGGTTATTGGGTTATTCGGTTCGGTCAGTTCGGTTAAAAAAATTTTCTGGGTCAAACCGAAAACCTAACCGAACCAAATTCAAATTTGATTCAACCAAATAACCGAAAACCGAACCCTTATAACCGAAACCGAACCGAATCGAAAAACCCGAATTACATAATTTTAATTATTTTTTCATTTAATTATATGTATTTTTAGCACAATTTTTTTTTCAAGCTTAAATATTGATATTATTATTTAAAAAAAATAGCAATTTTCATATAAATACATTGAAAAATGTTATGTTTATACTAAAAAAGAGTTTTAATAATTTTTTTTCCATATAAATACATAGAAAAAATATATATATTTATAAGAATTCGGTTTTTGGTTCGGTTTACGGTTTTCATTGCAAAAATCATATCAAAACCAATAATCGAATACTTAGTTCAGTTTAGTTCGGTTCAGTTTTCGGTTACTGTGGATATTACCCGATCCGTGAACACCCCTAATTTTGTCTCATACGTAGCAAAGATAGTTATATCACTTATATGGGTTTAACAATCAAAGTTGCAATCCTAGCTAGATACATAGGATTTGTCTCATAATGATATTTCTTTAGAATGCTGGATTGCTGGTTTTTAAAAGGTCTTACGTTGGATCAGTGCTACTAGTATACTGCTAGTCTGCTATCCATAATTTCATATGTTTGTTTTGGGCTCATAAATTTTGGGTCCAACTGAGGTTTCTTTGTGATATCATAAGCAATATATCAGTTCGGCTTACATAATATTTACGTACAAATTCCTTTGGATTCTGGACTCGTACTTTTCTTTGCTTTCATGATGTCCTCTGAACTAGTTAGTTTTAGTTTGCACGTGGATTGTTATGTTTTTCGGTATATCTTTAGTTCAGTTTTTTTTTTTTTTTTTTTTTTTTCCATTTATTTTTATATTTTTTTTGTAGCTTCTTGATCATGAAATGAATTCTTCTGCAAGAGAAACAAACAAATAAAATATATCGTATAGTGATTCTAGTTGTCGATGAAGTAGTTTTAAGTGTGGTGGTATATTTGTACCCACACTTATCTGGAGTTGATCTGATTTGATTTGATAAGAATAAGAATATCATGCTGTGCATGTGTTTGAAATTGGACCATATATACACAAATTCTTTCCCCCATCATGGCATTGTTCCCCCATATATGTTATATTGGTCATGTAAAAAAATCTTGGGAGTAGATATGATATCTTATATTTCGAAACAATACATGACATTTCATGCTATGTTACATATTAGTTTCATATCATATTCATAAATAGAGACGAGTATATGGTATGACTTTTTTTCGTTATCAAGTACAAGAATGATATATCTTGCAAATATGTTAAACCATATAAATAGACGTATTATGTCAAGAAGTTGTTGATTCGAGTTTGTTAAAGTATGTGTGAAATGACTTAAAATTTTCACGTGGTATATAAATGTGTGGATAGGTAATTTTGCTATAGTAAAAAACTAAAAAGTGAAAAAACTAGTTTTATGAATTTTTCTGATCAAACTTTTTTCTTCTATCAAATGTGTGGGTCTGAACTGCAGAAGAAAAGGGACACTTTGATTTTCTTGCGTTACAAACATTTAATTAAATGTCAATCAATATAAGTAGACAAGATGAGTTCGGATTGTGTATCTATTTTATACAAATTATAATGTGTGTATAGCCCGTGTAACACGTGTATTGAAATTATTAGGGACCCTACAATGGAGAAAAAGATTGATGGCACCAAATTTAAACCGGAAACTGTTAAACGATTTCAACTTTCAATTGCTTTATCCTTAAATCGTAACTTTCTAGTTTAGACTCAGACATTGAAATAGGCATCGAAAGTTAAGTGTAACGGATCGAGTGGTTGTCTAACCATTTCCTAGCTTATAATATAAATGCCGCTAATCTACTTTTTTAGAAAGACGAGACTTTTACCTTTACATGATTAGAAATTAAGATGATGAATTTTCAAGACTGCCCTTGTGTAAATATCGATTTTATAAATGTTTCGTTTTTAGAGAATTATCTTTGATTTTCACAGTTAAAATGATGAACCTTGAAAACTAGAACTTGAAGGCCCTTGTGTAATACAATTAGGGTGATGAACTTTATAATATGAGACTTTCAAACGCTTGCGCAATCACGACTAGGATGTTAGAAGTTTGAAGTTGGGATTATCATGTGTACACATAGTTCTAGTTTTTCTATAAATGAGGAAATTTTAACCTGCTCTCTGCTGCGGGGCGCGGAGTTAGTCTAGGGACTGTTCGTGTAATTGCAAATAATGACAAGGACGATTTTTGGAATTTTATGAGACTGCTTCTATAACGTAAGTAAACCTGATGGGCGTTTATGTAATTTGATGTTACGTCCTTAGATTTGATGCAAGGACTAGTTGTGCAATCAAATGTAAACAATAGGGTTTGTTTTAAAAATTTTGAGGGACTATTTCCGCAACGCACTTACACTTGGAGGGACTATCTTTGCTGTTTTCTCCTACTTTATTGTTCAATGAACGGTAAAAGGCTCCTTTTTTTTTTCGTTTTATTTTGTTTTTTGTTTTTTGTTTTTTGTTCTTTTATATATATATATATATATATATATATATATATATATATATATATATATATATATATATATATATTTAAAATGATAAAATTGAAATAACTTTATGTATTGTTTATCAACCAAAACTTAATAGCATACATGACGAAATTAATACTTGTGATTCACATATAAAACTTTAGATTTTGCCCTCATGATGACATATGTAATAGCAAGACTTCGCGCGTAAGGTTTCCTAGTTTGCGATTCTAAACCTTAAAAATGTATGACATATTTATGATTTCCTACCCATTTATATGGAAATGTGGCATCAAAGCTATGAACCTCCATTACATAGCTTTTTAAAATAAAAAACGAAACAAAAAGTTATTTGATGATATTCCTATGCTAGGACTACTTTTATTGTTGTTCTCGAATTTGCTTAGATCCTATCAACCCAATATATGTCTTTTTATAACTCCTACCCATCACATCACAATCCTTTTTGCAAGACTCCTATTTTGCTAAAACTTTTATACTTGAAAATGTAATGATGTTCATTGGATAATTATGTCACTGATTAATAGGGTGTGAGTTAAAGCACCATTAATGACAAATCATGATTAATGCTTTGTTGTGAGAGTGTTAATAATATCGACGAGCGTTTGAGTTTGTCTTTAAAAATATAAGAGAATAAATTTCCAAAACTATCTTTGTGGTTTGGCCAAATTGCAGTCGCAATCCCTACAACTTCGAAAGTGCAGGCGTCATACTTGTAGGGAACTTTGGTATGCAATTTTCTTCCTTGCCTGAAGTGAAACGACCAAACTGCTATTGTCTTCTTCTCATTTGAATTTTCTCTTGAACGTTGCTATTGATTTATTGATTTTCTTTAATATGGGTTTGTTTTTAACTTTTATTCACAGAGTAAAATTCAAGAGATTCAAATAGGAAGAACACCATGCATATGGTAGTTTTTATATTTTAGTTTTGGTAAGAACAAAAATTGCATATCATAATTTTCTTATAAGGGGAGGGGTGTTTACATGCTAGAAGTTGCGCACTATTTGAAAATGAAGTATGAGCGAGTATCAATGTATGTTAAAAACACATGGGCTACATTGAGAGATCTAATATTTTGTGATTGATTTCATTATCATGTTTAACTTATATATGATCCATTACATATTGTATTTGATAGAGTAAAATATCGTTGTGATTTATCCAAAATTGCATTTGCTGTCTCTGGAACTTTTATATTGCACGAACGGTCCTTAAGTCGGAAAAGAATAACACCAGTGGTCCTTTGTATAAATAGACATTAAGTAGGTTGTTAAATCTCCTCACGTGCTATACGCATGAGGGTAGAATGATCCTTTGCCTTTTTTTTTATTATTTTTTTCATTTCAAACACGCATATACGGACATACATACCACACACCTATACCTTCTCTCTAGTCTTTACATTCTCTCTCTCTCATGCTTAATACCTCTTTCTCAGAACCACCACGAGCTTTATAAATGTCACCACAACCCAACAAACTAAATCAGTAACTCAAATGCAAGATTTCAAACATAGAACTCACAAATCCTACATAAGTTGAAATGTTTCATATGAAAAAAAAAAAAAAAAAAAAAAAAAAAAAAAAAAAAAAAAAAACCAAATGAAAGAGTGGGGATCTGGTATGAGATGAGGTTAGGGGTATGGTAAAATCTAACGTCATTATCCAGTGAAAGATGATGTTAAAGTGAAAGGTACAATTTTTAAAGATGGGCGTACTAGGTATTAATCTAAGGCTCATTTCTTTCGCTTAAATGGTGTGTTCGACCGGTTGCAGGTGGGGCGTCTGTCGCCGCCATTAAAGAACAACGACTACAATGGTTTTGATCTTCTTTTTTGGATGTACTGGAAATGTGCTTATTTATTCCAACTTTAAAAGGCCATAAAAGCACTAAGTCAATTCATTAGAAATATGTTTAGTTGCCTAGGTGAAATCTCTTATAAATGAAATATCTATTTTAGTGAATAACAATCATCGGAGTGAATTGAGTTGCCTCGGTGAAAGGATTATGGGGTATTCGATACCATATTTTTAATTAAAAAAAAAGTAAATCAAAATTAGTTTTTTAGCTTTTTGTTTTGGGACGGAGGGGGATAAAAATTGATAAAAATAATTAAAATATGGAGAAAGCATAAAAGACCATTTTACCCTCATGTGCTTAGCACATGAGGAGACTTAACGAACCTACTTAACGCATGTCCGTTTATATAAATGACTATTGGTGTTATTCTTTTCGACTTAAGGACTGTCCGTGCAATATAAAAGTTCTAGGGACGGCATATACAATTTTGGACAAACCACAAGACGACCGTGTAAGGGTATTAGTTTTTAGTCCTTGTCAATGGTCCCAAACTTTTTGTCATAGAGACCAGACCACATGATATGGTAGAATTAGCCCCACCTAAGTCACCCATGAACAATTATTCGAAGCCATACAATTCATAAGCGGTACAAAATTACGGATTAATTCCATATTCATGATACTATATTTCTAGTATATAAATTCTGCTAAAATGATTAACACCAAAGGACAGACAATTACACATGCTAGCCGGTTATCAGCTTTGTGTATTCATACTAGCTAGTGATTACTGCTTTATGAATTATGAGTCTTGTAGGATGGCTCGTAAAGTGCATTCTAACAATGCCAAATCGCCAAAGGTAGATTGAGTAAAGTTTTTATCGTAAAAAAACCAAGATTAAGCGATTGAACAGGTTGTAAATACTTCCATGTATTTGCTAAAATAATAACTATCTATTTCACATATTTTTGACACAAAAAGTATATATAATTGAACTTGTTTGATGCCATCAACCTTTTCGTTATTAGTCATGCGAATATATATAGTTGATGTTTATAAACTTTGTTGACTAAGAGCACAAGTGCAACAATGAGGTTGAGCTCTTCATTTGGGCTCTACGGGTGCCACATCACCTTACATCCTCTTTAAAACTAATCTCCTCTCACCAACAACTTATTTATTTGGAGCCCACCACTTGCAATTTTTTTTTTCCATTAAATACATTAAATTCATTTCACTAATAATTAAAAATAATACAACATACTAATTTTATTTCATCAAATAAAAAACATACTAATTTTGTCCACCGCAGGGTTGTGATTCGAATGGTGTTTGTGATTGAGGAGTAGGAAACGTGGATGGTTTAGACCGGTTAAAAAATTGTGGTGTCGGATATCGTTGGGCTTAATTTGCGAATCCTTGTTGAAACGCCATTTGTTGGTTGAGATAAATTTCGTTCGGATTGAATTGTTGCGAACCATATGACGATGAAGAGTTTGAATTTTGCGACGAGGGGTAGACAGATTTGACGATCCTCCGTATTGTTGAGGGTTTTGAGACATGTTTTTTTGTTTTTTGAGTTGAATTGTAGTGAGAAATGTTTATGTTTTGGTTGAATTGTAGTGCGGAAAATGTATGTAAATGGTTTAGTATTTATAAGGTGTGGTAAGTTTATTTTGTATTAAAAAAAAAGAAAAAAAAACATTTAATTAATATTACCGTTTTAAAATAAATTGCAACATTCCACTTGTACCTTTTGTCAGAAACTTAGCTCGTTGTGCAGACGAGTAACTGAGAAACGACGAAGCTCGACGAGAGGGTCCGGTGCAACAACGAGCTTGGCGAGGCTCCAGCGTGGCACAACGAGGGTAAACGACGAGTTGCACCTTGTGCTCTAAAACTTGATCAACTGCATACAAATACATGAGAAAGGATATTTCTTCCTACATTTTATTCCTACGTATCATTCTAATCACATGATCGTGACATACTGGCATGTGACAAAATTGACAGTTAAGATGAAGAGAGATAATGAGTGAAATACACAATTTTTATTTTTGTGTGCGTAAAAATTAAACATAAGTAAGAATATGGAGCATGAGGATATAACAAAACTCAAAATAAATAGACCAAAACTTTTTTTTTTTTTTTTTGTTTACCTGAGTTTCCGACTTCACATTGCGAGCCGACTAATCTCAAGACGACTACCTTTTTTAATAGCGCGGAGTCGGCGGAAGTAAACCTCCATTGCCCACAAAAGGATTAATACATAGACCAAAACTTAAAAGTGCCTTCCAAAATGACTTATTTGTACATCCTTTTTCGTCGGCGATAAACAAAAACAATAAAAGAGAAAAAGTGATGTAGGTATCTTTATCTTATCGTACTATTCTTGTTTAAGTGAAGTGTCACATTAAAAGCTTAAGATGCGATTCAAATTGGATGAAAGAAACGAATTTATGTTGGTAGCGAACCACAAGAACAAATGATTTGGAGAAACGCATGGGAGTTTCATTGATTGGAGAAGTCAAGGAATTGAACTTACTCAAAGAACGTAGATGTCTTGATAGAATGTCGTTAGGTTGTTGTTCAAACCGGCCGATTGAACAACTAAACACCAACCCAAACCAAATGAACTTGCATACAACTTGACAACATAAACAAATCTAACTACAAAAAGAATTGAAATCCGAACAAGACTCTGTTGGTTGTTATATGTATAACAGTTCCCAGATTAGGGTTAAGATAATCAATAAAGGTACCGGATATTCATTTGAAATCGTGGTATCACTTTCCAATAGAAACTATTCGACCCTATGCCTGGGTTACACGAATATCTCTATGGGATAAGACCAAGTGATGTTCTTGCTTTAGGCACAAACCAAGAACCAGATGCGTATAGAAGTGTTTAGGGTTTTGTGTTAAACGTATTGTAAAACGTATATCCATGCAGAATGATGTGACCTCTATTTATAATAGAGAATACTCAAAACCCTAGCCCATGGAATAATGTATAATTAACGGCCCATTAATTATAACATAATACTCTCCATAATAATAGGGATCAGTGGTTATCAGTGGAAACATTATCACTAGCAGTGGTAACGCTAGCAGCAGAATCCCACTATCAGCAGAATGCTATCAGCAGAATCAGCTATTAGCAGCAGAATCAACTATCAGCAGAATTCTAGCAGCAGATTCACAATACTAGCAGCAGAGTCTACTAGCAGTACCTTGATCAAGCAGTACCTTGATCAATACATAACCACTATTGAGTCAGGGGATTCAGTGACCAAATGGGTGTATACTCCATACCTCCAAACCCATTACCAGGTGTAAATTGATCCCTCAAGTGCACTAAATTTACTAACAACCCTCCCCAAATTTAGTTCACTTCCTTTGCATGAAAATTCAAACACAAAAACAAAACAAGTGCATAAATGAAAATATCCTGAGGATTGAATTTCCACATTAGTACATATACTTTCAAATATTCGAGAATCAGGGTGTTCTAAGAATTGAACCCTTCAACCCATTTGAATACCTGATGATAAATACACACAAGTTTTCAAACACTAAAATACTCTTGACACTATATAAGCCATGTGTCCATATCCAATTCATAAATGTTGTAAAAGCTAAAAGTCCAAAGCTTCCTGAAGCGGCAAAACTTCAACATTTACATAGGTGGTTCATCTTTAATTCATGCTCCTGCTTAGCACTTTTTCAAAGAAAATTAACCATTAAGAAGTGAAGACTTCATCCTCCTTTCCAGCAGGTAACAAGCACAACCTTGGGATGTTTGTGATACATGTGCTTCAGTCCACTAAATGATCAGCTTCCACATTGAACTCAGCTTCCAAGTTTCCTTAGAAGGGAGTTGGGTATCCTTGCATTCAGTGACTAAGTTGGACTTAAACCCATCCCTTTAGCAGACTTCAAAACCAAGTCTCTAGCCAAACCCTTCGTCAAGTGATCAGCTAAGTTTTGTTGAGATTTAACAAACACTATAGATACCACCCCATTCATGATAAGCTCACGAATCATGCTATGCCTAACACCTAAGTGTCTAGACTTCCCATTGTACATCTGGCTATAAGCCTTTGCCAATGTAGCAGCACTATCACAACGGATAGAAATAGGTGCTATAGGTTTAGACTACAATGGAATCTCAAGAAGCAAGTTTTTCAACCATTCAGCTTCTTTGCCAGCAGCAGCTAAAGCCACAAATTCAGATTCCATGGTTGAACCAGTAATGCAAGTTTGTTTCTTGGATGCCCAAGAAATTGCACCTCCACAAAGTAGGAATACCCAGCCACTAGTAGACGAATTGTCTTCAGTGTTACTGATCCAACTTGCATCAGTGTATCCTTCTAATACTGAAGGATAACCAGTATATGACAGACTATAATCCATAGTTCTCTTCAAATACTTAAAGACCCTTTGAATTGCTTGCCAATGATGAGCACTAGGATTACTAGTATACCTGCTCAGTTTGCCCACAGCAAAAGCAATATCAGGCCTTGTACAAGTCATGGCATACATCAAGTAGCCAATCACCCTAGAATACTCAAGTTGAGATACAGCTTTGCCAGTATTAGGCATTAGCTTCTCACTTGTATCCATATGAGTACTCACTGGAGTACAATCAAAGTAATTAAATTTCTTTAACACCTTCTCAATGTAATGAGACTAAGAGATAGAAATTTTTTTACTTTCATATTTAATCCTTATGCCAAGGATAACATCTGCCTCCCCCATATCCTTCATGGAGAACTTTGATGACAAAAATTCTTTTGTAAGATCAACTTGATTTTGGTTAGTGCCAAAGATCAACATGTCATCAACATACAGACAAATGATGACTCCTTTACCAGATTCATCAAATTTGCTATATACACATTTGTCAGCTTGATTAAGTAAATAACCACTAGACAAAACCACTTCATCAAACTTTTGATGTCATTGCTTAGGTGCCTGTTTTAGTCCATAAAGAGACTTAATCAGTTTACACACCTTGTTTTCATTGCCAGGCATGATGAAGCCCTGAGATTGGTTCATGTAAACCTCCTCATCTAAATCACCATTCAAGAAAGTTGTCTTCACATCCATCTGATGAATAATCAAATTGTGAATTGATGCCAAAGCAATTAGCAATCTTATGGTACTGATACGTGCCACTGGAGCATAAGTATCAAAGTAGTCTATTCCTGACTTTTGTTTAAAGCCTTGAATAACTAATCTTGCCTTGAACTTTTCAACAGTTCCATCTACCTTCATTTTCTTTTTGAAAATTCATTTGCTACATAAAGGTTTGCAACCAGGTGGTAGATCAGTCAACACATATGTGTTATTGCCCATGATAGAGTCCATCTCATCATTAATTGCTTCTTTACAGAAAGCAACATCCTGGGACTTCATTGCTTCTTCAAATGTTTTGGGATCATCCTCCACAATGAAGCAATAAGAGTATTGGTCAGAGACCTCATTCCTTGTACCTTCAATTAAGTATAATTGAAACTCAGGTCCAAATGACTTTGGAGTCCTCACCCTATTGCTCCTTCTGAGCTCAGGTTCAGGTTGTTGTTCCACAACCTCAGCAGGAACCTCATCAGCAGGAACCTCATCAGCAGGAACCTCTGAAACACCATTGTCATTGGTTCCATTTGGAATCCTTTGACTTGGTCTAGGGATAGATGAGAATCTGTTCTCATCAAATAGTGCATCCATTGATTCAATTATTGAGTTAATTGAAACAGACTCATTAGGTTCTATAACATAAAACCTATATGCCTTGGAATGCTCAGCATATCCAACAAAGATGCATTCAATGCCTCTTTCACCCAAAGTTTTCTGCTTTGGATCAGGGAGTCTTACAACAGCCCTACAACCCCATATCCTAAGATAATTAAGGTTAGGTTTCTTTTTAGTCCAAAGTTCATAAGGGGTAACTTTGTTCCTTTTGTTGGGAACCCTATTTAATAAATAGCAAGCTGTTAACATAGCTTCACCCCAGAACCCTTGACTCAGCCCAGAATAGGACAACATGGAATTAACCATCTCCTTCAGCACCCTGTTTTTCCTTTCAGAAATACCATTTTGCTGAGGAGTATAAGGGGCAGTCGTTTCATGGATTATACAATAGACTGAAAATACAGAGTATCCATGTACTCACCTCCCCTATCAGTCCTTAATCTTTTGATCAGGGAACTTTGTTGCAATTCAACTTCAGTTTTAAATACTTTAAATTTATCTAATGCTTCATCTTTAGAATGTAATAAATAAACATGACAAAACCTAGAGGCATCATCAATAAAAGTCACAAAGTATTTCTTATTCCCCAAAGAAGGAGTAGCATGTAAATTACAAAGGTCACTGTGAATTAACTCCAAAACTTTAGTTTCACTTTTTACTCCTTGAAAAGGTTTCTTAGTTATCTTGTTCAACATACAAGTTTTACACTTTTCAGTGTTCATATCAAAAGCTGGTATTAACCCATCCTTAGACATATCTTGCATTCTTTTAAAATGTACATGGCCAAGTCTTGCATGCCATAGGTTTGAATCATTAAGTTTAGATGTAGATATAAAAGCAGAATCAATATTATCATGAACAATATTAAGTCTGAACATTTGATTACATAAATAACCAAAACCAATAAACACACCATTTTTAGATAAAATAAACTTATCAGATTCAATAACCTGTTTGTAACCACAATTATTTAAAACACTACTAGAAACCAAATTCTTTCTAATATCAGGAACATGTAAAACATTAAATAAAGAAACAATCTTTCCAGAACTAAACTTCAAATCAACACATCCTTTTCCATGCACCAGGGCAGTTGACTCGTTTCCCATGTGAAGAATAGAACCATCATTCATTGACTTGTAGGTCTTGAACCAGCTTCTATCTTTACACACATGAATTGTTGCTCCAGAGTCAACCCACCACGCAACATCATCATCCTGCACAAAGTAAATATCAGATATATATGTAACATAATAAATCTTAAAAGACTTATTAAACACATTCTGACCTTTCAGAGAATTGATATTACCATTCCCTCCATTTGTGCCTGATCCATTGGATTTGTTTCCAACTTTACCACCCTTGCAATCTTTCCTAAAGTGTCCAGGTTTCCCACACTTCTAACAAGTCACTTTAGGTTTCTTGTTAAGATCAGATTTGGTGTTATCTTGATGCTTACACTTGCCCTTGTTGTCATTGTACTTGGAGGAGTTGTTATGCTCCACCATATTGACAACTGATGGACCAGTAGCAGTGCTACTCTTTGGCTTGTCAATGTCTTGAGCTTTGAGTGAATCCTCAATGCGCAAGTGACTGCCTAACTCAACAAGAGTTAACTCCTCCTTCTTATGCTTAAGCATATGCTTGAACTCTTTCCAAGAAGGAGGTAGTTTATCGATGATACAAGAGACTGAAATAGCCTCATCCATGTTCATCTTGTGTTGTGTGAATCGACCAAGTATACTAAGAAGTTCATTGTATTGTTCCATGACAGGTCTAGAATCAACCATTTTGTAATTGTTAAAATTACTTACAAGGAACTTCTTACTTGATGCATCCTCAGCCATATACTTGGCTTCCAAGGAATCCCATAGTTCTTGAGAAGTTTCAACATTCTGATAAATATCAAATAGAGAATCAGACATACCATTGAGAATTAAACCTCTGCATATGTAGTCATCATTCTCCCACTTGCTCCTTGCCCTCATCTGATCCATAGTAGCATCATCTCCATGATCTTCTGGAATCTCAGTCGTGAGAACATACACCACATTCATACTTGACAATAAGAAGTGCATATTCTTTTGCCATCTTCTGAAATCAACACTTTCAAACTTTTCCAACTTGAAAAAGTTAGCAGCCATTTGTCTCATAGCAGCAGCCATTGATTATCACTAATCGTTTCTATTGATTGTTGGTTGTTATATGTATAACAGTTCCCAGATTAGGGTTAAGATAATCAATAAAGGTACCGGATATTCACTTGAAATCGTGGTATCACTTTCCAATAGAAACTATTCGACCCTATGCCTGGGTTACACGAATATCTCTATGGGATAAGACCAAGTGATGTTCTTGCTTTAGGCACAAACCAAGAACCAGATGCGTATAGAAGTGTTTAGGGTTTTGTGTTAAACGTATTGTAAAACGTATATCCATGCAGAATGATGTGACCTCTATTTATAATAGAGAATACTCAAAACCCTAGCCTATGGAATAATGTATAATTAACGGTCCATTAATTATAACATAATACTTTCCATAATAATAGGGATCAGTGGAAACATTATCACTAGCAGTGGTAACGCTAGCAGCAGAATCCCACTATCAGCAGAATCAGCTATCAGCAGCAGAATCCTAGCAGCAGATTCACAATACTAGCAGCAGAGTCTACTAGCAGTACCTTGATCAATACATAACCACTATTGAGTCAGGGGATTCAGTGACAAAATGGGTGTATACTCCATACCTCCAAACCCATTACCAGGTGTAAATTGATCCCTCAAGTGCACTAAATTTACTAACAGACTCGACCATGTAATAGTAGATACCTCATGCTGCAGATGCTACCCGAGACGACCAGGCCAGTTATTTTAAAGCCACCATTTAAATGATACTCATAATATGTCACATAAATCGACGAAAGCAGAAGCGGAACACGACACCAAATACTTCAAAAGGCCTTAAGTACTGAAGCCATGCTACAAACCGACTAAAAACCACCCGAAGAACTTCCTGAGACAAAAGCTTTAAGCGGAAAAAAAGGTTTTCCGAGATGGTTTCAAACTGATGTGGACAAGAAAGGGTCAACAAACACGTATGAGATATCATCAACGAGTGCCGTCGTGGTCTGTGACTTGTCACGAATGTATTTGATAATGTCGTATCATAATCCATTATTTGTTTTATGTTGCACCTTGCGTGTGCATCAAATTTAAATACGCAACAAATTCCATATTGGGAATGCTCTTGATAACATAATGTATTCTCTTTAAGCAAATATAGTGACTATTATTCCCTTGGCAATCATTAGTTCATTACGCTAACCTTTGAGTTTATATATATATATATATATAGGATCAAATAAGAAGAATAATAAAAATAGAAAGTAACCACAACCACACATTTTAGATGCACCTACAAAAATGAATACATTTTCATTCAAATTTTCCCTCCTACATTAAAATATGAGGCTAGAATTACTTCTTACCATTCTTATTTTAATTATTCTTCTTATTTGATTCATATATATATATATATATATATATATATATATATATATATATATATATATATATATATATATATATATAAACTCAAAGGTTAGCGTAATGAACTAATGATTGCCAAGGGAATAATAGTCGCTATATTTTCTTAAAGAGAATACATTATGTTATCAAGAGCATTCCCAAATGAAGTATATTCTATAAAACACTGTATAAAAATAGTAAGGCAATATGTACTAATATAGAAATCAATATATCCAAATTGAAGTCTGAAATACAAGAGGGGATGAAGTGAAATTTCAAGCGACATCAATTATTTTGATTTGATTCAGGCAAATTTCTAGCAAGGCATCATATCAATATTGTTGGACCAATAATTTTTATGGTGGTGGGATCATATGTGATGAGGCCTCACTGTAATATAATAAGATAAAAAACGAGGTCAATGTCATAGTCAAATGAATTCATAGTGGCCACCCGTTAACTCCACTCGTTTTGTAACTTGTCACATGAGAATACAAAAACATCAGTTCCATATTTGGTGCTGCTTTGATATCACAATTTCTCCAAATATACTCACTTGAAATAACTTAAAAAGACCACTAGCACCTCCTGGAACACCATCGTCACCATCACCACCATTAGTTTTTGCATAGACGAAAGATGGTAAGACCCGTACGTACGTATCATGTAATATAGTAACGTGTTGTTACTAAAAGATCGATGTAACCTTTTTCTCTAAGTCTCTTCTTCTATATGTCCTTGACACATTGCATAATGAATTAAGAAATATGTTTTTAGCATGTTCCTTCTCTAACTCTTTCTGAACGATAAAAGTTAAAGAAACTGCAAAAGTATAATTAAAAGTTCTCTGGCACTTTTTAAATGTTTCCTAAATGTCAAGTTTCTTGTTTTCTTCCATTTCTTCAGTTTCTTTCAGGAATTCTAGTCCATAGTATAGCATAGCACACAAGGTGTTCATACGACGTGCCTAGCTAGCTTTTCTTAATATAGTGGATCTAAAGATAGAAGTAAAGCAACAAATGTTTCCAGCATCATACAACGCTTCGCACTTGAGTGCATCAAGTGACGAAAAGATGAAATACATGTTTAGAGAATCCCGAAAAGAGAAAGAAGAAAAAAGAAAGCTAGAAGGACACATAAATTTAAGGAGTTTATCGAAGGTTATAATTCCTCCATTGGGTGCTTCATCAAATGATACACAAAGCAATGTAAACACAAGGTCCACCATCATCATCTCGCCTATGGACTCCAAATATCGGTAACGACTCATTTTAATTCTGTATTTAATTCATGAACCATATGCTATAAGTGGTATGTACAACGCTTTTAATTAACACGTTTTTTGACATGTTTTTGCTACAAAAGTTAAGAAAGCTTGTAATTCTTTCGGTTCACGGATACTATGAATTGTATGGTTTGAAACTTCTCATGAAAACAGTTAGATTTCTTTTTCTGGAATCATTCAGAATTAGAGTTATATTTAGTTCATATCGACATCACAACTTATGTGATAGAATTTTAAGACGATAGAACTATAGGCGGACCTGTTACATATATACAAAAATAAAGTTATTACGGAGTATATTTTATAATGTACTCCGTAGCAGAAAATTATTGCTACTATGCTACATTCCAATAAAAACGTTCATGGTAAATAGAACAAATATCATATTGCACTTACCATTTACAAGATGTATCATATGGCTTTTTTAACAAAATTTTAGAGGTTCTGTTTGCTTGATAAATCACCTAGAAAAAGCATATAGTTTTATTGATGTTTGATGTCTGCAACAATTTAAGGTCCACATTTCTTTTATTAGACTTGTAATGTCAGCATCGTTTGAGTAGTTGATATTAAAAGTTTGTACCATGAAATTATTGATTTTGATAAGATAAATAATACTGTAATAAGAACTGTTCCAATATATGTAAAACTGTCCCTTTTTTAAGCACTTAATATACTATATAGTGCAATAATAAGTTTATTTAATTTCTTGATTAGTACTAACTATGGGGATGTTTTCTGTTCCATCTAGATAAAAATGTTATTCAACAGAGTATATAACTAGTTGTTACTAATTACATATGTGAATGAACAAGTATTATAAACAAAATATAATCATTTTGACTTCTTTGTTTTTGGACATGTTTAAATTCTGATTCATTTGATTACGATCGCAGATACTGGCAAACGTTAATGGTGCTGATGGTAGCATATTCTGCATGGACATACCCATTTGAAGTAGCGTTCCTCAAATCATATGCACAAAGACATAATCAACTCTACATTGCTGACTCCATCGTTGACCTTTTCTTTGGCGCTGACATTATTTTGACTTTCTTTGTTGCTTACGTTGACCCCGTCACTCATTTACTTGTTCGTGATCCTAGAAGCATTGCCACAAGGTACCTATCAACATGGTTTGTGATGGATGTGGCATCCACATTTCCATTTGAATTGCTTTCCTTTTTGTTTACCGGAAAACACAGTATGGGTCTGCCGTATACTGTCTTGGGTTTGCTAAGGTTCTGGCGTCTCCGTCGGGTTAAACAGTTTTTCACCAGGTTAGTTAGATTTTCAGTTTTGTTTTGTTTATCAGAATTGTTAATGCAAGTTGTATTCTCAGGTTACATATATAGTTTGGGTAAGAAATATGACATGAGGTCCTAATTATATAAAACTGATGACATGTGTGCCAGTTGTGTAAAGGATGTGATTTGTGCCATCACAAAACAATTTTAAAGCAGTGCAAATCAATTTATGTTGTGTTATTGTGTAGCATTATAGAAATACATTCTTAAGGATTTCATGTCATCAATCATAAACATTTGATAGGTCACATCAGCTATTTACAAGTTTTAGTTTTGTTTCAGCATCATGATTTTCTCTGATTAACTTTTTGCAAGCATTAACCATTTACACATATTCACCGATGTACGGTGCTATGTTTAAATGCAGACATGGCATCCTAATTGTATAAAATAGATGACATGAAATCCCAACTGCACAAATTTGATGTCTATAAAAAAGATAGTGGCATCATAAACGTATAAGAGTCATGGCTTGGATGCCCATTGGTATAAAGAAATTACAGAACACCAAATGGTCCACATATTCAATCTTATGTAGTTGAGACGTCACGTCATCTATTAAGAACAGGTAATATAGGTTGCAATCAATATTGAAAGTTGGAACGTCATTTGACTAAAGTAGGTGTGGGTGAGACAAGCGTGCAATTTGGTAACTCTTTAACGACATTTTCCCTAGATAATTATAAAGATTAACTTGCAAAGTTATTATTGCAGACTCGAGAAGGACATAAGGTTCAACTACTTCGGGATCAGATGTGCTAGGCTTCTTTGTGTAAGTGAATAAGTTACGGATTGGCTTCCTGAAATAGCTATAGGATCAATTTTTGTTAAATATTGTGTTTAAGTCTAAATTTGTTACGGGATGTGTAATAGGTGACTCTATTTTTGGTACATTGTGCTGGTTGCATCTACTACTTGCTAGCAGTGTTGTATCCACGTGACGGAAGAACATGGATAGGGTCAATGAACCCGAATTTCAGGGATGCAGATCTTTACATACTATATATATCCGCGATTTATTGGTCTATAACCACCATGACTACTGTCGGCTATGGAGATCTCCATGCTGAGAACGCAGCCGAGATGGTGTTTATTATCTTCTACATGTTATTCAATCTTGGCCTCACTGCCTACATCATCGGGAACATGACCAATTTAGTAGTTGAAGGCACTCGTCGCACCATGGAATTTGTAAGCTTTAAGCACCTTCTTCAAGTTTGACTTTGAAAATCAAACTACTGCGGTTAAAATTAATGTTTTGACTACATGTCATGCCACCTTTAACAAGCTCTACTTGTTACAATAACTATTAAGCTACCAGTTTTGGATTCAAGAAGTTTAAAAGCACACAAGTGTCTTTTTAGTTTGTATCTATGTTGGTTTGACCAAAAAGTCAAACGGGTAGAAAATGATGCATGTTATGTTTGTTTCTCTGTAGAGAAATAGCATTGAAGCAGCGTCAAGTTTTGTGGGTCGGAACAGGTTGCCAACAAGGCTAAAAGAACAGATACTTGCATACATGTGCTTAAGATTCAAAGCAGAGAACTTGAATCAACAACAGTTGATTGAGCAGTTGCCCAAAGCAATATGCAAAAGCATTCGACAACATTTGTTCTTGCCAACAGTTGAAAAGGCCTATCTGTTCCAAGGTGTCTCTAAGGAAATTCTCTTGCTTCTGGTATGAATTCTATTATTATACCTGGATTTTTGCAATGAGCCAATGAAAATTATCCCAAGATCGTCATGTCCTTACATTGATGGCTTTCAGTTTTCTTTAATAAATTTACAGAGTTTGCACAGGGACTGAGATTTCATAAGATAAAATAAAGTCCGCTTGACTCCAAAAGTCAAACTGTACCTTGATCTTTCTAACACGATCCAATACTTTAACTCTTTTCAAGTCAATCCTTTCATTTAAGAAAAATGAATAATTCGCATAGATTTTGCTATTAGGAGAAGTAGAGATCATCCAACTCATGATTTTTTATTTTTATTTTGAACTGCAATTGTCCCAAAATATTTCATGTGTGTATAGTTCTAGAATATAGAATAATTTTTGTTTGGCCTTAGAGGTAAAATGTACCTTTAACTGTCCTTTTGCTACTTTAAAAATAGGTTGCGGATATGAAAGCGGAATTCATACCACCAAGAGAAGACGTCATTATTCAAAATGAGGCACCCGATGACGTGTATATAATTGTATCAGGTGAGGTAGAGATAATAGAATGTTACCCACCGGAGAAAGAACAAGTTTTGGGTGTTTTGCATTCAGTTGACATGTTTGGAGAAGTTGGTGCGCTATGCTGCAGACCACAGTCTTACACCTACCGAACCAAGTCCCTGTGTCAACTCTTGCGATTCAAAACCACTGCTCTCATTGAAGCAATGCAGACCAAACAGCCCGATAATGTGTCCATCCTCAAGAACTTTCTTAAGGTTTGATATTTTAATCATTTAAAGTACAACTAAGTTTGTCATTGGATTTGTGTTTGGACCTAAGTATCTGATTATTATGACGCGAAGTCACAATAATCAGGGGGTGTTTTCGCATTGCGGTTTGAAAGGATCAAATGATAAGAAATAATACATTTAGATGACTAGATGCAATAAAATGGGTCGCTGGAGATAGTGTTTGGATTTGCTAATGTTGGGTTAGTGTTTGATGTATTTTGAGCCTATTTCACAAAATCGAACTTATTATTTTTCATTAAATTGTTACTTTTAGTCATTTTTATCTATTAATTTTTCTAAAACTATCATAGTATGTTACTCACTAAAACTACGCAGTTTCAAGTCCATCAAAACACTATTTCAGCTAACTGCTCATTCTGATGATTGAGCATCACATAATAACTTTCAAGGGGAGCATCCAAACAGCCCATATAGATATCGTGCAGGAATTTTGAATCATTGATTATTTCAACAGCATAATAAGAAGCTTAAAGATCTGAACCTGGGGGACTTATTGTTGGATGGCGGCGAGGAAGGTGTAGATGGAGATCCAAATATGTCAATGAACTTGCTTACAGTTGCTGGCACTGGCAATGCCGCATTTCTTGATGAACTACTTAAAGCAAGGCTCGACCCTGATATCAGTGACTCAAATGGAAGAACCCCTTTGGTAATATACTGATATTTATATACCAAGTTCATTATAAAAAGGACTCTCGTTTAAAAAACAGGATATCGTGTGTTATGGTGTTTATTATTCTTATGTTTTTTGCATTAGCACATTGCAACATCAAAAGGGCATGAAGAATGTGTTTTGGTTCTTCTAAAGCATGCATGCAACATACAACTTAAAGGTATGGTTATCACTATTTTTTATGCATGTTTTGTGTTAAGAAATAAGCATTCAATTAATCTATGATTATGATATATTACGCATGGCAGATAATGACGGAAATACTGCATTATGGGATGCCATAGCAGCAAACCACCACTCAATATTTCGTATACTATTCCATTGGGCTTCTATCTCCGACCCCTTTACAGCCGGTGAGCTTTTGTGCACAGCAGCAAAGAGAAATGATCTAGACGTGATGAAGGGCCTCATGAAGCACGGTCAGCTGCTTGTAGACTCAAAGGACCACCAGGGATTAACCGCTATCCAGATTGCGGTTGCTGAAAACAACATTGAAATGGTAAAGCTGCTAGTGATGAATGGGGCTGATGTAAATGATCACATCATCAAGAACAAGATTCCTGCAGAGAATTTGATTGATATTGTGGCAAAAAGGGAGGTCGGGCACCAAATCATGATGCCAGATCAGGAGCTAGTGGCGCAGAAATATAGTCATGGTAGCCGAAGAGAGGAGGTGGAGAAGGGTAGTTTGGGAAATTCACAAGCTCATTTTGTTGGCAGAGTTAGTATTTACAAAGGGCTTCCTATGGTAAGGAGGAAGATTTGTTCTACAGAGGCTGGGAAGCTTATTAAGCTGCCAAGTTCACTGATGGAGCTCAAAATCATTGCAGGTACATGTCAGGCATAGTTTTACATTTGTTTCAAGAATGATTTTGTGATAATATCGACGCTTATTTTATGTTTTACTTTTCTTTTCTCTAAGGTGAAAAGTTTGGATTTGATACTACAAACGCAGTAGTTACAAATGAAGACGGCGCAGAGATTGACTCCATAGAAGTGATTCGAGATAACGACAAGCTTTTTATAGGAGATATCCCTTGATGGATTAAAAAAGAAAATGGATAAATAGTGTCTCGGTTTTGTCTAGACTAGCATTTCATATCAGTATCAATTAAGTTTGTAATACAGATGGAATAAAGCACGGTATAGATGAACGTTTGTAATTTTGTATCAGATCTGGGATAAATCCCTTAATGCTTTCATGATAGGCAACAAAATATCACACTTGTGTTTTGATGTGTTGCGTAAAGTTGTCCGAAACATATAAGTCATGCATGTATAATTTAGAGTTGGCGAAAGTGATTGAATGTTTGTATGGCGTATGCCATTTAGGGTGGTTTGGGTAAGCTTATTTATACAGCATATGAGTGTATTGGATGCGACAAATGAGCTTAAGCGTATTGGAGAAATGCTAGAACCACTCACAAAATCCACACAAAAGTAATAATATAAGGTTAGGTTACTTTAGGATCATGCCTCAAACAATTCCAAACACAAAAGAAATTTGAGCCCTAACCACATTTAACTTGCTATATATTTGATCATAAAACCAGCAATCTCTTTTTAATTAATTCGGTTTCATATAAAATAAAATAAAAAGCTAATACCTATATGTCAAAATAATTTTAACTCTTCTGGATCCTGCTTTTATGAACCTTAGACTGTTAAATTGCCAATGCCTTTGCTACTAATTTAGAAATCATATTATGTCGCGTTACTTAACGAAAAATCACATCATCATTTTGTCCGGCTCATTACATTATGAGAAATCATTACATGCATATACTCTTGCTATAAACTCAACAGAACAACACTTTATACCAAAAAGATCTTTGCATACCTAACATTGACCAAAACTTAAACCATAAGATATGAGGCCTGCGGTATTTTGGCCACAACCCACATTACTATGCATCATAGAAAGTGTATGTTAAGAACTTTCACAACTACACTTGGACATTTAACAACTTTTCATGATATCATAAACAGTGTATACTAAGAACTTTTACCTAATTAAACTATTATCATATTACTTTGCATCATTACGATTGTTTCTTAAGTTAATCGTCATAAATCGATCAAAATTCTCATTGGGGAAGTGAGAAGGCCTAAACTTAGATTGATAGAACCAAACAACATCAACAATGAATTTTCCTAAAGAGTAATAACTATTGCTAGTTTATTAAAGTATCTTGTAACTTGTTTAATTTCCACAATTTTAATTTAGATACCTACAGGTAAAAAAGGGTCAAACATTTTATTTTCAGTACAATTTTAATGTTGTTTCTTCAATGTGTTTGTTTGTTCTCATTAGTACATTTATGCTCATCAAAACAATAAAAAGTAGCATATTCACAATCATAGCCTCCACTCTGTTGGAAACACCCATAATTATACCCAACTGCCAGTCTTTTTCATAGTACTCAAATATGAGCTTCCTAACTTTTTATTCATTCCCCTTGTACACTTCTCACTTTGACACCTTTCATTCACTTTGACACCTTTCATTCAAATCATTCCAAACATTCTCCTTTTCAACCGCGGCTGCGGTCACGACCAACATGCACCACTCCTCCTCCACCATGACCACCACCACATCCGTCAACGACTTCTACAGCTTCCTCACTCAAGGCCTAGACGATCTTTTACGTGCTTCTCACTCAAAAAAGTTTATGTCCATCATATTCCTTCAACATGTCATTTCGTCGCTCCAATCTTTCCATTCTCAGTTGACACTTGTTGTCCAAAAACTACACTTGCCCGTTGGCGAAAAATGGCTTGATGAGTACATGGATGAAAGCGCCCGTCTTTGGGAAGTCTGTCATGTGCTAAAGACAGGTGTTTCCAATATGGAAAGCTACTACACAACTGGTTTCAATACCACAACTTCCTTGGAAAACCAACCTTTGATACACCATCAGTTGTCCCATCATGTAAGTTCACAATGACTTCCAACAAATGAGGAGACTTACATAATAATATGCAGGGTATGCATGTAAAAATATTTTAAAAAGAATAGTATTATATCTTTCTTTTATTTTGGACCATGCCAAAATAGTTATTATAGTGCATACCCTAAAAGAAAATCATGTAAGAGTCACTACGATTGATTTTTAAATGGCAATTTTTTCATGCCCTATATACCACCTATCTCACAACTGCCTCTGCTTGAACCCACAACCTTTAGGTTAGTGGGCAACTCACATACACTAGACCAAAGGCCTTGGTCATGTAGTTATATCTAAGCCTATTCTCTGAAATCTTGATGCTAAGCGGATGTGTTAATTTCAGGTTGTTAGAGCGATCAACGTGTACCAAAGGGTGAGAGTTGGGTTGGAGGAAGAAAATAGAAGCTTGATAGAAACAAGAATTCAACCATTGCTAATGAAGTTTGATAAGAACTTTTCCATGGAGACGAAATTTAATGGGTTCAATGGCTTTAGAGGAGTTCTTTATGCATTTAAAAACACGAATTCATTACTTTTGATGATCTTGTTGAGTGGCCTAGTTTACTCCTCTTCCGAAGCAAGTGTTTCCAATTCTTGCAATGACGATATTATATCTTTCAACGAGGAGCACATGAGTTTTGGCTCTGGTATCATGGTCACAGCTTTGACATTATACGAAAGAATGAAGGAGAATGAAGCCAGAACAATGGGAATCTTGCTTAACGAGTTTCAAAACACAATACACGCTACGGATGAACTTGTAACAAAACTTAAAGGGACGGAAATTGATGATTTTACAAAGAGGGTTGAAAAGATAAAAAACCATTTTGCGGTTTTGAAATGTGGAGCTGAGAATGTGATTATGCAGCTTGATGATTTCTTTGATGAGATTGTTGAAAGTAGACAGAAGCTCTTGGACTTGTGCACACATTCATAGATGTCTTGATATATAGAGTCTTATCGTTTTTGATACCACAATAAAAAATGCATCTTTTTTCTGTGCCTTGGTTCATGTTTCACCTGTCGTTGAATAGTTCGATAGGTTACACTTATATAATTGTATATCGACGCGTAGAATGAAAAAAACAATGATGTGTATAGAATCAAAACAGATACAGATAGCTTATGTTTTCGTCATTAAGGATCTAAGTATCTAATGGCTTAATGTATCACATCAAATATTCTATGTGTTAATGTATATATGTGGTCATTGTTAGAGTTTGACAATCAAATATAGCATATATTGCGGAAGCTAGGATCAATAATAACACGTATAAAGATAACTAAAACATAAATAAAAACATACCCGATGCACTTCAATAAACCTTGAATCTTGTGTAAAATAGATCAATGATAAACCCCTTACCGTTTTGTTTATCGATCTCTTGATAATTACTATAGTGAGTAATTACCTCGTTCTTGTATACACAAACTACCAACGAATAAAGGTTTATGCAAGTAAACGTAAAACACTATTTTGGAACAACCAAAATCGACCCAAATCCCTTGGAGGGGGGTTGTGTCAATCGGCCAAGAAAAGAAAGAGACAAGGGAAAACTTTAGGGTTTGTGTGTGTGCACAAAAGATGTTTAGGTCTAACCCCAAGGCCTTGTATTTATACTAGATGTATTCTTGGAGGACAAGCAAGGCATGGGTCGACTCTTTGGGCCTAGGTCGACCGGCCACCCCCTTTCCAAGGGGATTCCAGAACCTTCTTGTCTTCCAAATTACATTCTAGTCCTCGTTCTTTCATTCCTTAATAATAGTTAATACTTACGTTTAATATTAACGATTATTTAGTCCTTCAAGTGTTTATAAATATATATAATCGATACATATAACATATATATATATATATATATATATATATATATATATATATATATATATATATATATATATATATATATATATATATATATATATATATACTTTATTCTCGTTTGTAATGTGTGCAATCCCGAGATCTCGGATTCGATACTAGTCATTTACATATTAATATTTATACGTAACTTTTTTAACAGTCATGTAGTAATACTTTGTGTAACAGCTACTTACAAATGATAAAGACTACTGAACGAAAATCCCAAATATGCTAATAGTTCAAAATCTTTCAACTTGTTAAAAGCCTAACAATCTCCATAAGGGCCAAGTGGAATAGGCCCAGTCCATGTGTTTTATCAACACCACACCAAATCCATGAATAATCTTGTCTAAAAATTTCAGTTTTCACTACTTTGGCCCAATACAAGGAACCCTACGTACAAAATATGCTAAACTAAGTATATACTGTAACACACACGCGTTTCAGTTGCCCTAAAACAACATATGCCTCCTAGAACACAACCACAAAATTTCTTTTTATCACATAAACAAACACAACATCTTCCGTTAGCTCCAAGTGTTGATCACACAACTACTACTGTTTCTTCAAGAGATATATGCAAACATAAGCGACACAAATGCACATGCACAAAGCCATCTTTGTTTATCTTATTATTGTACGATACACTAGTAAAGAACCTTTATTTCATTGTTGTTGAAATAGGTGGTCTTGGAATTGTAAGAATGATACATCTCATTCTTTTTTAGCAACTTCCAAATAAAAGGAATGAGATGCAACAAGGAAACTAATGGTAAGTTATCGAATCTTTAATAAAACTTGTATGCTATAAATAAGGGTTTTTCTTGTATTTTTAAACCATGGTTTTGCATTTGTACAAACTAGTTTGAAAACATGTGTACCCAGTGTTAATTCAACCTCCTTAGGTACACATTTGGAGTTGGCCATGAAATGCAAAACTTGGGTTTGCTTTATTAATAGGAATGAATGATAATGCATAGTTTATATAATGTGAGATATGAATTAATTGTTGTTTACGCTTTTTCTTTTATCTGATAAAGGTGTATTGTTAAACTAGGAACTAGGGAGTTAATTCTATTTACAACATTTATGGGAGGGAAGGAAGGATATGATGCATTTATTTTGGTTTGCAAAAGGTTATAATGTTGTAATTGTCTTTGATGCAATAGGAGCATTTGGCTGTACCTTCGGGTTTGTATTCTAATCCACTAACCTAAGACATTTTCTGCATTTTAGCATTATGTGTCTTGAAACCCTAAGACTTTGTTATGAGGACAACATTAGTGTGTTGGGCTATGAGGCAGATGTGTGCCTTTAACGGGTTTTCATTAATCGGCAAAGGATCTACAACTTTGAGATCTTGAGGGCTATGTTTCGTAAGTGTTTCATCCTTTTGTAATTTTTAAATTTTTTTAGATATTGATCTTGAAAATTGAAATTTTGGTTGGGGAAGGTGCTAACTGCTTATTTTTGTGCTTCTTGTTGTCTCTATATGGGTTTGTCAACTCACTTTGACATATTAAACATTGTCTTTATATCCTTTGATCACAATCCATTATTCTCCACAGATTATACACCTTAACACCAAAGAAGAACATTGTGTTGGTTCAATTGTTTGACGATACCTATGTTTACCGCAAACATAAGAAGGCTATAATATGGGTATCCTTTACTTTTATGTCGGTGGGAGGAATTTTGGGGTGGGTTTGCCTTCTAATTGTACATCACTTGGCAGCCAGGAGAGAAGAAGACCCACTCGGTTATTGAAGCTTCTCCTCTTCATGAATGCATCAGCCACATCTACTCTTCTCCTCCTATATAGGTGTCTTCCATGGTTTATTGTCCTTTCAAATATCTCTCTGTATTGCATGGGCTATAGTAGGTGTCCAAAGGTAATTCAAACGAAGCAAAAGTACAATGTCCACTATATGACGAGGGATTACCATTATCATTCCTAGAGGATTCTTAGAAGTTACGACACTATCATTGTTGGAATAGGTGTTCTCGGAATTATAACAAGGACTATTTATGCTATAACTTTATATTTTTGTTTTGCACACATTAAACTAGCTTTAAGAGTTGCATATAATTTGTATAAATCAATACATCTATTTTGCTATGAATGTTGAAAACGCCGCCATTGTAAAATCATTTTTATTGACTTTTGCTTACTTTTAACTAATAACAATTCTTCATCATTATCATTGCCTTTTGCATAATTTTAACTAATCACAATTCTTCATCGCTTATAAAATGGGTGCTTTTGTTGCCTTGAGGGATGTGAAACGATTGGTGCCTTCAAATTCATTGTTATAGCATGATTGTTCCAAAGTGAAGGGTTAATAATGAACTCCATCTACCATCTTTAATTGTGACCTATGCTCGCATGAAAAGTTGTCCAACTTTGAATTGAACCACGACCAAAAGTCAGTTTTTATCATAAACTATTTGTCGCCGCCATTTTGCTTGGACACCCAACTAGTCAATAATTATGATCAGTTTATCATAAACAATGAAATCACCCTACTACTGGTATACTGGTACAGATAAAAGACACCGGATCCCTTGCAAAGGAGGCTAAAATTAAAAAGTCTAAAAAGAGTTGTGGTGATGCCACGTGTCCCCTATACTAAATATTCAAAAAATCACGTCAGGGGCAAAGTCGTAATTTTACTCGTTTTTTACTTTTCCACCTCAATTTTCAAACGCATATATCTCTTAAACGACAAACTTTTAGAAAAAACCGATTTCACCATAATTTTTAAAATTTAATCCTCTTTAATTTGGTATAAATTTTGTTAAACATTTCGAAACTTTTTTTTTACATACGAAATAGGTGTTAATTTTCTTGAGTTTTTGGGCATTTTCGACCTTATTTTGTACCATCATAAATGCCGAATCGTGAAAAATTTAAAACATGAAAGTCGTAGCTTCTTGGCCATTCTTTACCCAGAAATTTGAATCAATCAAATCCAATATGATATGAGTGAGATATCGTATGTTAAAGATGACGTTTTATTCATATTTGTTGCACACAACATGTTTGATGAAATGTTTAGCTTAGATTTTTAGTCTTAAAATCGAGTTAAATTCACTAATTTTTGTACAACAATGCACCTTTAGTCATTTTATAAATGTAAGGTTCAAAAAGTTTTGTTTTTTTTAACTGATAAACCTTATTAACTGATTTAATAAGTTCATCAGTTAATAAGGTTCATCAGTTAATAAGTTCATCAGTTAATATAGTTCAACCAGTTAATAAGGCTGATGAACCTTATTAACTAATTTAATAAGTTCATCAGTTAATAAGGCTCTTTAACTGATGAACCTTATTAACTGATGAACCTTATTAACTGATTTAATAAGTTCATCAGTTAATAATGTTCATCAGTTAATAAGTTCATCAGTTAATATAGTTCAACCAGTTAATAAGGCTGATGAACCTTATTAACTGATGAACCTTATTAACTGAGTTAATAAGGTTCATCAGTTAATAAATTCATCAGTTAATATAGTTCAACCAGTTAATAAGGCTGATGAACCTTATTAACTGATTTAATAAGTTCATCAGTTAATAAGGTTCATCAGTTAATAAGGCTCTTTAACGCGCGATATGTCTTTTTTAAAAATTAGTTAATAAGGTTCATCAGTTAATAAGTTCATCAGTTAATATAGTTCAACTAAAGTAACTGATGAACAAAATATCTTTTTTAAAAATCAGTTAATAAGGTTCATCAGTTAATATTGTTCATCAGTTAAAAAAAACAACAAAAAAACAAGAAAAAACAAACTTTTTGAATCTTACATTAATAAAATAACTAAAGGTGCATTGTTGTACAAAAATTAGTGCATTTAACTCGATTTTAAGACTAAAAATCTAAGCTAAACATTTCATCAAACACGTTGTGTGCAACAAATATGAGTAAAACGTCATCTTTAACATACGATATCTCACTCATATCATATTGGATTTGAGTGATTCAAATTTCTGAGTAAAGAATGGCCAAGAAGCTACAACTTTCGTGTTTTAAGTTTTGCAAAATTCGGCCTTTAAACTAGACAAAATTAGAGCCGAAAATGCCAAAAATATCAAGAAAATCAATAACTATTTTATATGTAAAAATTAAAAGTTTGAAATATTTAACAAGATTTATACCAAATTAAAGAGGATTAAATTTTAAAAATTATGGTGAAATCGTTTTTTCGTAAAAGTTTGTCGTTTGAAAGATATTTGCGTTTGAAATATGAGGTGGAATTTTAAAAAACGGGTCAAATTACCACAATGCCCTTTGACTGAATATTTAATAGAAAAAGAAGGAGATAAGATGGTGGACACGTGTAAGAATTTGTATGGCTTTTTAGACTTTGCAAATTTGGAATCTTTATAACCGATCGCAACTCACAGATAAAAGCAATTCAAACACAACCCAACATATCAAAATCAAAAATCAAACCAGAGTATGACCTCAAATGCCTAACACGTGTATGTATATATGTATGCTATTGCTGTCCTATTTTTCCGAAATGTCAGATATACTCATACACTCGTGTATCTGAAAACAAGTCAAGCTTATGAAGCCTCGTTTAGAACCATTAGACTAAAATGCATCAATTCAGCACTCATCAGCGCTATGCGTCTTGTCCTGGCATTGCAAATTGAGTTGCAAAGTTTTCAACTTGGGCACGTAGATCAAGAACATCTTTATTGTTATTGAGACCTCTCAAGAACGCCTTTGCCATTTTACCATGTTCCCTCTGCATCGAGCTTGTTATTTGAGCAGCTTTAAAAAGAAAGTCAGCCATTGTTTCAAAATCCGACTCCAAGCATCCCCGTGAGGTCATAGCAGGTGTACCTGAAACATAGATGAGTGTATTTTGTCAACTTATCTACTTTGGTAGAAGACCAACTAGATGAGTATATGAGTGGGTTAAACTGGTTGGGTTGAGGGTCAAAACAAGTAATCTATGCTTAAACTAACTTCTGGAATAATATGATACAGGAGGTTTTAAACTTTGGGCGCGTTGACTTCATTCCGTTCTAAACTTTTTTTTATTTACCCTTTGACCCGTTAGACGAATTCATAGCCCAACTCCACCCATTCATAACTAAATGGGTCAAAATTGCCGTCTATAAATTGAAACCAAATGAGCTCATTATCATAAAGACGAGAATAATATTTCACTTACCAATCCTCACACCTCCTGGGGTAAGTGTTCCATTATCATCAAATATAGCAATTTTGTTGACAGTAATGTGACACATCTCGCATACTTTCTCAAAGTTTTTACCTGATATTACCAAGAAATGATGAGAACTACATGTCATCAAACAAGTGTCATCTTTTTACTTAAAATATCTAGTGACAATACAGTAACAAATTAATAGACAAAATTAAAGAACCAATACCAGTCAATCCAAGATTTCTAAGATCCCAAAGTAGCATATGATTATCGGTCCCTCCTGTGACCAGTTTGCAGTTTCTTTTGAGTAAAGCAGATGCCAAAGCTTGAGCATTTTTCTTTACTTGCTGCATATATGCAGTGTATTCAGGGGTAGCCACCTGTTTGAGAGCAATTGCAAGTGCCGCAATATGATTACTATGTGGTCCACCTTGAAGTGCAGAACATACAGCAAAATTTATCTTCTCTTCAAAGTCATACTTGTCACTACCATCACCTCTTTTGATTGGTTTTGGTCCTTTTCGGTAGAAAATAATTCCTCCCCTAGGGCCACGTAGACTTTTATGAGTAGTCGAGGTTACAATATCACAGTGTTCAAAGGGGCTTGCACTTTCCTGTATAATAAGAGCCACATGAATTTTTTATAAGAATTTGACCTATGTTATTAACAACACTAAACTAACAAAATCAGCACCATCTGAAACATGTTAGTGGACTAATATTTGTGTTAGATTAATTTGTATTGGGCTAAGTCCGTTTGATCATTTAGCATTATTTATGTATTCACACTTATTATTCGATCATAAAAGATTACACAAGTTTACAAAACATTTATCAAGAGGCAAAATTTGTGGAAATATGTAAAAGGCTAATACTCTCATTGATATTATCAAACCGGACCCGTAACCAACTCACTTGTAAAATACTAGTAATAGTTTAGAACTGAAAATTCATAATTGTCCAGAGTGATGCAGTACTGAGATCTCTTTAAAAGGTGACATAACTGATATGAATTACTATGAATCTATGATCATTACCTAAAGTATCAAATCTATAACTTAACTGTTGCGCTTCAAAATTTGTATCATCTAAAACTTATTAAGCATACACACAAAGCATGTGATGAGAAAGAACAACACACATTATAACCTATAGAAATAGTGGAAGGGTCGAAAACGAACTACTATGTTGCAGACACTAATATAGATCAAGTAAAAATAAAATCAAGTTGAAGCATTATATTATTCATTCTTAGCGTGTAACATAAATCAACATTATCAATTATCAGGCAGAAGCTATATATAAATTAGCAAGAAAGTTCACCTTAGCAGCAATAAGACCACTAATTTGAGCCATATCACACATCAAAACCGCGCCACATTTATCCGCAATCTGTCTAAACTTCCCATAATCCCAATCTCTAGGATACGAACTCCCACCACAAATAAGTATCTTCGGACGAAAATCCACCACTCTCTCCTCAAGCTTCTCATAATCCACAATCCCGGAAACTGGATCCACCTTATACGACAAACTTTCAAAAAAAATCGAAGCACCCGATACTTTCTTCCCATAAGGCGTATAATACCCATGACTAGTATGCCCACCAGACGGCGTATCCAACCCCATAATCATCTCACCAGGCAATAACAAACCAGTGTAAACCGCGAAATTTGCAGTTGTGCACGAATACGGCTGCACATTAACCCCCCAGCTCTCCTTATCAAGCCCGAAGGCGGTTAAAGCACGCTCACAGCATAAAACCTCGATTTCATCAATATACTCATTCCCAGTATAGTACCTAGCACCAGGAATACCTTCAGAATACTTGTTAGTTAAATGACTACCTAAAGCTTCCATGATAGCTTTACATACATAATTCTCTGAAGCTATTAGCTCTATCCCTTTATATTGTCTAGCTTTCTCTTTTTCGAGTAAATCGTAAATATCGGGGTCAGCTGTCTGCATGGACTGGTTTGTCCATGATTTCACACGTTCTTTACGTGATTCAATATCATGACGACTCTTTTTAGACGAAGAGCCTGCATGACTCTCCAAAAGGTTTAAATCGGCGGAGAAACCCTGACTCTGTGCATGACCCCTTTTGGTGTTTAAATTCATTGGATGACCTAGTATACTAAAATTATCTTCTTCTTCATGTTTTTCTTCTTCTTGTGCATGAATATTGATGTGATCATCAACAACATTTTGTTGGTCCATTAATTGAAGAGGAAGTGATGCATGGAAATTTGGATTGGTTCGAAATGATATAGACTCATGTGCATGTGATGTAAAGGTTAATCGCACGTTGTTTGAACGTAAAGTGCGCGACATGTTGTTAGATTTCTAAGGAATAAAAACATTAAAATGAAAAGAGTTGGTACTATGTTGTTGAAGATGATGAGGTTAAAGAGGATGGTGTCTCATGGTTGTGGTCATGGTGGTGAAAGATGGATGTACGTGGACGTGTATGGTTTCATTGTTCATGTTGTTAATGTGGACTGTTTTGGATGTATGTTCATTCGGATGGTCAAATGTATCTTTGTATTATTTTATAGGTGATGATGCTTTATTTTTCTATTTTTTATTTTTAGAAAGATAGATGCTGTTTGTTTAATAGTGATAAATAAAGATTGTTCGATTGGGACTGATAAAGTGATAATGTACTTTATTTCGACTGAAGGCTGATTCAAAGCTTCTTGGTATAGCTCGTTTTAATTTGAGTAGTATGCTTATATAAATCGAGCAATGAGCTTAGTTTGAGAGTTAATACGTGTTTTCAAGAGAGGTATGAGTGCGATAGCTAAAGTTACTTTTAATCCTAATGACTCGCGAACTTAGTAGGATGCTTAGCTTGTTTGCTTATAAAGTAGAAAAAGCTCCATGCTATACATGTAATCTTATTATTTGCTTGATTGCTCAACAAATACCTTCATAATTAGATAGATAACTAGTTTGGAATGTACCAGTTTATTAATAGAGGAATGCTACACTCACTCAAATTTTACAAAAACAAAACTCACACAAATACATGGATGTTTATCATTGATGGTTTCACTCTTACATTCTTTCTCTTCTCTTTAATTAACCCGATCATATTCATCTATGTCATTGTGTGGATTTTGTTTTGTAAAATTTGAGTGAGTATAGCATTCCTCTTAATATACTTGATGTCGTGGTGAAATGGGTGCCCTTTTTGGTATTAAGAAATTGGGTTGTGAGAAGAGGTTACAGTTCGTTAGCCATGTTGTGAGAGGAGCCGTATTTGTGAACCGATCCAAGCCATTAGTGTTCACATTGAGAAGTAAATGTGAACACCAATGTTTTGACATGTTCGAAATCGACCCGGTCGAGTCACCGGGCACCAGGTCAACCGGTTCGCGCCCCGGATCAACCCGATTTTCAATTTTTTATTTTTTTATTTTTTTGATCGGGTCAACCGGTTTGACCGCCGGGTCAACCCGGGTTTTTATTAAAAAAATTTGAATAAAACGAAACCCGACCTGATTTCGAGAACCGGATTGACCCAGGCTCAAAACCTAGCGGGTCGACCCTGATCTCAAAACACTTGTGAATACTGTATTATATAGTTTGCTAAGTGGGACACCAAGGACCAACAGAGTGTTCATGCATATTTACCATTTAGAAAAATAATATGAAAATGGGCTTAACTTACATTCCAACACATATTGGGCTTTCCAGAAATGGGTTTTATTTTTCTCTTTTCAAATTGGGCTCAACTGGCATTCTGCCTTATAAAAATTTCATGAGAACACACAAAACAAAGCAACGACATGAATAAACAATAAACAAGACCGTATTTCATTGACTTGGTAAGATATTCGACTAGCAAGTTGTTAATACTTTAAACTAATGGCCCTTGCTTTATTGTTAGGTCTCAATTAATTACCACTGCCATCAAAGTTGTGTCTAGATTAGCAATGCTAATCTAACTCTTTGAAATCAAAATCAAAATCAAAATAGTTGCAATTTTCTGCTCTTTTAAACTTACGTACTCGAATATAATAGCTAATCAGTATCAACTTTAATGTTTTATATCGACTCAATTTAATAAGCAATATTTAATTAACCAACATAGTTATTATTTAATTGACGTTATCAAATTGCCCTTTCTCTCATTACTTTATCACAGATTAACTTAGTATTTTGTACTGTAATTTGATTTCATAATACGACATGGTTGATACGTGAACTTTATATATATAATTCAACTAAATAATTAAAAGGACTAGGAAAAGCAAGAGCTATTTTATCCATTTTGCCAAAACTACAACCACATAACGTAGAGATAAATGGCATCCACGTTTCTTGTACCAATATTTTAAAAAAAGAATCTTCAAACTTTGTTTACTTGTATTGCAAAAAAAAGACCTCTAACAAAACTGAGTTCGAAATATAACCAAAATTCCAAAATTATTACAAGAACTAAACTAGAAGGCCCAATAAATTGTTAAAATTGGTATTATAAATGTCATCAACAAAGGACCATTCTCTCTTAGGCCACTTTTTGCTCGAAATTTATTTCTCATAGCTATATTGCCTTGTTTTATTAATCGGTCCCCCATTCGCTTTATCCCACCCATACACATTCTTCTTATATGGAATTCGTAAGCTCACTAAAGTTTAAATCACACGTAAAGGTTATAAAGTATCAAATACATTATGCAAAATTTTTAATGATATTATACAACAATATGTATACATAGTTTATGTTTTACTAGCAGGGTTTCCGCACGATGCAGCTGCGGGCATCCTGTAATTTAATTTTTTCGACTAATATTTTTTTTTACATTTTTTGGCAATAGCTTTGCTGATTAGTTTTTTATAGCAAAAGTTTGATGAAATTTTGTTCAGTTTGTATTATTTTATTTATTATTTTATTTATTTTTTTTTGTTTAGTAGTTTGTTTGGTTTGTACAATATGTGAATATATTTTAATTTATTATGTTCTTTTTTACAATAAATTTATGGATATTAAAATTTTCGTTTAGCTCGTGTCCGTTCGGGCTCGAGCCCGTTTGACCCGTGCTCGTTCGAGCTCGAGCCCATTTGGCCCATTGCCCGTTCGGGCTTGAATATTTGTATAATGTCTTTATTATTTGTATTAGTGATATTTAATGCAGGAATTGTATTTAAGTTGGTTGTACAATATGTTTGATAATTTGTATTTCTTATGTAAGGGGTGTTTTAATAAGTGCATTAATTATATTTATTGACAAGTTAAATTGTATATAATGTACATAATGATTTATTTATTGTAATTAATGTTAGTATTAATTGTATGTTAGAATTAAATATGAGGGGAATTTCTATAAGTAGTATTTGTTGTTGTACTTATAGCTTTAGAAGTTGTAAGGCTTAATTTTAAGTATTCTATTAATAGTAGGCATTCATGTTTTATAATATAGTATGATATGATACCCCAACTGAGTGTACACGTTTTGTTTATCATGTATTATCAACCTGTACACGAAAATTAGTAATGATTGGTATACATAAAGCTTCATACTCATACATATACATCTTATTAAGGGTTACCCTAACCGGACGGGGGTGGCCCACCAGCTGTCCCCCTGCTGTCCCCCATTTTTTTCAGTACAGCACAGCTTTTTGTCAGTTTCTGTTTTATATTTTTGACAGTTTTAAGCGTTTGGCATATTAAACTTTATATTTTCTGTTCCGCACTTTCAGGTTTATAACTTTTTGATATAAACAAAATTATAAAAATAAAAAAAAAATAAAAATTTTGGGAGGGGGGTGCGGCTAAAATTTTTGGGGGGGTCGGGTCAACAGCCGCCCTTATTAATTGTCTAGATACAAAATTTATTAAAAAGGTTGACTTAATGAATCAGAAAATGATTGGAAAAGAATCCAAAGTCACCAAAATTGTAGCAGTAAATTTAGGAGTCATCCACATGTCTCAACTCTTGCTAAAAGGTAGTTGAATGGTGCAAGGAAAATATACAAATGTGGAGACAAATAGTTGTAGTGGTTCCATCATGGAGAACCTTAAGTTAAGCACTTTATCCAAACATCTAAGGTTCCTCTTTATTCCCTTTTATGCTCTTACGTACAAACAAATGGTTTTAAATTTGTTTGTATTACTTATTAAAGGATAGGTACAAATTGTAGACTTTTGAGTAATTTAAAGGGCTACATTAGGGACATCTTTTAAATTGTTTTTTCTAGCTAATCATAAATTGTCGACGTTTTTGTCGATTAACATTCGAGATTAACTAGATAAAGACTTCCATTTTAGAGTGGTTGTCGACTTGTCGCATCTATCTTATTCTTTCCGTCTCATAATTATAATACAGTGTTGACTTTTGAAGTCTTTAGTTTTTAACTTTAACCTTAAATATTTTTATTTGTGTTGTATAATAAGAATACTTTATGAAAATTATACCAATAAAAATATATTTAAAATCCAATACATTCACATATTTTTCATCAAGTTTTATATAACACAAAAAATACTCTCTCCGTTCTAAAATTATAGTCTTTTTTTGACTTTTTAAGTCTTTTCTTTTCAAATTTGACCTTAAATATTTTTGTTTGTGTTATATAATACTTGATGAAATTATACTAATGAAAATACATTTAAAAAACTAATCCATTCATATATATTTTTATCAAGTATAATATAACACAAACAAAAACATTTAAGGTCAAAGTTGTGAAAGAAATACTTAAAAGTCAAAAGAGACTACAGTATAATTTTAAGATAGAAGGAGCAATATTTAAAGTCAATGTTTTAAAATAAAGACTTTAAAAGTTTACAATAGATAATAATTATAGAACGGAGGGCGTAGAATTATATATATATATACTAAAAGGCAATACATGTACTGTAGCAACAGTGTTTGCTACAGTTATCACAACAGTGATTTGGTGAGTGCGGTACTGTAGCAGTGATACTGTAGCAACAGTTTTTTTTTTTTTTAAAAAACTTTTTTAATTTTTGACCCTGAGGTTAAATATTCAACAAAAACAGTACATCAGGTTAAATTATAATTTCAAAGATAGTCTCAAAGGACTAACTTTGCAACATATCGATCCCGTTAAAAATTACTGTTCATTCGTTAAAAACACCGTTCACCAGTTTTTTTTTTACACCACCTCAGGTTAATTTTTAATTGAGGGAATTGCAAAAATCGTCCCTAAAGTATGGCCAAATTGCACGTTTCGTCCCGGAACTTTCGAAAGTGCAAGGATCGTCCCTGTGGGAAACTTGTGGGGCAAAAATCGTCCCTGGCCTCTAACGATGTTAACTCCGTCCACTTTAAGTTGCACGTGCGTTGCACACGAGGTCTTTTTGGTCTTTTTACATACTTTCTCTATTAAACAGCCCACCCACCCATTTTATAATCAAAAAAAGCGCCCCACCCACCTTAATTTATTCTACTTACGAACCCTAAACACCAAATCTTTTTATATCCTCAAAAGTTTCAGATAATTAAAATTGAGTCCCAGAAGTTGAAATAAAAAAAACATCAATTATGGTTACTGGATTACAGGTCTGGTACTTTCGTGAAGCTGGGAGTAAATTTAATCCACACAAAAAATATGGTAAGAAAATGTGAATGAAATGAATATGTTTCGTATAAATAAATTTGTGTATCCTAATTAGTGGGTTTTGTTTTTTATAAAACAGCTGATCATCCAGAAGTGTTTTCGATGAAGCTTTTTCATGGTGGAACTTTCACACCAAGTCCAAATCGTAGGTATTTTGGGGGTAATGTGCAGTACATTGATTTGTTAGATATTGAACAATTTACCATTGACATAATACATTCAATAGTGAAGATGTTGAAGTATGATCCAAGGGAAATAATGTATTATCACTTTAAGATACCTGATAAGACTTTAGACTGGGGACTTAGGGCTTTGGCTTGTGATGATGATATTGTTAACCTTGCACAATATGTGAAAGATAATAAGGTTATTGAAGTTTTCATTGAACATGGTGAAACCACAGTTGAAAGTTATTACATGCCTACATTTAAAGAAAAAGTTCAACTTAAGGAGTTAAATACCAATGTTGATGTTGTGGAATTGGATGATGAGTTGCCTATTGTACCACAGACCATTAGAAAGAGGAAGTTTCTAGGGATGCCTAAGTGTAGAAAGACTTTAGCTCTAGAGTGGTTGGCAGATAATGAAGTTGGGCAGCCTAGTGGTTTAGGTGGTGATGAGAGTATTGTAGGTGGTGATGAGACTTATGAAGGTGTTGATGCTAGTGGCTTAGGTGGAGATGAGCCTAATGTAGGTGGTGATGAGACTTATGAAGGTGTTGATGCTAGTGGCTTAGGTGGAGATGAGCCTAATGTAGGTGGTGATGATAATCATGTGAGTGATTATCAGAATGATGAGGAACTAGTGGATGATGAGCATATTATAGACCAAATACATGTCAGCATGGAAGGGTTTGGGTTTACATGCAATTCTGATGATGAAGGGGAAAGAAATGAAGTTAATATCAATGAAGATGACATAGATGTTATTGACTATGATATGTATGAAAGTGAACTAGATGATGAAGACACTGGAAGTGTTAGGAGAGCTGCACTTAGGAAACTGAAAAAAAAGGAAATTGCTTCTAATGAGGGTGGAATTGTGAACTTTTTCTTTATAGGACAAGAATTTGGTAATAGGGATGAAGTAAAGGAAAGGATAAAGGGTTATTCAGTGGAGACAAGGAGAAACATATCAATTGTGAAAAATGATTTGGGTAGAGTGAGGGCTAACTGTCTAGGAATTGTTCCAAGTAAAGAAAAAGGAGACAAGGAATCTTTAACAGTCAATCACATGGATAAAGTTAAAGATAAGGTACAGAAGGGAGATAAGGTCAAAAAGGGAGAAAATGTACAAAAGGGAGATAAGGGTAAGAATGTAATTTCAGAAGAAGAGGTAGGTGACAAATATAAATGTAAGTGGAGTGTGTATGTATCCAAGACAGTCAATGATAAATGGCAAGTTAAAACTTTTGAGCCAGAACACATTTGTCTACAATCAAGACAGGTAAAACATTGTACATCTACTTTTCTTGCAAAGCATGTGGTAGATCTGTTACCCAAAAACCCTGAGATCCCAGTTGAAGCACTTAAACACCAGATGCAGAAACAGTTCCAGGTTGGTATTTCTAGGCATAAAGCTTTTAGGGCTAAACAAAAGGCAGAGGAAAGTTTGAAAGGTGATGCTGTGTTGCAGTATGGAAGATTGAGGGATTATGCTATGGAATTAAAAAAAGCTAATCCAAACACAACTGTTAAGATAGATGTGTGCAGGGATGAAGATCTAGACTCTAACACAAAGAGGTTTAGGAGGATTTATGTGTGTATAGGTGCACTGAAAGAAGGTTTTAGAGATGGTGGGAGAGAACTTTTAGGTTTAGATGGTGCCTTTATGAAAGCACCATATGAAGGACAGCTTCTAACTGCTGTGTCTGTGGATGCAAACAATGGGATCTACCCTGTAGCTTATGGGATTGTGGAGTCAGAAAACATGCAGTCATGGTTGTGGTTTCTCAATAATCTTGGAGATGATCTTGAACTAAACATTGAATCACATTTCACCTTCATCACAGATAGACAAAAGGTACAAGTATTTATTTCCAATTATTTGTTTCATACTATCACCTTCAACACTTATATGTTTCATCTTATATGTTTCAGGGTCTGTTACCTGCAATCAAGAAGTTATTTCCATCTGCTGAGCATAGGTATTGTGTGAGACACATATGTGAGAATCTGAATTTGCAGTGGAGAGGTGGAGCTTATAAGGAAATGCTATGGAAATGTGCAAAAGCTACAACAACTGTAGAGTTCAACAAAGGTATGGAAGAATTGAAAGCCTACAACATTAAAGCCTATGAATGGTTAGAGAAAATACCTGCTGAACACTGGAGCAGATCTCAATTCTCAGGTTAGTACATTGTATCCATACATTGTTTAATAGTAGGTTGTAAGTTAGATTTTAATAGTTGTTGTTTAACAGGTAGGGCTCATTGTGATCTGTTGATAAACAACATCTGTGAGGTTTTCAATAGGCAATTACTAGAAGCTAGGAATTCCCCAATCATCACTGCTCTTGAGTATGTTAGGTATTACCTTATGAAGAGGATAGTTATTGTTCAGAATATGATTCAGAAGTGTAATGGTCCATTGAGTCCATCTGTTACAAAGGTGTTCAACAAAGTGAAGCATGAAGCAACTAAATACCAAGTGGATTGGAATGGTGCAGATCTTTATCAGGTTGTTGGGCCTTGGCAAGATCAGGTTGTAGTTAATTTGGAGAAAAGGCTTTGCTCTTGCAGGAAGTGGGAAGTATCAGGGTTGCCTTGTAAACATGCAGTGGCCTGCATCAACAACATGAATGAAAATGGCTTGAATGGGGGTTTGCCAGAACACTGGGTCCATGATTCATACAAACTAGAGACTTGGAAGAAACAATACAGACATAAGATCAACCCTATCACTGGAAGACATTACTGGGAGAAGCATGCATGGCCATCTACCTTGATTCCACCAAAATCTCATCCACAAATTGGAAGGCCTCCTAAAAAGAGAAAGAAAAGTATATTAGAAGTTGAGTTGGTAAAGGGTGGAAAACTGTCAAAGAAGGGTGGAACAAGTACATGTTCAAACTGCAAACAACAGGGACATAACATAAGAGGTTGTAAGATGCCAAGGCAAGGATTTAGTGAAGGTACAACAAGTGGGAAAAAGGCTGGTGGGAAAGGTAGTGGGAAAAAGGCTGCTGCAAGTGGAAATGGAGCTGGTTCAAGTGGAAATGGAGCTGCCAGGGTCACCCAAACAACCCAACTAAGTGGAAGTCAGCCTGCCAGGGTCACCCAAACCAGCCAACCAATTGGAAATGCAAGTCCTATCAAAAGAACAAAGATAACTGCAAACAAATACCTCACCCCAACCAAGTAGCTTGCAGTTTCATTTTAATCTTTGTTTTCATGTTTAAGTTTTTGTTTGATGCACACTATTTCATGTTTAATCTTTGTTTCAAAACTTGAAACTGATGTATTCAGTTTAAGACTTTTATCAAGTATGATATAGTCACATAATGTGACAATTTTGTCAACTCTATTTGGTATTTGACCATTTGATGAATGATGTTTGCTTCTGATGTTTGACTGTTTAAAGTCAAATTACCATTTGCACATTGAAACAACCATTTTGTGAATGCTTGTGATGTTTGATAACATGATTTCATTAAACATTAATAACCTTACATCCAAAATTCATTGACCATCATACATATTGGTCAATGTACAGGTTCAACTAATAAACACCACAAACCTGAAGTACTACATCATCATAAAAACAAAGAAAAAAACCCAACTAACAACAAGAAACATCTTCAATCTTCGATTTGCAGCTTGGAGCACATTCATTGACTCTTGAAGCACATTCCTTGAGTGTAGCAATCCGGGTATGATCTGAATTGAACGTGGGCACATTGGTGGATCATACCAATCAAAAAATCCACAATCATTACCATTCTGCAAAACCTCATTGTTAACTTAAATCAAATTATATTAACTTCAAATAATTGTTAAACATTAATGCTTTTATAACTTACAATTTGGGAGCAACAATAAAATCTACGACCTGGGTTACGCGGAGTCCATGAACAACGAACCATACATTGGTTCCCACAAAAGCAAAGCACCATTTTTATTGATTTTGGGTTTCCCTAAAAATTAGGGTTAGGGTTGTGTGTGTATACGGTTTTGGATGGGATGTTGTGTGGGTGGGGCGCTTTTTTTGATTATAAAATGGGTGGGTGGGCTGTTTAATAGAGAAAGTATGTAAAAAGACCAAAAAGACCTCGTGTGCAACGCACGTGCAACTTAAAGTGGACGGAGTTAACATCGTTAGAGGCCAGGGACGATTTTTGCCCCACAAGTTTCCCACAGGGACGATCCTTGCACTTTCGAAAGTTCCGGGACGAAACGTGCAATTTGGCCATACTTTAGGGACGATTTTTGCAATTCCCTCTTTTTAATTTCAATAGTACTTGCGGTTATCGATCTTTTGCAAATTTATTCCTTAATAACAAAAATAATTTTTTTCAATCGTTTTATTTCCAATTTAGATTAACCACAACATTTCCGCAGCAACGCGCGAGTACCCCGCTCGTTGTCTGCCAATAGCTTGACTGAAACTTAACACATCTTATATTTTTAGCTATTATAATCATATATATATATATATATATATATATATATATATATATATATATATATATATATATATATATATATATATATATATTTTACCCAATTACCTTTTAATAATAGTTACAGGGTATGAGATTCATTGGTGGCTATAAAATTCACAACGGGAACAGTAACACATATAGCGTATGGATAAGAAGACTATTTGTTTAATGATGTCATTTCAGATAATTTAGTCGCTATTGATTAAGATTTATGAAAGAGTAAACTGCAAAAATCATCTCTGTTGTTTGTACTCTTTGGCTCTAATCATCCTTAGCCGATACTATTGATATTAATCACCCCTGAGTAGTGAAGCATTCAACGGAATACATCCCTCACCATTAACATCGTTAGTTTTACCCGTTAAATACCTCAAGTTGATATCCGTAAAGGTATTTCTATCATTTAAGTTAATTTTCATGAATGATTAGTGCCAAAACATATTTAAACCACAAGGATAATTTTTGCAGTTTACTAAAAGATAAATAAAACCTACTACGACTATAATAATAATAATAATAATAATAATAATAATAATAATAATAACTTTTATTTTTTTTAGTAAACTGCAAAAATCATCCCTTTAGTTTAAATATGTTGTGGCACTAATTATCTTTAGCCAATAACTTAAATGACATAAATACCCTCACAAGATATGCAGGTGTGGTACTTAATGGGTAAAACTAACGACGTTAGTGGCCAGAGATGTATTTCACCGAACGTTTTATTACTCAAGGATGATTAGTACCAATAGTATCGGCTAGGGATGATTAGCGTCAAAAACTACAAATCATATGGATGATTTTTGCAGTTTACTCTTTGTTAAAACATCACCTTTACCTAAATTGCGGAAAGAAAAACAATTTAAGATCATCAATTTTATTTTGAAATGAACGCTGTACTTATAAAATTTGACTTTCTAAACCATTAATTTTTGCTTTATAAATGACAATTCACTTTTGTAAAAGTGTTAATAAGATGATGTCCTTATTCAAATCTGTTTTATGTTTGTGTATCAATATTAGTTAAATACTTGTATTGACTTACATGTCATTACGTTTTTCGTAAAAAGTGGGGGTGACTTTGCGTTGTGAAAAAGTGAAATACATAATTAAGACACATGATTTTTTACCTAGCTATCATATAAGTCAAACACATATACATATGTGAGTGGCTGCGAATTTAGCATAATTAAATATAACAACCATTTTTAACGTGTGAATTTCATAGCATCTCTTTTTGTGGACCACTTTCTTTCGGTCAGCAATGGCATGATTAAGGGCACAAAATTGTAGGAAGTGAAATATTCTATCTCCTTTAAATAATAATTAAAAATAAAAATGGATAACTTAAAAGAAAAAAAAGTGAGACCCACTTGTATAATTAATTCTTTGCGTAGTGCAATTTCATCATGTCCCTATAAACATTTATAAGTTCAAAAAATATAGAGGGAATTGCAAAAATCGTCCCTAAAGTATGGCCAAATTGCACGTTTCGTACCTGAACTTTCGAAAGTGCAAGGATCGTCCCTGTGGGAAACTTTTGGGGCAAAAATTGTCCCTGGCCTACTTCAAATGACTAAAATGCCCCTGCCAAACTTTAGGGACGATTTTTGCAATTTCTCTTTTTCAGATTTTTACTCAAATGGTCCCTGTGCTTCGCTGGGCATTACAAATTTAGTCCCAACTTTTTTTTTTAATTTATTTATTTAACTATTAATATTAGTATTATTTTTTTTATACGATTTCGTTCGTTTTTGTCCGTTTTTCTTTCGTTTTTATCCGTTTTTCTTACGTTTTTGTCCGTTTTTCTCACGTTTTTTTCGTTTTCATACGTTTTTGTCCGTTTTTCTTACGTTTTTGTCCGTTTTTCTCACGTTTTTTTTGTTTTCTTACGTTTTTGTTCGTTTTTGTCCGTTTTTCTCACGTTTTTTTCGTTTTCATACGTTTTTGTTTGTTTTTCTTACGTTTTTGTCTGTTTTTCTCACGTTTTTTCCGTTTTCATACGTTTTTGTTCGTTTTTCTTACGTTTTTGTCTGTTTTTCTCACGTATTTTTCGTTTTCATACTTTTTTGTCCGTTTTTCTTACGTTTTTTTCCGCTTTCATACGTTTTTGTTCGTTTTTCTTACGTTTTTGTCCGTTTTTCTCACGTTTTTATTGTTTTCATACGTTTTTGTCAGTTTTTCTTACGTTTTTGTCCGTTTTTCTCACTTTTTTCATTTTCATACGTTTTTGTCCGTTTTTCTTACGTTTTTTCCGCTTTCGTACGTTTTTGTTCGTTTTTCTTACATTTTTGTCCGTTTTTCTAACGTTTTTTTCGTTTTCATACGTTTTTATCAGTTCTTCTTACGTTTTTTTCCGTTTTCATACGTTTTTCTTCCATTTTTCCACTTTTTCGTCCGTGTTTACACTGTCCATCACCAACAAAAAATTTCCAAAAAAAAATTTCAAAAAAAAAATTTTGAAAAATAAAATAAAAAAATTTTCAAAAAAAAAATTTTGAAAAATATTTATTCGATTTTTTTAAAAAGTATATTTTTTAGACTTTTTTAAAATTTTTTCTAAAAAACTCGAAAAAATTACTTTTATTTTTCGAATATTTTAAGAATTTTTTCGATAAATATGTTTTGAAATTTTTTTTTCGAAAAAAAGAATTAGAAAATAAAATTTCGAAAAAAAAGTTTTTGAAAAAAAAATTTCGAAAAGAATTTTATTTTCTAAAAGAAAAAATCTTTAGACTTCATCCAAAACGGAAAAAACGTAAAAAGAACGGACAAAAACGTATGAAAAACGAACAAAAACGTATGGAAACGGAAAAAAACGTGAGAAAAACGGACAAAAACGTATGAAAACGATAAAAAGTGGAAAAATGGAAGAAAAACGTATGAAAACGGAAAAAAACGTAAGAAAAACTGATAAAAACGAAAAAAACGTGAGAAAAACAGACAAAAACGTAAGAAAAACGTATGAAAACGAAAAAAAACGTTAGAAAAACGGACAAAAACGAACAAAAACGTATGAAAACGAAAAAAACGTGAGAAAAACGGACAAAAACGTATGAAAACGAAAAAAACGTGAGAAAAACGGACAAAAACGTAAGAAAAACGGACAAAAACGTATGAAAACGAAAAAAACGTGAGAAAAACGGACAAAAACGTAAGAAAAACGGACAAAAACGAAAGAAAAACGGACAAAAACGGACGAAATCGTATAAAAAAAATAATACTAATATAAATAGTTAAATAAATAAATTAAAAAAAAAGTTAGGACTAAATTTGTAATGCCCAGCGAAGCACAGGGACCATTTGAGTAAAAATCTGAAAAAGAGAAATTGCAAAAATCGTCCCTAAAGTTTGGCAGGGGTATTCTAGTAATTTGAAGTAGGCCAGGGACGATTTTTGCCCCAAAAGTTTCCCACAGGGACGATCCTTGCACTTTCGAAAGTTCAGGTACGAAACGTGCAATTTGGCCATACTTTAGGGACGATTTTTGCAATTCCCTCAAAAATATATATATAAACATTTATAATACGCGGTTCAATAGTTATTTGTTTTTTTTTTTGAAAGGTGACTTTTTTCATATATGGTTTAAAGTACCTGCCAAATAGTTATTTGTTTATTACGTATTATAAACTATATAACAAAGCTCCTTGTTAGGCTCGTTTTGTTTATAAAATTGCCGTTCTAAAAAAAGCAAAGCTAAACTAAGATGAGACATAACCATTTCGATTTGAAGATGGTAATGGACTTACTATAAAGTTACTAGCAGGTACTCGCGCGTTGCAGCGGCGGGTACCCTGAAATAAAATTTTTTGATTAATAATGTATTTTAGTTTATTATGTTATTTTTGACAATAAATTTACGGATATCAAGAATTTCGTATAGCCCATGCTCGTTCGGGCTCGAACCCGTTGACCCGTGCCTGTTCGGGCTCGAGCCCGTTTGGTCAGCGCCTGTTCAGGCTCAAGTCCATTTGGCCCGTTGTCCGTTTGGGCTTGAATATTTGTATAATGTGCTTTATTATTTGTAGTAGTGAAATTTAATGCAGGGATTGTGTTTAATTTGGTTGTACAATATGCTTGATAGTTTGTATTTCTTATGTAAGGGGTATGTTAATAACTGTATTAATTGTATTTATTGACCAGTTAAATAATTGACTACATTAAATAACATTAATGTGATGTTTTGTTGTACACTATGCTTTTTGTCTTGTATATCTGAAAATTATGTGCATTAAAGTGTTGTACACTATGTTTCTTTTCTTGTAATTAGTAGTCATTATAGTGATTAATAACATTGACCACTTTAATAGCATTAATGTTGTAAGTCTGAAAATTACATCATGTTTATTTTGTTGTACAGTATGTTTATTTTGTTGTAAATCTGAAAATTGTTTGCAACTATTGTACATTGTGCTTAAATGGTTGTACTTTTTGATGAAATGGTGTTTTTAATAACATTAATGTTGTTTAATAGAATTTTGGTATTAAAATGACACCACGCTTTATTTTGTTGTACAATATGCTTATTTTGTTGTAATTCTGAAAATCGGATGCATTAAAGTGTTGTAAATCATGCTTAATTTTTTTGTAAATCTTAAAATTTTGGAAAGAGAGTTATTCATGCTTTATATGTAGTATAGGTTAGAAAAATAGACGTCAATTTATTAGAAAACTAGATACGTAAGGTTGTTTTTGCGACACTAGCCTATAGTGATAGAGAATATGACACATAACGCGGAAACGGAAGAGTTAAAGCATGTCCATTCGTACCTATAATCATGATATTATGTGTTTTAATTTCTCTATGTCAACCATGAAACAGGTTATGCAAACTGCCAAAAAGTCCATTTCTCTTTTAAAAAATGTTAGGTACTGTATTAGATTGTTGTTTTTGCTTTAACTCTATGGCTGCGCTAGTTAGGAACAAGGAAGTGGTCCTGTATCTTTGAATGGTATTTTCAAGTAGCAATGAATAATGTTATATAACTTATACTTATCTTCAAAATTTTACCAAAATAATGGTAAGTTTATACGTAGTATATGTTTAAAAAACATACAAAGAAATCGTAATTTCATTAACCAAATACTAACTATTTTAACATCTTTTTTATATATGCGATAATGAGGAAAACATTTTACTAAAGTAATGTTTCATTTCGTATATAAGATTTACACTTTTCCTAGTACTCATTGATAAACAAAATTTGTTTTATTTGTATATGTTAAATGTAACACCTTAGGCAAATCTCACATCGGCAGTGGCTTGGAGATATGTTGGGCTCATAAGATAACATTTGTCTTATAATGCCACAACGCGTTTTGTGGTCTACTGCGAGTGGGGTTCTTAGAAACTGGCAGTTAAGCTTACTCATGTGAGAGTAGTACTGGCTTGGGTAACCTGCCGGGAAGTCCTCACACGAGGGTCACAAAAACAAAGTCGTGAGCCTGCGGACAAAGCGGTCAATATTATGGTCTGAGTAAGGCGGGGTGTTACAGTAAAGCTATATACCAGACTTCATAAACAGACAATTAAGTTTGTCAAATCACAAATGTGAAAAGCTTATTGCATACGTACAATAGCTATAATACAAAACAAACACATACAAACTCGATTTGGTACAAAATATTAGGTTTGCCTTGACATAAAAGACCAAATACTAACTCATAAACTTTGATGACACATAAAAAAATTGAACAAAGAATTCTATAAAAATTGGACTCGAGCGTTATCAACGAGTCATTGTTGATAGTCTTAGCGCGAGGATTTGCATGAGCATGGATGACCACATAATAACTATAACTCAATTATTGAATAAATACCATTTATTTAGTTTAGTGTTGTTTTTTCCATATGATTTAAGTGTGGATAAGTTTTTTATTGGTCCACATTTCAGAAGTTCGAAAATAGATAAGGGCCCTCGCCAACCTTGGCATTGAGTGCATGAATATTCTTTGACAAGTCGTCAACTTTTTACCAAGTGGACATAACTAAAATTTGGGACGTGTACACTTCAATAAAAATTCATACGGCAGCAATACTTATTATATATATTGTTGTTTCCTCTTATAGAATGAGTATATTAGCAAGCTTACAATTTTTAGCGGTGTATGGTTTTAATGATATGTACGTCATTTATCTTGGAATGAACATGATACTGTAAATAACTCGTACTGGAAAGAACACATATGTAGTCATCACAAGTTCACAACCAACCTTAAATCCATATCACCACACGTCCACACCGATACCGCCACTGCGCCACCAATTAACAACGCCACAAGACCTTATCACCAAAATTGAATAAAAATGGAATGCATTTATATCGTGAAATCAAATCAAATTAAAGCTAAAAATGGGAATATGAAACCGATTTCTAGAGCGGAACCATGAATCAAGAACTACTCCAACAAGATCTCGGCAAAGGGTTATGATCCCTTAATGCCGAGTGGCACCAACACACACGAGATATTTTACAATCAAACGTTTATTAAACGTGAGCAAGAAAAGAAGGTACAAATAAAACAACACCCCCTCATCCCTATTTATAGAGAACGAGGGGGGAGAAATCTAATCCTTGGTGAACAAGGATTCTACAATTGAGGAGGTTATGAACTTTCCTAATACATGACGACTAACCTCCTTAAGTTTGAGCTAAAATACAATTAACCCCCTAAACTTATATCCTAACTATTACACACTAATATTCTAACAATTTCCACCTTAGTGGTAATAGTTAGCCTTCTCCGATACGCAGCAGCTTCAACCAGTGCTGGAACCTCGGACCGGGGACCGCCTTCGTCAAGGCACCAGTAGCAATACCCGCTACTAACCTTAGCTCAAATCCTAACTCTGTAGAGAGTCCCTTTAGCCATGTATTCTCCTTCAATTCTCCAGCAAGTGTCATATACTCCGCTTCAGTTGTTAACAAAGTCATCATGTGTCGCAACATAGCTTCCCATCTCACAGCACATTCCTGTATCATAAACCCGTACATTGTGATTGATCTACCCATGGCGTAGTCATAATCCACAAAAGCTTGTACGTCTGTCTGTAATTCACGATCAAACCTATCCAACATTCCCACATCCGCAGATTTTATGTCAGGTCTCATGTAGACCACTTGATACTCATGACTTCCAACTGCATATATACATGACCCCTTACTCTTATTTTCTTCATCACGATTCCTTGATAGACCATCCTCTAACGACAGCGTAGAATGTCCCCCCAACAATATCCGAACCGACATCCCGTTGGAAAACCTGAATCGTGAAACCCTCAGAGTATTACCACTCTGAGTCCTGAAAATCTCCATACCAAGTATAATTTCCTTTGCTTCATCTAGCAAACCCTTGGTAACCCAGATCTCAGCCTTGCTTTCGCAAGTAAACCCCGTATAATCTATATAGAGGAATAGATATATGAACATACCTTGTGCATAGTTCCAGTAATATATGTTACTGTCGTCACTGCTTCGCTTGAAACCGTTGCTGAGCATACACATACTAGGCCGAGTATCCATATCTTCTTTCATTACAGCCATCCACTTGGAAATTACCTCACAAGCAACTGTATCCCTGAAAGTCAATGACTCATGTGCATCTTCATTTATCACTCCAGCAACTCCTGAAGCAGCCATATTGCTGTCACCTCTATACCTTTCAGCAACATTACCCTCTGCACCCTCTTGACCAGGTACTCCGGTTACCGTAATGTCCGCCCCCACCTTTATACAAAGGTGTACCTTTTTCTGCTCTTTTACCAAGCAGTCCGTGTTTATCTTTCCTTCAAGTTGTTTAACCTCTAACTTTCTTTGAGCCACTGCAGCATGATCGTTACTCTCCTGAATTACCTCAGCTTCACGATTTTCCTGAGCTCCCTGCAGTTCCACCTCAAACCAAACACGCTTTTGAACACATGGACCCTTGTTTTAACACCAAGACCAAGTTGCTTGAACCCAGCTTGTTTTGAACCTCCATGTTTTTGTACAATATTCCCATCGAGCTTTTCGATGTTTAACCTAGTATTCATACTAGCCATTCTTCTTTAACCTTGCTACAAACCTTGTCAAGTTGCTTTTTAACCAACTTTACCAACAAGTCTCACAAGCCGTGTGCTAAACCCGCTTTCTTGTAATAATTGATCTACTAACCTTTATAAAAACCATAAAGCTTCGATCTTTCCACCTCAAGTCTACAACCTTGATATACCTTGTACTCCAAGTAATCACTTTTCTTGAATCCCAAGACAAAGCTAAACCTTACTTGTCTTCCAAGAATCACCAAGACTTGAATTCCAAGTAACCGAAAAACTTGAAGTTGAAAATTCTTGCAAAACCTTGTCACCTTTGAAGCTCAAAACCGAAACTCCAAGAACCTTGTGACAAACGAAAACGATTTCCTATAACCCTAGGAGAATCGATCCACCTCCTTGCAAGACAACTTCAAGAACCTTGTTGCCTAAGTAATCTTGACTCGCAAACCTAGAAATTTTGGACCATGTTTTCAATTTACAATGGAGCTGTTATTCTTAAAGCATTCATTATGAGATGTTTATAAAAGAGAAATGTTAAATATTTCTATTAAAACATCCTACAAATCTGTTTACTGACAGGATCCTGTCATGTGGCAAAATTAATGGTTTGGATGGAGAGAGAGAATGAATTAAAAAACCATATACTATTGTTGTGTGTTAGGAGGATTTGTAGGATGAAATGATAGGAGGATGTAGCAAAGCTCTTATAAAAATATTTAAAACGTTAGTGAGCTTTTGGTTTATATCTATGTGCCATGAAGAGGTCCAAAATCCTATACCTCTTCATAATTTAATGCATGTGTATTAAGATTGAACATTTGATATAGTTGTAAAAGGTTTATACATAGTGGTAACAAGTTTATAATATCAAAAGTTTTATAAGTTGATGATTTAAGATAATTGATCGTCTTTTGATCGATTGCGTGTTTTTTATTTCATTTACTCACCGATAGTCACACCCATTTTCGTTACCGTTAGGGGCTTTAAATTAAATTACAAAAAAGAAAAAAAAAATCTTTTAAAATTTAAAATCTTATAAATACCTCACATAAACCACAATTCAAAATACTTCTCTCATTTCACCGAAAATCCCGAGTGCAACAAACCGCTCTGCATTTAACACCAGATCCGAATTTCCAATGAACCGATGTATCACCAGCCATTAATTTCCAACCCTCCAGTTTGTATATCATTCACGACTATCTCAACCACCACCAAATCAAAACCATTTTTCTTATCAAAATCGTCCATTCAACCCACCCTATACAACCAACAAGATTTTTCCAATCACCAACCGAGTTGTATCGTCCAACTATGGATTTATCCACGTCTTCCCACTCAAATCATCAAATGTATTCTCCGGTTAACCATATGAATCTTGATATTGATTTCGAAGAACAATTATACAATAATCAATCTTTTTATGTGGGAACTGGTTTGGGTCAACCGTATTATCCGACTCAAGATTATTCTATGGGTCAAGGTTTGGGTCACGGATCATTTCACGATTCGGTTCCAAATGGTGATGACGACGACTCTCCTGTCGAAGAGTTATCACCAGTCAAACCTAATTAAGAAGTCTTCGAACAAGCTGAAAAGGCCAAAAAGTATGATGCCAAGAATGATGGCAAGAATGATTCGGAGAATTGGACACCTGAGGAAGAGGTGGCGTTGTGCAAAGCTTGGTGTGATGTGTTGGAAACTAGCAAGCTGGGAAACGCTATGAAGGCTAAGGGATTTTGGGAGAAGGTTATTTTACTTTGAAAAAGAAATTGGTTCAAACAGAACTTACAACTCGATAATTTGAAAATAGGGTTTGTCTTAGAGTTGGTGCATTTGTGCCATTTTCAACAATATGCAAAAAAAATCACGCAAGTGGTGAGAATGACCTCAATGTTGACCAAAAAGCGTGTGTAGAATACCTAGTGATGCATTGCCATCCCTTTCAATTGGAGAAGTGTTGGGAAGTTTTGAGGAGTCATGCTGCTTTAAAGCAAGTTGAAATGCCTCATTTTTAGAAGCCTGATAAGGGTCGAAAGAAATCAAGACTTCTGAAACTGGCTCGAATGGTGGTTCAATTTGAATGAAGATGCGCAAAGGCGTCGCCAAGGCGCGAGGCGTGACCTCACCGCCACGAAATGGACCTTGGCGTCGGCTTAAGGCATAGCGTATGTTAAGGCGTAAAAAGGCGTGCAAAGTCACGCCAAATCATAAGGCATGGCGCCATTTTTAGAAGCATTTATGTGATTTTGGGATTTGGGTATGAATTTCTAGTATTTGGATATTTCTTACTTTGGCTTGAAGCATTTAAGGGACTTATGCATATCATCTTTTGTGTGAAAAACTAGAAGGGGGGTTGAATAGTTTTACGTCTTTTTAATTTTATTATGAAAACTTAGTTTAGTTTTAAAGTCTTGTTTGCTTTTAAAAACTTTGATTCTATCTTATGTGAACTCAAATCTTGAACAATATGAACAACTATATCTAAGTATGAACAATAATAATAATGTAAGCTAAGTATGTGAAATCAACACATGCATAATATAAACAATTATAGCTATATACGAGAGACAAGTAAGTAAACGTTTATTTTATAATCCTTAGTTATATTTTGTATGAAAACTATACTTGATCGAAATGATCAATTATATGTATGTTACCTTTTTAGTTTGATTGTAAAAACTTTGTTTTGTGAATGAAACTTTTGTTTGATCTTTAAGTAAAATCAATACTAGCACTATATGAGCAACTACATATATAAACGTCTACGTCTACAAAAGTAATAACGGTATAAACAAGATAATAAGTAAGATATGGAAAGATCTAACCGCGAGACAGAGGATTTATAGTGGTTCGGCTACAAGGACACCTTCCTTGCCCTACTCCACTCCTTGAGTCACCTACTCGAGAGTTTTCTTCACTATGTCAACAAGCTCCCTTATGCCGGAGAAAACCTTACACACCAATATACACACCACAATTTCGTCACAACTTCTTCATACCTAGTCACTACTTAATCACAACACTACTTCTTCACACCTATATAGCTTCACAACTATCTACTTCACAACTATCTACTTCCTAGCTCTTCTTCTTCACAACAAACTACTTATATCTCACTACTTATATTCACAACTTCTACTCCTAGATCTATCTAGTTACAATACTATCACACCTTTACAATGAATGTACACAACAACTAGACTATATATACAAATCTACAATACTTCACAACTTGATGTTGAAGGAGTATTCTTCTCTTGCACTTTGAGAGATGAGAGGTGAGGGAATGAATCACTTGAAACAAGGATTAACGATTATATGATCAAAGGGTTTTTAGGAGGATGTTTAGAGGGATTTAGATCTGAAAATTTTCGTGCAAGAGGTGAGAAAAATACAAGGTTTGAGGTGGTATTTATAGGAGAAAATTTCTGACAGATTCTGACAGAGGAGCGTGGCCGGTCCCCTTAAAATTAAGGGGGCCGCCCAGACGAAAACTGCAGTTTTCTTGTCTTTTTCTGGGGAAAGTTTATTTGGTTAAAAACTAACTGATTTTGGTTAAAATTTTGAATTCATATATTTATTATGAATAAAACATTTTCCTTTATTGCCAAAAATGTTTTTCAAAAATATATAATAAGTTTATTTAATTTTATAAACTTTGTATTATTTAAATAAACATTCCTTTGATCATAAAATGTATTAGTCACTTGTTTATTCATACCTCAAGTGATTATGTTGGATGAGATGATATAAACTTGCTTAAAACTTGTTTACGTATTAACTTTGCATTTAATGTTCTTATATTTTGTGATCGTCAAAACTTAAGGATATCGAAATATATTAATAACGTTTTTATACATTATTTATATCAACAATCTCCCCCATTTTTGATGATTACAAAATCTAAACTCATTAAACTAAAAATTAATATATCATTAAACTAAAAATTAATATATATGCAAGTTTTTAGTGTGAGTTTATATCATGTTTCCCCCTTTTTGTTAACATCAAAAAGGTTATCTCGACGAATGTATAGCTCGCCCTTGAAGTATACTCCCCCTCGTTTTGAGGTAATAAGAAATTGAGATATGGAATGCTTGCAAAAATATTTAGAACACAAGCAATATATATGCTTTTCTAGCAAATTACACTAGATAATACTAAGTTGCCAACTTGAGGTCTCTTGGACTTGCTTTAAACACAAAAGGTTTGAAATGATTTTATTTTTGGAGATGGGAAACATGGTAGTTGGATTTAGGAAAGGTAGACTTTTGTGGGAATGGTTTTTGTAGAATTTGGAGAGTTTGGTGGTGAGTTTGGAGCGGAGGGATTTGCTTGAGGGTTGGTGTTTAGTGTTATGGATGATGTTGGAGAAGACCTAGTGAGGAGATACTCAATCCAAGTGAGGTGTTCATTTATGGCCATGTTTTGTTTTTGGAGAAAAATGCAACAAGAACAATTGTTGACATGATTCTCAAGATGGATCAAGTTGTTGGGTGGTGATGAGTTGGTGGATGAAGGTTGTTGATCCAAATTGCTTTAAGCAAGATGTAAAGCAAGAAGAGCATTAAGCTCATGTGCTTCTTTAAGTTCTTCAACGAACTTTTCATGTTCGGAAGATGGTGGAGTTGGATTGAACATGGAACATAGGTTTCATGTATAGATGAGTTTTGATGGTTGTTGTTTAAAGATTGAGTATGTTCCTCACAAGGGTCATTTGGAAGAAATGAGTTGGGTGAATGTGGAATTTCATTAGAGAGGGTGATTGTGAGATTGTCTTGTTGAGACAAAAGAGAGGTTTCATTTGGGTAATCATGAACGGATGAGGATGAATGTATGGTAGAATGGGATGTTTCATGAGTGGAGGATGTTTTGTATAGTGGACTGGTAGTTTGACCAAAGTGTGAGGTGTTGGGAGTGAGATTGGGATTGTTGTTTTGAGATTGAGTATGCTCTTCAAATGAATTATATGGGTGAGATGAAAGTGTGTTTTTGGGAGTAAGGATGGAAACGAATGTGGATGGAGTAATTGTGTGAGGATGAGTGAGGTAAGTAATTTAAGTATGGTGAGGAAGGTGTGTGATGCAAATTGCGTTGTGCAAGGTGCATAGTATTGAGATCACGAAGATCATGGAGTTGGTCAAGTTCTTCACGAAACTTCAAGGTTTACAAGGAAGATGATGATGAAGGAATTTTGTAATGTTGGTGGAAAAGAGAGTGAGGTGTAATATTGATTATTGTTTGGAAGTTGATATTTTTCAATAAAAGGATTGTTTCGAGGTGATAGAAGAAGTGTAGGTATGTATATGGGAGCATAGGTAGATGCTTGACCATTATGAGGATTGAGAAAGGGTTCTTTTGAGTGAGCTTGAGGGTTGTGTGTATAGTTGGAGATATAGGAATAATTTGGTGTTGGATGTTTGACAACATCATTTGGTTCAATGGGCTTTTTATGGAAGGATAATATGTGTTGTATTGGCTAGGTAAAATGTGTTTGTGTATTTGGGAAGTGGAGAATGAAAATAGGGTGAAATGGACTAAAGAGCAGAAAGCAATCTGTGAGCCTCGTGCTTCAGGTGGCCGGCCCCCTTAATTATAGGCCGGTCCCCTTAATTTTAAGGGGGCCGCCCTTGATCTTTAAGGTGGCCGCCCAGGGCCAGGTTCACAGAATGCCAGAGAAGTGTTTTTGGCAAGAGATTTTCAGAGAGGGGTTTGTTTAGAGGTTTGGTTTTAGGCAAAGTCCAACTCTTTAGGCAACAAGGCAAGTATTATCTTAATGAAATATGCATGAAAAGTATATAGGCAAGCAAGTAAGCACATAAAATAGTCATAACTAAGCATTCATGCATAACCAATAAGAAAAATAAGCAATTTAGCAAATCATTCAACCTAAAACTCCTATCTTAGTGTAAGGCAACTAGTTAGTGAGAAACTAGTGATGGAACAAATGTGATAGTGTAATTCTTGGTTTTTGTTCTAGTGTATGCCTATATAAAACAATTATGGAGTTAAGATCGTTTCGACTCCTAAGCAAATATTCCTAAGAAACGATCCTTGATCTCCTTGATTTAGCTTTGCTCACTTCTAAGTGTCATGTATATGTATATATTGGATTTTATATATATATATATATATATATATATATATATATATATATATATATATATATATATATATATAGACACCGAGAGTGAGACAATTGTGCATGATTTGAGAAAAACGTTTTTATCATTATTCAACAATGAGTATTCTAAACGTGAGAATAATTTCAAAATGAATTGAGATTTTATTTGAGAATATATTTATGCAAAACAAAATATCTCAATTCTTGATTATGTGCAAAATAGAATCCTAGACTAAGATTTGAGAAGAAAGAAAACTTAAAATTTTATGCTCAGATAGCCGGCCCCCTTAAAGTGAGGCTGGTCCCCTTAATTTTAAGGGGGTCGCCCTTATAAATTAAGGGGTCCGCCCATCTGACAAAGAAAATTTTTCAGAAGATGTTAAGTATTACAAGAATTAAATCAATTTGCTCCATCGTTCCTAATCCTAAACGTAAGTAGTTAAGTAAATCACGCTTAAGAGGCTTAGTGATTATATCGGCAATGTTACTTTCCAAAGCTACCTTCTCTATTGTTATATTTTCTTTTTGTATAATGTCCCTAAGAAAATGATGACGTATTTCTATAGCACCTTTGTTATTGCACATAATAGGAATATTTTCTAACCTAATGCCATAGCCTTCGAGAGCTTGTTTCACCCATAGTTTTCTTATGCAAGGCATCTAGTCTTACTTCTATGTTAATGATTAATCCATTTAACTCATTTCACTTCATCACCATGAGTTTTCTACTAGTGGACATAGAAGATTTCCATTTTCTATGTTGTTCGACAACGAACAATTTTAATTTAAATCCTAGGAAAGCCAACTAAGAGAGGTTCATAAAATGTGAGCAAGTAAGAATTACTAGCTATATAACTAAGCATTATTTTAACTAGTTATTAATCTAAGAATATAATTTTAACGATAAACTTAAAAGAAATGCGTACCTTTTAGTCTTCAATAAATTTTCTTCAAAAAAAAAAAAAAAAAAAACTTCAAGTTGCATGTTGACTTATAGAAGCCATTTGTAGATGAGATTCCAATAGTTTCGAAAAGTGACAACTTAGCCACTTGGTTCCCATGGTCTCATTGGTCCAAATTTGTTTGAACCAAACATAGTTTGCAATTGACTAGGATGCATGTATGGTGGAAGTATTCCCCATGGGCTAAAGATTGGTTGATGTGGATAAATCCACATTGGGTGACTATTATTAGAAAAGTTTTGTCTACCTTGATTTCTACTATGTTGAGGGGTTTTAGACCGAGGATGAGGATTATTTGGTCTATTTGGAGGTGGAATTTTAGATCTTAATTTTTGTTTAGAAAATCCGGTTTTTGCTTTTAATGGTGGTTTATAAAAACTTTTTACTTCCTCATCACTCGCAATAGGTATTTTTCTATCTTTTATAGGTACATACTTAGGTTTTGAGTCTAATAGTTTTTGTTTACTAGATTCACATTCAAACTTTTCATTTTTATTTTCACTAGTTAAAACATTAGTTAAGTCGAATCCTAGACCGGTTTTATCTCCCAAAGTTTCTTGAACACTTATTATTTTCTTAAGTGAGTTACTACTATTTTTAAACTTGTCAAGTTTGAAAATTTCATCTTTAAGTTTTTCGTTTTTATTTTTGACCTCTAAACATGTTTTACATTCTTTAAAAACTTCTTTTTCTTTTTCCAAAAGTTGTAGTTTAATTTTTAATTCGAGTACTTCATTTTCTAATTGATTCTTAATACGTTTTAGAAACTTACTTTTAGCTATAACCTTTTGACCTATTTTGCATAACCTATTATATTCACTATCTATGTCTTTTTCGTCTAATGATAAATTTTTGTCACTAAAGTATTCGGTTTCGGAACGTACCTCGCTTGATGTCTTAGCCATAAGACACTTCTCCTCATTTGTGATTTCTTTCTCATCGTCATCGCTATCACCTCAAGCTCCTCCAACAAACGCCTTTTGATTTTGATCTCTTGGCATCATTGGACATTTTCCGATGAGATGATTTGGATCACCACATTTGAAGCACTTTCTCTCATTCTTGCTATACTTGTCATCTTTATTCTTTTGAGGTGCTCTCCTTTCATCGTGTGGTTGTTTAACGAATCTTCCTCGCCTTTTGAAGAACTTCTTGAAATCTCATACGGCTATGGCGTATTCTTCGTCATCACTTTCGGAACATGAGCTATCTTCTTTACTAGATTCCTTCCTAGCTTTCAACGCAATTGACTTGCTTTGCTCTCTTTTTCCATTGACCATCTCGGTGTCTTTCTTTATTATTGCTTCGTAGACTTTCAGGTTGCCGATCAACTCATCAAGTTGAAGAGTTGACAAGTTTTTCGATTCTTCAATCGCCGTAACTTTAGCTCGCCATTTTGGATGAAGAGCCCTAAGAAATTTTCTAACAAAATTCTTACTAAAAAAATTCTCATCAAGTGCTTTTAAACTTGTGATGATAGTGTTAAATCTAGCAAAAGCATTATCTATTGATTCCTTCTCCGGAATCGTAAATTGTTCATATTGTTGAACAAGAAGATCTATTTTATTATCTTTAACTTGACTATTACCTTGGTGAGTGATTAGTAAAAAATCCTAAATTTCTTTTGCGGTTTTACACATAAAAATTCTTTCATATTCTTTGCGTGGTAACGCATTATAAATAACCATTTTAGCCTCATTATTTTTTGCTAGTCTCCTTTTCAAATCATCATTTTGTTTTTCAAAAGATACAATTTCATCCATTTTAGTTTTAAAATTATATTGAATAGGGGGAAAATCACCAAAGGTAATGACGTGCCAAAGATCAAGATCTTTCGATTTCACATAAGTTTCGAATCTATTTTTTTAATATAAAAATCCATCACTTTCAAATAGTGGTGGTCTTTGCATAGATTGCCCTTCTAAATATTTTTCCGATTTCATAGATCGATACAAGTTTTAAAATAGAGTATATTTTAAAAATCTTGTTTAACCTGGCTCTGATGCCAATTGTGAAAAACTAGAAGGGGGGTTGAATAGTTTTACGTCTTTTTAATTTTATTATGAAAACTTAGTTTAGTTTTAAAGTCTTGTTTGCTTTTAAAAACTTTGATTCTATCTTATGTGAACTCAAATCTTGAACAATATGAACAACTATATCTACGTATGAACAATAATAATAATGTAAGCTAAGTATGTGAAATCAACACATGCATAATATAAACAATTATAGCTATATACGAGAGACAAGTAAGTAAACGTTTATTTTATAATCCTTAGTTATATTTTGTAAGAAAACTATACTTGATCGAAATAATCAATTATATGTATGTACCTTTTTAGTTTGATTGTAAAAACTTTGTTTTGTGAATGAAACTTTTGTTTGATCTTTAAGTAAAATCAATACTAGCACTATATGAGCAACTACATATATAAACGTCTACGTCTACAAAAGTAATAACGGTATAAACAAGATAATAAGTAAGATATGAAAAGATCTAACCGCGAGATAAAGGATTTATAGTGGTTCGGCTACAAGGACACCTTCCTTTCCCTACTCCACTCCTCGATTCACCTACTCGAGAGTTTTCTTCACTATGTCAACAAGCTCCCTTATGCCGGAGAAAACCTTACACACCAATATACACACCATAACTTCGTCACAACTTCTTCACACCTAGTCACTACTTAATCACAACACTACTTCTTCACACCTATCTAGCTTCACAACTATCTACTTCACAACAATCTTCTTCACAACTATCTACTTCCTAGCTCTTCTTCTTCACAACAAACTACTTATATCTAGTTACATTCACAACTTCTACTTCTAGATCTATCTAGTTACAATACTATCACACCTTTATAATGAATGTACACAACAACTAGACTATATATACAAATCTACAATACTTCACAACTTGATGTTGAAGGAGTATTCTTCTCTTGCACTTTGAGAGATGAGAGGTTAGGGAATGAATCACTTGAAACAAGGATTAACAATTATATGATCTTAGGAAGATGTTTAGAGAGATTTGGATCTGAAAATTTTCGTGCAAGAGGTGAGAAAAATTCCAGGTTTGAGGTGGTATTTATAGGAGAAAATTTCTGACAGATTCTGACAGAGGAGTGTGGCCGGTCCCCTTAATTGTGTGCCGTCTCCTTAAAATTAAGGGGGCCGCCCAGACGAAAACTGCAGTTTTCTTATCTTTTTCTGGGAAAAGTTTATTTGGTGAAAAACTAACTGATTTTGGTTAAAACTTAAGGATATCGAAAGATATTAATAACGTTTTTATACATTATTTATATCAACATTTTGTAAACTCGATATGTACATAAAATATGATATTATTACATAAATGATAAATCTATAAATATTTTTTTGCCGCTTTAGTCACGCCTAGGGGTGGAAACGAGCCGAACCGAGCCCGAGCCTGCCAGAACTCGAGCTCGAGCTCGAGCTCGGCTTGTTTTTAGCCTTAAATCTTAAGATCGAGCTCGGCTCGTGATATGTCATATAGGCTCGGGCTCGGCTCGACCTCGGCTTGTTTATACGATTTGGTCATGAAAAGCTAAAGCTTGGTTCGAGCTTGAGCTCGAGCTCGGCTCGTAATAGATCTTTATTGAGCTCGTTAATAAGCTCGAGCTCGGCTCGTATATATGTTTAATCTTAAAATATCATGATGTTATATAGGCTCGTTTAGGCTCGCGAGCCTAAACGAGCTTTGTATGTAAAGCTCGAGCTCAAGCTCGATTAATAAACGAGTTGCAAATTAGGCTCGAGCTCGTTTAGGCTTGGTTCGTTTGAGCTTTTTACCGATCCGATCTCAAGCTTTTAACGAGCGGCTCGGCTCATTTCCACCCCTAGTCACGCCTAAAAAATCATGGCTCGTAAGGCTTAAGGCATGACCACACCGATACGCCACGCCTCACGCCATTTATAACCTTGCATGTGGTTTTCGAATTCTTCTTTATCTGTTTGATATAAAGTAATTTCGGTGGATGTGAAAATGTATATGGACTAAGAAATTTTCATGGACGGTATCATATGCGTATACGTTAAAAGCGTTACAAGTACATATGAGAACTTATAATACAAATAATTAACCATGTGCGCACTTTATATGTGCCTAAAACACCATTCAAGTTGATCTATAAAACATGATATTTATAATTTATAAAGCAATGTAATCATTATAGAACTAAGGTCAACTTTTTCACAAAGCATTGCTCAATTTGGAACATAACTATTACATATCACGAGTAGTAATTTATCCAATGTTTTGAAAACCGGGTTCAAAATCGACCCGGTCGAGTCACCGGGCACCGGGTCAACCGGTTAGACCGCCGGGTCAACCCAGTTTTCAATTTATTGTTATTTTATTTTTTTGACCGGGTCAACCGGTTCGACCGCCGGGTCAACCGGTTCGACCACCGGGTCAACCCGGGTTTTTATTAATTTTTTTTAAATGAAACCCGGCTGGGTTTCGAGAACCGGGTTGACCCGGGTCACTCAAAACCCGGCGGGTCACACCGGTTAACCCGGTTTTAGAAACCCGGGTTGTTTTGACCCGTTTTTCGGCGGGAACCGGTCGAACCGGTTAACCCGGCCGGGTCGACCCGGGTTTCAAAACCTTGACTTTATCTATTCACTATTAGAATATGGCAGTCACGGGGCTCAACGACGGGTCAAACCCGAACCAAACCGACCAAACTCGATCCGAACTAAAAATAAATTTTGAGGAAGACGTAAAATAACCGAATCGAAGTTAACCTAGTGAAATCAAAACCGAACCTAAGTTAACCTAGCAAAACTGAACCGAACCGATAGTTTAGTTAAGGTGTATTTTTCTTGATTTTGACCCGAACCGAACCGAACCGAGTAAAACCGAAAACGATAACCATAATTATATAAAACTGAAAACCAAACAAATTAAGGTCGGTTCGGTTCTGTTTGGCCCGGTTCGGCTCGATTTGTCTGTTCTGTTTTTCGGTTTTATAAACTTTGAATCAATATTTAGGCAAGGTTGTCAGGATCGGGATCCTACCTAGGATCGTTTTTGGCTTCACAAGATCGAGATCGTAGGATCGGATCGGGATCGTAAGATCATATGAAAATGTATATATTATTGTATAAGAGTTGTAGTTTTATACTTTTATAGAATATTTTATATGATAAATGAATGATAAAAGAAAAAACAATAAGAAACATAAGCTTCTAGTAGGTTCGGATCGTTCACGATCCTACGATCCTGTGTGCGATCCTACGATCCTACAACGATCTTGCTCCCCTCGAGATAAAAACATGGGCTTGTAGTAGGATCAGATCGTTTACGATCCTACGATCCTGCGTGCGATCCTACGATCCTATACCGATCCTGATAGAATTAAGATCCTACTAAGATCCTGCTCGTTTTTTATATGTAGGATCGTAGGATCGTACGATTCTACGATCAGGATCGCGGTCCTGACAACCTTGTATTTAGGTTCTATCAGCTAAAACTCTTGACTACATGAAGTTAGTGCATTCTCTTACAAGTCATAGAAAGAAAGAAAAAAAATTGCTAAAAACACGTTATTAGCAACTTCGTTACAATTTTTTTTTTTTTTTTTTTTTTTTTTTTTTTTTTTAATTATTATTTTAAATCATTTAACTTAAAAAACCATAATAGCTCCATATTGTTGTAATCATGTTATCTTTATGGCATAAAAGGCCACATGATCATGGCCACCAAATATATTAATTACTCTTTTTATGATTAGTTTTGGCCAATGAAAAAACACAACAAAGCATACCACAACACCACAGTTCCACTTCCACTATCGCTAATTTAGTAAATATTACACATATATCACATATATTGAATAGAACATAATGTGTGTTAACATCATCTTGCAAGAGGTATATGTTCTTAGAAAAGAATTTTCACTGTCATCTCCAATTTCAAAGTCTTGCAAAGAAGTAAGAGGTATATGAACGCAGAAATATTTCTTTGCAGAGGAATGCTAGACTCACATAAGAATTACATAATTAAAAAAAAAAAAAAAAAAAAAAAAAAATTACTCACTGATGTGTCAGAAAATTATTGGTCTATTTTGCTTTACTTCCCATACTGTGATTTTATGAGTTTATTTAATTTCAGTTTATATATTATAAGCCTCGATTTCAAATCTTATTTTCATACTTATAACTTTATTTAAGCTTGTTATATCATTTGAAGCTAGTAAGTTTATATAAACGTACAAATCTCAAAATAAGCTAAAACTTTAGACTTATGAAATATAAGTCGAAATCAAATAAACATACATATAAACTTAAACAAACGCAACCTTAGTCTTGTTTTAATAAAAATCCTATCTTTCCAAAAAGGAATAGAAAAAAGCAACTTTAAAGTTGGCATATGATACAAATCATATCAAGAAATCGAGCACACTTTCTTATGAAGTCTTTAGTCTCATGCACAATAATCCATCTAAGTCCAAACGGCCACAAGCACAAGAAAAACACAAAAAAAGGCTTATGGGACAATATTCCAAATAATCTGCAAAGCACATTAAGTAAATCTTTGGAGATTCACATAAAATGATTAGACGAATAAGTTTATCAAACACAACTCGTTGAGACATTATTAGCGCTTTCACTTAACGTAATGCACCTCAACTACTTCACATACAAGCTAGCTACCTAGTTTGACTAATGTAATAAAACCAATTTGTACATTTATTGATAAATTGTGTTTGAGATCGGTAGAAAGCGACTTTAGGCGAGAAACAATTCAAATGCCTTGAATTACCAAATATGGTCGTATATATATGAAAACAATCAGGTCGTATATATGACAAGCTCTACTATCACTAAACCTAGGAAGGTTACTACTTTTGGATGTATATTAGATGTATCTTAAATTACAAAATGAGTCAAAGAGATGTCACTACTTTATTGTCTGAATTTCCTATTCGACATCCGGTATGTTGATCAACTCAACAAGCAGCCAAACAAGACTTTAGGACCAAAAGGACAAGATGCACATAAAATAAATGTCATTTTATAAATATTAGCATCGACCTAAAAAAGTTCATAAGTGTCCGTGAACCCATCAAACCTACCATGATTTCGTCTTTGTCAACAACCTTGAATGTAACATTGGTTAGATATTCAGATATTGACTTCAAGGTCGAAAAATCACTACCTTAAATTTGGATTAATAGCAAGTAATTACATTGTAACTAAGGGAAATCCACAAGGGCGCATGCGATACATTTTGGACGTATATGAATAACTGACCATATCTCGAACTATATTGTTTGACAACCTTCGTTCAATAACAGTTCAACTTTTTGATGAGGTAGGCTTCTCTGATGCGCTATAAATGTACAAGAAATAATTTAGAAAGCTGGTACGAGGTAGTCAGGTAGCAACGTTACATCGGTGGTGACGATTATCATGTGCAAGTGGTGCAATCATGGCTCCTATTTGTGAGGGGCTCCAATTTATTATATGTTTATTGGTAATTATACATGTCCAATTATATTTATACATGTCTAATTTAAATTTTTACAACACTTTTTAAATATTACGGAGTATGTGAGTGAGCTTCCGATTTAGTATATGTCTATTACTGTAGTATTTATACATGTATAAATATATTATGTTTTGAATTTTCTATAATAGTTAAGATTTTCGTGATTTAAAAAGCCAATTCGTAATTTGCACCGGTCACCCAAATCAATGGGTCGACCCTGAATATATATATCATATAACATGCATGACACTCAAATTCGATCGGTTTTTTTTTTTTGGTAAAAAATTTGATCGTTTTTGTGTTGTTACCTTTCGTTGTTGGCCAAACCATTTTCTCATGTGGGGTAAACTATTTCAATTATATTATATGTGTTTGAATTTATTATTTTTTTAAAGGAAAAAAAAAAAAGGTCAATGGCTTAATGGAGAAATAATGCGAACTTTAAGCCTTGTTCCTTGAAGAAGAAAAGTATGACAAAGAGAACCGTTGGGGTCGTAGGCAATGACGTGTTCAAGTCCAAACATTCTTCCACACACTTCTCAATTCTCAAACACTACTTATACACTTTACCCCCCTTAACTTTTAAAATACCTCCATTATAATACCATTAACAAGATTCAAATCATTAATGATCAAAATGCATCTTTAGCCCATTATCTATGTTAGTGTTACAAGATTCAATCCTTACCTAACTTTCCATGATTTTAATTTTTAACATTCTCACTTTTGTTGTATGTCTCATTGAATCGACACCTGTATAGATCTGTATAAATATTATTTATTTTTGATAGCTCAAACATTAAAGATTATTTATGTCTAATCTTAGTACAAGAATAGTTTATTACTATTAATTCTCATGCTCAAATGACAGAGTGACCCGTGACTGAGTGTTAGATGCATATATACTCTTTTTCGTTTGCATATGCCATCAGATAAACAGTTTTATACTTTTGTCATCTCATAACAAATGTTCTACGGAGTATCTTATTATTTTAGTTTGTTTTATAATAAGTATTCATTTTTGAATTTCAATCAATTAAAACACTATTAAAAGGAAATATAAGATCTTGTTGGATGAAAGTAAAATAATTCAACTCTTCTTAAACAATGTGTCAAGTCCATAGTATATATTTATTGTAAAACGTAAGAATTAGTTTGATTGTATGTTCGAAAGTGATTTAACAAATTACTTAGGTATCAATATATATTAAATATTTTTTATATTTGAATTGAGATCATTGTTAACATGTATAGAGTTAGAAGAATAAGTTTTTACTCGAAGGTCGTAATCAGTTTTACAGCATGGCATATTTGGCTAGCAAGGAATGAAGTGGTATTTAATTGTCGGTAGTTGTCCGAGCAAGATCGGTAATCAAATCCAAATCCAAAGCTTCCTTTGGTTACAAGCTTCAAATAAACCGATATCAACATTGTAAAGTGGATCAAGGACCTAACTCAACTTCATTGTGGAGATAAGTTCTTTTAAGAGCTGTAGTGCTTTTATCTTGTAGATGCAATAATTTGCACCCGAGATATGGAGGAGAAGTTCGGGTCTTAAAGGATGTTCGGATCTACTGATGTGCTCTGAACATCTAGGAACTTCGTACCTCTTGCTAAGTCTTGAGCTGTGATAAGAAAAGTAACACACGTTAGTCTCGCCCCGGGTATTTAGTCCGAGACCCAACTCCGGTGTGAAAACGAGTATGGGTGTTATGAGTGAAGTATGAAGTATAAAGTAACTATGATAGTATAGTGCTCATTTGGTTTGGAGTATTTCCTCCTGAGAATATCATGCCCCTCAACTGTGAATAGTTGGGGCTATTTATACTACTTACCTGTTTCGAGAATTAAGCATGGGCTTGACGGGCCTGTCCGTACAGCCCAATGGCTTAGGACAACGACTTAGAGCTTGTCAGCTAGTGACGAACCGTTGGTTCATCCTTCTGATTTATTACTTGGCATCATCATTTTGTATCGTTTGTGGATCACACATTGGTTTGTGAGTAAATCACATTATGGTTCGTCATAAGAAGCAGGTTTTAGAGACCCGATACATTGTCATATCTCAATGTAGTTAACTAGCTTTCTTTTTGTTATTTTTGATCATTTTAATAAGCCAATTAGTTACGATCTGTCAAAGTTTCTTCCAAAGATAATATATTCAATTTTTCGCCGTTTCAAAAAAATAATTGTCAAAATAGATAACCATCTCAAAAGATATAGCTAATCTTATAAATACAAAACATTACATTTGAAGCTATGATGATCAACTTTCGAGATATAACAGCTAATAGATAACCATATACTTTACAAAAAACGAATGAGTAAGCATGCACACGCAATAGCATTAGAGTTTTGCATGTCTTGACCGGTCAAATGCATTATGATCAACTTATGCCCACATGCATTACTCCAACTACGGGTTATAAACATGAATCTGTAGCTTTGTATTATTTTCTCAAATCCCTGTAGTTTTATACAAATTCGTACAAACTTGCACAATATTATTGAGTCGACCCCAAAACAAGATAATAGAGTCTTGATTGGGAGGCCTAAATTATGTGCCAAATTCATGCTTAAGCCTGCGTGTCATCATCTTGATTGCTGCCGTTAGAGGACCCACTTTTTCACACTGCCACATATGTTTAGGCATGAATTTAGGCACATAATTAGGCATCTCAATCATTTTCTAAGATAATATCCCAACATTCCTCCGGTCTACTTCGTTGTACATCCCGTTGAAACTTAACTTTCGATCATGATCTGCATATCCAGTCCCACCGATAAAATCATGCAGTACGGGTCTTCGACTTAAGTTACACTTACAAATAGTCAAATAATATATATATATATATATATATATATATATATATATATATATATATATATATATATATATATATATATATATATATATATATATATTTATTTATTTATTTATTTTTTTGGTATGATCATATAACTCTCATAGAGATTGTTAATAGACATATAAGCAGGCTTAAATTAGAATCTCGCTAAAAGTTGCTAAACTTCACGTAGCACAATGTTCTTGAGACAAATGAAAACATCAAAAGGACCGTTACTTCTCCAACAGGGAACAACATTGATCACAGAAAGGTAAAAGACTAGAAGATATATTAGTTAGAAAATAGTCGTAAATAGAGTAACAGATTATAGACGTATCGTAACAAATTAAATTTTTAATTGACTACAAGATAAGTTAAGATAGACAAGTTTCGATCACAAGGTACTTTGATAATGAAAATAAACAAGTTAAATAGATAATTGTCCAATCTAGTAAAATGAAAGTTTATTATTTTATTCCCATGCTCAATCACAAAGAGTTATAATACGTACAAGTTTAAGCTTTGCATGTCACAGTAAAATAAAATATTTAATTACATCAAGTTTGAATTGAACAACATAAGTTAACTAATGTGACACTATAATTAAGTACCAATAAAAAAGCTAAGCACAAAGTCGAAGCACGCATTTTTTTATTTTGTTTGATTAATGTGTGTAATTCACATCCTAACTAATAAGAATAAGTGTAACAATCTTATTGTTCTCGCGTAAAATGTGTCTCGTGACGCATGAAATGTTTACACTTCTCTTTGTTCACGCGTGAAGAGCAAAAAGATTGGTCGTTTGTGGTCAACTTTTTTGAGTAAAGGGGAGTAATCCTGCACCCTTGTAAATATATAAACCAAAAGACGTTTAAGTACAATGGATATGGGTGAAATCCCATATCTCAGCCTGTTACATAGGCGAAAAGCTTACATAACAAGATACTTCCTATTTTCTAAAAAAGAAAACACAGATACTCTCAAATGATAACATACGACATATGAGATAAAATTACTTCCTAAGACCTTGAAAGTTGGTGTCATACATGACATTAAAAGCATCCAAATTCCTAGAAAGATCGTGAACCTGCTTAGAATAGTCATCGTAGTCATATCCATCATAGTCATCTTCATAGTCATGCCCACCACCAAATAGATTAACAGACTCATCAAAATTGTTCACAACCTCCTCATCTTCAGAATCAGAAACCACTACCTCTCCCACATTAGAAAAAGGATTAGCCCTCTTAGTAGAAGAGGTAGGAGGAGTAGCAGAAACACTATGATTAGAAGCCCCAACTGATTCCTTCTCTTTCAGATCACTCACAAGAGGTTCTTGTGATGCAGTACACGTCTTAAGAGACTCATCCTCATTAGCTTTCATTGTACGCCCTGAATCCACAACCTTGTTAACATCACTACTAGGAATATCCAATACATCCGTATCAACCATATTAAGAGCATCAAACTCGTTAGATGTCACAATCTTCGTTCCACTCGAACTAGCCACATTAGAAGCCTTCTTCTTAGTTACATCCACTTTCTTGGGTTCAGAAGGAGTCTTTTTGGGTTCATAGTGAAAGTGTTTACCCACAACAGGTTTAGTAAACCCTCATTGATTCTGAATTGTTGAACCACCTTGTTTGTGGTCAACTTTATCAAACAAAGAAAATGATGCGAGTGTATTGCGAGGTATGTTTATGTTTGATTTAGATATATGTAAGTTGGGCTAAGCAAATTTACCCGAAAATCGACCCGAACCGACAAAATGACCGAAACCAGACCGAACAGAACCGGACGACTTTTTCTATTTGGCTTCGGGTTTTTATATTCATTTCGGTTTTTGTCGGTTCGAAACCCCAAAACCGACCCGAACCGAGTTATTCGGTTTGGTTTCGGTTTTGATATATACTTTTCGGTTCAGTTCTTGGTTCAAATTTTTTATTTTCGTGTTGGGTCGGTTTTTGTCGGGTCGGGTTTGACTCGATGCTCACCCCTATATGTAAGTAGTGATGAATTTTTTAACTACTACTTCATCCGTCCCATAATAACAACTGTACAACTTAACTTTTTTAGCTTGACTTTTTTAAGTCGTTCTTTTCCAACTTTAACCTTAAATATTTTTAGTTGCGTTATATAATATTTGATAAAAATCACACAAATGAAAATACGTTTAAATCCCAATCCACTCATATACTTTTCATCAAGTGTTCAATAACGTAAACAAAAATATTTAAGGTTAAAGTTGAAAAAGAAAGACTTAGAAAAGTCAAAGTGGACAGTTTTTATGAGACGAAGTTAGTACAAGGGTTTGAAGACGAAAGTGAATAAATGATATATCAGACAGTCATACCAACTTAGTACATCATTCTAATAACGTTTATATGAATTAAAAATTAAGTTCGAATCAGGGACGAATATAGGCAAGTCGAGAGTTCGCGGGATATATATAAATTTTTGCAACGTAATAACTTTTCTTAAATGCACATGATCGTTAGAAAATATGTTTTTAGTCTTGTTTAGTCTCTCTTTGTAGAAAAACCAGTTCTTTTTTTTTTTCCCCTTTGCTGCAGAAATAACAAAAAACGCTTTAATTTGGCAAGTCTCTTCTGGAACGAGTAAGTGGAAATGCAACAAGTCTTCCGGCATTGGAGTCTTCCTCGAGCAGTGAACCATTGACTACGTTTAGAGCCGAAATTACAGCCGAGTCTACAAGGACAAAAGTTGATCATATACATACCAAAAGGCCAAAAACGTAAACTCCATAATTTATTTTATTATTTATTTATTTATTTATTTTAATATAATAATCCTAACTTCTTTAACCAGAATCGTCATCCTCTTTCTTTCTCTATCTATATCTCTCCATAATAATGATTATCTAAAAAATAATACACTCGTAATAACTTTTTAATTAATTAATTTATAAATACAAGGTTCTATACACAACGCGTGTGCATTATATATATATACACATCAAACACACCACCGCAACAAGAAAAAAATACAATTCCTAATCCAATTTGCACACATCTTCTCCTTCTTCTTCATTCTTTTTATAAAAACACACAAACACACACTAACTGTGTGAATTAATAAATTCATCATCATTTTATAATATAATTGCGATCATCATCACTGATTAATTAATTGATATGGAGGTTGGAGTGGATAATAACAATAGTAATAATAATAATACGGTGGTGGTTATGGAGATACCGGCGGTTGAAGGATCAGAATTATCATCGCCACCGTCTATTCCGCCGTGGCTTCGCCGGAGACTCACCGGAACTAAGTCTTCTTTCTCTACTGTTGAAGAAATCGAAGCTAAACTTCGCGACGCTCATCTTCGTCGTCAGGTTGCTAGAGTTTACGCTTCTTGTTAGTTATTACCGTTATGATTCTGTTATTTCTGTTTAATTTGATTATTATTATGACTAAAAGAATATAATTAGGTGTTTATTTGATTTTTATTTATTTATTTATTTATTTATCAAAGAAGGTGAAATTTAAACTATGTGATTAAGTTTACTAATTGCTGATTAATTTTTGCTGAAATATAAATTATGAAGAAAAAATATAAAATTATGAGGTTTTGAATATTTATTTATTAATTTTAGCAGGTTAATAATTATTCATCATTTTGCTTTATGATGAAGTAATTTTTTTTTTTTTTTTTTTTGGAAAAAGGTGAAAATTAAACAAGTGATTATTATGTTTATGTTCAAGTAAAATTTAATTAATATATTTTTTTTATTTCCTTTTTTGAAAGGAAAAAAGTGTAGGATTATGTGTTAAATATGAAGAAGGTGAAGTTTTAGCATGCGCTTAATTGTTACTAATTACTGATCATATCATGTTTATAACGAGTTTATGTTAAACTGAAATTTGTAATTTTTGTTGTTAAAGGTTGTCCTCAAAGTTAGGTAAGGTGGTTGCTTCAGAATCTTTACTCGCGCTGAATCTTTTCTTTTTTACTTTCGTCTAGCTTACAATTAATTAACCTGCTAAAAAACGTCTTAATTTTATAGCTTTACCATTTTTTTTTAAATATGTTATTAGTATTTGTTTTAGGTAATATGATTAATTAGATTAAGATGTCGTGTTTTGATGGTTTGCGGAAATGTTTTTGAAACCAAACTTGGTTTCGTGTAGTTTTCGGCTAATTAACCTGTTTTTACGTTGTACGGTAAAAAATAAATAAATAAATAAGAATAAATAAAATAAAAAATAAATAATACTCCGTAATTGTTTTGATGTGTTGCAGAAATTTTATGAGCATTTATCAAGCAAGGCGCGTCCAAAGCCGAGGAGTCCTCCACAATCTGGGTATGAGGAAGACCTTGGTCAACGTCTTCAGGCAAAGCTCCTGGCCGCCGAACAGAAAAGGTATATTTTTACTGAAAATGTTTTATCTACTTTTTGATTGTACTAAACTAATTTAAGCATACTTGGTAAAAAAAAGTCACAATTTGGTTGGTAAAATCTGATTTTTTTATTGTACCAGACCAACAAGTTAAGGTTGGTAAAATCTGATTGTGACATATCTCTGTCGTTTAGATGAAAGTCGTATAACTTACATAGTAGTTCCATGTGAAGTTTAGGTCATTATCTATTATTATGTGCCTAATATTTGGCAGGTTTTGTTTGGCACTTGTTTTCTGATTAATTGATTGATTCCTGTTTTTTCAAGGGCCTTTTGCATGTCTCCTTGTTTGTTAGTGTTCAGACAGCCGATCATCAGGGAATTCTTGCTTTAACATCAGTATAATATATTTGGTAGTTTGTATCCAATTGGGAGAATTTGATGTTACCATTTGTATTACGTGATGCTATATTCCACCTTCGTTCTACTTTGGGGGGTGGGGGTGGTTTAACTAAGTATGCTGAATTGTTGAGTTCTATTTACCTGATGTTGATATCTTTTGTAGCTGATGCTGCTCTTTATTTTATTTTATTTATTTTTATTTATTTATTTATTTTTTGTTAGATTCTACTTTCACTTATTTTTATCATATTTTACTTATTGCATTTAATACATCTGCCAGATAGTATAAAATGAGAATCTTGGTTTTTAACTAATTATCTTGAATGACGCTAATTTATTTGTTGTTTAAACTATCAGGTCAAGCATTTTGGCAAAAGCTCAACTGCGTCTAGCTAAGCTAGATCAGTTGCGACAAGCAGCTAGAACTGGAGTAAAAGTGCGTGTCAAGAAAGAATGCGCAGAGTTAGGGACAAAAGTGGAATTACGCGTAAGGCAGGCAGAGACAAACAGAATGAGAATCTTGAAAGCGTATAGACAAAGGAGGGCGACTTTAAGGGAAAGAACATCTCAATCTCTTTTAAGGAGGATTGCTCGAGAGAGCAAGTATAAAGAGCGTGTTTGTGCTGCTATCTCTCAGAAACGGGCAGCAGCCGAGAAGAAAAGATTAGGATTATTGAAAGCTGACATGGAAAAAGCACATGCTAGGCTTTTACAAGTCAGAATGGTAGCCAAATCTGTTTCTCAGCAGAGAGAAATAGAAAGGAGGAGACTGAGAGAGAGTTTGGAAGAAAAACTACAAAGGGTATATTTCTCTTTGATTTTATTGCTCTTCAATATTCATGTTTTTTGCTTCTGAACTTAGCTTTCACAATGTGCTGGTATGCAGGCAAAGAGACAGAGAGCAGAATATCTGATGCAGAGAGCAAAGCTACATAGTTCTGTTGGTGTTTATTGGACCAAGAAAATGCAGAATCAAGCTGACCATCTTTCTAGAAAGTTAGCAAGGTACATCTTCTAAAGATATACTAATAATTCAGTTTGAGTGACATGCACTGAGTTAAAAAATTAATTTTGCTACTTTCCTTAGGTGTTGGAGAAAATTTATTAAGAAGAGGACCACTTTTGATTTGGCTAAAAGTTACTCTGCCTTGAACATTAATGAGGATCAAGTGAAGTCAATGCCGTTTGACCAGTTTGCCCATCTGATTGGAACACCCACTACCCTTCAGACTACAAAAGCTTTGTTTGATCGGCTTGAGATTCGTTACAAAGCTATGATAGACACTGCATCTAGCGTCAATTCCCATGGTCAAAATGACATTGAGCACCTCCTTAAACGTGTTGCTTCACCTACTAGGAGGACTACACCTAGAAGTGGGTCTCGCACTAGACATGCAAAGAAACCGTCACCTGCAAGAGTGGGCCCCAAGACGCCAGTTAAACTATCAAGATATCAAGTAAGAATAGTGCTATGTGCCTACATGATTCTTGGTCATCCGGATGCAGTTTTTAGTGGTCAAGGGGAGCGTGAGAATTCTTTAGCCGAGTCAGCCAAGAAGTTTGTTCAAGAATTTGAGTTGTTGCTTAGTATAATACTAAATGGACATGGTGCAGACTCCAACCGTAGACGCACATTTAGGTCGCAGCTGGCTGCTTTTGATTCATCATGGTGTGCCTACCTAAATAGCTTTGTGGTATGGAAGGTTAAGGATGCTGAGTCTTTAGAAGAGGATCTGGTGAGGGCCGCATGTCAGATGGAAATATCTATGATGCAAAAATGCAAGATGACACATGAAGGAGATAATACTGATATGACCCATGATATGAGGGCTATTCAGATTCAGGTTTGACTACTAGCCCTAATTCCATCTATTTTTATCTTGTGAATAGATAGATGTGGTAAGATTGGCGGGTTGGTAACGACTTATAACAGATTTGGGTTGAATTGGATCATTTTTCAAGTACGGTCCGAGAACACTTTATTGAGCGGCTTTGAGATATGTATAAGTTATTAATGTGTTACTTATGAATACAAACCAAATTTATGACAATATTAAGTACTTTGAATAAATGATTTAGGAGGTCTCATGTATGCATTAAAAATAGACTTAGGATGACATGATCTTACAAATGTTCTGGATGCAGGTCACCGAGGATCAGAAACTGTTGAGGGAAAAGGTAATGCACCTAAGTGGAGATGCGGGGATAGAACGTATGCAGAATGCTCTTTCTGATACACGGACAAATTACTATCAAGCAGTGGAGAATGGCAACCCAATTGGTTCACCAGTTGCACATATACCACCATCTCCTTCTTCACTGACGACCCTATATGCCGCTGACTCTGACAAAAGGAACAAAAGTGAAGAGCCTAGCCGTGTAGTTCGTGCCCTGTTTAAAGATAATGATTCCAAGCCAACAGAAAAGGATGTTGGCTTCTCTGCTGCTGGCAGCAAGTCTCCAGAAAGTCAATTAAATCATTCTGGTGAGATGCTCAACATGGAGAATGAATTGATTGTGAATGAATTTGTTCACGGACAACATTATACATCTGCCAACAGTTTGAATGCTACTGATGAAGACCAAACATTGGTCAAGGTTAGTTTGTCCTCGATATAAACTTCTGCTTTTCCCTTTTGCCTGTGGCTGATGATCAAACACATAAAATACCTGTTAAGATACTATTTTATTCATATGAACGTCTTCCTCACTTTAGGTACGCGAGACAATGGAAAAAGCATTCTGGGATGGAGTAACTGCTTCTATACAAGAAGATAATTATGATAGGGTTGTGGAACTGATGAAGGAAGTGAGGGATGAACTTTGTGAGATGGCTCCTCAGAGTTGGAGAGAGGATATTATCGAAGCAATTGATGTGGTTATTCTTTCTCAGGTAAGCAACCCACAGACATGCGACTGTTGAGATTTCTTTATTGTCATCATTCGTTTAAGCTTGCTTAGGTTACTAAAATGGTCATCTTCTCTGCAGTTGTTGAATTCTGGCAGTTTAGACATGGAGTATCTTGGGAAAATTATGGAGTTTGCATTGGTCAGCCTGCAGAAGCTTTCAGCTCCAGCAAATGAAAACAATCTTAAAGATGCCCACCAGAAAGTCTTGAGAGAACTAGCTGATATATGCCGAACAGATAATTCTAACCATTCACATGTAATAGCATTGGTTAAAGGCCTGCGATTTGTCCTAAAGCAGATTCAGGTATCCTTTTTCTGCTTTTTTCTTTTTCCCCCCTTTTCTGTGCTCTTCGCATTGTGTAACATTGCATGGCAAAGTGGGTTTGTAAGATACTTTTTGGTACAGATCAGGCTGGGTTGGGTTCTACGAACCATTACTTGTCCAAAATATGTAGATTGTTGCATAATTTAATAGTGTCAAAATATTATTCGCAGAGTTCGTTATTTCAATTAAAATCTGCTTCTACTAGGCAAATGACTTTGCCGGCTTTATATGAAATTTGAGTTCTCAATTTTTAAACTTGTATGTTATGTAGGTGCTCAAGCAAGAAATTAGTAGTGCTCGTATTAAGATCATGGAGCCATTACTGAAGGGGCCAGCTGGTTTGGAGTACTTAGGCAAAGCATTTTCCAAGCATTTTGGTCCACCGTCCGATGCATCCACTCGCCTTCCATTGACTTTGAGGTGGCTTTCATCTTTGAGGTCCACCTATGATCAAGATTGGAGTGACCACAAGCGGATTCTTTCAGGGTTGCAAGATGCTTCGACATCAGAGAAACGTATACTTCCTTCCACTGCTCTAAGAACTGGTGGAAGCTTCTCTAGTGGACCGCAAACATCAAGCGCTGTTCCTGTAGCAGATGCTGCAGGTAAGCATATATATTAACACTTGATCCGTCTTGTTTGTGTTCCATGTTTCAAATACTTGTTAACTTGACCAGCATCAATTGTTCTTCTCCAGATAATCAGTACCCAGAGTGCAAGGGTGAAAAGGCTGATTTGTTAGTGAGGCTTGGTTTGCTGAAACTGGTGAATGATGTTTATGGCGTGACGCAGGAGGAGTTGCCTGAAACGATGAAGCTCAACTTTCTCCGGCTGAGGAATGTTCAGTCCCAGCTTCAGAAGATCATTGTAACTGCTACCAGGTTGGTTATGTTTTGTTTTAACCCATTTACTTATGATAGAGTTGACTTGGGCTGGGAGTTATCCAAACAGGTCAAATCAAAACATTCAGCTACAGTGAACGAGTTATATGGTCTATGGGGTCAAACAGCGTAAAATTCATCCAAAATCTATCTTCATGCATGACACAGCCTCCATAATATTACAATTTGAAAGCCAGTAATTATTTAATGTTGTTTTTGTTAATTTGCACAAGTTGCATAAAAAATTCTGAATATAAAAAAAGGTTTGCGGGTCAATCCAACTTGGCCCTGTTCCATCTGTACTAAAACGATGACCACTTGTCTTATAGTAATGTTGATATCCGACTATTATCTTACGTGCAGCATTCTAGTCCTTCGACAAACACTTGTGATGGAACAAATGATATCCAGCCCCGAGGATATGGAGACCACAATACAAAAATGCTCTACTGAGCTTTTACATACTCTGGACACAGTGGAGAGTGCCGGACTTGAGGAGATAGTTGATATCCTGAACAAAACGGCTGAGGGTTTCGATAAAACCAATGATCAAACAAAAACCGAATCAAGAAGACTTGTCATGGCCAGAATGCTGAGGAAAAGTGTACAAGCTGAAGACTCTATTTTTATCAAGGTGTCTAGAGCTGTATATTTGGCTACAAGAGGCGTCGTTCTTAGTGGCAGTGGGACGCGGGGAAGACAATTGGCGGAGATGGCCCTCCGTCAAGTTGGGGCGGCTGTTCTGATTGATAGGGTGGTAGAAGCTGGAAAAGTGTTGGGAGTTATGGCAAGTGTAAGCGAGAGTGTTCATGGTCCCTGGTACAAGCAGTTGGTTGAGAACTTGTAATTATGTGTACTAGTTTGGTTTGAGTATTGTGTACATAAATGTGGTTTGGGTTGGGGGGTTAAGTTAATTAAGTACATGATTTGTGTAGATAATTTAGTAGTAAATAGAGTAAGGGGACATGTATAAATTGACCACTGAACGCATGTATCTAAAGGGAGTGAATAAAATTACTTTCGGGTTGGTCTTGAGTCTTGACTAGTAAACTACTGCTGCAATTTCATACAAGCATAACCAGTTTAACCGAAAATTGTTAGGAGGTTAGATAAAATGATAAAAGTGGATTGCTTTAATCCAACTTTAACCTTATACTCGTATTCATAGTCATACATTCACCTTGGTGAATTTCGAAAATGCTAATAGGCTAACCTGACAACCTTCAATAACGAATAAAATTGCAGGGTGACTCATAACTTAGAAAATCTAACAAAGACAAGTACTAACAAGAAGGCAACGCTCTTCATTCATCACGTAAGTGAAGGTCCTCAAGACCAATATCATCCGCATCAAGATAATGAACAACATCAGGCGCAGTTGCACTGTCGGGTTTCTTTGACACCCACTTCGCTGAATAGTCCGGACTTGGAACAAAGTCATATACGTCCATCGGATTCCCATTTGAGCTACTCTTTACTGCAACTTTTGATCTCATTGCAGAATCGGCATCATCGCATTCACTATCACTACTGATGGTGTGTTTGTTAGTGTTGTTATTGTAGTATTCGTTGACGGTAGCCTCTATAGTTTCCAGTACTTTATCCCCATACATGCTTAATTTTGCCCTGTGTTAACCTTGTTATTAGTAATTTCAACATATACAAGTTTTAGATAACATCGTATAAAAATTTTAATTATTGTGCATATAGTGTATATATTCTAGAAACAATTTGTTCATTTATTAAAAAGAATCAGATAGTCAAGCACTAGAGGGTTGCTATCAGCTTAACACTATTTGGAACACTAGCATTATGTGAATGAAAAGTAACTATCGCCCGCTGAATCCCTGCTTTGTTAATTTAATTTAATTCCTTTCTTAAGTTAATAATTACCTCCAACACCTAAAAGTGAGTCCATATTTGATTTTTGGGTGTCTATTTTTAAGTGCAAAGTTCAAAATAACTGATTTTTAATTCTATAGACTGGACATGATAACATGTACTAAACTAGAATATCGGACATAGTAAGGCTAAAAATGTCAATTCCCATTTGAATTTGGAGAGTACTATGCAATTTCTAGAACCAAAGGTACGCGTTACTCTTTACAGGTGGGTAATTTAAAACCATTTCGTTATAAAATATCCATAACAGGTCAATGGGGTTGAATACTTATATGAGTTATATCTAACAAGCTATAATATCTAACGATAAGCATACGAGTCAAATGGGTCGAACATGTCAATGAAAGCCATCGTAAGTGTATTCAAATACATAGAACCTTCAAAATGGCATTCTTCAACAATATAGTTTTTCCTGCGCATATTTAAATTATTAATTCATAATTATTTATCTTTTTGAAATTTTTTAATAATTTAAGAAAGACTCGGCTCGATCCGACCCATTTTGACCTGTTACGTAACTTATACAACCAGTGATTTTCCAACTATAGCACTGTCATATATTTACCGGGTCTTTTGACCTTTTACCCAAAAAACTATAGCACTGTCATTGGGACCAGGGAGGACTACTTACTTGCCAATGCCATTAATCTCAAGAAGCTCTTCTTTAGTTCTGGGGATCCTTTTGCTGATAAGTTCCAGGGTAGCATTCCTAAATCATGAAAAAGACAACATATAAGGACAGTTCTTTTATCATGAGACCCAAATTGCATGGTTAATATCAAAACACAAAAGACCAAAAGTGTACAAAAGTGGCAATTAGGTCTTCATTTTTTATAAGATGCTTCCTGCAATCATAAGAGCTCAACTCACCTAAATATTTGGTATGCCAAGACCCCTTCCCCTGCTTCCTTAACAAGAAGTGTCCGAAGCATTCGCAAATTAGAGTATAATTTGCCATAGAGAATCTACACCAAAACAAAAACGGTTATAGTGATCACACTACGGCATTAATTTGGTTCATAATGGCAACACGTTAAAGTAAATTTAGCAACATACCATGTCTACTTCTGGTTGAGGTTGAGACGGAGTATCTACTTGAGGATGACTCTTCTTCGTTGATGTTAGCAAACACTTTTCCAGAATAATATCATCTATAGTATATTTAGATTCTTCACTGGAATATTCATTAAGGATAGTCTCTATGGTTTCGAGTACTTTATCCCCATACTTGCTTACTTTTGCCCTGTGTTAACCTCATTATTAGTATTTTCGACACATACAAGATAAAACAAGTTTAAGAGATAATCATATTCGAAAAACTATAAACTTCGAAATAACCTTTCCTTATCACTTTTCTTTCCATCATTCTGAAATTTTAGTTCCTGTGTGTACATGACCTAGAAACAGTGATGTTCGTCTATCAAGATGCATTACTTGTCAAGCACTAGAAGATCGCCGAATCACCTTAGCACATTTTAAAGATTATGTGAACGTGAAATAACTACCATCTGTCGTATTTGTTTCTGGATGATACTGAATACAGATATGATCACCAGAAACACCGTTTGCTTTCACATTTAGTCCATAAGTATGTAATAATTTCAGTTTTGATCCGTAAGTATGTAATAAACCTCAATCCTAGTCCTAAAAGGGTAAAGGGCGAGGAGCCAAATATGAAGCCAAACAATCATATAAGGAATGATATCTGTAATAACTATCTAGAAGTAATTTTGAGCAAACAACAGGAACCATTATTGTAATTTCCTATTATTTTATTCAACTACCAGTTCAAAATAGCTACTATTGTTGAGTAGACTGGACTTGATAACAAGTACTAACTAGAAAAATATTGGACATAAAAAGCTAAAGATATATCCTTTTTAAATTAGAAAGTACTATCTAGAAGCAAAGGTACTCTCTAGAGGGGCCAAATTTGGCCCGTTAAGCTAAATGGGAATTTGGGTCACGTTTTACCTATTAAGAGTAATATGATATAAGCTAAAAGATTTAGTGAAAAAGTATACAAGTCAAATAGGTCAAACGGGTCAAAAAATTTAAGAGTTATCCTAAGTGTATTTATATGCATAACCTCCAAAATGACATATTGTATTGATACAGTTTTTGTAATCAAATTTTAACTAATTAATTAAGAATTAATTATAAAGTTCACAAGAAGTTTAAGAATTATCCTCAGTGTGTTTGTAATTATAAAGTTCACAAGAAGTTTAAGAATTATCCACATTAATTAAGAATTAATTATAAACTATGGTACTCTTTTTTGGGACAAAGGAAGACTACTTACTTCCCGATGCCATTAATCTCAAGAAGCTCTTCTTTAGTTCTGGGGATTCTTTTGCTGATATGTTCCAGGGTAGCATTCCTAAATCACGAAAAAACAGCCTATAAGGACAGTTTCTGTTATCCTAAAACCTTATTTGCAAGTACAATATTAAAAACAAAATCTCACCCAAAGATGTGGTATGCCATTACCCCTTCCCCTGCTTCTTTGAGAAGTTGTTTCCGTAGCATTCGCAAAGCAGAGTATAATTTCGCATAGAGATTCTACACCAATGAAACGGTTATAGTGATCACAGTATGATATTGCTTTATAGAAAGAAGGCAAGATGAAAGGCATTAGATTAACATTAGCAACATACCATGTCTACTTCTAGCTGAGGCTGAGAAGGAGTATCTATCCGAGGAGGACTTTTCTTGGACGATGTTAACAAGCCCTTTGCAGGAGTAATATCATTTCTACTAAATTTAGATTCTTTAGTGCCACAAGGAAACCTACAAGAAAATGGAATGTTTAGATTATTACACCTTTAAGAAAATATTAACTCAAAAGAAAATATGTGTATGAAAAGAAACCGAGGTACCTTAAAATTATGGTCTGCAGACCTGCAAGTAAATTGTGGGCCTTCTCCTCGTTTACCTAACACAATTACAGCACAAACAGCAGCATTTAGGCGTCACAGGATCTGATAACAGAAGTACTTACAATTCAAAATTTATACTACAGAAAACCTCACTTTCAGAACTGATGATACAGATCCATAGAAATCACTTTTCTTAACATCTTCCACAAGAATCTCCTCAACAACAAGATGGTGCAGCACACGTGACGCTTCTCCCTTTGGAAGCCCTTTTCCAGCTCCATGCAAACTTAAGGTATTGTGTTCATACTTTTTGACCTACATGTTGACTTTTATTAAATTGAAGATCACCAAAAAAAAAAAAAAAAAAAAAAAAAAAAAAAAAAAAAAAAAAAAAAAAAAAATTGTATGGTGCAAGTGTACATTACCATTTGGTTCATGGAACCCTTGTAGACTTCCAAGATATGAGATGCTGAGAATTGCTGCTGAGCCGATTTCACTAATTCAACCTGCATATAACATAATTAATTGAGCAAACAATCATCATAACTAAATGATGGTAACCAACCATATCAAAATAAAATCCATATGGTCCTAACCAAATGCTTTGCTATCTCCGTAACATCCTTGTCCACGAGGCTTTGGGTCTTGAAACAATTATCACATGTTTTTCTGCAGCTGACATGATCAAACTTTTCCCCAAAGTGAATAAGTTGTAGGAAACGTCGACAGTCAACTTCATTCTCACAGTAACTGACCTGTGGGATATAAAAAGTGATTATATTCCATATATTATAATATGTATAATCGCATAAAGAAGAAACCATATACGTCTGATCCAACTTAGGTAACCAACTTAAAAATCATCATAATTAATAGTTCTGATTCAAGGTCAATAACTTTGATATAAGGTAACCTGACCCAGTAGCGGGTCAAAATAATTAGGTGGCACATAAAACCCAGTATCTTAGATAAATACCTCAAATCAAAACTTTAAAAAAAAAAACAGTAGAAGGTTTTTCCTGGCTTAAAGTAAGTTGGTTACTCAAAATGGGAATCAGATGATTTTTTTTTTTTTTTTTTCTTTTGCAAATAGTCCATTATACATTTATACGATTATTAACAGGCCATTAATATCAACGTTAACAAAAGGAATGTGGAAATCACCATGCGTAAAAGGTTCTCAGTATTAGTTTCTTGTACCCTTCCAGAATTTACAGTAAAGCTTTGCTCCATGGATCCCTGACTAAGCATGTGTTTGATCCGAATCTTCAAAACAAGGGACCCGCATAAATAACCAATGTTGCAAAATGAAAATCCAATTAACTGACTGAATAAATATCAAAAATAATAATGTTGTCGAGAATGACTTACATAATCACTGTAACTATAATACAACACGCAAGAAGAGCGCTGCCCATCTCTACCCGCACGCCCACATTCCTACAACACATCATTTTATGAAAAGCAGCTAAAAAAAAAAAAAAAAAAAAAAACATTGTAAAGTAACAAGTGGCAATTCTTTTTGAACAAAAAAGTGGCAATTGATCACAAAAAGTACCTGGTGGTACCCCTCAATGGATTTAGGAAGAGAATGATGAATAACAAACCGAACATCTGGCTTATTTATACCTAAAAAAGAATGCCATGGCATTATTGTTAAATATTAATCATCTAACTAGCAACTAGAGGACTAAATCATACATTCATACCCATTCCAAAAGCCACAGTTGCGCATATTATATTAACCTCATCTTTGCTCCACATCTTTTGAACTGTTGCTCGTTTATCAGGGTCCATATTACCATGGTAAAATGCAGCTTTATGCCCACATTCCTGAAAACAAAAAATAGGTTATTCATAATGAACTTCATCAAAAAAGCGTAAAGAAAGACAACAGAACACATGAGAATGAACCTTTAACTTTTCAGCAACTGTTTCACAGTCCTTCCTTGAAAGACAATAAATGATTCCGCATTCATCAAAATGATTGTCCTTGATGAACTTGTCAATATCCTCCACACATTTCTTTGTCTTAGGGGTAACTGAATACCTGCAATATTGACATGTTTAGGAGGTCAACAGTCAACAAATTAAAATTCGCAGTGTAACAAAAGTCAACTCATACCTTAAATTTGGGCGGTTGAAACTTTGACGGAAAATAATACAATCAACAAGGCCAAGAGCCTGCACAACATCTTCTTTGACACTGGCTGTCGCTGTAGCAGTTAATGCCAATACTGGTGTGTTTGGGAACTTTTGCTTCAGAATACCAAGACTCTGCAAATAGCATCCTTATTGCTTTAAGATGCTAAAGAAAACAAAAAGTTTAGAAAAAGTATAATCAATCACAAAACCATCAATACCTGGTAATCTGGTCTGAAATCATGTCCCCATTGACTTACACAATGTGCTTCATCAATGACGATTCTATCTAGTAACTCTCGTGCATACAAGTTTTCTAATTGGCGTAACAAAACATCACTTCTGCAATTACATATCAAGTTGTTATAGCAATTAGCACCATAATTCTAGGACGTGATGAAATATCAGATTTTAATAAGGTTAACAACATCACTTCTGCAATTACATATCAAGTTGTTATAGCAGTTAGCAACACAAAACACATTTGCAAAAGACAGGAGCTTGAGGAAAAGGCAAAGGATCAATATTTTGATGCTATTCACAACCATATGTGTAGAAATAATGGTTTCTTAGCATCAATATGTCTCATCAAGTCCACTAAATAGTCTACATACACCAACAAGATAAATATTCTGTCCAATGCATCACTAAAAGTGCCTTAGATGAACTGATGTGGTTTTTCAGCCAGGAGATATCAAACTTTAATAAAGGAATGATTTCCACCGAAACTTTGATGGTTGGGTAGTGAGAGGTGTATAATTATCTCACGTTACTTATTATTACACCAAAACTTTGATGGTTGGCTAGTGACCTGCGTAACTACTACTACTTACCTGGTCACATTACACAAGTCTTCATGGATACACAACTGAAACTATAAGTAATAAAAACAAGCACTCACTTTGCTACTTTTTCCGGCGTGACATATAACAGCTTGTAACTACAATGGCCTGAGCAAAGCTCTCTCAGAATATCTTGTTGCTCAGTCCACTCCATATTTGCACTTAAGTAAGCAGCAGGTATGTTTGCCTATCGCATGTCCAAAAACAAAATTCGGTTTGTTTCACTATATATAACCCAATGCAAAATAACCTAAAAATGTTATTAAGTAATAGCCAGCAATGCATACCTGCAACAAATGCATTATTTGATCTTGGATCAGTGAAACAAGAGGAGAGATAACCAATGTCACACCTTTACAAATAAGAGCAGGTAGCTGCAAAAAGTGGTGCACAGTTTATGTTTACAATAATTTAGCATCAACGTATGTAATTTGCAATTTATATAGAACAAGAACTGAATATAATTAGTGGAAATGCTATTTTAAATAACAGTAAATGGTATGATGTACCTGATATGTGAGGCTCTTGCCACCGCCAGTTGGCATCAAGACAAAAACATCCTTTCCGCTCATTGTCGCGTTAATTATCTCTCTTTGGTTGGGACGGAAAGAATGATTCCCAAACACTTTCTTGTTATTAGCCTGAGAGCAGGATTATCAGACCATTATCATCACTAAAATCAGCATATGCAAAAGCCAAACAGTACAAATGCCACATACCTCAAGCTTTTTGCTCCATGAAAAATCTCTCTTGCTCCATTTCTTGTCATCTGAACCTTCCACATAATTGACTTCAACATACTTTCGAACATAATCCCTCTCCACAGGAGCTGAAAATTCGCCAAAATTACCCACAGAGGAACATGATAATGATGGTGGGTCCCATTTATGATTCCCATCAGTGTAATTCTGCATGGAAAATTGATCATCGAGTCTAATAGGATCAATCTTTGAGGCATATGTTAAAGGCGTTCCATACTGAAAAGGTCTACTGCTCGGAACTGCATATGAGGAAAATTTTGATTTGCATCCTTCATCATCTATCAACACAGAACGAAGATATTTCTCAAGCTGTTTGACTTGCTTATTCAACTGCAGCCTATCTTTTCGAAGCTTTTCAATTTGATCTGAGTTTAATTCAGTAGCATCATCAAGGAGCTCATTTGATATGGAAATGAGCTCGTCCTTCATAATTTGCAAATGGTTTGCAGCTTCTGGGCAAATTCCTAGCTGAAACAATTTCAAAAGTTAGGTCCAAAACTATCCATATAATAATGTGAGATTTGTTTAGATAATATTTCTGATTACATGCCTTGAAACCATGACTACATTCCACACATAGCTCTGGAGGTAAACTTATGTCCTCACATGCTGCGACACCATTACTTGCAGCTGGGGTGAAAGGTGGAAACTTAGGGATTGATGGCCGAGGTGTGAAAGATGATTGGAAGCGATCTTTGATTATTGGATCCACATCAAGATTCTGCAATTTGAAATTGATGATAATGAGAGCAAAGAAATTGATACAACTTACAAGGATAACTTGTAAAATAGAAACTAACATACTAGGTCAGCAACTTGGAATATTAATTATTGAAAGTACATTAACAATTGTTCAAAATAGCATTAGAACGGCATTTTACCTGACGAATATCCTCGTCATCAACATCAATCACTTGAATGCTGCCATTTTTGGCATAACTCTTGTGAATGCCACTTATGTCCCTTCCGGAAAAACTTGCAGTATTGAACCTAGAGTTCCCACTCTCCATTGATTCAGCCCTTCCAGCTTCCGAGACTGAAGTGGTAACGGTTGCAAAAGGTTCAGTCATTCGCCCATGATTGCTGATTTTTATATCATTAGAATTTTGTTCGGCCCAAGTAGGCCCCATAGAACTCTTATTCGCATCCGAGGAGCATTGTGGAGTAGCTCTTGTAGCATCTTGAAAAGAGTCGATATTACCATCCATCGCCACTGGTAGGCTTTTACCAGGTCTACTATAACTTCTAGAAGATAAGTTGAGACTGGAAAGAGCTTGCCAAGCCTGTCCAAAAAAAAAGTCTCCATTTTATAAGAATTTTTTTTATAAATTGGGACAACGAAGAGTAATAGATCAAATAGTAAGCTACACTTAACTATAAAACAGCAATGAACATGAAGATTTAGGACAGCTGAAATGATAATGCAGTAATGGAACAAGTGTTACCTTGTCGACTTGTGGACCGTGTGCCTTTGTAACATTCTGAACATTGAAAGCGAATGATCTGAAACAAAGAGAAAAATGGTGGAGTCTTAATCTTATATAAAAATAAACTACAGCATATATTTGTAGAGAAGTTCTTTGTCCTGGACACATTAAATTACAGGATCCTTAAGTGCTTTGAAGAAAATACACCCAGTGTACAAATATAAGTAATCCACATGCATAAAGGATCACATAAAACAAACTTCAAGTTTCTATAGCAGCACTCACAGTGTTATAACTACTGTAATCAAATGGACACTAGAGAAGAGTGTATTACAAGGCCGAGTAGTCGGTGATTACTCGCTAGTCGCTACAAGGTCAGTGGATGAGGCGTGTTGAGCCGAATCGGCCAAAAAAAATGGGGTTGGTAAAAAAATCGGTCGACTAGGTCAAAACTCGGTTTGAAGTATTTGAACTGTGTTAATGTTTCTAAACATTTTCTAGGGTCCTATGAGCAATTCTATGGTGCTATGAGCCTGTCACACATATAATTTCGAAATTTATATGCAGAGTACTCCCCCCGCCTAGCCCGATTACTCACTACAAGGTAGCCAACAGCAAGAGTACTGCCTAGCGAGTTTTACAATCATGCTAGAGAAAAGAGAGATCGATTAAAGCCCATTGAACTAAGAGAAACCAAATCCTAGATACTAGGTTATGCAAACAAACATAAGTAGACCATCATACCCCGTATATGCCCAGAGAAACCAAACAACTTATGTGACAGATGAATGTATATAATAACAAAAGAACATACCTTGCAGTTGCAGCCATTGTTTCTCCAACCAAATCCTTTTGTGGTGTCAAGGAGAAAAGGAAGTTGGATTTCAATATTTTATCTTGGCTCAGTGAATTATCATATGATTTGGCATGTTGACGCAGATTATTTCTCATTGAAGTGTCAGCGCCTCTAGAATCTCCAACACATTTGCTTTTACTGAACATCACCAGCGAACAGTTAACAAATATAGAATTTAGAGTAAAAGCAAAAAAGAAAAGGGAAAAATAAGTCAAGTTACTTTACTTACCTCATGGTGTTGCTCGAGGTCAGTCATTGATATGTGCATTTAACAACGAGTAACTTGTGACTGCATGTAAATCACATCCAAAGGCAATATAGATGAGACCTTCATGGCAATTCGAAACTTCAAAACACAATAAGTAGCAAGCACTAAAATATCATGTATGAACTATGGAAATTTGTTATCTCTGTCTCAAACATATGGTCATCAAGGGATGCAATCATGCACTTCCAAAACATGGGTGTAGCTTGTAATATTGCTCAAACTGAGGAACCATTATAGCAATTTGGCTTAATCAGCTTTGTTTTTCCTCACAGACTATAAGTCGAATGACAAAAATGACATGCCTTGAAGCAACTTGGACTAGGAATGTTAAGGTGTCAGCACCAACTCCAACTTAACCAACCAAAAAAAAAAAAAAAAAAAAACCCTCTAGTTAGAGGGTGTTTGTTTAAGCTTATATATGGGCTTATGAGCTTATTTTATTTCGGCTTATATTTCATAAGCCCCAATTTTCTGGCTTATTTTGAGACTTATGGGCTTATATAAGTTTGTCATATCATAATAAACTTAAATAAGCCTACAAGTCTCAAAATAAGCCAGAAAATTGGGGCTTACGAAATATAAGCCGAAACAGCAAATAAGCTCATAAACCACATATAAGCTTAAACAAACACCCCCTTAGACATCAAAGTTGTATATTTTCTGACTTTCTTGTGAAAAAACTACTCTGCATATTCGAACAGAAATGACAACTTTTTTCTATGAAATCACCCAAAAACACGAATTTTTTCAACTGAAAACTTGACTGCTAAAGTAAACAGTAAAACGGAGAAGGATCCCTTTTCAGGGGAAAGATGCTCTGATGTCGTGGCCTAACCGATGTTCCCGCGGCCATTTCGGAACTTTGTCCTAGCCATCACCCAGCGAGGTTTTTTTTACCCCTTTGAGACCTTGGGGCCACCTTGCAACTAGGCCCATATGGGAGATGGTTAAGTAAAATGTGACATTGACCCAAATGGATTTAACCCAATGTGGTATTATTTCATAGGAATGAGCATATATGGTTTCCAGTCCGACATATGTAAAGTCACCCGTAAAAATTAAAAATGAGCAACACAAGTGAAATTATTTGCTAATATTCGCCGCAATATAGATGTTCAAGTTCCGCCACTACCCAAAAAATAAAGGCTATAGCCGGATAATTGTGCCTAGGGTTCCAATAATATAATTCTAATTTACAAACAACCTACACACACAATACTCGTTCACTTAAATTCTTTAACACTAATTTATAACAAATATCCAACAATAAGACAAAATTAACATAATCAAACCCTAATTTATAACTAATTCGTTAATATAAAATTCCAAAGGAAATGAAGGTAAGAAGCTACCATTTGTTACAGTGACGGTGACCGTGACGGTGACGGTGGTGTTTGAAATGGAAGAAATTCCCGCTTTGTTGTTAATTTTTAAACTTGGGGATACAAAAATTGTGGATATCTTTTTAACTGACAATAGTATCTTAGATATATATAAAAATAATTAAATAAATGGAAATGTTTCAATTTATTTTTCATAAAGAAAATCATACTCTAGTTTGATACTATTTCTCTCATATTTATTGTCCATATTTTCTTTTATCAATGTCTTAAATTAATTGTCCACTTTCTTTTTTAGGTAAAAACTAGAAAATTTAGTGGAAGAATATTTCATTTGAGTGGTTGAGATTTATAATGGTCCCACTTTTATTAAACTTGGTGATTCTTGTCTCCTGACAATAATTTTGAGACAGAGGGAGTAGTAGTTTTCTATTTTCAAGACCCGCCCGATAAGAGGACTAGTTCACATAGAGTTAATTATATTTTAAGACTAAGTATTTATGTGAGTTAGGATCATATAAGAAAAAAAATTAAAATAAGAATGAAAAGAAGAAATCGCAACCAATTATTTCATATGCACCTACAAAAATAGATGCATATCCCTTTAAAATTTTCTCTCTTATTGAGATGTGTAGCTAGAAATTCTTATTATTTTTCTTATTTTAGTTTTTTTTTTTTTTTTTTTTTTTTTTTGGGTAATGTAAATGTTTTAAAAAGTATTTGCAGGAAATACACATAGAAAAAGTGTAGATATTATATTTTGAATGAATTAATGTGAACTACAGTAACATATGGTTTGACTTTTCATTTTTAGGTAGAATCCCGATTATAAATGTTACTGTATATGATAATTTGTAATAATTGTGAAAAAAAAATCCGGTACAAAAAGGTCGTTCTCCGAAAAAAGTAGTTGTAAGAGTGGAAGGTCTCGTGACAACCTTCAACAACTCATTTGAAGCTTACGGGTGCCACATCACCTCAACATCTCTGCACAACTAACATCCTCTTCACTCATAACTAACATCAACTTACTCATTTAGGGGCCCCCACTTACAACTTTACTTTTTATTCATTTCACTAAATAAATTAAATTCATTTCACAATAATTAAAAATATCAAACCATACTAATTTTATTTCATCAAATTCAAAAGTTACAATACGGAAAAAAACGACACGAAAAGAAGAAAAAAAACGATACGAAATATAAAAAAAAAAAACGACACTAATTGCATATTAAACATTTTATTCATCGGGATCCTCATCGAGATTTTGGTATTTCTTCGTTATTTTTGCTTGTCTCCTACGAATGATTTCGGCTTTGACCGCGTCAGTAACCAAGCTGGGATCTAGCATGAGCATCTTCATTTCCTCCATTTCCAAGGCCCTTTCTTCCCTCCTCCTCCTTGCCTCGTAACAAGCCGTTTGAGCGTCTTTTGCTTGCGTATACTTTTCGGATAATTGTCCCGAAAAAGTACTCGTTTAACTCCCACCAGAGCTCGCCGCACTCGACGTATCCGTCGACTTTTGTTTCTTTCCAGCTCGTTTGTTGGCTCTTTCGGGACGAGGTCGTGCGTCCAGCCCGAATATATCCTCGAGACAAGAAATGTCTAACGGCTCCTCAGCATCCCATTTCGGGTAATTTCTCAAAAACTCCCACACATGCTCATAACTGAAACCCCTCGCAAGCATTCTGCGAAACTCGCCTTGGCATTGTTGATTTGATCATGCTCATTCTCACCACTTCGACGCCCCAAATGCTTAAATATAGCGTTGAATTTTTGGCAGTCGCCGTTCATCCTCGTCCATTTACCGGTAAGCATATTCTTGCCTCTAGGGTCATCCAAAGTTTGTTGGTTGAACGTTTCTGTAATTTCGTTCCAAAAGAAGTCTTCGGTTTTGTCATTGCCCATATCTTTGTCTTGTGAAAATTTTATCAAAGTTTCCGCAAGAAGCTTTTCTTCGGCCTTGGACCATTTCTGATTCACACGCGTTTGACCTGCAAGTTCCAAGTCATCGGCATCTAAATTTACGACTTTTTTTTCTTTTGACGGCCTTGTTTTTCTTGCCTCTACCTTTGGCTGGTAAACGTGCTTTTGGAACTTTAAAGTTTAAACTGAGGTTCGACCTGAGGTTGTGGTTCGACTTGGGGTTGTGATTGATGAGTAGGGAATGAGGATGGTTGAGACGGGTTAAAAAATTGTGGTAGCAACATTCGTTGAGAATGAGTTACGAACCCCCCTTGTTACAACGCAAGTTGTTGATTAGCATAAACGTCCATTGGATTGAAAGGTTGTGAACCAAATGGCGATGAAGGTTGTGGGGAATTTTGCGACGAGGGAGTAGAAGCGTTTGACGATCCCCCGTATCGTTGGTTTGAAGTTAAGAGGGTTGCGAAATAACCGGGTTCGTTCGGGTTTTGAGACATTTTCTTGGTTGAAGTTATATATTTGTTGAGTTGTAGTGATGAAAGTATGTGAAATTGATTTGGTATTTATAGGGTAAGTGAAACTTTTTAAAAAGAAGAAGAAAAAAAAAAAAAAAAAAAAAATTGTTTGATAAAACGGTAATATTACCGTTTGCAAAATAAATAAATAAATAAATAAAAAATAAAAAAATAATAAAAAATAAAAAATCATGCTCCACTTTTGGTACTCTTTGTTAGATCAAATAGCTCGTCGTCTGCACGAGCAACCTCCCAACAACGAGCTATGGCGAGGGGATGGTGGTACCGTGGCGAGGGACGGCGAGCAAATTGAGAATTCACGTAGGAGTGGCGAGCTCGTTTGAGGAGCGGTACCCTGCCCTCTAAAGATCTATTCTTATTTCAATTCAATCAGTGTATAGTTTATAATAAAATCATATTAGAAAATGAAAGTTTTTGGATTAAAACGATAAACAATTCACACAGCCCCAAAAATATTTACCATTATATTTAACTCATAACTCATAATATGTGTCTTTTATCGTTGTCATTCAATTTCTTTGTTGACATGGTAAACTATGAATATTTTGCAAATTAACTCACCTAATATTATGAATAATATAATTGCAATTAAGTTTGTAACATATTTCATTAACAAAATAAAAGTGTTAATTAGTTAACAAAAAAAAATATGCTTTTACATAAGTTGTGCGTTTTTTTTTTTTTTTATCTGAAACTAAATTAATTTAACTAGATAATATATTAAATTTTAAACGAAAATATTGGCCCAAGTATAATAATAATCGGCGGCTTACACTATTCCCTCAACATCACATCCATCAAATCCTGCAAAAACTGTTAACACAAAAATCCTTCTTAGAACTTCTAAATAATATCACGTTGGTTATGTAAAAAATATTTAAACAATATAATAATCCAAGTTCAAAAAATCTCCTTTCACTTGAACCAGGTAATGTTATACGCTCTTTATTAGTGTTCATATATATTTTTTTGTTTGTATGCATCCTTTGGATATTCTTGTTTATGATCTATCAGTTTTGTAAACGGTTAAATGTGGTAGTAATGTGCTTGGAATGGTGAAGATGTGATTTGATGTTTAGTTTTTGCATGCATGTTTTAGTTGTAATATTTATCTTTTGATAAATTTGGTTTCTTATAGTTAAAGATAATGTGAACCAGTTTATAACTTTGTTTCCTTATAGTATAAGAAGTTTGTATAATAGTTTTTATGATGAGGAATGAGGCATTTAAATAGGTTTTTAGTTTCAAGTTTGGATTTAATCATGTAATTTGTGTTAGAAAATTTAGGATCACAGTAATCTGTGAGTCGTGTAAACACTTTCATATTGAAGTATTTCGATGGTTCTATCGAAATTTCAAATCGGATAAAACTCAGATTTAGAAATGAGATTGTGTTTTGTTGTTATGAAACAGAATCAGACATAGAGAATATGATATTGACCAACCAAAACTGAAATTTGGTTATAACTGCTATGCAGTTATTATAACCGCCAAATAAGTTAAATTGACAGGCAAAATATAGGTCCAAAATTACGGGAATTTTATTTTTAAGCTCGACCCCAGCCAGGGGCTGCCGCCCCTTGGACCCTGCTACCAGGGGCGAGCTGCTACTGGGGGCGCTGCCCCCGGACCCTCATGATTCAGGGCTTCACCTACGAATGATAATCATAATAACGTCATACAAGTATGCACTCCGCACAACCCCAACTTGTTGAACATTTATCATGATTACACATTGGTCAACTAAGTCAATCAATTACACTTAAATCATATTGCTGACGCAAAATCACCAACAATTTGCAATTGTCATTGAGATCTACAAATGTTCATAAGTAAATGTAGGGGAAATTATGCCTACTTTTAAATGTAGGCAATTGCCTACATTCTCTTTGAAAAAAGTTTACAAAATGTACAGTTCAGTTCCTGCAGTAAGCCCCTGATACAGTTCAGTCCCTGTCCCTACCTTTTTTTACAAAGAAAAGTAGGTAACTTGCCAACTTTATAAAGTAGGCATCATATCCCCGTAAATGTTTTACTTGTTTTGATTTTTGTGATTGAAAATAGATGATGTTGTTGTTATAAGAAATGTTGGTTAATTAATTTTTAGAATGAACATTGATGTATTTAGTATATGGTGCAGTCCTTAGCATAGATTACATTAACTCAAAATCACATTGTCTTTCAGATTGTTTGGTAATACATTACATGTATATGATGTTGGAATATAGTTTTTAGGATGTACATTGATGTATTTTGGTGGTAGTTAGATAATGATTATGATGTATTTGGAAAATTGTAATTCATCGATTGTGGTTGAGTTAAAATTTGTGAAACTTAAAATGTTTTATATGTTAAGAAATAGTGATGCTTAAAATTAAACTAAAATACAATTAATTTGTGTAAACTGTTGAGGGACCGATTACACGATAAGGTGGTTAAACCTTCGTTCTTTGTGTATGAGATATGTTTGTGTAAATATGATTAAGTATGCGGAATCTACTTAACCACACTTAGAAGATTTATGTTTATTGTTATGGAAATGGAATAGTTAACACCAAATGATTCAATATTATTCAAAAAATAATACGAGTGATCTTTTGCTTATCACTAGGGTTACAAAGACCTTGAATCTTATGTTTGTTCTTTCTATTGTCTGTATATGAGAGTTGTGTATGGCATTGTCTCACTTATCTACATATCTAAGATTTTCCTTTTATAGTCCAAGGAAATATCTTTTACAAACTACATGACTCAACAAATAACTAGCTTATGACTAATCACTATTCTAGCTTAGTCATACAAGATACATCATGTATCTAAGATAAACAACTCACTTGGAGTGTTCAATTTGATGACTAGAACTAAGATATTATCTTTTTATGCAAGTGCTGAATAAGTCGGTCTTATCTACACAGCTGTTTGTTATGAGTCATAGCTGCACAGTCATAGCAGCAGCAGAATCAAGCAGTAGTATGATTCAGCAGCAGAATCAAGCAGCAGTATGATTCAGCAGCAGAATCAAGCAGCAGTAGTATCAAGCAGTAGTATGATTCAGCAGCAGAATAAAGCAGCAGCAGGATTCAGCAGCAGAATCACCTTCAGTGGAAACTCGCTTTGATTCTTCTGATATTTAATTCCTAACAATCCTCCCCTAAACATGTGAATCACATTCAAACATGTTTTTCTGAATTAAATGAGGACTTTGTGAAGATCTTTCAAACACTTCATTGTCAGATTTGGTTGATCTGAACTTTCTTCTCTTCTGAGTGAATGAACTTATCTTTCTCTGGAACTTATCTGCTTTCTGATCTTTCAACAAGTGATGAATAAACGTAGTGAACTGAAATTGAATCTTTTCAACTTTTTGACCTAGATAGAACTTTCTCCTTTGAAATGCTTCATCCTTTCTGAATACAACATTTAAGAATGTTCTTGTCATTTTCAACCTCTATGTCATCATCTTGTATGATCTTGTCTTTTCTTTTGGTTAATCTTCCTTAAACTGGGCTTTGAATTTCCTCCCCTGAGATTCAAATATCATCTTATATTGATATCCTCCCCTTGTTTGAAAGATTTTCTCACAATCATAACATCATCATCTGATTTAGCATTGTTCCATGTTTTCAGACAATTTGTACATGAAGCCATCAATTCCTTAAGAGTTTAAGATTCTGTCCTCATCACTTCTAGGTGTGTTAACTCCTATGAGAGGTGATTCAATGGACATTTTTGACTTATGGTCCATCATTTGATGGTTTTTAAAGTCATCTTTTGAAAATCCTTTTAAGAAACTTTTGCCTTAGCAGTATGTATATGATTTTATTATAAAAAAATCATACTGCTTACAACCATTTTGAAAGGATTAAGTGTGTAACAGACACTTAATCAAAATTTCGGTTTAAAGCAACCTCTGGTTGTGTGAGAACCAATGTTTTCAGTTATAAATAACCGCCTGTGTATAGATAAACCTATTCAAAAGGCTTTCTTTACAGGGTTTCCAGCTCGTGGCATTTGTTACCTCTAACACAAGTGTTAGATTCACTTTTGCTCGCTGTTCTTTCTATCAGATATCCGTAGACTAGTCACATTATACTTGAGAGTATAAAATGATAGAAAGTGAGTTGTATCAGTGATTAACTGATCAACTAATTTATCAATTCAAAGTGAAATATCATAATCAGATTCCAAGAAAGAAGTTTTAAGGATTTTTTTTTTGAAGTCCCAAACCTTTTCTATCATGAACCTATTATATCAGTGGAAATGATCCGCAGCAATGATCAGCTTTCACTTGAAATAGCCTTTCAGCTCAAACATTCATACCTGAAATTGTTAGTCTAAAACCAAAAGAACAAAGTACAAAGTACTTGTCTTGAATTAGAATAATCATAAAACTAACTGTATGAATAACTTCAAATATTGTTAATAGTAGACTTAGATAACAAAGTTAGATGCATTAACAAAAATCTATATACAAAAACACATTATATTGAAAAATTTAAAGATTAAGCATTCCAATACTTGCTACCAAGTACTGAAATCTACCAACATCAAAAGCTTTGGTAAGAAGATCTGCAAAGTTTTGTTCTGAAGCAATTTTCATTACTTGAATTAACCTTTTCTCATTGCAATCTCTTATAAAATGATGTCTTATTTCAATGTGTTTTGTTTTAGAATGTTGCACTGGATTTTTAATAATGCAAATTGTACTACTATTATCAATATGTATAATGGTATGTAAGAAATTGTACCCATAATCAAGAAGTTGGTTTTGAAGCCATAGAACTTGACCACAGCAACTTGCAGCAGCTACATATTCAGCTTCAGTTGTTGAATTTGCCACAATTGTTTGCTTCTTACACTGCCATGAGATAAGTCTGCATCCAAGGAATTGACATCCTCCGGTTGTTGACTTTCTGTCCAAGCTAGCACCAGCATAGTCACTGTCTGAGAATGCTATCAAATCAAAAGGTGATTATCTAGAATACCATAAACCCAACCTTGGTTGACCTTTGAGATATCTAAAAATTCTTTTGACTGCTGTTAAATGAGAAACCTTTGGAGTTACTTGAAATCTTGCACAAGCACAAACAGAGAACATGATATCAGGTCTGGATGATGTAAGATACATCAAAGAACCTATCATAGATCTGTATGTATGTACATCCACATTTTCTCCATCTGCATCTTTAAGAAGTGGCTTCTCAGGATCCATTGGTGTGCTTGCTATTTTTGAATCAGCAAATTGAAATTTTCTAAGAATCTCTGCAACATATTTGTCTTGACTAATAAATATGCCTTCAGAAGATTGCTTAACTTGCAGACCCAAAAAGAATGTAAGTTCTCTCATAGAACTCATCTGAAACTTATCTTTCATAAGTTTTTCAAAGTCTAAACACATCTCCTTCCTTGTAGATCCAAAGATAATGTCATCCACATACACCTGTACTAACAGAAGATCTTTCTTGTGTTGTTTGATGAAAAGTGTCTGATCAATCTTTCCTCTTTGAAATCCATTCTCTAATAAATAGGAAGCTAGTGTTGCATACCAAGCTCTTGGTGCCTGATGTAGGCCATATAGAGCTTTAACTACCTTGTACACTTTGTCTGGATGGTCAGGGTCAGTGAAGCCTGGAGGTTGTGTAACATACACCTCTTCTTCAATTGAACCATATAAAAATGCACTCTTGACATCCATTTGGTAAACTGTGAAGTTCATAAATGAAGCATAAGCTAAGAAAAGCCTAATTGCCTCAATTCGAGCTACTGGAGCATAAACCTCATCATAGTCTATCCCTTCTTCTTGTGTGTACCCTTGTGCTACTAATCTAGCCTTATTCTTAATCACTATGCCTCTTTCATCCCTTTTATTTCTAAAAACCCATCTAGTGCCAATTACCCTTACACCATAAGGTAAATCAACTAGCACCCATACCTTTTGAATTTTGAACTGAAGAAGCTCCTCTTGCATAGCCTCTAACCAGCTTGAATTTTCTAGGGCTTTATGAATATTCTTTGGTTCATCTTGTGAGAGAAAACATACAAACAAACAGGAGTTTGAAGACTCATGTTGCTTTGAAGCATAAAGGGCATCAAGAATCCCTTTTTGATCTGAAGACATCAATTGTTGTCTTGTCTTCACACCAGATTGTACATATCCAATCACATTTTCTAGGGAGTGGACTTTGTGAATTCGTGTTTGTGGAGTGGAAGGAACTTGATAATCAGATGGAATATTGCACAAATCCACCTCATCTTCTGAAAAGTCTGATTTTGTTTCTTCTGAAGGACTATCAGCAGAGACAATTTGCTTATCAGCAGGAATTGTTTGATCATCAGCGGGAACATTTTGCTCATCAGCAGGAACATTTTGCTGTTCTTCTGTTCTTCCTTCTCTGATTTTATCTTCAACATCTTCTTTAGCTTTGCCAGAAGAAGATTCTCCATTGGTTGAAGTTGATTCCACATTGGTATTTGACCATATTGGCATCATCACATAATCTTGATGTGTCTTCTTGTCTAACCTTGCCTCATCTGTTGCTTGTGAACCTGAAAAATTATTAGTTTCTGCAACAACAGGCACATAATTCATTGAATGGGTTAGAGTTTCAAGATCAAATAGCCATTTTGGTCCTTGACCTTCTACATTAGACTTATTCTCTAAGAACTCTATATGTAGACTCTCTTCTACTCTCTTAGTTCTTATGTTGTATACTCTAAAAGCTTTGCTATTGAGAGAATATCCAACAAAGAAACCTTCATCTGCTTTACCATCAAATTTTCTCAAATGGTCTAAGGTATTCAGAATTGTCACATGACATCCAAAAGGTCTAAGAAATCCTATTGCAGGAGTTCTACCTCTAAAAAGTTCATATGATGTCTTATTGTGAGGCTGTACTATTAAAACTCTGTTCTGAACATAACAAGCAGTGTTGACTGCTTCAGCCCAAAAAGTTATAGGCAACTTTGAATCAGCTAACATAGTTCTAGCAGCTTCTATTAGTGTTCTATTCTTTCTTTCAGCTACTCCATTCTGTTGAGGAGTTCTAGCAACACTAAATTCTCTTTTAATACCTTTTTCTTTGCAGAAATCATCCATAACTCTATTTTTAAATTCTGTCCCATTATCACATCTAATGACTTTTACTCTTTTGCTTACTAGGTTTTCTATCTCTGTAATGAAGGTCTTAAGGATGCTAGAAGTCTCATCCTTAGTTCCTAAAAAGAATACCCATGTAAATCTACTATAGTCATCAGTAACAACTAGACAAAATCTCTTATGCATTATACTACTTATTGAAACAGGTCCAAATAAGTCCATATGAAGCATAAACAATGATTGACTGATAGAGTTAAAAATCTTGGGCTTACAAGTGACTTTGTGTTGTTTGCCTTTAAGACAAGCAATGCATGTTTGATCATTTTCAAAACGTTTTTGAGGTAAACCTCTTACCAAACCATTCTTAACAATCTTATTTATGGTTTTGAAGTTAATATGACCAAGTCTCCTATGCCATAACATAGATTCATCTAATGTGGCCTTTGCAACAAGACAAGTTAAAGCATCTTTAGAAACAATGTTATTCATATCAACACTGTACATATTGCCCTTCCTAGGAATTTTAAGAAGTACTTGACTTTCATCAGGCATCTTAAAATCAGGAGAAAGTACAAGACATTCAGTCTCAGTAAAAAGAACATTATTCTTTCTATCACACATTTGTGAGACACTAAAGAGATTATACTTAAGCTCTTGCACATAAAACACATCTTCAAAATCTAATTTACTGGTTTTGATAGTACCTTTACCAGTAATCTTTCCACCAATTCCTCCTCCAAAGGTAACATATCCACCATCAATTGATTGAAAGTTGGAAAGATAAGACATGTTGCCTGTCATGTGCCTTGAACACCCACTATCTGAATATCCTTGATCTTCATGATCTGTTGGTGAATGTCCCTGCACAAAATAAAAGAATTAGTTTTCTTTGAGGATCCAAGCCAACACTGACTTGGATCTGCCTCTTGCATCAATGAAATGTAATCTCTTGAGGACTGTTGATGCAACATTGGATTTAAGAATACAACATGCTGAGGCCTTAACAGCATTTGCCCTGTTACCCTTAGCAGCAGTATGCTTAGCAGAAGAAACTGCTAGCTTTGTAGTTGTACCCTTTGGTCTCCAAACTTGTTTTTGGACCACTGCTTTTGTTTGAATGGGCCTTTGAACAATATTAGATGCATGTTTGAAAGTTGTTTTTGCACCTTTAATTGTTGATTTTGGGTAAACAGTCATATATGGTTTTTCAGCAGAAACCATTTTCCTTTCAGTAGGAACAGTTTTTGTGACTGTTTTGGGTTTTGATCTTTTAGAATTAGAGTGAAAATGAGATTTAGGTGTTTGCCTTTTGTAGTTCACTCTATTACTTTCATACCCAGATACCCATTGGTTGCAAAAAGCTGCAAGATGGTCAAAACTACCACAAATGAAACAAGCTTTATTGTGAAAAGCAAAGTCATCACCTAATTGGTAAGACTTGAGGTTATTCCAATTTCTTTGGTTACCTCTGGGCTTGTTTGTGGTTCTATATTGTTCACAATATCTAACTGGTTGCCTAACATATTTTTCATTGGTTTTAGGCCTATCAGTATTGTGTTTGACTATCTTAGGAACTCTTGTTCTTGCTTTCTTAACCACTTCAGGTTTAGACATAACCTGTTTATTTACAAAAGACACCTTATCCTGAAAAAGTAATGTTTTACATGAACATTTACTTTCTTTCTTAGGCTCATCAGCTACTATGTTAGAGTTTGGTTGAACTCCATATTGTAACTCAGGTAGCTGAAATTCAGGCAATCCTGAATGTTCTAGGTCGATCCCTGGGGGTTTTGGGATACCTCTATAAGGGGGTGGGGCTGCATTATATCCTAATCCTGACTTAACTTTATTATTCACTTGACTGTCTATTATTTTGTTTACATTTTTAGAAGCATGTTCAAGCTTCTCTTTAGTCAATTGAATGTTTTCTTTCTCAGTCTTAACCCTATCCAATGCTTCTTTTAAAGCCTCAATGATTTGATCTTTAAATTGATTATCATTTTCAAGTAAAGTTTTAGCATCAGTAAAGGTAAGTTCATTCCTTTTATAGTGTAGGATTTGTCACTCTGCAGATTCTAAACCACTTTTATAATTGAAACAATCTAGATCAGATTTGGCGTATCGAACCTTTTGGTCATCATACTGTTTAATTAAGATTTTTAAGTCTTTAAGAGCAGTACAAGTATTTGAACAGGTTTTATGATCATGTACCTCAGGTGCAGTAAATGCCATAAGAGCCATCTGTGAAGAACCCATTTCTTCATCATCCATGAAGCTCCAATCAAAACCTAATCCATCAATTGCTACCATAGCTTTTGGTTCAGACATCTCCCCTGTATTGGATTTTCTTCCAACATCTCTATTTCTGCTATCTTGCTGTCTTGGCCTTCTACATTCTCTTGAGAAGTGTCCCATCTTGTGACAGTTGTAGCATTCTATCTTTGACTTGTCATAACCAGCAGGATCATTGCTACTGATTGTGATCTTCTTCCCCGTCCTTTGATAGAATTTCTTAGCTCTCATGCTAAGAAGAGAAATTTGCCATTTTAGATCCATTTCCTCCAGATCATCATCATTGATCTCTTGAAGGTCTTCATGAGTTAACATGGATCCATTATGTTTGCTTGTGAAGAAAGCACAACATGTTTTCTCATCCAAAATTGCAAAAGTACTGCTTGATGAACTTGCAGCACTTGCAACATCATGAACTTTTTCATTAGTAACTGGAACTGAATTACTAGGAGATGACATAAATGCCATGTTCCCAGTGCTTGAACTAGCACCTCCAGTTTTCTTCAAATCTTGCTCAACAATCTTAAAGTTGCTATACAGATCCATAAGATCCATGGTGTCAATGTCTGACTTGTTCTTCCAGACAACAACATGCATAGCCCATTCTTCAGGTAAGCTTCTCAGAAATTTTGAGTTTAAATCTTCTTGAGGTATTTCAACTCTAAGAATAGCAAGTTGACTCACAATATTCTGTAGCCTGTTGAACATATGGTCTAAAGATTCATGGTTGGTTGATGTGAAATTTTCAAACTGTTGCTTAAGAAGAGTCTTCTGGGTCTTCTTGGTGGCTTCATTCCCACCATACCTTGCAATAATGGCCTCAAATAGTGACTTTGCATCTTTGAATTTGCTGAAGTTTATAAGTTGATCATTTGGAATGGTCATCATCAGCATGCTTCTGGCCTTTAGGTCATTCTTCTTCTTAATTCTGTCTTCTGCAGTTTGTGGCTTGGTTTGCAGCTTATCAACTTCCTTACCATCAACTGTTGATGTAGTGGTTGTAGGCTTGTAAGAATCTCCATCTTCAATAATTTCCCACAGTGCATAATCTTGCACTTGAAAATATTGTTCTATTCTTAACCTCCACATCTCAAACTCATTCTGTTTGAGCATTGGTAACTTAGCAGCAACATTTGTTTGAATAGACTCAACATCCATTTCTAACTTCTTCTTCTAAAACAAAAATATCAACCTGTTCTCTCTGATACCACTTGTTGAGGGACCGATTACACGATAAGGTGGTTAAACCTTCGTTCTTTGTGTATGAGATATGTTTGTGTAAATATGATTAAGTATGCGGAATCTACTTAACCACACTTAGAAGATTTATGTTTATTGTTATGGAAATGGAATAGTTAACACCAAACGATTCAATATTATTCAAAAAATAATACGAGTGATCTTTTGCTTATCACTAGGGTTACAAAGACCTTGAATCTTATGTTTGTTCTTTCTATTGTCTGTATATGAGAGTTGTGTATGGCATTGTCTCACTTATCTACATATCTAAGATTTTCCTTTTATAGTCCAAGGAAATATCTTTTACAAACTACATGACTCAACAAATAACTAGCTTATGACTAATCACTATTCTAGCTTAGTCATACAAGATACATCATGTATCTAAGATAAACAACTCACTTGGAGTGTTCAATTTGATGACTAGAACTAAGATATTATCTTTTTATGCAAGTGCTGAATAAGTCGGTCTTATCTACACAGCTGTTTGTTATGAGTCATAGCTGCACAGTCATAGCAACAGCAGAATCAAGCAGTAGTATGATTCAGCAGCAGAATCAAGCAGCAGTATGATTCAGCAGCAGAATCAAGCAGCAGTAGTATCAAGCAGTAGTATGATTCAGCAGCAGAATAAAGCAGCAGCAGGATTCAGCAGCAGAATCACCTTCAGTGGAAACTCGCTTTGATTCTTCTGATATTTAATTCCTAACATAAACTCTCAGCAAATATGACTACAAAGTTCATAAGGGAATTGTTTCTAAATGAAGACATTAGAAATTTGGTAAGTTGTATTAAATTTATAATCAGACAGTAATGTTTATGAGTGTCATTTTTTTTTTGTATTTATTATGAATTGTGCACGCATTGATCCGTATACTCTTCCAGATTATTTCCATATGAAGTACTACAACAATAAGAATCATCTAAACCTAGTTAATAATATGAGGGGATAATAGACAAAGATGTAACTAAAGTTTGCTAAAATGTTCACCTAAGTTACTAAAGTTTTTTTTCGTTACAAAGAGGTTACTCAAGTTCTGTCACCGGTTATATAAGTTACTCTGTATGTTTTAACCATCTACTACAATTTTTTTTTCTGTTTTTTTAATTTATTTATTTTTAAAAACGACAATTTTTTGGATGTTATACGTTTTCATATGTTATATACGATTTATGCATTTTCTTACGTTTTTATCTTTGTATACTTTTTTACAATTTTTCACACATTTGTATGTTTTTTTAACGTTTTTGAGCGTTATTGTACGTTTTTGGACGTCATAATACATTTTTGGACGTAATTTTATGTTTTCATATGTTTTTATACATTATAACAATACAAACGTATAAAAAAGCGGAAAACATACAAACCTATAAAAGTGGATAAAACTATAAAACATAAAAATGTATAAAATATACATACGTATAAAACATAACAAGTATAAAACATACAAACGTATAAAACATACAAAGGTGTAGAAAAACGTAAAACTAGTATGAAAACGTAAAAAGACGTATGAAACGTACACAAGTATATAAATGTGCACACAAATGTAATAAAAAAATTATGAGAACCTATGAAAACGTAAAAAAAAAAAAAAAAAAAAAAAAAAAAAAAAAAAAAGTATATGAAAATATACGAAAACAGATGAAAAAGTACAAAAATGGAGAAAAACGTAAAAAACTAGAGAAAAACGTACGACAACAGATAGATACGTAAAAAGACGGACGAAAGTATATAAAAACGTACAAAAGTGGACAAAAACGTAAAACAATTTAAAGAAAGTACGACAAGAAAAATGTACATAAATTTATAAAAACGGATAGAAACGTATGAAAATATACAAAGATGTACGAAGGAGAAAAACGTATAAAAAATACTAAAAAAATTACAAAAAAAATAAATAAATAACTTTTTTAAGGTTCGGTAATCTATTTAATAAACTCGTAAACTATAGTAACTTTCTTGAAACATTTTAAACTATGATGCTGATGTGGACAAAGGAACCGGCATGTCATCCGGTTGCCCACCCTCGTAGTTACAAGAATTTCACTTTTTTAAACGTTAAGTAACCCATATAATAAACTCGTTAACTTGAGTAACCTATTTGTAACAAAAAAAACTTTAGTAACATAGGTGAACATTTTGTCAAACTTTAGTAACATATTTGTGAAATATCCCGTAAATTTTCCTGTCATTTGTAATCAATTAACGAAGAGTAATCTATTGTCATGATTTAATTCACCGTTTTTACGGGCTAAATTTTTGCTTTTACTCAATTATGTTATTGACCAACGTGTCATGACGCGTTCTCACATTCCTGGTGATTGAACCCATGTACATGCCACGCTATTCCAAATCACGAATAATATAAAACTTTTAACATCTATACGTTTACATATAGTCAATTAATAAAATACATTTTACTAATTTTTCAAACTTACGAAAAATTAACAAATCGCTCACTAATCACAATGGGCCATGGCCCATTGCTCAGCTTAACCCAACGGACCCTTAATTCCATCATTTGGCCTTTACCTCAACCAAGCCCAACACCATATTAAGCCCAACTTAGAAACGAGCCCAAAACACATATATATTTCCGATTTGGCTGTCCCAAGAAGCGAACACGTTGGCCATTTAGTTTACGATTTAACTCGACAACATACGACTATTTTTGCACCACTCGATTGTTCTCCTAGCTAAGAGTCAAGTGTGACAAACCATATTAAATTTTATGATCGTTTGCTAGCCTAAATACCGTCAAAACTTGGCTCGACATTCACGTTTTCAACTTTGCTTAAACTTTGCATTTTACTTGAAAGCTAATTCGTTTAACTCCAAGACAACACCAAACGAGCCACAAATAGTTCCTACAACATTTTCAATGTTTCCTTGACCCTTTGAATACACCAAATGAGTAGAAACAAACAACTATGATTTCATGTTTATCTTCTTTCCTTTGGTCTTCTACACAAGGACGAGTATTCTACCACGCGCATCATATTCATAATCTTAACACTCCATTGACCTCATTATTACACCTTCTATTAACATAGTACATCAATAATCCTAGGAACTGTTAAAATTCATCACAAATTCTCGTTCCTTTCTCCTTGTCTCCCCACGTTTAGGAATATAATGCAAGCAAACAAAGGAAATCATGTTAAAGGACATGAAAGGAAGTCAATACCAACTCAGGTTGAATATCTTATTTAACATGTGCTCATTTCCTTTTTTTAAATACCATGCTCTTGACTATGTCCATCCAAACCAAACTAACTCTTTTCTTTTGTTCTATTCGTGATTAGAATAAATGAGTACAAAGGACAATATGCTCTAAAACCCTTTTGTTTCATTTCTTCTTGTCTTCCTAGAATCATGCTACCAATTCACCAACACAAGTTGACTCCTATTCAACACATGCTCTTTTAAATCTCTATTAATACCCATGTAAATCCATGCTCGTTTTCCTCACAAACTCGTAAACGAAAACACAAACACCAACACTTAATTTAGCTATTGTCATGTGAAGAAGAAGGGAAAAGAGAAGCAAGATCGCGAAGTAGTTTTCAAGTTCTAAAATCTTTTTTTGGAGTACGGGTTTAGAGCTTTAGAAGCATGCCTCCCACACTCCCTACTCACTGTGAGCTTATATACCCTCGTTCCATTTTGTTCCTTTCATGCACATTCCTTAGTATACTCTTGGTGCTAAATATGCTAAGTGACACCCTTGTTACTCAAAAACTTCACTTTGTTGTCTCGCTTCACACGCATACATGCATACGTCGAGGTGGTTTGTTTAAAAACTTGTGTGTCTAACTAATAAGAATTTATGTCGAACTTTTTCCCATTGCCGTCTCATACTACTCACTGTTAAACAAATGAAGATAGGTAACTGTTGGACTAAGGTAACTAGGAAACACACTCGAAAACAAGCTTCTTGAAAAGCTTACGTAAACATGGATTTACGGATCAGTTTTGACATGAAAAATGAGAAACACAAAATTATATACTAGTCCATGCATGTATATATACCACACATACGCATACATATACATTATATATACATGCAACGCAACATACTGTTGTGGAAAGGATATATAACAAAATATAATAGAAAAACTATATAAACAAATTAGTTGGTATAGAAACACAACAAGTAAGTTAGCTAAGTTGGTTGGGGTGCTTGACTAATAGATGAGAGGTCTTTTGTTCGAATCCTGCGTATGGCAGTTTTTACTATTTTGCTATTTTTGAAACTTTAGCCTTTTGGCAGTTTTAATCCCTTATTTTCAAACACTTATCACTTTTTTTAAAACCTTTATAAATTGAAACTTATATAAAATGTGACAATATCAGCCCCTCCAATTCGAATAAGGTGCTACTTTTCTTGAAACTCATATAAGTTACTAACTGATTAAGGCAAAAGCAGTCAACTAAAATCAACCACGGATGTGGTTAAGATAGTCAAACTCCTTAGGCTCAATTCTCCGTGGAAGTATAGGGTTTCCCCGGGTCGTTATGTCCCGACGAGGTGTGATGAAAATCAAAACGGGTTTGTGATCGGGTGAATTTGGACGGGAAAGGGGTTTGAGTGATTAGAATGATTACACTAAGATATGAGGAATGAAAATAACTTAGAAACACTATACTAACAATTACTGATGATCAAATATACTAAAAACGTGAGCTAAGTCTGAAAACGCGTTCGTTTGATTTAATTCTACGTAGACGTACAAAATAAAACGCGAGTTTTGTGAAATAAAATACCTACGGATATGAAAATTACATTTTTACGATCCTAATGATAAAAGAAAAGTTTTAGAAAAAGAAAAATAATTTTTACACTATTTAATTAATTACTATTAATTAATTACTACTACGTATTTAATAACTAATTAATAATATTTAAAATACACTATTTATGAATTTAAGCTAGAAAAATGAAAATTTAATTCTAAAAATTCTAAAATAATATAAAAGTAATTTTAAAACTCAAAATATATTTTTCTACTTTTTCTCTATTTATTATTAATTAATTACTATTTATTAATTACTTAAAACTAAATTAAATTAAGATAAATAGAAAATGAATAGTGAAAATTATGAGAAATTTCCTAAAATTATTTTATGATATATAAAACCTAGGAAAATATAAAAAAGTACTGTTGTTAAATAAAATTAATAAACCTATTTAATTAACTAATATTACTTAATTATTATTAAACTAATACTAATTATAATAAATACTAAATGAAAAGATAAAAATCTGGAAAAATCCCTAAAAATACTTCAATATAAAAGAAATCTAAGAAAAATATGAAAATGTAAATTTGCTTAATAATAAGCTGAAAGAAAAATAAAAAATAAATTCTATTAAATAGAAGCTATCACTAAAGTTAAATTTGGTTTTTTCTTGTTTTTCTTTTACAAATCTAATAAACTACTGAAAAGATGAAACTTTTGTGAAGTGACTTTTGTTGGAACTCAAAAATAAGCCCAGCTTGAGCTTATTAGCTTATCAGCATGAGTATTTGAGCTTAAAAGGGATTATGAGCTTAAGAGGCTATCCCATAAGCTTAAAGCTGAGTATCAGAGGTGGAACAAGCTAGAAGCAAATGAGTTGCAAACAAATTAAGCCAAAACTTCACAAGTTATGCCACTGAATGAGCAAGTAAACCAAATAAGCAATTTCACAATTCCCACAACCCACACAGGCCTCAACAGGCCAACTTCAGCCCACTGTGGGGCCCACAGGTGTGCTCAAAGGATCAAGGTGATGGTGGAAATCAAAAGCCTGCTAGGAGGGCTTCTGAATGAGCTGAGGTTCAGTCCTGGAGGTCTACAAACAAGCTAGTACAGAGCTTATGGATTGGGGGTCATGGACTGATTGGATAGCAGGGCATGGGCAATTTAGCAGCCTAGATAAGCTACTCAAATAGCACAAGAACCTGAAATAAGCTCAAAATCCTAATCTCTATACTACAAACAGTTATTAAAACCAATTGTAAATCCTAAAACCTATCCTAACATTCTAAAACTCAAAATCTAAAGGGCAAGCAGTGACAGATGGACTGCTATGACAAAATAAGATAATTGGTCAAGTTGGCTAGACTCAACAAATGACCTAACCTGTAGTTAAGCTAACATTCAAAACATGCAACCTATGAACTATTAGTGCAGCCAAAAACTAAACCTAGATTTAACTAAAACACAACTAAAATAAGACTTGAAGATGGACTGTTATGGGTTGATGCAAGGCTGCTTCAGTGTGGTGTTTTGATGTGCAGGCCATAAGGAGTGGATTGCAGCCCATTGATAATTCGCCAAAAGAACATACAAAACTAAACTAAGCTAAAAAACTCTAAAACTCATACTACCAAATGATAAAAACAAAATACAATCCTAAATACTACTAAATCATGACTGAAATTTAGATAAAAGAAACTATGAGGCTACTGCAACAGGGCAGGGGAAAGACATGCCAAAGGTATATTAGTGGGGCCTTAATAAACTACTTTTATCTACTTAAGCAGAAGCTAAGTATAAAAAAAATAAGCAATGACAAACCTGTCACATGAGCAGCCCCCATTTAGGCTAGTTTTGACCCACAGAATAAGCTACAATTCAAAAGCTAATTGTCCTCAGAGCTGAAACAAATAAGTGAGAGTATCCAAGGAACATTTGTGCCAACATTCATGTGAAGATGAGGTAAATTGGAGCTTATTAGGAGCTGATATGGGGCTGTTGAATTTGTTTGACCACCCAGTCAAAGACCAGGTATTTGGACTATTGTGAATGGGTGTGCAGGGCTGCTACAGCAGTGGGTTCAAATGGGTATAAACTGAGTGGTTCATACCCACAACAGGTCAACTATAGAGCTAATGGATACGTTCTCCTATTCTTGGCTACAATACAACAACAAAAACAACTAAGAGTGCTTAAATCTATAATCTATCCTACCACCTTAAAGGAAGACAGTTTCACCATGGAATTTTGTCCAATCAACTTTGAAGCTTACAAACTACTTGAAAGTATAAAACTTTGATTAAAATCAACTAAAAACAAGGTAAGAGGACTGATTTAATCTAAAAAAATGGGAACCAAAACAATCTTATACTTAAGACCCAAGCTATGCCAAACACCCCCATAAGGGACCTGTTTTGATATTAAAACGGGAACAAGCTGATACAAGGCAAGATTTGTAGAAGTCCACTCTTACTTAAGTTACATAAATCCTAAAAAGTAAATTCTAATACTGAATAAGCAGTATGCTAAGCTAATTCACAAGAAGCAATAACAAGTTAACATGAAACAATTTTTGTATCTAATTTAAACCAACTTACTTCAAGTTATGACTAATCAATAATAAGCTAAACTATACTATTTTAAGCAGTAAATAAGACAGAATAAGCAATGGACAATAATCATATTCCAAATAAGCAGTGGTAAAAAGCAGAAGGTAAACAAGCAGTTATACATAAACAAGGTTTTAAATTTTTATTGAATTTAAAGAGAGTACAAACTGAGTTTTTGAGCTAAATTACTTAATAAAAATTACATTTAAAACTGATTTTACACTACAATTACCTATTCTAAAATCCTAATGCCTTATATTGGCTACAATTGGTTTCTATTTATACTAAAATAAAAATCAGGGTTTCACTTGGATGCTTCACTTGTCTCTTTCCCATCTCTCTTAGAGCCCATAGATTGGCTTCAAATAATCCTAGCCATCTGTTTTCGTTTTGGCGGGAAAAGGGGGATGCCTAACTTGGCTTTTAGCTTTTGGCAGAGGGGGAGGGTTTTGTTGGTTAGTGGTGGAAAGTGAGTATTGTGGGGGAAGTAGTGGGTAGGGTGAATGATGGTGTTGGAGCTTGGCAGGAGTAGCAGGGAGGAGCAGGGTTCACGTGTGGAGGGATAAGGTGTTTGGGAGGTGAGGTTGACCTGTGGTTTGACCACAGGTTTTAATACCAAAGGGGTGGGTTTTTATTTTGAGTGGGCTTGTGAGGGTGTTGGGCCAAGGGCAATGGGTAATGGGTATAAGTTGGGTGGGCTGGTGATGTTTATGTTTGATGTTGGATTGGATTTATTTGGTTTGTATAGAAGTAAAGCCCAAGGACCAATGATGTATTTTCTGAATTTATGAAGGGTTGAAACTGTAATTCCCTGAAAGTAATAAAAAAGGGTTTAAATTGTAACATGTGAATAGTATAAGGGTATTTTTTATATTTTCCAATTTTTAAAACCCGAGGACTAAAATTGCCAATTTTGAAACTTGAGGGGTAAAAGTTGCCAAATTTGTGAAAACTTTTATCCAGGGACTAATATTGAACAAATTGATTTCCCATGGACTAAAGTTGACTTTTCTTACGTTTTAAACCTTCAGGGACTAGTTTTGTCAATTTATGAAACTTGAGGGACTGAAACTGCCAATTATGCAAACTTTGTTCGTTTTTCATTTGTTTTTAAACATTTTGCATCTAAAACATATAAAACACAATTTTGGAATATTTTCAGTATTTTGATGCATTTCTGAGTGTTTTTGAATGTTTTGGTAGTTCAGATACGGTAAAAATGATGAGTATTTACACACTCATCACTAACTTACCTAAATTTCACACATTTAGCCCCGCAACTACAAACTATTTAACACTTTTCTTTAAACTTTCATAAGTTTTGAAACTTTTATTACTTTTACAACTTCAATCCCCAAGCTTAATACTTTGACACCGTGCGCTCTAAAACTTTTGTGAGCTTAATAAACTTATACATTTGTACCAAGTTTCGTTTAGATAAATATCTTAACACAAAATTTATTTGATGACCACATCCACGTAAATTGTAAATAATATATTTGTCCAAATATATTATTTACCCATCACTTCAACAAATATATATTTTCTCACCCCGAATCAGACAAATCTAATAAATATAATTCGACATGTATTTATTTCCACTACGCTCGTATTTAAGCCAAAGTTGAATATATTATATATATTCCCATACTTATTCCAGGATCCAATACTAACAAACACTTGAAACTTGTTGAACTTACGAAAATCCACATAGGCTACTATAACACAAATACATGAGAAAGAATATAAACTCTTGTATTTGAACTTTAAGCATCTTACCACGCAAGCCACCTCTGTCACAAAACCATTTTGTCATCCGACATTAATTCAAATCACAATTCTCGATATGTCAAACTTATCACAGACTTACGTACTATTCAGGTCGTCGTTGTTGAAGTCATTCCTACTCTGCTGTTGACATTACTTTACTATGTCTACCATAACCCTAAGGTGAGTTCTTAGCCCCGTTTTTATAATTGTTTTATAAATGCTTTGGGGGAGATACATGCTCAACTACATGATTTATACTTTTACAAGTACTCGTTAACTATTTACATATTACTGTGAGTTCCATAGCCCCCACCCTTTTTACATGTTTTGAATTGCTTTTGGGGGAAATACATACTTGTATTACATATAAGCTTTACTAGTTTACCTCAAACCTTATACTCAGTTGATAAACCACTCTACTTGTTATGAAAACATAACACTTGCATTTACCTCCAAAATTTATCAATGGCAATCGCTAGGGCCACAAGTGGTACGAGGAACACTAAAATCTTGGCAAAAAAGGCACGATCTTCTTTTGGGACATATGCTAAGTAGATAGTGGCGGCAACAACATACATGATCGCAAGTAGGGTAATGGGATGCGGCATTTTGAAAATTTAATGAAAGGAATGTTGTCGGAAAGACAAATTTTTTATGAAAAAAAAATGAGGATTAAAAATGGGGTATTTAAAAAGGGGAAGTAACTGTTGGGCTAATATTGGAACACTGTTCATAACCGTTGAAAACACTATTCATATACAAAAAAATGTGTATTATATAAAAAAAAAATTACTCAAAAGCAAACTGATTTATTATCTACAAAAACGTGGAATCAATTTTGTGTTGTCACTTAAAATTATATCTAACAAGTTTTTACAAAAGCTGAAGTTCAAAAACTTTCTCTTCATTCATCAAGTTTTCATCCGAAACTCTCATTGTTTCTGATAATAACAAACTCAATTGTTTAACGGGTAGGTTACCCACGCAGATCTTGATTTTCACGAAACAAGATATTGTGAACCATGTTTATCTTCAAAACATGTTAGAATAACAATCTCCATTCAAAAGTGAAATTTTCCTCAAGTCAAGTAGATCTCAGGAATAGTAATTTTAACATATATCACAACAAATTCATCTCCTACGTATTTATATGGCTCCAACACTTAAAATCTCATGAGCGTGCTTGCATCTTTCCAACACAACGTATAGAGTGTTGCACAACAGAGCGTTTCATATCAACTTATCACGCTGGAATCTTTATTCCAATAACTTCCACTCACTTTTACTGAGTTGTTACAAGTCTTCCGACAACTAACTTAGCCTGGAATCTCGGGACGTGATTCGGTTTAACGGGTAGGTACTGTAATATCCCGTAAATTTCCCTGTCATTTGTAATCAATTAACGAAGAGTAATCTATTATCACGATTTAATTCACCGTTTATACGGGCTAAATTTTTGATTTTACTCAATTATATTATTGACCAACGTGTCATGACGCGTTCTCATATTCCTGGTGATAAACCCATGTAAATGCCACGCTATTCCAAATCACGAATAATATAAAACTTTTAACATCTATACGTTTACATATCGTCAACTAATAAAACACGTTTTACTAATTTTTTGAACTTACAAAAAATTAACAAATCGCTCACTAATCACAATGGGCCACGACCCATTGCTCAGCTTAACCCAACGGACCCTTAATTCCATCATTTGGCCTTTACCTGAACCAAGCCCAACACCATATTAAGCCCAACTTCGAAACGAGCCCAAAACACATATACATTTCCGATTTGGTTGTCCCAACATACGACTGTTTTTGCACCACTCGATTGTTCTCCTAGCTAAGAGTCGAGTGTGACAAACCATATTAAATTTTACTTTCGTTTGCTAGCCTAAATACCATCAAAGCTTGGCTTGACATTCACGTTTTCAACTTTGCTTAAACTTTGCATTTTACTTGAAAGCTAATTCGTTTGACTCCAAGACAACACCAAACGAGCCATAAATAGTTCCTACCACGTTTTCAATGTTTCCTTGAGTACCCTTTCAATACCCCAAATGAGTAGAAAGAAACAACTATGATTTCATGTTTGTTTTCTTTCCTTTGGTCTTCTACAAAAGGACGAATATTCTACCAACTCTCATCATATTCATCATCTTAACACTCCATTGACCTCATTATTACACCTTCTACTAACATAGTACATCAATAATCCTATGAACTGTTAAAATTCATCACAAATTCTCGTTCCTTTCTCCTTGTCTCCCCACGTTTAGGAATATAATGCAACCAAACAAAAGAAATCATGTTAAAGGACATGCAAGGAAGTCAATACCAACTCAGGTTGAATATCTTATTTAACATGTGCTCGTTTTTTTTAAAGGGAATATTCCCTATGTCCCCCAGAAGTACAATGTACTTACCCCTAACACCCAATTTTTTTTCTTCAAATGCCCTAGAGGCGGAGGTCGTCCAAAAAACTTGGGCGGATAGCTTAATAATGTGACACTTGTCTCTAGTGGTGTCCCCACCATGTACCTTCATGGTAGTACCTTCATGGTACATGGTACTTGATGCGTGGGAATCGCACCTTGCTTTACCTCTCGAGGGATCTCGAGAAGCTTACAACCCCCACCAGGCAGTGTACCTGATCGTTGTAGTATAGTATAGTGACAAGTACCGGGGGATTGATCGTTCAGCTTAGGAATAGTGTCGCTAGGATTAGAAAACCTAATTAATAGTTCTAAAGGTGAGAGATGATTACTTTTGTATTTTTATATTTTTATAAAAGCAAGTAAAATCTCGGGTTTTTGAAAGAGTGGGCGGAATTAGTTGCTATTCAACTAACCCAAAACTAAGATGCAATCAAAATAAAATACTAAAAATGAAAATAAACTAATTATACTAAGGTTGTGAGCAGTAATTGGAGAAATTGTGTTTACTTAGACTTCACTACTCCCTAGATATCTTTTACACGTTAATTACTTGTTACACTTGTATGGATGACGGATTGTATTCCTTAATACCATTCGTGGGGTGGCATACATAACTCCCCAACTCTATGAGCTCTTATCTCCTCCTACACCATGACCCAGCACAACTATAGGGATTGTAAACAGTGGCTCATGCATTAAATACAACCAATAAAGACCTAGTACGCCTCGATTCATGTTTCTTAAGATGTTCAAGCATGTTACTATTTGGAGATCTGCCAGTTTTCTTAAGCCTAACATATAATATCATTCATCCAAAACAAGAATAGACAAGTAATCAACACATAATCCACATCTAGGTTTCATTAGATCTAAGCAAACACAAAAGAGATCTAGCCTAGCATAGTAGAATTGAGACAAGAACAAGATATAAACAACCAACACATAGACATATTGATTGAATTGGAAGAACACTTATCTCAATTACAATGCAAGGTCTCAAGGGTTTGGAACCCTTGAAAAACCTGTAAAAGATACACCAAAATCGTCTTTAGGGTTTCACCAAAACTTCTCTCCCTTTAATGAAAAAACTAGAAAACTATATATAGGAAAAGTAGGCTGACAGCGTCAAGAGTAACATGTGACGCCGTCACCTCGCCGCCATATACTTCCTCGGACGGCCTTGATCTACTTATGACGGCCTATGTGACGCCGTCACCGACCACGGTATTTTATTCTTGCCACTTTGACGCCGTCATGAAGGCGTTTGACGCCGTCACCACCTACGGTCTTTTAATCTTCATGTCTGACGCCGTCAAGATATTACTCTTGACGCCGTCACCTTGTATCTTCAGCATGGAAATTTGGTACTTTGCCGTTTTCTTCACTTTTATGCTCCAAAAACGTCCAAAATGGCTTCTTTTCCAGAATTCACTCTCCAAACACCTAAAATCACAAAAGGAACGATTTAGGGCAGTATTTGATCAAATAAATTCAGATTCGGGCTTAAATGACCCCCTAAAAACGGATCATTTTTCGCCTCATCATATACCCTTACACTTGAGATTTGCTTGTCCTCAAGCAAATGCGCTTTTATTCTACTCGAAAGACAAGTTAGGGGTCATTTAACACTAATATAAAAGTAATTACAACAAATAATCGTTCCACTAAAGACCAATAGACAAGCACGGAGGTCATACACAAGCACCTCACAAATAGTGTTTAGATACTCACATCTCTCGGGTGTAATAAAGTAATATAACATTATGGAAATGGAAGATATCTCTCACTACCTGTCATAGCAAAATAGATTACCATAGGCTTGGGAAAGGATCAAACCTCCACCACATGGCGTGAGCACCTAGGATAAACTATCAAAGAGGTCTTTTAAAGGGTTGTAACGTTAGGTATAGGGATATGAATTACACGGTTTTGTTGGATAAAGGAAATTTTACTGGTGGCGAGTTAACAATCTTAGTCAATTACATGTACAAGATGGCGTTGCTAAGCCAAGACTAGACTCGACTTAAGCTAATAAATGAAAACTAACAAAAACATAAAATAAACATAGAATAAAAACGGGATGGTAGTCCGTATGTTTTTTCTCTTTTTCTTTTCTATTTTTATTATTTTTTTTCCTTTTTCTTAATTTTTTCGAATTCTTTTTATTTATTTATTTATTTATTTATTTATTTTTTTTTTTTTTTTTTTTTTGCATACACTCTTACCCTACCATCCAAAATAATACATCATAGGGGTATGAACGTTCCCCTTACACTTGAATCTTTACATACTTTACAATAAACTATTCTAATGACTCGATTTAAGAAAATCAAAACACTTGGAGCACTTTTAAGATTAACGTACATATGGGGGTAATATATTATGTTCTTCCCCATTACTCCATAAAATAAGTACTTACCCATGAGTCCCAATAATCCCAAAACAATATGTACAATGATATGACTCGACTTAGCAATCATGTAATCAATTAGAAAGTTAACTTAAGGTTTAACAAATAACAATAATGCACTAAAAATGAGCGCATACACGGAAGGCTAAGGCGATTTGGGTGTACATTTAAGTGGGGTGTAACAAATTCTTCCTTTAAGTAAGATGCTTAAAGTTAGAAACGAAAAGATAGGCTCGGAGGGGTGTACTAGGGGTTTCGTGTACTAAAAATGAGTACAACGCTAAGGGTGTGGGAAAAATTAGTTGACTTAACTAGCCAAGTAATATGACTTAAATGGTCAAGTAATTATAATACGGGTTTAACACAAGGGTGATCCTAATGCCTCTTATCATGTAGTAAATCCTACCACACGAATGTAGTCTCACTCGCGGTCTCGGGATGCATCACTAACGCAAGTTCTAGAATCTAAATGCTACCGGTACACTCATAAGCACTAATAGTAAATGCTTTTCCTATCAAATCTAAAGGCGAACCTTACATTTTTGGGTGGAAAATTTTTCTGAATATACGGTTATGTGCTAGTCATACAATCTCCTATCCATGAGACGCTTGCTATGGCTAAAGTTTCACTCCTAAATGTTGTAAAAAATTTTAAATTTGACGCTAAAATTACACTAACAAGTATTTCTCATAGTTTTATTACACATCTACTATCAAACAAAACAAACTCAAGCGAAAGTGCATATGTATGGTATCATCTTTTTACCCTCCCCTTACACTTAGGATGAACATTGTCCCCAATGTTCAAGTAAAGAATGTAAAAGTTAAGAGGTAAAGAGAATGAAATCAAATACTCCCCTGATTCGCTCGGTATGGATTATAGGTTGGCCAGGTTAAATCTTCCTCCAAGAAAACGAACAATCAAAGCTTCCCTTCCAGAATATAAATCATCTTCTTGTCATAAATAACCTGTAAATCCTGACAACAATAGACAAGGCAACCTCGCGTAAAATCAGCGGCATCCTATATAAGTTACTAAATCCTAGAAAACAAAGTAAGATATAATGCTTGTGGAATGAAGTTTGCAGATTTCCTGGAGATTATAAAACTTAATAATTCACAAAAACTATAAGACTCCGTTAGAAAAACAAAACCGGTAAAATTTCCAGATTTTAACTCCTGACGCCGTCAAGAGCAATACTCTGACGCCGTCAGAATGGACCTGCAGAAATTATTATGTTAAGTTTCCGGAAAATTTCTGGAAAAACTTTGTCCTACTTCCTGGAAAATCTTGCAAAACTTCATTATGACTCAATACAAGCATTTGACTCTAACAAGTACGAATATACATGTTCATTAAATATTGTGGAGAATCATGATCGGTTTGTTTCTTAAAAACATATTTGGGGTTTCCCCTTACACTTATCTTTTGCAAAAATACCTTTAGGTTGAAGTTAAGACTAGGCCAAACAACATAATAAAGTATTTCCACATTTTAGTTGAGAAACATGATTAACCAACAATAAAAATAAAACATGCATACGGAAACAAATAACAATCAAACAAATAAAATCACACAAAACATGGGTTGCCTCCCAAGAAGCGCTTTTCTTTATTTACGAGTCTTGTAGCTAGACTCAAAGTCATGGGTTACTACGTGATTTCATCATTTGAAATGATATACCCCATATAGTTGCGATCATTACTATTATGGTTGTAGTGCCTCAATCTATCGATACTCGCAATCACCTTCCCACCTAATTTGCTTCTCAAGTTAGCTACCCCATCTTGGCTCAATCCTTCGATTGTGAATGGCCCATACCACCAAGGACTTAGTTTATCGGGTGGTATCATTGTTTCCAAGTGTCTCAAGAGCACCAAGTTCCCTTCCTCAAACGGTGTATGATTTCTTTCGTGTTGAGTATGTTTGAGTTCAATCGGAACCTTATTGCTTCTTCTTCTTTCATCCTTAGCTTTCTTATAGCTTTTGATTCTTGCCTCCCATGCAAGAATTTTATTCTGAACACGAATGGGTGTCGTGCCAATGTTGTTTTTGATCATTCTCCAACTCAAATTCTCATGCTCACTTCGCGGAGTCATGTGGAAGCTAATCTTTCTTTTTCCAGATTTAAGCTCAATCTTCCTATCTTCATACTTAATGACAGCCCTAGCGGTGGTGAGGAATGGTGCCCCAAGGATTATTGGCATGCATCCATCCCCTTTATCATCATTGATCATAAAATCAACGGGGTACATGAATCCTGCAACATTGACTAATACATCTTCTGCGATTCCTAGGGGATATACGTACGAGTGTCCAACAAGAGATAGCCTAACAAGAGTAGGTGCTGGCATTTTTGACGTTAGTTGGATGTAAATAGTTAGGGGCATAAGATTTACTTCCGATCCTTGGTCGGCGAAAGCACTAAGATGTTTCAAGTCCCCAATGCTCGTTGGTATTTCAAAATTCCCGCATGCTACCTGCTTAGTAGCCACTTTCTGTACCAATAATCTTTCGACCACTGATCCTCCAGGAAGCGTTTCATACTCATCTCCCTCTTCTTCCTCCTTCTCAGGAACCTGTCCGGATGATTGGTTACGCCTATCACCCTTAATCCAATTTGTTATGGTGTTTTCGTTTATATCATGTTTCAGGTAGTAACTCAAAGGTTGGGACTCTGGTGGTTTTTCTAAGGCCTATTTAGCAGGAGTTTCTACCTCCTCGTTATCTTTATGGACAATGGTGACGGAGTTAACAAATTGGGTGATGGGAGTGGTGCTCTCTTTCCTCAGCAGTATTCGCTCGGGGGTCCTTTGATTGGTATACTCCTCCAATAGACTCAGCATCTCATTCATTTTCTCCTGCATCTCCTCTTTTTGTTTATAAACCGCTTCTTCGAATCTAGCAAGCCGATCAGAGTGAGTTGCCATATATTCTCTCATCCTAGTCTCAAATTCCGAGCTAAGTTCCTTGGGAGGGGAGCAAGGTGGGGTGTATTCCTGAAAAGTTTCGACATGTTCTCTAGAAGGTGATTCAGATAATGGTGCCGAAGTTGGTCTTGAGACAGAATTGACAGTGGCTTGTCTAGGACTTAAGGGTCTCCTTTGCCTTTCCTCAAAATAGTCAACTTTTGCCTCAAGTTTGCACAAAAGTTCATCGGGAATTTCGGTGGTTCCTCCAGATGTCGAGACTGCATTGATGGCCGCTTCTATCGTATGTTTAAATTCCCAAATCTCATTATTATCGACAACGAGCTCTTCGATAATTGCCCACGACTCCTCGGCATTCTTATCACGCAATTTGCCTCCCGCGGCCCTGTCGATGGTGCGCTTAGTGTGATAGTCAACATGGTCGTAGAAAATCTGAACTAATAACCAAAGGTTTATGCCATGATGAGGGATCTTGTGGAGGAGATCCTTAAAACGGGCCCAAGCTTCGTAGAAAGGTTCACCCCACTGTTGCTCAAACATCAAAATGTCCCTTCTAAGCATTGCAGTTTTTTCTGGCGGAATAATTGGGTAAGGAAGCGGTTGGCGAGATTGTCCCATGTGGTGATGGATCCCGCGGGTAAACGCTCAAGCCATTGACTAGCTTGATCTCGTAGATAGAATGGGAATAGGCGTAATCGGGTTGTCTCTCTACTCTCAACACCTAGGTCTGTGGAATCTACGATTTTGAGGAAGTCCTTAAGGTGTTGGTTTGGATCTTCGGAACGAAGTCCATGGAATGCACTTCCGCTTTGCACCAACCGGATGGTGTCGGATCGCAAGGGGGTCACATTGTCTCCGGTGAGCTCAATGGTGTTTCGGTAGCCTTGGTGGCTAGGTCGGGAATACTCTCCTAAGGTTCGGGGCCTAAGGGGTTCTAATGGTGGGTTTTGTTGTGGTGGGATGATGGGTTCAAAGATGTTACCACCTTCCATGATGTCGGATGGTAAAGAGTTACGAACAAAGGCACGAAGAAATAAGATAGACTAAAGAAGACCTAAAATTAAAAAATAAAAATCTTACTAGAAAGGAATCTAGCAAGTAGACCTAATAAAAAGAAATCCTAACCTAGACAATAACTATTCCCCGGGCTGCGGCGCCAAAAACTTGATGCGTGGGAATCGCACCTTGCTTTACCTCTCGAGGGATCTCGAGAAGCTTACAACCCCCACTAGGCAGTGTACCTGATCGTTGTAGTATAGTATAGTGACAAGTACCGGGGGATTGATCGTTCAGCTTAGGAATAGTGTCGCTAGGATTAGAAAACCTAATTAATAGTTCTAAAGGTGAGAGATGATTATTTTTGTATTTTTATATTTTTATAAAAGCAAGTAAAATCTCGGGTTTTTGAAAGAGTGGGCGGAATTAGTTGCTATTCAACTAACCCAAAACTAAGATGCAATCAAAATAAAATACTAAAAATGAAAATAAACTAATTATACTAAGGTTGTGAGCAGTAATTGGAGAAATTGTGTTTACTTAGACTTCACTACTCCCTAGATATCTTTTACACGTTAATTACTTGTTACACTTGTATGGATGACGGATTGTATTCCTTAATACCATTCGTGGGGTGGCATACATAACTCCCCAACTCTATGAGCTCTTATCTCCTCCTACACCATGACCCAGCACAACTATAGGGATTGTAAACAGTGGCTCATGCATTAAATACAACCAATAAAGACCTAGTACGCCTCGGTTCATGTTTCTTAAGACGTTCAAGCATGTTACCATTTGGAGATCTGCCAGTTTTCTTAAGCCTAACATATAATATCATTCATCCAAAACAAGAATAGACAAGTAATCAACACATAATCAACATCTAGGTTTCATTAGATCTAAGCAAACACAAAAGAGATCTAGCCTAGCATAGTAGAATTGAGACAAGAACAAGATATAAACAACCAACACATAGACATATTGATTGAATTGGAAGAACACTTATCTCAATTACAATGCAAGGTCTCAAGGGTTTGGAACCCTTGAAAAACCTGTAAAAGATACACCAAAATCGTCTTTAGGGTTTCACCAAAACTTCTCTCCCTTTAATGAAAAAACTAGAAAACTATATATAGGAAAAGTAGGCTGACGGCGTCAAGAGTAACATGTGACGCCATCACCTCGCCGCCATATACTTCCTCGGACGGCCTTGATCTACTTATGACGGCCTATGTGACGCCGTCACCGACCACGGTATTTTATTCTTGCCACTTTGACGCCGTCACCACCTACGGTCTTTTAATCTTCATGTCTGACACCGTCAAGATATTACTCTTGACGCCGTCACCTTGTATCTTCAGCATGGAAATTTGGTACTTTGCCGTTTTCTTCACTTTTATGCTCCAAAAACGTCCAAAATGGCTTCTTTTCCAGAATTCACTCTCCAAACACCTAAAATCACAAAAGGAACGATTTATGGCAGTATTTGATCAAATAAATTTGGATTCGGGCTTAAATGACCCCCTAAAAACGGATCATTTTTCGCCTCATCAGTACTGCATGTTATTTTTGGGCAACTGGGCCCACAAAACTTTGGCGACTTCATTATTTTGTTTTTTTCTCAAAAAAGTATGGACTACATTTTTAGTCCTTGTGGTTTACTATATATTTCATTTTTGTCTATATATATTTGTGTTTCTCTTTCCCCACACACACCCCCTGCACTCTTCCTTCCTCCTTGATGAACATCAAGGATCCAAAACCCAGATCCCTTCCATCTTCATAAAAAATAACCAAATGAACACACCCTAAAAAATTAATTGATCTCCCCATTTCAGAAAAACAAACACCTCTCATCCATCTATCGATCGATAGATCAAATCACACACAAACACACCCTAAAAAATAATCAATCTATCCATTTCGAATCACACCCAAAATAAGCTACAAAACTAACCAATATCTAATAAAACCAAACTCTACAATCACCACTAAGTGGTATATCCAAACAAACAAACACCCTTGCAGGATCTATTGGTGATTTATTGATTTTCCGGTCACCGGAATCTTCATCATTCGCCGGATAATTTTGTAGATCGATCAGTCCTAAAAAATAAGCACTTCATCTTTTTTGCATACTTTTTGACTCCTAATACCTTTTCATCCATTAACGTTGAACCACTTTTTGACTTACTCCTAATACTTTTTTGCTTACTTTTTGCTTACTCTTTGTTGCATTTGCATCTATTTGTTGAATGCACTTCCATTTTATGTTCTTAAATGGGTTTTGGCATTATGGCTCGTGGGTCCAATTTTGAGTTGTGATAGTGGGGCTGCTCCATGCTCTTGCTTACATATGGTGGTTCATTTGTCATATGGTCTTGTCTTATGCATGTTTTATCCTACTAGTTCAGTAAGTGTTTCTTTGTTTTTTTGTTTTTCCATGGGTTCACAATATTTAATTAGCTTGTTAATATTGTGGATGCGTTTATTTGTAATTTGTTTTGTTTTTGGTTAAAATATATTGCCTTTCAAAAAAAAAAGAAAAAGGTTTTATTGAAATTATGTGGTTGTGATTTGGATATGAGAAATAAGTAAATAAAAAGGTGACTGTGATTAAGCTTCTACGCACCATATAACTTCTACGCACCATTAAGCTTCTACGCACCAAACACTAAACATATAACAAAAATGAAATACAAACTAAACCACAAGGACTAAAAATGTAGTTAATAACTTTTTCATAAAAAGACAAAAAACTCAAGTCGCTCAAAAATAACATGCAGTACCATGTACAATGAAGGTACATGGTGGGGACACCACTAGGGACAAGTGTCACGTTATTAAGCTATCCGCCCAAGTTTTTTAGGCGACCTCCGCCTCTGGGGCATTTGAAGAAAAAAGTTTTTTGGGGTGGTAGGGGTAAGTACACTTGTACTTGTGGGGCAAATCAAGAATTATCCCTTTTTTAAATACCATGCTCTTGACTATGTCCATCCAAACCAAACTAACTTTTTCTTTTGTTCTATTCGTGATTAGAAATTTAGAATAAATGAGTACAAAGGACAATATGTTCTAAACCCTTTTGTTTCCTTTCTTCTTGTCTTCCTAGAATCATGCTACCATTTCACCAACACAAGTTGACTCCTATTCAACACATGCTCTTTTAAATCTCTATTAATACCCATGCAAATCCATGCTCGTTTTACTCACAAACTCGCAAACGAAAACACAAACACCAACACTTATTTTAGCTACTGTCGTTTGAAGATGAAGGGAAAAGAGAAGCAAGATCGCGAAGTAGTTTTCAAGTTCTAAAATCTTTTTTTGGAGTACGGGTTTAGAGCTTTAGAAGCATGCCTCCCACACTCCCTACTCACTGTGAGCTTATATACCTCTCAAACTCGTTCCATTTTGTTCCTTTCATGCATATTCCTTTGTATACTCTTGGTGCTAAATATGCTAAGTGACACCCTTGTTACTCAAAACTTCACTTTGTTGTCTCACTTCACACGCATATGCATACGTCGAGGTGGTTTGTTTAAAAACTTGTGTGTCTAACTAATAAGAATTTATGTCGAACTTATTCCCATTGCCGTCTCGTACTACTCATTGTTAAACAAACGAAGACAGGTAACTGTTGGACTAAGGTAACTAGGAAACACACTCGAAACTTTAACAAGCTTCTTGAAAAGTTTACGTAAACATGGATTTACGGATCAGTTTTGACATGAAAAATGAGAAACACAAAATTATATACTAGTCCATGCATGTATATATACCACACACACGCATACATATACATTATATATACATGCAACGCAACATACTGTTGTGGAAAAGGATATATAACAAAATATAATACAGACTAGAAAAACTATATAAACAAATCAGTTGGTATTAAAACACAACAAGTAAGTTAGCTAAGTTGGTTGGGGCGCTTGACTAACAATCGAGAGGTCTTTTGTTCAAATCTTGCATATGGCAGTTTTTACTATTTTTGAAACTTTAGCCTTTTGGCCATTTTAATCCCTTATTTTCAAACACTTATCACTTTTCTTAAAACCTTTATAAATTGAAACTTATATAAAATGTGACAATATCAGCCCCTCCAATTCGAATAAGGTGCCACTTTTCTTGAAACTCATATAAGTTACTAACTTACCTAAATTTCACACATTTAACCCTACAACTACAAACCATTTAACACTTTTCTTAAAACTTTCATAAGTTTTGAAACTTTTATTACTTTTACAACTTCAATCCCCAAGCTTAATACTTTGACACCTTGCGATCTAAAACTTTTGTGAGCTTAATAAACTTATATAGTTGTACCAAGTTTCGTTTAGATAAATATGTTAACACATAATTTGTTTGATGACCACATCCACATAAATTGTAAATAATATAATTGTCCAAATATATTATTTACCCACCACTTCAATAAATATATATTGAATATATATTTTCTCACACCGAATCAGACAAATCTAATAAATATAATTCGACATGTATTTATTCCCACTACGCTCGTATTTAAGCCAAAGTTGAATATATTGTATATATTCCCATACTTATTCCAGGAGCGAATACTTACAAACATTTTCATAACAAATACTTGAAACTTGTTGAACTTACAAAAATCCACATAGGCTACTATAACAAAAATACATGAGAAAGAATATAAACTCTTGTTTTTGAACTTTAAGCATCTTACCACGCAAGCCACCTCTGTCACAAAACCATTTTGTCATCCGACATTAATTCAAATCACAATTCTCGATAAGTCAAACTTATCTCAGAGTTACGTACTATTCAGGTCGTTGTTGAAGTCATTCCTACTCTGCTGTTGACATTACTTTACTATGTCTACCATAACCCTAAGGTGAATTCTTAGCCCCGTTTTTATAATTGTTTTATAAATGCTTTGGGGGAAATACATGCTCAACTACATAATTTATACTTTTACAAGTACTCGTTAACTATTTACATATTAATTTGAGTTCCATAGCCCCCATCCTTTTTACCTGTTTTGAATTGCTTTCGGGGGAAATACATACTTGTATTACATATAAACTTTACTAGTTTACCTCAAACCTTATACTCAGATGATAAACCACTCTACTTGTTACTGAAACATAACACTTGCTTTCACTTATAAAGCGAATTACTGTGAACTTACGAATCCACTTTTATACGCTTTTATAGTGATGCGTGGTTTTGCAACCTTGCAAAAGGTTTTACCTCTCGAGGGATCTCAAGAAGCTTGCAATCCCCACCAGGCAGTGTACCTGACCGATGTAGTATAGTGTAGTGGCAAGTACCGGGGGATTGATCGTTATAATTGGGGAATAGTGTTCGTTAGGATCAAAACTTAATTAAACTAGGTCTAGAGGTGAGGGATGATTCTTTTTGTATTTTTATATTTTATGGAAAGTAAGTAAACATCTCGGGTATTGGAAGAGTGGGCGGAATTAGTTGCTAGTCAACTAACCTAAATAACTACAAACGCAATGAAAATAAAATAACAAGGAAATAAAATGTGGGAAAAACCTTATAATGAGAGAAACGTGTTTACTTAGATTTCACTACTCCCTAGCTATCTTTCATTGGTTGACTAGTTTGTTACAATAGCGTGGATGACGGGTTATATTTCTTAATACCATTCATGGGGCTGTGTACGATCTTCCCCAGCTCTATAAGCTTCTACCTCTTCCTATGTCGAGCCGACAACTAGCTCCTAACATGGCATCATTAGTAGTCACTTATGCATTAAATACAACCATTAAAATTATAGTACACATCCGATTCATGTTTCTTAAGACGTTCAAGCAAGTTACCAATTGGAGATTAGCCAATTTTCTTAAGCCTAACATCGAAATCATTCATCCAACAACAATTAATAACAAACAATCAACCAATAATCAATAGCTAGGTTTCATTACATCTAAGCAAACACAAACAAACCTAGCCTAGTATGTTAATGTAAAGACAAGCATAAGATAGAATCAAACAACACATAGACATACTGAATGATTATTGGAAGACTTATCTTTAAAATCATGGATGAAAGAAGGGTTTGAAACCCTTACAAGAAGGTTAAAATTCGTCCTAGGGTTTATGGTGAAGTTTCTCCAAAAGTTCTCTCTTTAATGAATGAAAATTAGAAAACTATATATAGAGATTACAATATGACGGCGTCACGTTATACATGTGACGCCGTCAACTCGCCGCCAATGATCCCTCGGATTGCCTGGATCCAGATCTGACGCCGTCACTTTATAATCTTCACTTGCCCGTCACCCTTTAAATTGCACGTTACGGCCTAGGCGTCCCAAAGGGTGACGCCGTCACTCTTTAATTCCAAAAATCTTTCTGGCGCGTCTCATGTAAACTTCATATCCAACTTTTTTCCAACACATGACGCCGTCATATAGAGCGTGACGCCGTCAGGTAGTATTTCCATCTTGATTTTGGAGACTTTGTCGTTTTCTTCACTTTTCGCTTTAAAAACGTCCAAAATGCATCATTTTACAGAGTTCTTCTCCAAAGTACCTAAAATGACAAAAGGAACGATTTGAGGAAATATTTGATCAAATAATCACGACTTAGGGCTTAAATGACCCCTAAAAGCGTAACACTTTTCGCCTCATCATATAGCTCATGGAGAACTACCCACTATAAACATGATCACAAGTGATTTTTATTGGATGTTAAACTAAACTTAGTATAGTTTGGTTAGAAAATTGTAAATAAGAAAGTATAGGTATGTATTATGTAAAGTGTAAATTCTGTAAAGGTATTGGGCTGGGTCATAATGGGTAGAAACGGTATAAACCGTTTAGTTAGGTTACAACTTTTAGAATAGGTATAACGTTTAGAAAAGAATCGACATGTCTCTTGAAGACACCGATTCATCTAGTATAAATAGGTAGGATTCTGTAATCATCATTCATTCCAATATATCAATACAATTCGATCAATACATATCAGTTTCTATATTTTGTTTTATTTCGATTACAAGAAAGCAACCTGTGTTTTGTTCATCATAGCAAGATTATATTCCAACAATTGGCATCAGAGCAAGAGTTTAATTGATCCAGGGAAGAACGAGTGTAAGTGGCCATCGATTGAAAAGCAAGAATCAAAAGCGAATGGTTGTTGTACAACCTGGTGTGTAGCAATAGTGGAATCACGAATCAGAAAAGGAAGAAACCGAGAAGCAACCACCATCAGAAGAAGAAGACGTCTGGTGTTTCCCCTAATCGACCGGTTTTAATTCTTTCAACCTATTTACTATTTACTACTTCATATAAATTAGGAAAAGTTTTTATTGATTGTTAGTAAGATAGAAATTTCCCACTAGCGAGAAAAATCCCGATTGATGAAAGTAGCAAAAACCAAATCATATTCCTTTTACAAAATCCTTAGTGGCAAAATCCTTAGTGGCGACATCCTTAGTGGCAATATCCTTAGTGGCAACATCCTTAGTGGCAATTAAGAACTTAGTGGAAATCAAGTCCTTCGTGGCAAACAAGACCTTAGTGGCACAGATAATAAGCAAAAGAAAACCTGAGTGGTACAAGCAAAACAAAGAAAGATAGGAAGAAAGAAGGCTAGAAAGGCTAAAGCACGTCAAAGCATGACGAACGACAAAGAACAAAATATTGCACTTCAATGCCCGAAACTTAGTGACACAAACTACACAACATGGGCAATCATGATGGAAACAATATTGAAGGCATATGACATTTGGGACGCAATAGAAGTGAAAGAAGGAGACAAAGCAAATGAGAAGAAAGAAAACACATCAAAGGCAATGATCTTCCAAACATTGCCTCAAGATGTTTTAATGCAAGTAGCACAATACTCGACTGCAAAAGAAGTATGGGAATAAATTAAAGTCAAGTATTTGGGGGCCGACTTAGTTCAAAAGGCAATACTGCAAACTTTAAGAAGTGAACTAGAGACTTTACGAATGAAACCGGATGAGAAAGTAAGTGATTTTGGAGGGAAGTTAAGTAGTATAAAGGCAAAGTTTAAAAGCCTTGGTGGAAAGTTGAAAGACAAAGTGTTAGTAAGAAAACTACTCAACTCCGTTCCAAAGAAGTTTCTACCAATAGTGGCGTCTATCGAGCAATATCAAGAAATTGACACCATGCCATTTGAAGAAGCAATAGGACGAATAACTGCTTTTGAAGAACGACTCAAAAGTCAAGACGAACATGAAGAAAATCATCAAGACAAACTTCTAATGGCAAGTTCAAGAAATCAAGGACAAGAAAGAGGACGAGGAAGAAACTTTAACAAAGAAAGAGGTACATATCGAGGAGAACGAGACAAGAGTGACAGGAAATGCTACAAATGTGACAACTATGGACACCTTTCATATGACTGCACCAAATGGAAGGAGAAGGACAACAATGAAAAATCACATAGCAACAAATGGAAAGACAAGAAAGAAGAATCTCTTCTCGTTTATTACTCTGATGAAGATGCAGCGTTACTGTGAAGACAGTCAAGAAAGTTGAAGACTCACCATGGACAAGTTTAGTTTATGGGGGAGTATTGGATGTTAAACTAAACTTAGTATAGTTTGGTTAGAAAATTGTAAATAAGAAAGTATAGGTATGTATTATGTAAAGTGTAAATTTTGTAAAGGTATTGGGCTAGGTCATAATGGGTAGAAACGGTATAAACCGTTTAGTTAGGTTACAACTTTTAGAATAGGTATAACGTTTAGAAAAGAATCGACATGTCTCTTGAAGACACCAATTCATCTAGTATAAATAGGTAGGATTCTGTAATCATCATTCATTCCAATATATCAATACAATTCGATCAATACATATCAGTTTCTATATTTTGTTTTATTTCGATTACAAGAAAGCAACCTGTGTTTTGTTCATCATAGCAAGATTATATTCCAACAATTTTCAACTATATGTTATACTTGATTTACTATTGCCTAAGTTTACCACTTATTGCCATGTTCGAAGTCCCTCACATCATGCACCTTAATCACTTGTGAGTGAACGTAAATAATTGTGAATAGATCTATTTGGGATTGACAATCCCCGTTTGGGTCTGCTAAGATGAGCCACCTAAACGCACTTTATTTAAACAAACTTATAGGTTATTGGCAAATACCTATCCCGAGGGCCATTATTCTACATCATGTTTGATGCCTGTTAAACGTGAAGTGTCATGAGGCTTAGAGCAATAGAACGATACTATAGTCATAATACAGTATTGCCATCATTTTAATAATATTTGTATTCGTTACAAATATTATCTAAACTTAGAACTTGTGATTACTAAGAAAATCACTTTGCAAATCATAACTATTTTGTGTTGACTCATTTAGGGCAATCAAACCAACTATGGGTATATAAAAACTTAACCCACCACTTACTTTATAACAAACCAACTATGGGTGTATAATATTGTAACCCACTACTTATTTTATTAATAATTGTATTTATTAAAATTATTACCTAAACTTGGAACTATTGAAAATCAACTGGTTAAACTATAAACTTTATGGAATTATCCATACTTTGATTTTGAGAATCAACCGTTTAAACTATAAACTCTATGGAATTATCCATACTTTGATTTTGATGAATCAACTATTCAAACTATAAACACTATGGAATTACTCACTCCTTGATTTTGATAATCAACCGTTTCACTATAAACACTATGGATATACTCACACTTTGTTTTTGGAAAATCAACTGTTGTTTACAAATACTATGGACTCACTAAACTCTTTTGATTATGGAAATCAACTATTTTACTTATAAACTCTATGAACTCACGAACCATTGTGTTGACGCTTTTAACATGTATTTATCTCAGGACCATAATAAGCAAGGATGGCACGGAGGAGCACATACACATATAAATGCTATAAATTTTACTATCATTCGAAAACCTATTTCTTAAACTTTGAAACCAATGGGACCTCATTTTGAAAACTCAAACTATTGGGACCTCATTTTGTAAACTCTGGTATTTATAATATTTGAATGATAAATCTTTTAAAACGACTAAATTAATGATCCTTTTCTACTACTAAAACTGTTGTGCCATGAAGTAACACCCAATCTAAATTCCGCTGCATACTTTGAAATTGGAGGTGTTACAATTTGTCTACTAACCCATAATATGAGGCTTAAAAGAAAGGTCTGCATAAGCTGTCCAATAGGGAGACATGATTGGGATTTGTTTGGTTTAGGATGGAGAAGTTTTATAGTAGTAAGCGGATACATGAACATTAGAACTCTACATTTCATAAAAGAAGGAGTTGATACCTTTTATGTAACTGCATATGAAGGGGATGGAGGGGAGAGTGGGGGTATGGACATATACGGACTAGGCATCAGATGGTTAGATGCACAGGTCTAGTTGGCGAAGATGAGAATGTTTCTTCAGTAAATTATTTTAATAGTTAACTACAACTAACTTTCGTTTAGTCAACTTGTAGTTAATACTTTGGTTTAAATTATTTAACTGTGGTTTCACGGAAATTTCATTCAATATGCGAAAACTAAGGTGCTCTTTGTGGAATTTTCTAACTTTGAAGTTTGTGTAAGGATAAGACGTGGAATCATACCTGGGACTCATAATACTTATGCTTATCAGATTTACCGTCATTGGGATGATACTGAGGAGGTGGCAGGGTTAAATTTTGGCGAGCGTGTAGTCTTGACAAACAGGGTGGGAATAGTTTAGGTTTGATGAGGTTTGCATTTGCACTGGTAGACACTGGCAGCAGATTGTTACTGGATTGTTTAGGCATGTCCAACAATCTTTGTATTGATTTGGGTTTGTCCAAATTTGTCTTTTTGTTTCCAGACAAGGTATGGGTTGATTACGGGTTTATCCTAGTCAATCTATTTTCTTAGGGGACGTTTGGTATGACTGAATCACAAAGAATAGAAACATAGTAAAGAATGAGATAGCACAGAAAGAGAATAGATCCCAAGAAAGAGGATAGATTCATTTGTTTGGTATCCGTTATAGAATCAGTATGAGGAATATCATTCTCGTGTTTGGTCATGTTATGCTTCAGAATGGAAATTTGTTTCATTATGAATTGTCGCATTTAATCATGTAATTTGTTACGTATATCACATGATTGTAAAAAAAAATTAACCAAGGAACAATAGATTAGCGGTCAAGTAAGCATGAGATGAAGAGTCATTTTTTTTTTATCAAGATTAAATTTATAACATAAATAACAAAGGGAAAAAAATAAACATAAAGCTTGAGGCTTGCATCTTATCAAACAGGTTGTATGCACCACAATAGTGAGATGAGGTCTTAATTTGAAAGCAGCAAAAGACATCTGGAAATTAAACATGTATATAATCCTTGTTTTGAATTGATCATAAACATGAACTACATGAACATGATGTACTAATAGAAAAGTATATGGTTGAAATATATGATCAACAAACTTGTGTTTAAACATCAAATTGGAAAACCTAATTATTGATGCACCCCATTAAAATACTTAAAGAATAAGAAATTAAAACTGAAAAAAAACTAAAGAAACCCTTTATTTTATGATTAAAACATTTAATTTGATGACAGAAGCTTAGCAATGCCATAGAAATTGGGTGTAGTGTTTTAACATGTTGGTTAAATGTGCGTAGCATGTGGATAACTTAATTTATGCATCACAATTTTCTAGTGAAATCCCCATTCCCTATGCATGAGATGGTGGAATAGAGATATAAACAAAAACTTGTTTCTTGCTCTTTCTCCGCTTTTTAAAGAGAATGAATTTCATGGAAAGAGAATCACTTATTGATTCTCAATTCCATGACAGGAACAAACATGGGAAACACCTATAATTCCCTTTCTAGTCTTTTCATTCAAGCGTACCAAACATCCCCTTAGTCTTTTCTTTGTAAATATCTTGTCATTTTATTTATCTATTTTACTTTTGTAAAAAAAAATAATAAATAGTTATAGCAAAACTAAATGAATTGATTGGAATAGGATGTGTTACATAAATTTAAAACTTAAAAGACAAGGGCCCGTTTGGTTTAAATTCCGGAATTGTTATCGGTATAGGATTAAACATCGGGTAGAATGAAATGGTTCAATGATTCTAAAATAACTGTTGTTTGGTGCTGGTTGCGTTTTTATTCTCATAAGTGGTCCTACTATCATTCAAATTGATTTTTAGCTATATATTAGCTTATAAATAAAAGAAATTTAGATTTAAATATTATTATATTATAGCAAAAAGACAGAAATTAACCCATGTGGAGGTTACATCAACATAAATCCAAGGAATGAATTTGGAAACCTTGCCCCCCTCTTCGGATTCGAGTAATCCTTCATATTCATCATTCATTTCACTATTTAGAAGCCATACCCCTTTACCAAATAGATCTTATAGGTATGAAACTATTTCTTGATTCTAAAAGATGTCAACCAAACGGCACCTTAAATTTAAAAGATAATGACTTTATATATGATTCTAAAGTCTTTATTCCCTTCATATGAGTAAATAAACTGTTTTTCAAATGCTTTTATCAGCATTGTTATCATCATCAGTTTCTTCATCATCAAGCATTAGAATCGTTAGGTTTAACGGAAGCATCAGAGTGTGTATTCGCCCTCGAATAGTTCATTAGTTTCTTCAATATTTGCTGAATCCTCGTCCGCTTCTTCATCAATGAGTGAAAATACACTTTGTGGTTCCTTGGTTTTAGAAACATTTTTTTTAATGGATCGCTTGAACCGCAATGGGAAATTTTGTTTCAAATATGGTGACTGTAAGACCAAAAAAAGGAAATGATTAATGGTAGGCGCAATAAATTAATGAAATGAAAATCGAACTTAGATTTTATTTGTATATATGATAAGTGTTAACAAATGATTATTTAACAAAAGTTCTAAGAACACCATACTTTATCATCGTCAGAAGAAACAACAACGAATATTGGACTTGATTGTTTTTCTTTTTCATCATGCTTTGTTAATCTTCGTTTTTTTGATGGATTGGGTGTTACCTATAACAAAATAGTGACTAGTGAGTGTAATTAATATATGCTTCTAAATATATAATTGATATTGTCAAGCATGAAATATAGAGTGAAACCTGCTCATCAGAAGATATATCGATAACCACGACCTCTTTTTTCTTTTCTCCTTGATTAGCATTAACCAAATTTTCGTCCAATTTTTTTGAATTCTGAAAAATATAAATAATAACTTATATTAATAAACATTGAAAGAGAAAGAAACCAAGGGTAATTATCTATATCTATACTACTTACATCTTTAACCCTCTCTCATATTAATTTTTTAAGATTTCCAAAAATAGATTTTTAAGTAGATACAAGTAAATAAGAATAATTTACAAGTATTTAAAGCACAACTAAAACTAAAAAAACATTATTTAACCCATACAATTAATACACTATAAAAAATGCCCCTTCATCAAAATATACAACTATTTAACCACAATATACAATCTAATTATGCTTCCAAAACATTAAGCTTCCAAAAAATTTGATGAAGATGGTGTGTACATATTAAACGTTGTGTATCGAGAAGTTCTTCGTGTAAAGTAAAATACAAATGTGTGTAGGATTTTCAATATGGTGTATATACATATATTGTAAAAGACTTTATCATATGAATTTGTAGTGTCATCATATTCAATTATTGCACTTTATAAAATATCGTTAAGCATTTGATATACTAATTATTTGTTCGTGACGGACATGCAGACACGCCATTAGATATTTGGTGTCGTTAATATTTATTTTAGAGTACCCGCCGCTGCAACGCGCGGGTACCCTACTAGTATACAAAAAATTTACCTTCGTTAATTTAGTGTTAAACAGTTTGATGTGTTTAGTTTTGCATGTAAATTAACATGTATTTATAGAATTTTAAACCTGTAAAAAAGATTGAAATATTTAAATTTTAAAATGATATAACGTGATCTTTTATATATTGTATGCTACTTTTTTTTAAACTTGTTATTTGACTTTTTTATCTTTAAATTACACCGTTCATTCACGTGGTTTGGCTGAAATCACATCGCAAGTCTCTCGACTTTCATTTTTGCATGATGAAACATTATAATAAACTTTTGTAACACCATTCGTCCCTGTGGTTTGGTGGAAATCACATAGCAAGTCCCTCGACTATTAGGGATAGGGATGCATAGTGTTACGAAACTTCATTATAAGGATTCATCATCGAAAAATGAAAGTCGAGAGACTTGCGATGTGATTTCGGCCAAACCACATGGACAAACAGTGCCATTTACTCTTGGGAAAATAAAGATGTTGCTTATTTTTTAATGGCGAAAATATGTGGATATATATTACGTTTAATTAAAACTTAATTAATACACATTTTAGAGTCTTTTAAAAATATATTGAAAATAATGTAGAAACACTTTTATTACACATATTTTATGGACTCTATACGGAGGCTTATATTTTTTTAAGGATAGCGGACATAGAGTCTTTTGAAATGTATTGAAAATAATGTAGAAACACTTTTATTGCACATAGTGGACTCTATATGGACTCTGCTATAACTTTTAGAAGATAAGTTGAGACTGGAAAGAGCTTGCCAAGCCTGTCCAAAAGTCTCCATTTTATGAGAATTTTTTTATAAATTGGGACAATGAAGAGTAGATCAAATGGTAAGCTACACTTAAGTGAACAACAGAAATGAACATGAAGATATAGGACAGCTGAAATGATAATGCAGTAATGAAACAAGTGTTACCTTGTCCACTTGTGGACCGTGTGCCTTTGTAACATTCTCAACTTTGAAAGAGAATGATCTGAAACACAGAGAAGAATGGTGGAGTCATAATCTTTTATATACAAAGAAATTACAGCATATATTTGTAGAGAATTTCTTTGGCTTGGACACATTAAATTACAGGATCATTGTGGAAGAAATACACACGATATACAAATTTAAATATTCCACATGCATCAACGATCACATAAAACAAACTTAAAGTTTCTATAGCAGCACTCACAGTGTTATAACTACTGTAATCAAATGGACACTAGAGAACAGTGTATTACAAGGCCGAGTAGTCGGTGATTAATCGCTACAAGGTCAGTGGATGAGGCAAGTTGAGCCGAACCGGCCAAAAAAATCGGGTTGGTCAAAATTCGGTCGACTAAGTTTGAAGTATTTGAACAACCATGTTAATGTTTCTAAACATTTTCTAGGGTCCTATGAACAATTCTATCATCCTATGAGCATGTCACATATAATTTCAAAATTTATATGTCCGAGTACTCCCCACTGAGGACGATTACTCGCTAAAAAGGTAGCCAACCGCTTGAGTACTGCCTAGCGAGTTTAACAACTATGCTAGAGAAAAGAGAGATTGATTATAGCCCAACGAACTATGAGATACCGAATCCTAGATACTAGGTTATACAAACAAACATAAGTAGACCATTGTACTCCATATAAGCCCAGAGAACCAAACAACTTATGAGACAGATGAATGTATACAATAGCAAAAGAACATACCTTGCAGTTGCAGCCATTGTTTCTCCAACTGAATGTTTTTGTGGTGTCAAGGAGAAAAGGAAGTTAGATTTCAATATTTTATCTTGGCTCGGGGAATTATCGTATGATTTGGCATGTTCACTCAGATTATTTCTCATTGACGTGCCAGCGCCTCTAGAATCTCCAACAGTTTTGCTTTTACTGAACATCACCAGCGAAGAGTTAACAAATATAGAATTTAGTGTAAAAGCAAAAAAGAAAGGGAAAATTAAGTCAAGTCACTTTACTTACCTCATGGTGTTGCTCGAGGTCAGTCATTGATATGTGTATTTAACAACGAGTAACTTCTGACTGCATGTAAATCACATCCAAAGGCAATATAGATGAGACCTTCATGGCAATTCGAAACATCAAAACACAATAAGAGTAGCAAGCACTAAAATATCATGTATGAACTATGAAATGCTCAAAGAAAATCAAATATAATTATATTGAAAGTCGTTATCTCTGTCTCAAACATATGGTCATCAAGGGATATATGCAATCATGTACTTCCAAAAATGGGGGTGTAGGTTGTAATATTGCTCAAAATGAGGAGTTTATTCCAAGTCTATGCTTCTTTTTCAATATGTGGATAGTTGTGTGCTTGTTTCTAAAAGGGATTCCCAAACTATGCTTTTAATTAAAAAAAAAAAAAAAAAAAAAAAAAATTAAAGCAATGCCTATTTTTTTTATCATCCAGATTCTCTTTCTCTCCCATGTGTCTGTGTTGCAATATTTAGGTTCAATATTAGCTGCAAAAGCTCTTCAAATAAATTATAACAGCCTGCAAATTGGTTTGTACTATCATCAATATTTATAACTCAAACTTAACCGTAGCTCATCCGGATAATACTGGCCATGGATAATATGATGCTTGTGCTATGTATTTGTCCCGTGTGTACTTGTCGTGGACGTTTGGAAAATTCTATAGTGGTGAAAAATCACTAATCTATCGGCCATGCATATATTTACCAGAACTCATCACTATGGTTGACCGGCCCCCTTGCAGCAAAACACTCAAGTTTAATTTAGTTATAAACTAAAATTGTAATTTTATTAAAAGTTATCAAGTGATTATAGACGAACAGGTACCATTTTCAAGTGTGGCATGTCATATAGCAGTGACGTGGTACACAGTAGAGAGAAGGAGATGATAGACAAGAGAGAGAATGCAAGCTTTTCTTTGATTTTTTTAGTTGAGAAGCATATTGTGGGAACATAGTCACAAAACAAGCATATACTTTTCCAACCATGCAAAAACAAGCACAAAGTTGGAATTTACTCCAAACTGAGGAACCATTATAGCAATTTGGCTTACTTAGCTTTGTTTTCCCTCACAGACTATAAGTCGAATGACAAAAATGACATGCCTTGAAGCAACTTGGACTAGGAATATATGTTAATGTCAGCACCAAGTCCAACTTAACAAAAAAACTCTAGTTCGACATATATTTTCTGACTTTCTTGCGAAGAAACTACTCTGCATGAAATCACCCAAAAACACAAATTGTGACAACTGAAAACTTGACTGCTAAAGCAAACAGTTATACAAAGAAGGATCCCTATTCATGCTACCAGGGGAAAGTTGAGCATGTTTGCTCTGATGTACGCCACTGTTTCAGAAAGCCATTCCATGATGTTTAACCCCGGGCCGCCTTACCACTAGGCCATCTTGGAGATTGTTAACTTGACTAATGACGTACTACTAATGTGTGACATTAAAATTGTTGGTGACCCAGCAAACGGATTTAACCCGCCTTAGACTTTGGGAGCACAACCGAATGTTGTGTTTCAAAGGGATGATGAGTACATGCAGTAAATATTTATCCTATGGGCACCTTAGTGAGAGCATGTAGGTTTCCAGTCCGCGCAAGGCTCGACACTTTTTGCTAAATTTCTCAAAGACCATAAAAACTCATCCTTTAAAATTATGAAGTTTTAAGGTTTAACACCCAAAGGTTATTATCGCGGATAATTGTAATAGCTAGGTTTCAAATAATGCAATTCTTCGCAATCATAAAATCATTTTGCCCTCAACAATCACACAGCCGCAAGCAATAAAGATAACATTTGTTATGAGATATCCAACAATAAGACCAAAATTAATTAAAACACGTATCACTTTATAAACATAAACCCTAAAAAAAGATACACATAATTCAACTGTACGTACGTATATATTTCAAAAGGAAATGAAGGTAAGAAGCTACCATTTGTGAAGGTGAAGGTGACGGTATGAATGGTGTGCAATGGCTAGAGTTCCCGCTTTGTTGTTAATTTAAAATTTGGGGATACTCAAAGTGTTGATATATCCTTCTAACCGTAGTTGGACTGCTATTGGTTATTATGAGATGATTCAATTTGGCTAAATGGATATTGCTAGAATGAAGACTATGGATTCATTGGGCCCATATTATGTTAATCAACATAGTTATTGCAGCCGCGTGGAGAAGAGTTTTGCTACAAATATTTTGAAGTTTAATAATGGCTTTTATTGTCATACTTTTAGTCTCTATAATTTTGGCTTGCAATTGTGTTAAGACTTAAGACTTATAGCTTAGTTTCTTTTCTTTTCATGTTCCTGAAACATGTTTTGAGCATGTCATTTTTAAGCTTATATGATTTTTCATGTAAGGCTTTGTCTTGTATTCTTTGATTGGTTGTTTTAATATATTTGTCGGAGTATCGTCCTTTTTACCCAAAAATAAAGAAGAAAAAAATATTAGCAATTTTATGCACAAATAAGAGACTAACATACCCAGGAAGAACCAACACATCATGAATTATTAGTTGCAGTTAATTTAAACTCCATACCCGATTCTCTTTGGCAACAGTCCCATTATGTGCCACAATAATGTTTAAATTAACTAATTACTACATCGATCGTATTGAACAAAAATAGTGAAGTGTCGAACATATGTTGGTTGGCCCAGAATAAATAATCCAATTACTAATATAAGTATTATATGTACTGATGTTGATATGTTGGTTGGCCCAGAATAAATAATCCAGTTACTAATATAAGTATTATATGTACTGATGTTGAAACTATAATCTCGAAGATGCGAGAAGGAAGGTTGAGGTGGTTCGGTCATGTCAGGAGGAGGCCACAAACTGCACCGGTTAGGAGAGTCGAAGCGCTGATGGTCGACGGTTTGAGGAGGAGGGGAAGACCTAAGCTCAGGTGGGAGGATCGACTTAGGCTAGACATGAAGGAGCTTCTCTTGTCCGAGGACATGATCTCAGATAGGAATGTGTGGAGAGCTAGGATTAGGACTTGCGGGTAGTGTAGGAAGGGTTGTAAGTGCTTGCCTTTGCGTTTCTCTTCCCTTTGTTGCCCTGCCCTTTGCCTTTTAGGTTTAGTTTGCACTTTGCACGTTAGGTTTAGTGGCCCCGTTGCTCTTCCCTTTTTAGGTTTGTTGTAGGCTAGTGGTGCCTCTTTTCCCTTTGCGTTGCCTTAGCTTTAGCCCCTGCGTTGCCCGCTTGCTTTTGCGTCCTTGCTTTGTTGTGTTTGTTTTTGGCTTTTCTTTTGCTCACTTACTTTTGCCTTTCTTGCTTTGTTTGCATGTTTTGTTTGTCTTGCCCCTGGTTTGTTGTTTGTTTGTTGTTTTGGTGCTCTGTTTGTTTGTTTGCTTTACATGTTGTCTTTTGTACTTGGCCCCTTGCTGGTTGGTTGCTTGCTTCTTTTTGCTTTTACTTGTTGCTCTTTTACTACTTGCATATTTTTATCTATCACTCGCACTGGTGCACGTGCCGGAGGTCTCCCTGGAAGCAGTCTCTCTACTCCTAGGTTTTACCTGGGGTAGGGGTAGGACCTGTCTACATTTCTACCTCCCCCATACCTCGCCTTCGCGGGATTGGGTATGTTGTTGTTGTTGTTGTTGTATATGTACTGATGTTGGAATTAAAATAACACAAGTACTATATGTCCTGATGTTGGTCCAGAATCAACAAGACATGAAACTTATCACATGATTAAATAACATAAGTATCTACAACAGTCAGTTGAATGCCACCAACGAGTGACGGAGACAGAAAATTAGCATATAGGGGGTAAAAATATATTGTGAAGTCGTTCAAAATTTCCTTTTTAAAAGACTTAAAATATCGTAGAAAAAGCACCTTATATTGTGCTAAAATAACAACTAAACGAAGCTTAATGTGCGCCAAAACAACTCAAAAAGTATATTGTCGAGAAAAAGAACTTTTACTAATGGCAAATAACGGTCGAACAACAGCCAAACATCAACCTAACAACATCCAAACATCAAAAAATAGCTCAAGGCAACACCAAAAACAACAACAAAATTAAGTTTTTAGTGAAAAAAAAAAAAAAAAAAAAAAACTCTGCCCATACCTTGCTTCAACGGGATTGAGTGTTGAGGTTATTGTTATAAATCTTTTTTGAGTATAAATATAACAACAATAAAAGCTAGTTAACCTTGGAGTGAGATCCTCTTAAGGTATTTATAACTTGATTGATCAAGTTGCAATTATCAATTATTAGATCAAATCCAATGGCTCAAATCATTGATTTGAGCCATTGAATTTGACTCAATGATTGATAATAGCCTAACTTGATCAATCAAATTATAAATAACTTGAGATGCTCTCTTCCCACTTGAGCAAACTACAAGTAAACAAACAAATCAAATTAACTTAAAAAAAAAAAAAAAAAACGGAACATACAAACTAATTTTGGAGGCCACTCACTTTCTTTCTAACCAAATTTATAATGGAAAAACATCCTAATAAAGTACTCCATAATACAAATACTTGTTAAAAGACAAAAATACATCGTTGGTCCCTAAACTTTCCAGAAAACATCACCATAGACCCTAAGTTTGAAAAAACGTCGCCATGCGTCCAAAACTTGTGTTTTTTAGGCCAAATGCGTACCTTGACCCATTTTCCGTTAGTCAACTTCTGTTGTTTCCCCCATGTGCCTTGCACATGAGGGCAAAATGATCATTTCATCATTTTGGTTAATTATTTTGGTTGTACAACCTTAGGGACGAACGGTCTATTTAATTAAAAAAAATAATAATAATTACCAAAATGGCCCATTGCCCTGCGGTCTAGGCATTTTTAGTCCGATTTTAAAATATTCTTGATTTAGCCCGGGTTGCCCTGGGCAACAAGCGTATAGCCAACCGCATGATGACACATGTCCTCCAGTTGCCCAAAAATTACAAAAGTTGCCCAAAAAACACAAAAGCTGCCCCCAAAAATGACACTTGCCATTATTCGAGTGGCTATACGAATGTTGCCCAGGGCAACCCGGGCTAAAACGGGAATATTTCAAAATCGGGCTAAATATGCCTAGACCCAGAGCAACCGGGCTATTTAACTATTTATATAAAAAAAGAAGTTATACCATCACTACCACCACCCTCTATTTATCTCTTTTTCTTGCTTCTTTCTCTAAAATTCTGCTTCTCTCTCTAAAATTAACACCATCATCATTCTCAAGTCTCGTAAACCACCCTACTAAAAAACATAAACTCAATCAAACACCAATCTTCATACTCACACACAATATCAAAACCCACAAATTTTTTTGGGATGATCCATAGATACGGCAACCAACACATAATGATTGATCCATTTCAACCAAAATATTCATATATTTCATTTGTCGATAAGAAAGTTACAAAAGTACAATATTAGACAAAGAAAGAAGTTGAAAATTTCAATCTAAATTTAGTAACTACAAACTTTAATACATTTGTCACCTATTCACTCTATAAAAATACACATATTTACAATGGATGAGTTGTTGAGAAAACTAATATGACATCTCGTACGCCTCGTGATCTGGGGTTTTTATATGAATAATGAGTCGTCACTCGTCACTCGTCACTGGATCATCTCTTGACAACACTTGCCCTTTGCATGAAGCGAACCAATGCTTGCACAACTTCAAACATGGGAGGCCGGAATTTTGGTTCAGGCTGTATACAACACCAAAATATTAAGATTTTTCTTGTTTATATGGATCCATTGAACTCTATTGATAAAGGAAACATAAAATATTTCTAAAATAATAATTTACGAACTGAATTTTTGAAAACTTTTACCTAAACACACACAACAATGATGTCAGCAAAACGGGAGAGAGACTTGGCAAAATGGGAGAGAGACTTAAGACTTATAGCTTAGTTTCTTTTCTTTTCATGTTCCCGAAGCATGTTTTGAGCATGTCATTTTTAAGCTTACATGATTTTTCATGTAAGGCTTTGTCTTGTATTCTTTGATTGGTTGTTTTAATATATTTGTCGGAGTATCGTCCTTTTTACCCAAAAATAAAGAAGAAGAAAAAAATTAGCAATTTTATGCACAAATAAGAGACTAACATAGTGAAGTGTCGGACATATGTTGGTTGGCCCATAATAAATAATCCAATTACTAGTATAACTTCTATATGTACTGTGTTAGTCGGAGTATCGTCCTTTTTACCCAAAAATAAAGAAGAAAAAAATTAGCTATTTTATGCACAAATAAGAGACTAACATAGTGATTAGTGAAGTGTCGGACATATGTTGGTTGGCCCATAATAAATAATCCAATTAATAGTATAAGTACTATATGTACTGTGTTAGTCGGAGTATCGTCCTTTTTACCCAAAAATAAAGAAGAAGAAAAAAATTAGCAATTTTATGCACAAATAAGAGACTAACGTACCTAGGAAGAACCAACACATCATGAATTAGTTGCAGTTAATTTAAACTCCCTACCTGATTCTCTTTGGCAACATTCCCATTAAGATGTGCCACAATAATGTTTAAATTAATTAATCACTACATCAATCATATTGAACAAAAATAGTGAAGTGACGGACATATGTTGGTTGGCCTAGAATAAATAATCCAATTACTAGTATAAGTACTATATGTACTGTGTTAGTTGTAGATTATTAGGCCCGTATTATTATGTTTTCATGGGCTTGATCCACTTGTTTAGCTTCTAGATTACTCTATTGTATCATATATTAACTTATCATGTTTAAGGGCAAATTGCATAAAAAAGTACCCATCTTAGGTTCAATTTCAATTAAAGGTACTACTTTTTTTTCTCTCAATTTAAGTTAGCTAACTTTTTTTTTGGCCGGATTTAGGTTTTTCTCTAACTTCTGTTAACAATTTCGTTAGTAAATTACATGTTTGGTCCTTGAGTTTGTATAGGCATTTAATGTTTGGTCCATTTTCGTCCATTTTCATACGTCTGCGTACGTTTTCGTCCTTTTTCATACGTTTCCATTCGTTTTTACATGTTTTTGTCAGTTTTTTGAACGTTTTCGTGCAAAAAGCATGAAAATGTGTAAAAACAGATGAAAACATGTTGAAACGAACGGAAACGTGCAGAAACAGACGAAAACTTGTAAAATCAGATGGAAACGTGTAAAAACTGACGAAAACGTGCAAAAATGGATGAAAACGTGCAAAAACAGACGAAAACGTGTAAAAACGGACGGAAACGTGTAAAAGCAGACAAAAGCGTGTAAAAATAGACGGAAATGTGCAAAAACAGACGGAACCATGTAACAACGGATGGAAACATGTAAAAACGGACAAAAATTGCAAAAACGGAGGAAAACGTGCGAAAACGGACCAAAACGTGTAAAAACGGACGAAAACTTATAAAACGTATGCGAACGTATGAAAACGAATGAAAATGGACTAAACATGAAATGTCTATACAAACTCAAGGACCAAACATGTAATTTACTAACGAAATTGTTAACGGAAGTTAGAAAAAAACCTAAATTGGCCAAAAAAAAAAAGTCGGGTACCTTAAATTGAGAAAAAAAAAAGAGTAGTACTATTAATTGAAATTGAACCTAAGATGGGTACCTTTTTATGCAATTTGCCCCATGTTTAATGAAGGGCATGGCAAATTAGCCAATCAATATGGTAATCAGAGCAAAATTAATCCCATCCTAAAATATCTCCAACTAATCGTTTATCTCTCCCTCTATCTCCCTCACATCTAATTTTATTTCTATAAACCCTAAATCTCTCGTGTATCAAATGGGAGAAAACAATGCAATCCTAACCAATCATCAAAACACTCATATAAGACAGAACAATAGTCAATTTTGTGTGACTAATAACACATGCATGCAATCCTATACTCTTCCTGGTTTGTTTGTGGCTCGTCAAGCCCAATTCTGTCTTGGCCCAAGTTGGATTAACAAAATGATACCACACCAGGCAGCTTCTTCGTGGACTATCACTTAGCCGACTCATACGGCTCCACAAGCATTTGTCTCCCCCCAGCATGCAATTTAGTCCGCGTAACAACCAGGGATACTTGGTCCTGCACCCGCTATGACATTGACTCAAGAGCCACATGCTTTTTAACACCATGACACCTCAAGACTCGTCATGGAATATCACCATGACACCTCAAGACTCGTCATGGAATATGGACACAGGTGCATCCTCTCACCTTACTTCTCATACTCGTACTTTATGTAATACTTTTAATAAATGTTTATATCTGTCTGTTCATGTTGGTGACGGAACTAACATACCTGTAACCAACACGGGTCATAGTATTCTTCCAACTCTTAACCGTCCTCTACATCTTAATAATGTTCTTGTCACCCCTAATATTATCAAAAATCTTATATCTGTTCGTCAATTTACTAGAGATAATAAATGTACCGTTGAATTTGACGAATTTGGATTTTTCTGTCAAGGATTTCTTTACTCGTCATATTCTCCTCAGATGTGATAGTTCAAGTGATTTATATCCAGTTACCGAGCCGTCATACACTCCTAGTGCATTGCTCTGTATTAGTCCTATCACGTGGCATCAACGTCTGGGTCACCCTGGCGATGACGTGCTACGGTCTCTTGTTTCCCATAATTATATTTCGTGTAATAAGGAAAAGTCGTCTCATATTTGCCATGCTTTTCAGCTTGGTAAACATGTGCGACTTCCATTTGTTAGTTCAAACTCTATTGTTTCTCGTTGTTTTGAAATCATTCACTCAGATATTTGGACATCTCCTATTGTGAGTGCTAGTGGGTTTAAATACTATGTTTTATTTCTTGATCATTTTTCTCATTACTTGTGGATTTATCCACTTCGTAATAAATCATAAATTTTTTAATAAGTTTGTGCATTTTCGTTCTTATGTTCAAAATCAATTTAAGTGTGATATTAGTGCATTTCAATGTGACCATGGTGGTGAGTTCGACAACACCAAACTTCTTGACCTATTTGCAATCATGGCATTCAAATGCGATTCTCGTACCCCAAGACATCTCAACAAAATGGTAAATCTGAACGCATGATTCGCATGATTAATAACATGATTCGCACGCTCCTTTTCCAAGCCCATCCTCCACCTACATTTTGGGTGGAAGCCCTCCATATGTCCGCATATCTCCTTAACCTTTTAGCCTCTACCGCTATCCACAATGGAATACCTTCCCAAAAACTATTTAACAAAGAACCTGATTATTCCCGACTTCGTACCTTTGGATGTCTTTGTTATCCCCATATCCATACACCACATAAACTCGCCGCTCGTTCTACGACATGTATATTTTTGGGATATCCCGCATATCACCGCGGTTATCGTTGCCTCGACCTCTCCACACACAAAATAATCTTATCACGACATGTAACCTTCGATGAACAACAATTTCCATATGGCTCCATGACTTCTATTAACAACTCAACATATGCCTTTCTAGACCCTACACTGTCCCTTATTTTTCATCACATCATTTCTACAACACCAACCATCACTACTACTCCTATCCTCAATGTCCCAAATAACACAACATCACCTCACACCTCTCGGTCGAATACTACCAGACATACTACACCAGTTCAATTTTGACAGCCTAATACAACAACCCAGATATCCCCTATATCATTCCCCTCTACCAGCCAAACCCCAACGGCCCAACATCCGTCTCATACTAGCCCAACCATCACCGCCCCATCTACAAAAACTAACCAACCCACTCCCTAAGCCCAATCTCACCCAACACCTGCTCGGACTCATCATATGGTCACTCGCGCTCAAGTTGGTACCGTTAAGCCCACTAATCGTCTTAATCTTCATACGTCACATGTGTCTCCTATTCCCAAGTCTCCTTTCATTGCTCTAAAAGACTCTAATTGGAAGAATGCTATGTTGGACGAATATAATGCATTAATTAAAAATAATACATGGGTACTTGTACCTAAACCACCTAAAGTCAATATAGTTTGGTCCATGTGGTTATTTCGACATAAATATCATGCTAATGGAAGTCTCAACAGATATAAGGCTCGGTTGGTTGCAAATGGTAGTAGTCAGCAATTCGGTATTGATTTTGATGAGACTTTTAGCCCCGTTGTTAAACAAGCCACTATTCGTACTATGCTTAGCCTTGCGTTGTCTCATCACTGGCCTATTCATCAGCTTGATGTTAAGAATGCTTTTCTTAATGGTCATCTTTCTGAGACAGTTTACATGCATCAGCCACCTGGTTTTGTGGACTCTCGGTGTCCAAATCATGTTTGTCTTTTGCAGAGATCTCTATATGGTTTGAAACAAGCACTTCGTGCTTGGTTTCAACGCTTTTCAGTATATGCTGCTAGAGCTGGTTTTTCTCACAGCCAATGTGACTCATCGTTATTTATTTACAGACATGGTGTTGAGATTGCTTATTTATTGATTTATGTAGATGATATTGTTCTCACAGCTTCTTTTATAACTCTACTTCAGCATATTATCTCATCTTTGCATAGAGAATTCGATATGACATTGGGGCTCTCAACCATTTTTTGGGCATTTCCGTTTCTCGTGACAGTATTGGGATGTTTCTCTCTCAATGAAAATATTCTCTAGAACTACTTTAGCGAGCTCAGATGAGCAATTGTAACCCATCACGGACTCCTGTTGATACGAAGTCTAAACTTGGCCCTGATGGTAATCCTGTTACCGACCCCACTCTTTATCGTAGCGTTGTAGGTGCTCTACATTATCTTACTTTTACGTGACTAGATATCTCTTATGCTGTTCAACAGGTCTGTTTGTATATGCATGATCCACGAGAACCTCACCCAGCGGCTCTTAAACGCATTTTACGCTATGTTCGCGGTACATTAGGTTTCGAGCTCCAACTTTATACTTCCTCCACCAACTCTCTCATTGCTTATTCTGATGCTGACTGGGCCGGTTGCCATGTTACTCATCGATCTACATCTGGATATTGTGTATTCTTGGGGAACAATTTATTGTCGTGGTCATCTAAGCGAGAACATACGCTTTCTCGGTCAAGTGCCGAAGCCGAGTATCAGGGAGTTGCAAATGCGGTTGCTGAAACTGCATGGCTTCACAACCTACTTCTTGAGCTACATACACCTTTGACAGCTACACTTTTCTATTGTGATAATGTCAGTGCCATTTACCTGTCTGCTAATCCTGTTCAACATCAACGAACGAAGCACATCGAGATCGATATCCATTTTGGTTGTGACATGGTTGCCAAGGGACACGTTCGAGTATTACATGTACCGTCATGCTATCAATATGAAGATATCTTCACCAAGAGATTACCCTCTCTTCTTTTTGAGGAATTTCGTTCCAGTTTATGCGTTCGAGCCCCTCCCGCTCAAACTGCGAGGGAGTGTTAGTTGTAGATTATTAGGTCCATATTATTATGTTTTCATGGGCTTGACCCACTTGTTTAGCTTCTAGATTACTCTATTATATCATATATTAACTTATCAAATTTAATGAAGGGCATGGCAAATTAGCCAATCAATATACTGATGTTGGAATTAAAATAACACAAGTACTATATGTACCATAATCAACAAGACATGAAACTTATCACATGATTAAATAACACAAGTATCTACAACAGTTGAATGCCACCAACAGTACCTAAACCAGAATACACCATAAAATGAACTTTAATAATTTATCCAAAAAAAATAGGATTGTGTTTATCTTAATAGTACTATGTTTTTAAATTAGGTTACTTCCACAGAGTGGCCATGAACTTTCAAAAATTTTCAATTGTTGGTAACGAACTTTGTAAAATACTAGTATCACCTATCAAACTTGTTGAAACCTGCTATAATAGGCTATATGACCGTTTGAGCTTGTTGAGCCCACAAATAACCACTTATCAACCCATTTCTCTCTTTTTTCCTCTCTTTCTTTCCAACCCTATATATGCTCAGAAAGTCAGATTATAAATTTGTATATTTATTTGTTTGTGCTTGTCAATTTGCACAAGTACAAAAAATACTTTTGCAAAAGCAAAATCAAATCCAACCACTTTCCTGAAATTCCCATAAAGGCTAGAACACCTTTGTCATTGAAAAGCGCCGGTAAGTTGGTAACGCTTTCATTCACATGGTAAAACTGAACGCAAAATTAGTGAGATATATTAGAGGTTTAAGATTTGTTTAATAGAGTTATGGGTTTTAATTTGGTGATTGAGTTTTTTACGAGTCAATGGAACAGATGGCTGACCACGTAGGTTTGTCAATTTGAGCAATAGATGTATGTCGGAGGTGATTGTGGTTACACGTGGATGTATGTTGTTGTTGGTGTTGATGGTTTATTGTTGGGGTAACTGATGGTGGCGATGGAGATAGTGGTGACGGACAACTGATGGTCGTGACAGTGACAATGGCAGATGGTGATATTATTGGTGACATCGGCAGCAAATTGTAGTGGTAGAAGTGGTGCACATGTTGGAGGAGGTGAATGAAGAAGATGAGTGTATGTTTATGTGTAAGGATATAAGGGTGAGATGTGAGGGAGATGAGAGAGATGAGGGTGTATAAGGGTGTTTGGCTATATTAAAGAATTTAAATTAGAAGTAAAATGAACATTAAAGATTTTTTATTGTTATTATTTTATTTTTAATTTTAATTTTTTTAAACATTATTAACCTTTCGTACAATGAAAACCGGATGCAACCGTTTACAAGTTGCAATCATAGACAATATGGGCACGTTTGGTAGAGAGAATTTCAGAGAATAGAAATAAAGCAGAGAATATAAATTCAGAGAATAGAAATCAGTAGAGAATTCTGTTCAATTCTAATGTTTGGTAACAACAGAGACTTGACCCGAGAAATGAAAAAAAATATATTTGTTGATTTTTTTAAAAAAATTATTTTTTCTAAATAACAATTCAAAAAATATATTTAAAAAAAATATATTTTTTTTTATAAGTTATATATTTTTTTTAATTATTTTTTTTTTTAAAATTTTATTTTTTAAAAAAACTTATTTTTTTAAAAAAATATTTTAAAAAAAAGTAATTTATTTTTTTATAAAAATTATTTTAAAATTTTATATTTTCTAAATAACAATTCTAAAAAATATATATTTAAAAAAAATATTTTTTTAATTTATTTTAAAAAAACTTATTTTTCTAAAAAATTATTTAAAAAAAATTAATTTATTTTTTATAAAAATTATTTAAAAAAATTATTTTTTCTAAATAACAATTCTAAAAAAAATTATTTAAAAAAAATATATTTTTTTAATTATTTTTTATAAAAAAAATTATTAATATTTTTAAAAAACCTATTTATTTTGTATGAAAAAAAACTTGTCTACGTGATTTATTTTGTAGCATAATGTAGAGAAATGGGATTTCCACTCCAAAAGGTGAGGAAAATAGAGAATTGGTTTTGTGTGTAAGTGGAATTCTCGAGAAAATTGATTTCTCCGCTTTTTTATTTCCCAATCGTACCAAACACGAGAATTTTGTCCATTTCCATTTCTCCACCTTTATTTCTCCCTACCAAACACACCCTATGGGTAATATTTGAACAAATTTAGGAGTTTGATAGGTAATACTAGTATTTTATAAAGTTTGTTACTAACAATTGAAAATTTTCAACGTTCATAGCCAATTCATGGAATTAACACTTTAAATTCATCCATTCGTAAACTTTAATTTTGTTTCTCCAAAAAATATTATACATATCTTTTTGGACTCATCCATAAACTGTTTGGATGAGTTGAGATTAATGTAAATCAAAATTATTTAAAGATTCAATGAACTAATCTAAGCCACTTATTTTTTTTCATTAAAAAAAAGTCACTTTTCAAATCTTTTTTAAAAATAAAATATCTTGAAAACGATAAATTATCAAGTGAAAAAAAAATACACCATCGTGATGAGGATTTTGTTTATCTTTAGTAGACGGGCATTTCGATATACTTTCAAAGTTTTTTTTTTTTTTTTTTTTTAAAGTTATGTCTGAAAAGATCACATGTGATTTGTATCATAAATCACATGTGATTTATAAAGTCACACATGTGATTTATGAATTTGTAATACAAATTACATGTGATTTTTTAAATGTAACTAAAAGAAGAAAAAAAGTTTGTCGAAAGTATATCGGAGTGTCCGTCTATAGAAAGATGATTTAATTATTGTCGTGATGGTATGATTCGTTTTGCATAATGATTAACGGTTTGCGAGATATTTAATTTTTAAAAAAAATTGTGAAAGTTTTATTTATTTATTTATTTTATTCTTTTGATGAAAAATTAGATGGTCAGGATTTGTTCATTAGAATCTTGAGTTAATTGCATTTTTGGTCCCTGTGATATGGCCAAATTGCAGGTATGGTCTCCAAAACTATGAAAGTGAAGTAATAGTCCTCATTTTGAAGTTTGGTTTCTATATTTGGTCCATGGATAAAGTTAAATGACTAAAATACCCTTTGTCTTCTTCAGAAAATACAAAGGTACTTTGGTCATTTCAAACCGATCAAAGACCAAAAATACAACCCAAACTTCAAAATAAGGACTATTACTGCACTTTCAAAGTTTTAAGGACCAAACCTGCAATTTAGCCATACCACAAGGACCAAAAATGCAATTAACTCTTAGATTTAAGAGAATGTTGAATTTACATGGAATTTTTTACCTGTTTGGATCAGGAATCGGAAAGTGGACCCGAAAATGTAATTTTAAATTGGGGTAAATTTGAGAGTCGCCTAGTCGCTCAGAGGTGTGGGTTTTCCTAGACCCACTTTGGTTGGTTTCTTGAAATGGCCCGAGCGACTAGCGACCTTAACAAAAATGGCAAGTGCCTAATCATTGTGTGTAAGGCACAAGTAGGGCTCCTTTTGAGCTACTTATCACAAGCGAATTTTAAAAGTTTGAGCGACTTCTAATAAAATTATTTTAATCTTTTTTCCCTTTCCCAACACTTACCATCACCACCACCCTCTACCACCACACAACCATCACCACCACCCTCCACCACCACCACCACCAACCTCTACCACCACACATATTATTAAATTGGTTAGTGGGTTTTGTTAATACATCAATGCTTAACATGTTTCTAATAAACAATCGTACCCAGAAACGTGATTGAATGATTTTCGAATTATAAGTGCTTATAGGTTGATTTGGGTTTTGTCATGAATGATTGTTTGACTATAGGGGTTTTGTTTAGATGGATTAGTAGAACACTCGCTCTAAATTAATTGAACTAACATGAAATGCTGATTGATCTTCGAATTTTAGGGTTCTTGGTTCGAATTTGGGTATTTTTTTATTATGATTGCTTGAATCTAATTAACGAAAGGGGTTTTGCTTAGAATGTATCATAGAACACTCGCCCTTAATGAATTGTTACAACAAAATAGCCCACGTATTATTATCATGGATATTAATGGAGCTTTAAATATGAATCAGTGGAATTTATGATTGGTATCCTATTTGAATTAGTTATTCAAAGTGCATATTTTTTTAATACTAGTTCAAGAGATAATGGGTCGGTGGTGATCAACCAGTACTAACCAAAACTTGTATCAGCAGAAACAATGCATATCATTATTGAAACCTCAAACGTGGCAACATATCACATAAGCAGAAACATGATAGCAGTAGAATCAATGAGCACCAGAATAAATTCCAAACGTGCAGCAAAACTTGTATCAGCAGAAACACTGCATAACATTTTTGAAACCAAAACTTGTATCAGCAGAAACAATGCATAGCATTATTGAAACCTCAGACCCAACCAACCCGCTTTCCTACCTCAAGTAATCACTTATTTTAACTGTTATCATCAATCTCAACATGTTATCTGATGGAGGTATTTTAGACTTTGAACAACACTTGTCTTAAAAATCACGTGAAGTTTATTTTCAGATGGAGGTATGTTAACATCGGCTGCAAATTTTATGAGATTCAAGTATTTATTCCAAACCACAAATAGCCTAAATATAGCCTACCTGGTTTTTATTATGGTATATGAACTTGTCTGCAATACAAACGCTTAATAGTTTAAAAGTTAAAATAATTTTTTTTAGAAGACCAGCAGTAGAGTTGAAGACAAACCTCATCTATGTAATAAAGATTGAAATCTTCTGTGAAATATTTGTCTGTTTCTTGCCCGTTCTCCAACATCTCAGTATCAATTGGCCCAAGCATTCCAATCACTCGTGCAAGCAAAATCACAAGTGCATCATTTGGAAATAGAACCTGCTTTCCGATAAAGGTGACAAGGTCAATTTAGCTAGCTACATGTCTGTGTGGGGTGCGTTTCGTGAGCTCAAAAGCTCCAGATGTGATGAGAATAAGCTGATATATCAATTCAGCAAAGAAAACACTTCGCCAGAAAATTTTTCGATGCCGGAAACTGCTGGTGTTGGACGGATTTTAGGGAGCCGGCGGTGAGGTGATAGAGAGAGAGAAATGAGTGAGTGTGTGTGCTTATTATGAGTGAAGAAAGAGAAAATCTTGTGTTATATTATAAATGGGTTTTGATTAACCAAGAGAAACATTTAAGGATGAGAACAAAAGTACACATAAACTAAACACAAAATACGTGGAAACTTTACTATCTGACTATGACATGATGACAATAGAATTGTTAGGAATACGAATATTCGTATGAAGATTCGGTCACCCCAAGTGTAACCTAGCATAGTATAGCTCGTGGTATCTATCTTAATTAGTTTAATGGTAGTTTAGATTTAGTTAGTATTTGTGGAGTCGGGTCGGGTCTTCACCCACTGTCAGCCCGCTCCACAGCCTTTTTCAGAAGGCGTTTGAAGTGTAAGTATAAATACCCTTTCCCACCCAAGGGAAAGGGTTGGACCTTCATTTGCAATCTAACATTCTACTAGTTTTCTCTCACAAGGCTCCCAACTATCTCATCTCATTCTCTCTCTAACTTCTCTCTAGAAAATACATCTTTAATCATCCTAAATCACATAACCATCCATGTTCTTATATTAGAGTATATTATAATTGGTATCAAGAACCATGGTTCTATCCTAGGATACATGGTATGCTCAAATTTATAGTGTGGTGTGTGAGTTTAGTTTGGTTCGAATGGCTTTTGTAGTTTTCTCACTTGTTTGATCTCGTTAGGCGTTTTTCTTGGCATTCTTGTTATACTTTCGTGTTTAAAAGTAGCATAGACACCTTGTAGTTACCTTGGTTTAGTCATTTCATCACTTGTGTGGACATTGGTGGCATTTCGAGTGGTGTTTCTTGGTAGCGAGTTGGTACCTTCTGGTAGATAGTTGGTTGTGTTGTGTAGCGAGTTGACGTTAGCGTTTTGGCTCTTTACTATTTTGGGACATACGGACAAATCGCTACGAAAGGGACACTTTTGTCTCATTACTAGCGAGTTGTCAGATTTTGGAGTTTTGTGGATCTGGCGAGTTGTTCATTAGCGAGTTGACATCTAGCGAGTTGATTTGTAGCGAGTTGATATCCATCGAGTTGATTAGTTGCAAGTTAACTGTTAGCGTGTTGTTTGCCAGCATGTTGACTATTAGCGAGTTGCTACCAGCAGCGAGTTGTGTATAGCGAGTTGGTTTGATTGTGCAGTGTCAGACTAGCGAGTTGATCATCCAGCGAGTTAGTGAAATAGAGGGTTGATATTAGCGAGTTGATTTCAGCCTAGCGAGTTAGTGCTGATTTGTGGCGAGTTGAGGTATTTCAGCGACTTGGTACTTGTAGTGAGTTGAAGCCTTAGCGAGTTGTGATTATCTTAGCGTGTTGACATTTGTGAAATTTGTGAGCTGTAGCGGCTTAAGTTGTTACATCTACTCCTTCAGCAACTTGACATTGTGAGACTATTCCTACAACTTGACTTGTCATTTGTATAGTAACTTGACGTTGTGAGTTTAATCTTACGATTTGACTTGTTTTCTGAGTAGTGATTGTAATTCAACTTGTTGCAACAAAACACGAAATTCACTTGTGTTTAATAGGTTGATACGTGCACCTACTAATTCTTCACAACATGGCTAGCACGGCATCGGATGACATTCAGGCAGCAGGGTCGGATACTCGTCCTCCTATGCTGGACAGGACCGACTATGAATCATGGGCACAAAGGATTCGTCTCTACTGCTTGGGAAAGGATAATGGAGTCAACATTCTGAAATCTATCGATGAAGGACCTTTTGTTATGGGAGTCACCAGAGACACGGTTGCTGCTACTGACAACCAACCTGCTGTGTTCGGCCCTAACAGACCTCGCATCTACGATGAACTATCAGAGGAAGAAAAGAAACGTTATGATGCCGACATCAGAGCCTCGAACATTGTCATTCAAGGGCTTCCTAAAGATGTCTACAAACTCATCAACTACAACATAGATGCCAAAGCAGTTTGGGATAATGTAAAAATGCTCCTTGCAGGGTCTGAGTTAACCAAATAAGATCGAGAGTCTCAGCTATATGATGAGTTTGAGCACTTCAAAATGAATCCAGGTGAAAGCATCACAAACTATTATGTCAGATTTCACAAACTGGTCAATGATATGAGAATCATCAAGATGACAATGCCCAACATTCAACTCAACTCCAAATTTGTGAACAACATGGCACCGAAATGGGACAGATTTGTCACTGCTGTTAAACTCAACAAAGGTCTTAGGGACACCAACCATGAACAACTTTATGCCTATCTGCAACAACATGAGAAGCATGCTGCCTATGATCGGGTGATGCGTGAAAAACTAAACTCTCCAACTCCAAATGATTCTCTTGATTTTGTCTTAAATGTTCAACAACTCGATCAATCATCAAGTGATCCACCTCAACCACAACATCCTTCAACCAGATCTACTTTACTTGCATCCGGTCCATCACCTTCAGCCCTAAAAACCCATCTGGACTCTGGGTATTCCCACACTGACATGATGATTGATAATCTATCCAACCAAGTCTCATTACTGGTCCAACAATTTAGAGCTAATCTTCCATCTACCAATAATCAACTTCGGTCTTCATCCAATCCTCGCAATCAGGCTGTAATAGAGGATGGTAGAGTTGTGGTGCAAAATGTACAAGGAAGACAGAATTTGAATCAAAGGAATGATGGATTTAGGAATGGGAATTATAGGGTTGGCAACGCACTTCAAGGACAAGCCAGGTAACCTAAGTGTTACAACTGTGGAGGAATGGGTCACATTGCTAGAAATTGCACTCAACCAAAACGTCCACAAAACTCTGAATACTTCAAAGATAAAATGTTGCTGATGCAGGCACAAGAAAGTGGGACTGTTTTGGATGAAGATGCCTTGATCTTTCTGGCGGGTGATGACGGGAACACATTTGATGCTGATGTAGATGATCAACCGGTTCAAGATCTAGCACTCAATGACCCGAATATCTTCCAGGTTGAAGACTGTGATGCATTTGATTCTGACGTTGATGACGAACCCACTGCTCAAACCATCTTCATGGCTAACCTTTCTGCTGCAGTGTCCTCTCCACATCAGCCTGAATCATCCATCACCTCTGCTATCTCTGAGGTATCAATTTTACCTATCCATGATGACTCTGTTCATCCACAGAGGGTGTGTGAATTTGTACAACTCACAGACATTGACAACTCAAATACCATTAATATGGGAAATACCAATACTGTCCCATATGAAAGATATTTGAATGTCAATGGTCCGCTAGTTGTACCAAGTGACACACCTTCTGTTGATCCTAGTGAGCTTAAACTGCATGAGCACACTGTATATATCCCTGATGATTCCCTGCCCACTAGATTCGATATTCTTAAGGATCAGGTGTCTATATACAAACAGAGAGCTAAGTTTGAGTTAAATGAACGTGAGCAGAAAATGGAATGGCAAATGCGTGCTTACATAACTGAAAATAATTCCAAACAAGAAACATTAAAAAGGGAGTTAATGTCTTTGAAGAAACAATTGGATCTAACTGTTAAACAAAAACAGGAAATTCAAAAGGGGTTAACCTCGCTCAAACATGATTATAAAGACAAAGAAACAAGTCTTTTAAATGATGTTTCCAACCTTAAAATGTTGAAAAACAAACTGGAAGAAAAATTGTACACGCAAGGCCAAACCATCCAATCTGCTCAAATGATGGAGAACCATAGGAAATTAAGAGATAAGTTTAGTGAACAGGATACCTCTAAACCTAAGGTAACCTACCTTAGAAATGAGATTAGTGCTCAACCCGCAATATATGATTCGAACGTTATGTTTGAACCTGACCATGCCCCTCTTGATATGTGTTCATATGATGAGATAGATGAGATTGAAGATAGAAATAGGGAAAAACTTGCTGAAAAATTGAAAGATCCCTTGTGCACTGCTAAGAATCTCATATTTCACTATGATTACGCAAATGACAATCATCAGGCCATTTCTGTCCCTAAAAAGAAATTTCTCCCGGAAAAAACTTTTTGGAATATTGACATGGAGAAAATGCAAGCTGAAAGACTTGTGGGTAACACTCGAACTGTTTTTAGGATTGCTGATCCTACCTTGTATCCTCTGACCACGCCCATGCACCTTGTACCACTCACTCTTCCTACACAGTGTAATACTCTTATTGGTCTTTACGTACTAGGTCAACTGTTTAATGAATTTGATAAAACTTGTAAAAAGAGAATTACACCAATTGGGATTACTGAAGGGGAAAGGGGATTTGAACAAACAAAACGGTGTTACCTAACAGAAGTCATGCCATTTTTCAAACTTCTTAAAGAACACTTTGAAGGCCTTAAGACTACCATAAATGATGATGTCACTAACATGAAAAAGGTTTTCAACGATGTCGAAAATGAGGGTAAACAATTGGCAATTGATCTCAAATATAGTGAAATTGACAGAAAAAACACTCGCATCATGAATGAAAACTTGATTGCTAATTGCATTGCTCAAGATGTGTTCTACACTGCCACCGACTCTGCCTTATCTGCTAAACAATTTCATGAAATGTCGGTTACGTTGAATGTATTTCAGAATCGTGTGATTGAGCTTGAGGGGGAGAATTTGAGATTAAATACAAAGATTCAAAACGACGACCATGATAACATGGTCAGGCATTTCTCAAAACTAGAAGTTGATAATCTTAACTTACAACTACAATATCAACATCTAGAAGAAAGCATAAAACTCTCAAATGCCAAGACATCTTCGGATGCTCCTGAATTTGATACATGTTTTGAATTGTCCAAAAAGGATGTGTAATTCAAGCTCACTCAAACACGATTCGGAAATTGAGGGCACAAATTGCACAATTAAAGTCTAACATGGGGAATGTTGCTAATACCAGCCACCTAATGTCGCTAGATTCTCAAAATTTTCTAAAACAAAACGTAATCAACGACGTACAACATGAAAATGAGTGGTTTCGTGCTGAGATGTCAAATGCTAAACAACGTTACAAAGAGCTATTTGAGTCTATTAAAATAACGCGTAACCAAAACAATGAAAGAGTCACTTCTTTGTTGAACGAAATTGAGAATCTAAAGACCATGGTGAAAGGGAAAATGCCCATTGTTTCTTGTGACCATGCTATTTCCAGTGTTCATGCTTGTAAGAAATTTGCGAGCGATGCCTTGAATGTCTCTCTTCCCCTTAGGAACAATAAGCTAGTTCATAGCAACTATCTTAGGTATCTTAAGGATTGTCTTGTCATACTTAGAGAAACCATTGAAGATGGTAGGATGACAAATAAACAGGATGATGTCATTTCGGGTGCATGCTTCCTCACTAATAAAGCTCAGGAATTATTAGAATATGCCATAGGAACATGCCCCAAGAGTGACAACAAGGTGGATAGGTCACTTGCATCGTACTCTAACGTTGGCAACAAACATGTTGCATTTAATTATCCCCATGCCATGACTCAATCCACCACCATGTTTACCGGTAAACAAGTAGAAACTAAGCATTATAATGTTCCTATAATTGCTTCTACAGGAGTAAACGGTGTATCTAAAGCTAGCAAGTCACAGCCTAGGTGCAATACGAAGAATGATAGGACTTTGTGCACTTTTGAAGGAAGTAGAAGAATCATCTAGGAACAATAAAGTTATGCCTGTCAAAAAGAATCGAGTTGAATCAAACATTTGTGTTAACAATGATGTAATTAATTCGAATTCTGGTGCCATTTGTAAGACATGTAACGAATGTTTATTTTTTGGTAATCATGATGCACGTGTTGTGTCCTTCTTAAAATCCTCAATGTGTTCTTTAGTTAAGGAAGTTTTGTGCACTAAGCCGGTTAGGCAAGTATGGACCAAAATTGGAAAGGTCTTTACTAATATTGGCTATCAATGGAGACATACAGGAAGGAGATTCACACTAGGAGATAAGTGCCCTTTGACTAGGATCACTAATTCCAAAGTAGTGCTGTCTAAGAAATGGAGACCTACGGGCAGAATACTCCCAATAGATGCAAGTAGTACCAATCCTAAGTCTAGTGCATCAAACTGTGATAATTCATGCAGTATCTCCGTGACATATGATAATCCAATGTTTGTGTGTGCTAACCAAACGGACCCCAACTGTTTGTGGGGCTCCAGCTTTTTCAGTTATCCACCATTGTCTGGTTTCAAATGCAGGTCGTACAAATCGTCCTTTGGTATTTGGACTCAGGCTGCTCAAAACATATGACTGGAGATCGCTCGCGGCTCATGAATTTCGTGGAAAAGTTTATTGGTACGGTCAGATTCGGGAACGACCATTTTGGAGCAATAATGGGTTATGGTGACTATGTCTTTGGAGACAGTGTGATATCTAGGGTGTACTATGTGGAGGGACTTAGACATAATCTATTCTCTGTTGGTCAATTCTGCGACTCTGATCTTGAAGTTGCCTTCAGAAAACACACATGTTTTGTTAGAGAATTAGATGGTGTAGACCTTCTCAAAGGAAGTATGGGCACAAATCTTTACACCATATCAATTGAAGACATGTTGCGGTCCTCTCCAATTTGCTTGCTTTCAAAAGCCTCTAAGAACAAATCATGGTTGTGGCATCGTCGTTTAAACCATTTGAACTTCGGTACCATCAATGAACTCACTCGTAAAGATCTTGTTCGAGGTTTACCCAGATTGAAATATGATAAAGACCATCTTTGTTCCGCATGTCAAATGGGCAAGAGCAAAAAGCACACCCATAAACCCAAAACTGTCAATTCCATCATGGAAGTCCTACATATTCTTCATATGGACCTCTGTGGACCAATGAGGGTTCAAAGTATCAACGGCAAGAAATATGTGTTGGTTGTTGTTGATGATTACTCTCGCTTCACATGGGTAAAATTTTTAAGATCAAAGGATGAAACTCCGGGGATCATCATCAAACTCATCAGGCAACTGCAAGTCCCGACTCAACAAGACAGTTAGATTTATTCGCACCGACAATGGAACGGAGTTTGTGAACAAACAACTCACTCAATTTTATGAAGGCATCGATATTAGTCATCAAAAGAGCATTCCACGTACACCTCAACAAAATGGAGTCGTTGAAAGACGTTACCGCACCTTAGTTGAAGCTGCTAGGACTATGCTAATCTTTTCAAAAGCTCCAATGTTCCTTTGGGCCGAAGCCATTGCAACTGCTTGCTACACACAGAACCGATCTTTGATACACCCTCTCCACTGCAAGACTCCATATGAACTGGTTCATGCTAGAAAGCCAGACCTTTCATTTCTACGAGTATTGGTGCATTGTGCTACCCAACCAATGACAGTGAAGATCTTGGGAAACTCAAGGCCAAGGCCGACATTGGTTTCTTCGTTGGGTATGCTCCTGAACGCAAGGGTTACAGAATCTACAACAAACGTACCAGAGATATAATGGAAACTATTCACGTTACATTCGATGAGCTGGCCGAGCAATCGGCTCCTGGACAAACCAGTTCCGGACCCGTGCCCAATCCTTTGATTCCTGGACCTATAAGCTCCGGGCTTGTGCATTATCCCTCCCCTGCTACTCCTTTTGTGCCTCCCACAAGTGATGATTGGAAGAAACTGTTTGACCCTATGTTTGATGAATACTTTGAACCTCATGCCGGGGCTGCTCCTGAAGCTCCTATCATTCCACAACAGGCGGGTGCAGCAGTTGCTCCACCGCCTAGTGAAGGGCCATCCACATCTCTGTCATGGGATCCAGAAGGCCCCACTACCAGTCATTCAGTAAACACATCTAATGTTCAATTTTCATCTGTACCACGAGTAGCAGCTGCTGATAATTCTTTTGAAGTTAATCCGTTTGCCCCACCTAATGAAGAGCCTTTTGTAAATGTCTTTGCTCCTGAATCTTCTTATGATACATCTGTCTCAGATGAATCCAACACGGCTACGTCAATCCACTATCCTCAACCCCATGAGCATCTCAGGAAATGGACCAATGATCGTCCAATTGACAACATCATTGGAAATCCGTCTCGTCCAGTTTCAACACGCAAACAACTGGCAACTGATGCCTTATGGTGCTTCTTCAACTCTGTTCTCACCAAAGTTGAACCAAAAGATTTCAAAGATGCAATGACTAAAGTTTCATGGTTCACTGCTATGGTTGACGAGATCCATGAGTTTGATCGCCTTGATGTGTGGGAGTTGGTTCCTCCTCCCGAGTGTGCAATGATAATTGCTCTTAAATGGATATTTAAAGTTAAGCTTGATGAGCATGGTGATGTGTTGAAGAACAAGGCAAGGCTTGTGGCTAAAGGATACCGTCAAGAAGAAGGAATTGACTTTGAAGAATCCTTCGCTCCCGTTGCCAGAATTGAAGCCATAAGAATCTTTCTTGCTAATGCTGCCAGCCAGAATATGTTGGTATATCAGATGGACGTTAAGACAACTTTTTTAAATGGCGATCTGAAGGAGGTGGTGTATGTTAGTCAACCTGAAGGATTCGTAGATCCTGAACGTCATGCGGGATGTCAAGACACTCGACGAAGCACATCCGGGGGTGCACAGTTTTTGGGTGATAAGTTGGTTAGTTGGTCCTCAAAGAAACAAATGAGCACATCAATCTCTTCCACTGAGGCTGAATACATTGCCATGTCCTCGTGTTGTGCTCAAATTCTATGGATGAGATCTCAACTCTCGGACTATGGATTTGTATTCAACAAGATTCCCATGTACTGTGACAACAAAAGTGCAATCGCACTGTGCTGCAACAACGTCCAGCACTCAAGGACTAAGCACATTGATATTCGCCATCACTTCATCAGGGAACAAGTTGAGAAGGGAATTGTGGAACTCTATTTCGTAAGAACTGAGTTCCAGCTGGCTGACATTTTCACCAAAGCACTTCCTAGGGAAAGATTTCAATTCATCATCCCTCGCCTTGGCATGAAGAGTCTCACACCTGAGGATCTCACATGTCTTCAGGAAGATCAGGAGGAGTAACGGGTTGCTTCACATATCCTTGTATATAGTCTATCGCAAAAAGAAAATAGAAAAATATAAAACCTACAAAAAAAAAAAAAAAAAAAAAAAAAAAAAAAAAAAAAAAAAAAACCATAAAAATATGAAAAATCATAAAACTAAAAAACAATCTTCTCTCGACATGTCTCATGTGTAATCAATAGTATGTACGATTCTAGAAATGTCATTCAATAATGGCACGGAATCATACATATGCTTGAACATGAGTTTTTCATACACTCAAGAATGTTTTCTCTAAAACTTGTTCTCCAACTTCTTTAAATGATGGTTTGCTATTACTTCAGATAGCAACCCGGTCTTAGTATTGGGGAAAGTTCGTCGCCAAAAAGACGACTGTTCCTAACAAAGGCATGAATTACTTTATATTTATGCCTTTCCGATAATATGTACGCTTAAGTGCATCATTTCTGGCAAAAGAAGAGAAGTCTTCTTTACATCTCAAATACTTTTCCTTCAAAGATTCTTCGGGAAAGTATTTGCTCCAAACTTGTGTTAGAGTTTAACAATCAAATACACATATTGCGGAAGCGTAGGATCAAGTATAACACATAAATATTAACCAAAACGTAAATAGTAAACGTACCCGATGCACTTCAAATAAACCTTGATTCTTGGACAATATAGATCAATGATAAACCCCTTACCGTTTTGTTTATCGATCTCTTGATAATTACTAAAGTAAGTAATTACCTCGTTCTTGTACACACAAACTCCAACGAATAAAGGTTGTTGCAAGTAAACAAATCACTTAATTATTTTTCACTTGGAAAAATCGAACCACAAACCCTTATGGGAGGGGGTACGATCGGCCAAGACAAAGAACAAGGAAAACACAAGTTTTAGGGTTAGAGTGTGTGCACAAAAGATTGTTAAGTCTAACCCCAAGGCCTTGTATATATACTATGTAATATCTTGGTGACCAAGCAAGGCTTGGGTCGACCCTTGTGTGGGCTTCGACCGGCCATAGGCTCCCAAAGGGGGTTCTAGAACCTCCTTGTCACCCAAGTTACACTCTAGTCCTTGTTTTTCTTATTTAACGATAGTTAGTCCATACGGTTAACAACTAACGACCGTTTAGTCCATTAAGTGACATAAATATATATATTTCATACATTTAATAAATATATAAATTTATTTACATTATTCTTGTTTGTAAAGTGTGCAATCCCGAGGTCTCGTGTTCGATCCTAGACATTTACCTATTAATGTTTATACGTAACATTTAACAGCTCCCACTCGTATATTCATTAATAGTAAAATGACATTGGTTAGCGTCTTGCAACACTCCAATGCCCCTAGTTCAAACCGAGCTAGGTTTCCTGGAAAAACCTTTAATGATTCATCATTATAATTATCCTTTCATTACTAATACCACATTAATAAAGATGTGAGTTCCTTTATTAAAATTCTGTTTCTCGTTTCTTTATGATTGAACAAAATTACCAAAACATCTGAACGTATTCCAGATAGACTTTGGGCATGGCCATGCAAACATTTTGTCAACCCTACGAGGGGCCCAGCAGTATTAAACTTCTGAACAAATCAGAAGGAATGAATTCTCTCTTGACTACAAGAATAACCCATGAACTTTGCAACACTTCTGAAAACAATCCTTATGACTCCCTGTTACGGTGAGCGGTAGATTGCTTCACAAAAATGCACTACATCCATGACACTTATCTGGTATCTCAAGTCTGAGGATAACTTTAAATATGATTCTCACATTAAATATTAAATCATATTGTTGGGATAAGTCCAATATTCAATTCATCGAATATTATGTGAAATTGGTATGACTACGCATCAATATACTTTCAAGTATATTCTAAAACCAATACTCAAATTTGTCTTAGTTTAATGATATTCCCATATCATTAATCGACAATGGACATTTAGAATAATAAATTATTCAAGGATCTTAAACATGCAAATATGGGATATATTATTAAGACAATGATAAATAAACATAAAACTTATTTTATTCCATTAAAATAATAATTGTACATTACATCCTTTATCCAAATACTAATCACAAATGGGCATGAAACTTTCAGCTAATCTAAGTCCTACACCTGCAGCATGCTTATAAAGCTTAGTGCCAGGTAGAGGCTTTGTTAATTGATCCGCCAAGTTATCATCTGTGTGAACTTTGAGCATTTCGATTTCGCCTATTTCGACTTGTTCTCGAACATAGTGATGCTTAATCGGGAAATGTCTGGTGCCTTTCATGATTCCAGGCTCATTGGCAAATGTGATTGCAGCAGAATTGTCACAATACATTTTAATAGGTCTTTGAATCGAAGGCATGACTCCAAGCCCTGAGACAAACTTCCTAATCCAAACAGCTTCCATTGCAGCTTCCGAAGCAGCTATATACTCACTTTCTGTAGCAGACATCGCTAGTACACTCTGCTTTCTGCTCCTCCAATCCACAGCTCCTCCATTAATGACAAAGACATAACCCGTCTGAGACTTCGTATCATCCTTATCACCTTTCCAAGAAGCATCGCAGTAACCTGTAACATCAAGTTCTGCCGATGGATTTCCCCCATAAACCAAAAACATATCCTTAGTTGCCCTAAGGTACTTAAGAATATTCTTAACAGCAGTCCAGTGAGCTACACCTGGGTTTTGCTGATATCGACTGGTTAAATTCTGAGCAAACGCTACATCAGGCCTTGTCCTTTTCACCGCATACATTATAGATCCCACAGCCGAAGCATAAGGGACTCTTTTCATGCGTTGCACCTCTTCAGGTGTTGAAGCACAAACCTTGTTGCTCAAGCCATGTTGCTCTTGCATCGGCAAATATCCTTTCTTGGAATTTTGCATATTGAATCTCTTCAATATTTTATCAATGTAAGCACTTTGGCTTAATCCAATTAATCGCTGAGATCTATCTCTATATATCTTGATTCCCAGAATAAATGCAGCTTCCCCTAAATCTTTCATAGAAAAACAACTTCCAAGATATTCCTTAACCTTTTGTAAACTTGGAATGTCGTTCCCCATGATCAATATGTCATCGACATATAATATAAGGAAAATTACATTACTCCCACTAACTTTGTGATATACACATGGCTCATCAAGATTTTTAGTGAATCCATACTTTTTAATCTCACCATCAAATCTCTTATTCCATTGTCGTGATGCTTGCTTTAATCCATAAATGGATCTTTTAAGCTTGCATACACGATTTGGAAATTCTGGATTTACATACCCCTCAGGTTGCGCCATATAGATGTCCTCATCTAGGCGACCATTTAAGAAGGCGGTTTTAACATCCATTTGCCAAATCTCATAGTCATAGTAAGCGGCTATGGCTATAAGAATCCTAATTGCCCTTATGTCAGCTACAGGAGAAAAGGTCTCCTCATAGTCAACACCAAAAGTTTGTGTATAGCCTTTAGCTACACAACGGGCCTTATAGGTGTGTACAACGCCATCCATGTCAGTCTTTTTCTTGTAGAGCCATTTACTCCCAACTAGTTTGGCACCCGGAGGTAGGTCTACTTCTTCCCAGACATCATTGTCTTCCATGGATTGCATTTCCCCATCCATAGCTTCTTTCCACTTGGCCTTTTCAGGACCATTCATGGCAGCTTTATAACTTGTAGGCTCATCAAGATCACCCAGTATATACTCATCACTCTCTACATTAAGACATAGACGAGTAGGAGCTTTTACTGGTCTTGTTGACCTACGAATGGGAATCACTTCAACTTCAGGTGGAGGACCTAAGCTTTCAGGTTCTACCGGAAGTTGGTTAGTGTTTTCAGAAGGTTCTACATCTTCTTGACCGTCTTCCAGATCATATACTCTCCCACTGAATTCTTGAGATATGAGCTCCCTTTCAAGGAAGTCTCCATACCTTGCAACAAATACTTTGTTTTCAGGTGGGTAATAAAAGTAGTATCCCATAGTTTCCTTAGGGTATCCTACGAAGATGCACTTCACAGATCTTTGTTGGAGTTTGTCTGCCGAGTCACGTTTAACATACGCCTCACAACCCCAGACCTTAAGATAAGACAGGTTAGGAGCTTTTCCAGTCCATACCTCATATGGTGTCTTATCAACCTTCTTTGTTGGAACCATATTTAGAATGCGAACCGCAGATTCTAAGGCATAATCCCAAAACGAGAAAGGAAGAGTTGTTAGATTAAACATAGATCGTATCATATCTTGCAATGTACGATTCCTTCTTTCAGATACACCATTTTGTTGTGAAGTATATGGAGAAGTAAGGTGCTGGACAATTCCCTCCTTTGCTAGATAATCTATGAACTCCTGACTCAGGTATTCACCACCTCTATCGGATCGAAGAGCTTTAATCTTCTTTCCAAGTTGCAACTCTACTTCTGCTTTAAACACTTTGAATGTTTCAAACACCTCATGTTTATGTTTAAGTAAATAAACATAACCATAACGGCTGTAATCATCCGTAAATGTTAAGAAGTAGCTAGCACCCCTCCTTGACACATGTCTAAGTGGTCCACACACATCTGTGTGAATAAGACCAAGTAGATCATTAGCCCTTTCAATCCTATTTTTAAAGGGTTTCTTAGTCATCTTCCCAGCAATGCAAGATTCGCATTTATCAAATGATTCATCATTGATCTTATTTAAAAGCCCATCATGTTGCAGCTTTTTCATGCGATTTTTGCCAATGTGAGCAAGTCGACAATGCCAAAGATAAGACGAATCCAGACCTTTCTTGATTCTCTTATTGTTGATGCTATACATCGAATTATTTGTAACAAAAGCATTATCATTATCATTCATATCAATTTCAAATACACCATTCACAGCAATAGCATTAAAATAAAAAACATTATTTAAAGAAACCGAAATTCCATTGCTTGAAATAGTATGCTCAAAACCAAGGTTTAACAAACATGAAAATGAAATTACACCTCTAACAATTGACGGTGCATAATGACAATTATTTAAAGATAGTACTAGGCCCGAAGGCAACACTAAATTAAATACTCCTATAGCTTCAACTCCTGCATGCGCTCCGTTACCAACGTGCAAGAATTGTTGTCCATAGGCCAGCTTTTTCTCAACTCTAAACCCCTGCATGGTATTGCAGATATGAATGCCACATCCAGTATCATATACCCATGAATTCAATTTAGGAGTAAGAGTGAATAATTCAATCATAAAGAACGCACCTGATGAGCTGGGGTTACCAGCATCATTCCCCTGCTTCTTGAGTCGCATGTCATGAATGTAGAGAGGGCAATTGCGCTTCCAATGGCCCTTTTCATGACAATGGTGACAAGCCTGATCCTTCCTGTTTGGCGGATTCACCTTGTTCTGCTTAGGCTGATGTTGTTTCATCTTGGGTTCAGGTTGATAGGCCATGACCTGCTTGCCTTTGTTAACCTTCCCTTTGCCTTTGTTCACATGCGATTTCTTCTGGATTCTTCCCCCATGAATTGCCAACACTTGCGGGGTGGGATTCTTGACCTTGGCTGGTAGACCTTTCTCATAATCAACAAGCAATGCGAGTAATTCTGAGACTGTCTTCCCCGAGCAATGCATGTTGAAGTTCTGCACAAAACCAGCAAAATCCTTGTTAAGGGATCTGTTGATCAAGTGCACTTGCACATTCTCGGGGTAACCAAAACCAATTCTGTGAAGTTGATCAAAGGAGTCCTTCATCTCATCCACATAATCGGCTACTGGTTTACCATCACCATGCTTGCAGTTGTGCAGCTTGTCAAGTTCATCATACAATTCAACTGCAGGCGGTTTCTCATAAGATTGTTGAAGCATCTCAAGCATATCTTTAGGAAACGCATACTCATACTTCTTTTGTAATTGAGCATTCATGCTAGTGAGCATTAGACAAGCAACCTCATTGTACTTAGCATGTACCACCTTCCAAGCCGCCTTTGCTTCTGGTGTAGCAGTAGCAGGAGGCTCAGGTGGGCATTCTTCGGTCAAGAAATCCATCTTACCAGACGCCCTCAAGACAATTCTGAGCGAACGGTACCAGTCATTGAAATTCTTTCCTGTGAGTTTCTCTCTCTCAAGATGACTCTTGAAAGCATTAATCACAGTTTGGTTATCGGGTTGAGCCATATCTACAGATAAAGTTCAAATATTAGTATTTTCGATAATCAATATCTTCAAGAAAATAAAATACCCAAGGCTATATTCATATAACCAACTAATTTTCTTGAAAATCTAGGATCTATCTTTACATAGTTTCACCACACCAGTTGATCTGCTAGTGGTAAAAGTACAAAAGATAGTAATCTGTCGAACAATAATTGGCAAACAAGATTTCCAATTCCTAGATCATTATGGGATTTACTCAAATTGATTCATCAATTTGCCTTTGTAAGCATGTTTCATCCCATCTCATGCCTTAAGTTCTAGGTCTCACGCACAACTTAATTAAGTCGTCTACCTTAGAAACTGTAAAATTACAATTATGGTCTCACGCGTTAAAAGAATTTTACCTTGTTATAGTAATTTAGCCTAGGTCTCACGTTTACTAAATTAAAATTCCAAGTGTTTCTTATAGGTAGATGGCACGTAACTTAAATTTTAAGGGTATTAATTTTTGATATGTCAATCAAAATTATGCACAAAGATGCATGCACTCATCTTTATAACATAAGTTTTCATAAAACTTTTTATGTCCGATTCCTGAAATTAATACACAAAGTTTTACTTGAGGTTTATGCCAAAACCCTAAGATGACTTTCTACAACATATAATTTTAAAAGTAATTCGTTTAAGATATATTCAAGATTGTGATAACCAAGGCAGACTCTAAGGCTCTTTTCTAAGCCTTCAAATCACGGTTATGAATATCATCTTAAAAGACTTAGTTTTAAAAGTATATTTGCACAAAACATCATTCAAGCAAAAGTTTATGGATTCAATCTCAAAACAGTAATAAAGTTTGAATAATGCTAGTCTCGACTGGGAGCTGATTACCGTGCGAATCGGACCACGATTGTCATAAGACCATTGCAAGATTCTTACTTTATCACTTTAGGGTTTCACAATTATTAGTCCGTTTTAATTTTCTTTATGAAAACACCCTTTTATTGCTTACATCAAGTCCAACTAAAACCAATAAAACAAGTAGCAAAGAAAATCAAACAAACAATAATAATATAAGTGAAACAATTAGCCACATGCAAACCATATTAGAAAAGATCCTAATAAAATCAATTCTAGGTATAATAACGCATGTAATCAACTAAGGCCTTCACCTCTTAATGGAGGTGAGCCACATACATTGACGAATCAATTGCGTAGGCCAAAGCTAAAAACACACCACATAGCATATAAAATTGATTTTAATATTTATTGGAGTCTTCCCCAATTTAAGATCTATCTAAACATGTGACAACAAAACAAGATCCATGACAAACATGCATGTAAGTCACGGATTAAAACCTAACAATTAGCAATTAGGTCACAAGATACGTTCAATTAACCGGTTAATGACCTAGGGTTTCTAGTGATTACACATAATCAAGAAAACCACAAAACCCTAAATCAAAAAAAACATGTATCTAAAACAATTAAAGATCCGGTTTTTATTACGTTTTAGTAATCAATTACATGTTATACATGGCTCGTGATGCCACTGTTAGAGTTTAACAATCAAATACACATATTGCGGAAGCGTAGGATCAAGTATAACACATAAATATTAACCAAAACGTAAATAGTAAACGTACCCGATGCACTTCAAATAAACCTTGATTCTTGGACAATATAGATCAATGATAAACCCCTTACCGTTTTGTTTATCGATCTCTTGATAATTACTAAAGTAAGTAATTACCTCGTTCTTGTACACACAAACTCCAACGAATAAAGGTTGTTGCAAGTAAACAAATCACTTAATTATTTTTCACTTGGAAAAATCGAACCACAAACCCTTATGGGAGGGGGTACGATCGGCCAAGACAAAGAACAAGGAAAACACAAGTTTTAGGGTTAGAGTGTGTGCACAAAAGATTGTTAAGTCTAACCCCAAGGCCTTGTATATATACTATGTAATATCTTGGTGACCAAGCAAGGCTTGGGTCGACCCTTGTGTGGGCTTCAACCGGCCATAGGCTCCCAAAGGGGGTTCTAGAACCTCCTTGTCACCCAAGTTACACTCTAGTCCTTGTTTTTCTTATTTAACGATAGTTAGTCCATACGGTTAACAACTAACGACCGTTTAGTCCATTAAGTGACATAAATATATATATTTCATACATTTAATAAATATATAAATTTATTTACATTATTCTTGTTTGTAAAGTGTGCAATCCCGAGGTCTCGTGTTCGATCCTAGACATTTACCTATTAATGTTTATACGTAACATTTAACAACTTGGTGGTACCATGGTTTTTGAAGATCAAACAAACCTGACGAGCTGTTTAAAATTTACCACTCAATCGATGCTATAAAAAAAATTAATGCTTTATGCAAAATGTTTAATTTTAAAATGTGTCATCGATTGAGGGGGAGAATGATTTCAAAAACTATACATCATCAAAACAATGATCTTTGTGCATAACTACGAGTGGATTAAGTGCAAGTGTTATGTGTTAGTATATGAATTTTTCATGAGTTTATCACTAAACTCTAAATCATTTATAAACTCATCATCTCTAACACATAACATACTCCCTCAAGGTTTGAGGGGGAGCTTAAATGTCGTCTCAAAATCAGTCATTCTTAAAACATGTCACATCCTTTTCCAAAACTTTATACTTATTTAAATCACTTGGGATCACAAATCTCAAATTGATTTGAAATTTTTGATCGGGGGAGAAGATGTGATTTAAATATGAAAAAAAAACTGATTAAAATGTGATGTTTTGAACCCAAACCCAAATATACGCTCTTCCCTATGTGCTAAACTTTTTTAGTACATCAATGCATATATTGAGGGGGAGCAAATGATTTGTGAAAAAGGATCTTTGCATCTTACGAGATCGAGACTCAGATTTGACTCATGAATTGACGAAACACAAATGTCCTGAATCGAAAGGACTAGTCCTGGACGGGTAATAACTTCAAGCTGGTTCAACCAGTGATGTAAGCGTGTCTCGAAGAGGACTAGTTTAAGTAGAATGTACCGTTTCGAGAAACCTTGGGTGAACCTGATCGGGTCGGGTAATAACTTCAAGCTAGTTTATCTAGTGATGTAAGTGTGTCTTGAATGCCCGGTCATGATCATTTAAGGTAGATCAATTCAAAAAGTGCAATTCTTCCCGACATGTGCAAATTTTCAAATCAATACATATGAGCACATGTTAAGGGGGAGCATTTGAAAATGATAAAACTCTCAATGTGTTAACAAAATGTGTTTCTCAATCATAAACACGTTGAGAAAATTTTCAATGATTTGGTGTATGGCAACATAGGATAGTCATGAAGTTATAAGGTGACTAAGGTTAGGAAAACCGTCCTATGATCCGCCAGAGACGGAGGGATCTACCCATGGATAATACCAAATAGATAGTATTAGAAAGTCCATAGGTATGATTATGAAGAAAAAAAAAAGGAGAAAATGTGAGAATGGAGAAAGAAGGGGTTGAAGAATTAAAAAGAAATGAAATGAGAAAGGGTGAAAAGAAATAGCCCTCCTATTATTCAACCTTAGGGCAGAAACCGGGTTCAATTCATAATCTACTGATGGTTGCTAAGGCGACATTGGTATTGAAGACAAGACGTCATGGACCCAGTGACGCACTGCACTAAACCTTCTAGCCACTCAAGTTCTCTTAAAAGAACTTGTTTCATTCTCACGGGGAACCGGTGTAATCTATCGACTTATCTCTTAGAGATGGTTGATATTGAAGCAGGAGACCTCTCCCTAATCTCCGCATAGGAAAACCAAATGCACCTATTGAGTCTAGAGCCTCGAGATACATAAAAAGATCTAATAGGAACACGTGCTACTTCTACCCTGGTTGTTCAACATGAAGGACACCAGTGGTAAACTTATGAGTCCTACGCAGATCTTAGCAATCTGCCAGAACATTTATGAGGGATGTTGCTATTGTAACTCCCAGTGATTGAATGGAAATTCCTGCCAGGGTCAACATCAAGCAGCCCTGAAAGCAGGCCACTTAGGTAATTCTTTGTGAATTACGCTTAGTGGTCACGATGGTTACTAACGGTCAACAGTCGTGGAGTGATCTCCAGCGACTCACCCATTCGTTGATCTACCTAGGTAGTTCGCGTAAGTCCTCTCGGGGGCTTGTCGATTGGGAACGGTCTTGGTGAGGATTAGAAGGAGTCTTCACACTATGATGTTGACAATCTCTAATTCCAAACCTATAAGTACCGGATGATTTGTTGCTAACTGTTTGCTTGCAGGAATTTCTGACGGTTGCGGTTGATTGCTGAAAAGATGCTGATCCATCATCACATGCTCACACTTCGACATCACAATCTAAGAAATCATGATCATAGATTGGGCCTCAAATATGCTTCCACAACTCTGATGCAGAAGATCATGATTCTGAAAAGTGTGAGCATGCCAACACAAAGATGTTCATATCACATGGAGACATTACTACTCACAGATGACCCTCAGATACTCATATGGATGATGAAGTCGAAGCAATTTCCAAAGATCATCCGACACATTGAAGGTGTCATCAAGAGTCTACCACTCAATGCATAAAGATCTCAACTATGAAGAATCAAAAGGCCACGAGCTATGGAGATGTCATCAAAGACTTAATTGCTTTGATTCAATACTTATTTTTTGGGGTGACCTCCCTTAGGGGGAGATTGTTAGGAATACGAATATTCGTATGAAGATTCGGTCACCCCAAGTGTAACCTAGCATAGTATAGCTCGTGGTATCTATCTTAATTAGTTTAATGGTAGCTTAGATTTAGTTAGTGTTTGTGGAGTCGGGTCGGGTCTTCACCCACTGTCAGCCCGCTCCACAGCCTTTTTCAGAAGGCGTTTCAAGTGTAAGTATAAATACCCTTTCCCACCCAAGGGAAAGGGTTGGACCTTCATTTGCAATCTAACATTCTACAAGTTTTCTCTCACAAGGCTCCCAACTATCTCATCTCATTCTCTCTCTAACTTCTCTCTAGAAAATACATCTTTAATCATCCTAAATCACATAACCATCCATGTTCTTATATTAGAGTATATTACAAGAATTGTGTTGTACAATCACAGTCCCTCAAATCAATTCATGATTAGACTATCTGGGTTTTCTCTATTACTAACACTTCTGGTCCATAAACTATTACATTTATTAACCATTTATTAAACTATTATTAATAATATTTACATATTTACATTATTACTAACAATCATATATAGGAATAAAAGCTTCTAAGAGAAAAGAACATATATAAGAGCAATTGGTGTAGGCTTTGCCATGGCTCGCCGTGGGTAACATGGCACTTCGTCGTAGCTCGCCAAGACACCGGCCCAACTCGCCGTAGCTCGCCAATTTCCATCTACTCGTCTGCACGGCAAGGTGGAGTATTATACTTTTCGTCCTTGTATGTCAAAAGTGTGAGTGTTAGTGTGAGAGAAAAATAAATAAAATAGAAAGTGGTGAGACCCAAATGAGTAAGTTGTGGTTATGTTATGATAAAAGGGTTGTAAAGGGATGTTTATCATTGTGACGTGGCACCCCGTGTGACCCAAATGGGTAGTTTTAGGATGCCATGACACCCATTGCTCTAACCATAAGACATATAAACATATTGATTATTGAATACACAAAGCATGCATAAACGCATCGCATATACGAAAAGAATATGCATTGAAGTATCAAGCATATTATACAACATAAGAAATACAATTAATGCAGTTATTAAAACACCCCTTACATAAGAAATACAAATTATCAAGCATATTATACAACCAAATTAAACACAATCTTGCATTAAATGTTACTAATACAAATAATAAATCACATTATACAAATATTTAAGCCCGGACGGGCAAAAACCGATATGGGCTCGAGCCTGAACGAGCACGGGCCAACGGGCTCGAACCCGAAATGTTCACAACTCCTAGCTATCACTTTTGCCTTTTAATGTCGTAAACATTTATTTTATGATACTCGCCGCTGCAACGTGCAGGTACTTACTAGTTTTATTTGAAATATTGATGTAATGTTTTTAGTTAAATGAAATTTTAGTTAAAACAAAATAAATAAATAAATAATGTTTGGTCTGTGTTTGGTTTAGGTTTGGTCTGAAGAAAGAGAAAGCTGATGTGACGATCTAACGGGTGTTTTTGGTTTATTCTCATTATTATTAGTCTAAAGTGTGATCATTCTTTCAAATGATATCTTATATGACTAAAACTAACAATAGTCGATATTTAAACTAGACAACTCTATGAAAAGTAAGTACTATTCTAACTGAAAATATACACACGAAACTTTGGGACAATTTTCTCTTCTTTCTTCTTGTTGATTCTCAACGCAAAGTACATATTTGTAATAAAATATAACAACTACTTCCTAGACTTTAGGAATAATAACAAATAAGATAAACATGTGAACATGCATGCAAAACTAAGGGTGCGTTTGGTTCACAGAATGTTTTTTTTAAGGAATTGTAATCTTTAGAAGGAATTGTAATTTGAATGAATTGTAATTCAAATAATTTGAATGTGTTGTAATTAGGGATGAGCACGGTACCGGTACCGTACCGAACCCGTACCGAATTGGTGGTACCGAATTTTTCCCGAGCATAAGTTAGTGGTACCGGTACCGTACCGAACGGGATTCGGATACCGGTACCGGTACCGGGAAATTGGGTTTTTCCCGTTTTTTTCGGGAATTTCCCGATTTGGTACCGGTCCCGTACCGAATTAGTGGTCCTGATTTTTTTTCCTCCTTATTTTGTAGTACCGGTACCGTACCGTATATCGGGAACGGTACCGTTTCGGTACGGTACCGGTACGGTTCCGGTTAGGTTTCGGGATTCGGTTCGAAATGCTCATCCCTAGTTGTAATTGTAATGTGTTAGAATTGTAATTGATGAAATCTGTCATTGTGTTTGCTTGACTCGCAATGTAATGTAATTCAGAAAAACATTTATAATAATAATAATAATAATAATAATAATAATAATAAATAAATAAAGAAATAAATAAATAATAATAATAATAATAATAATAATAATATGATTTATTAAATAATAATAATAATAATAATAATAATAATTTAATTATAATATAATAATAATATAACAATAATAATAATAATAATAATTAATAATTTTAATAATAATAATAATAATAATAATAATAATAATAAATAATTAATATTTTTAATATAGTAATAATAATTAATAATTAATAATTAATAATAATAATAATAATAATAATAATATAATAATAATAATTTAATTATAATATTATAATAATAATAATAATAATAAAATAGTAAAAAGAATATTATTTATTAAATAATAATATTATTTATTAAATAATAATAATAATAATAATAATAATTTTAATAATAATAATAATAAATATTTAATATTTTTAATATAGTAATAATAATAATAATAATTAATAATTAATAATAATAATAATAATAATAATGATAATAATAATAATAAATAATTATTATAATTATTTTTTATTTTTTGAAATAATAACAACGAAAGATAAATAATGGTATTTAACTTTTAAAAATCTGAATTACAATGTAATTCAACATATTCCATCAAGTTTGCTATGTAATCTGAATTACATCACTGGACGTAATTGGTTGTAATCTAATTACAATACCTTGCAAACCAAACAAGCAGTGTAATGTAATCTGAATTACAATTACATCCATACTGCCAACCAAACAAGATTGTAATGTAATTCAGATTACAATCACAACGAATTACATCGAATTCCAGCGAACCAAACGCCCCTAATTGGTCTCCATATTAGCATGGAATTCGGTCCCATGAAGAAGAGGTGACCACGTATCAATATCTATTCAGAAAACTAACACTCAAACTAATTAAAGGAAACTTGATTTTTCACTTGTACTAGCAGCCCACGTATCAATATCTATTTGAAAAACTCCATAACCCATGTATTGAAAGCACCACAAGCCGGGCGGAAACCTTTGAAACCTCCCCCCTTGGCTAAGGCTTCAAATTCTTTCTCAGTCCTCTCTTTGCCTCCTAAGAGGCAAGCCACAATCATATCAGCGTTTAACACAATTTGGGTCTCTCTAGTGGAGTCAGGAGCCTCAGGTAGAACAAATTCGGTTACAATAACTTTCCCATTTTCCGGAAGTGCTTTATAGCAATTTTTTAAAATTTTCAACGCATGTGCATCACTCCAATCATGTAGAATCCACTGTTGAATTAAACAACAAAGTATCAATTATAATCGGAACAAAATTATAAAGGGAGTTTTAAATTTCTAAAAAGTGTAGAAATATATACACCTTCAATAAAATGGCGTCTCCTTTTGGTACACTTTCAAACATATCTCCTACAACATGCTCAATACCTGAAACCATTTTTATTAGTTTTTGATTCTTTATTCTGAATTGTTATAGTAACATCATCTTATATATATATCCATACCAGGATAAGCTTTGGCCTCTTGAATAACATGGGGCAAGTCAAAATTGATACCCTTGAGTGAAGTGTGTTTCGAGATGATCATTTTAAGGCAAGCACCAGTGCCACCACCAACATCAACTAGGGTGGTTAGACCATCAAAGCCGTCATACAAATCTAGAGCTATTTTCATGGCAATAGTGGAATGGTTAAACATTCCGCTGTTGAAAAGCTTGTTGTATCTTTTATCTTTTTCCATGTATTCAAAAGCTGACATACCATGAGCCTTTTTGAACGGAATTCCACCCTCCAAAACCGCCTCTTTAAGAAAGTACCTAACATCATGATTAAGATTTAGTTACCTAACCTAACATTCATTTCACAAATACTTTTGGGAGCCGTTAGAAAATGCATTCTGAAATAAACTATACGATATTAAATAATCAGTTGTTGTAAAACATGTCGTAGAAAACAGTTTAATTACAAGTATTATCTGTGTAGATAGAGATGATATTTAGCAGTTTAAATTTCTCACATTAACTTCTTTTTTAAGGATGTTGTTTAAAATGAAAAGATCATACCAGCTCTCCATAAAAATCTTATCATGGTTCATGAGCACGAGGGGTGCCAATGAAACACCATCTTTATTCTTGATCAAGAACTTGCACACCGGGGCTAAACCATAAAACCGCTCACGAACACCATCATGGGTCTCCTTGACGGAACAAGTGAGAACAGAATGGCTAGCAAGAAGACTACACATTCTGTCCAGCATGGCGGGTGCTTCAGGGTTGTTAACTTTGACACCAACCTGATCAGCCAGCTCAGAAGCCGAGCATGAACCATCAGGACCGTCTATTGCGATGATCTCAAGCAAATCAAGCTCAATGGCAGCTTTCAAGACCATTGGAAGGGTACATGCAGATGCTAATTGCGCTGCAAACATGATAGATTCAACTTCGTTTGCTTCATCAGAAACATAATCATGTGACGATGTTGAATCCATATATTGTTGGATAATGATATAATTTGTATTTTTGTTGGTACATTTAAGAGTATGAGTGAACAATTGTATTTATAGACATCTGATGCATTCAACAACATTATTTATTATCATTAGTTACTAGGTCTCTACCCGTCCTATGGACGGTCTGATGCATTCAACATCATTATTTATTATTGAATTGTGTTATTTTATTTTCTTTGGTAATAGAGATTGTTAAAAAGGATTAGAAACATATCATTGAATTATTATATGTTTATTAATGTCTATTGTTGTTAGAATTTTAAAATGTACAAATAATAAAAAATTAACAATAATATATAGCATTTTAAAAAGATCATAACCTTCTTATATAAAGCATGAATTTTAAGAACATCTCCATTTTAATAACTTACCTTTTTACAAATTTTGAGTTTCTCACTTTCAAACTACCTAAAAAGCTAAAAGACGAATTAGAACTTTAAAAATGTAAACAGTTATGATTAATAGACTAAACACAAGACTCAAAACTGACACAACTCTTCACTTTGACCATATGGATCTCAAGAGTGTGAATACATGTACATAGTACACTGAACTTCATTCTGATCATACAGTATTGAATTTTGGTTTATTGTATAAGCATACATGAGCTTAGATTAGATCAGTTTGTATCGAGTCTTGTATTCTATAAGCTCATTGCTGGAAAATACAAAGAACTGATACAATATTAGTCAATTGGCATAATAGCCTAAACACATATGACTAAAGAGTAAAGGCACATTAAAACAACTTAGATATAGATTCCTAACACAAACATAGCCTTATTTTACTAATACTGAAAACACCCACTGCAAACTTCACGTTATCCATCTTCATCTCAACTGGCCACTTGTCTCTGTGTATTTATGACCCTCTTCTTGTTTCTTGAAGTAACCGACGGAGCACCCTTATCTTTATCAACTTCATCAATAACACGTTTTCCGTGCGGAGGGGTTGCATTAACACAAACATAACCATTATTTTACTAATACTGAAAACACCCACTGCAAACTTCACGTTATCCACCTTCATCTCAACTGGTGATCACTTGTCTCTGTGTGTATTTATGACCCTAGCTCCTCTTGTTTCTTGAAGTAACCGACGGGGCACCCTTATCTTTATCAACTTCATCAATAACACGTTTTCCGTGCGGAGGGGTTGCATTAACCTCCTTTGTTTAAACAATTACCACATTTTCAGTCGTATATGATTCCATATCCTGCTACAGCATTGTATTAGAGTATTATATTCGAACACAATATTAGACTGTTTACTGAGTAATATGACAGATCACAAGTATACATATATAAATAGTATGACAACCTTAGATGAATTAGTTGTTTCCGATTTTTGTTATTCAGATGTTTCCAGTATTGGTTCTTCATTGTCACCTTCTGCTTCATTCACATCTTTGACTTCAGCCTAAAACTGTGAAACATGTATGCATAATATAGATATATAAATGTCATTTATAGTTTATGACGCAGTAATTTCTAAACATACAATTCAAGTAATTTCTAAACATACAATTTCTAAACATGTTCAGACGTTCTTTTAGGACCAGATCGTTTACATCTTTTCTTTATGGAAATAATGGTGTATTTATGCATTCAATGGCTAAGTTTTATGAATCTTTCTGTCATGAAAGGCATTGCGGAAGAACCAGCAAAAAGTTGTGCCTTTGAATTGTTACAGTATATATTACTTTCTAGTTTCCATTCAGTGTGTGCGGGAGTATGTATTCAGTGACATATAGTTTAACAGAAGTGTTTGACTAATAATCACATTATATTCAGAGCACCCTTCATATGTTTCCTCGTCATCTATATCATGAAGCACAAAACCCGTATCTGCCTCATAACCTGCATCTTTCAATTTATTTCAAATATCAACCAAAAACACATTAATCGGCGAACAAATTCATGTATTACATTGTCCACCTCAACTGAACTGCGACCGGGTTCCTTGCATGCAGACGCCACTTTCTATCATTAACTTCCGACATCTGTCCACATTCTTCCATCGACCCATGGATGCATATAAATTTGAGAAAAATACATAATTACCACCATCACAATCTATAGAACAGATTATGTTCAAATAAAAGTGATTGAAAAAATGAGATACAAGTGGTAATGGAACAAATGGTCCGATTGAAGCTTTGTAGAAATATAAAACTTGATCTTCAGCAAATACAGCTTGTCAAGCAAATACAGCTTTTGTCAAGCAAATCAGCAAATAAAAGAATCGGTATTAAGAACGAAAGGCTATTTCTAGTGTATTGGTGTGCTGAAAGTGAAAAATCATTCTACTATCTTTCGCTATGTTTATTGACTAATATCATGAAATAGACTTTAACTGTATAAAGCAGAATGAGTAAAAAGTTGTTTTCATGCTAAATGCAGTCAGCCTCGGTCGTTGTAACAAAAAAAGACACATAATCTCGATCAGATTCAGTTTGCGAAGCTAAAAAAAAGATTTGTGTTGTCTGTCAGACAACCATGTAGCCATGCCAAGACCCATCAGATGGGCTGGCAACGATCCTCTACGGAGCCATGGCCGAAGCCATAAGGCTCGGTTAATCACGCTCTAGCTACATGGTCATGGCTCATCAACCAGACATGGGTTTCTGTCTCTTGAGGAATCAAGAATACAGAGGTACGAGCCTATAGAACAGATCCTGTTCAAGTAAGGTCGTGCCTATTGCTTTGTCCACCCCCTATTTAAACATCATTTCATTTGCATTTTTGGCCGATGTGGGATGAGACCTGGTTCTTTTATTTGAGAAACCGACAACAAGCAAGCATTTATTATCATTGGCAACATTGTGATACCATTTGAGTTTTTCATGTCACCAATTCTGTTGAATAACGCTTCAGTTAAACTAAGTTGGCCAGCTTTACAGTAACCATGTATCTTTGTACTCCACGAGACCATGTCATTGATGGGATTGTGATCAAAGATGAAATGGGCTGACTGGCCTATCTTGGAATAGCAAGTGATCATAGAATTCCATGTAACTGAATTCTTTTCCCGCATACTATGAAACAGATTTTGCGCGTCTTTCACGAATGCTAACTAAGTGCTGAAATCATTGCATTATTAGCCACAAGATCCTTACGAGGCATTTCATTGTACACTCTCTTTGCGAAACTCAAATATCCTACCCTCGCATAAAAGTCCAACCCCGTTTCAAAACCACGTCATAACCAACATTCCACTTAAAATGCTCGCAATAAAGCGCTTTACCTAATCGTGTAACATAAAAGCTCGCACAACACTGAATAATCAAAGGAAGCACACTTTCACTTGGGCTCATACCGCTCCACCTCATCTCATTACACAAATTCAAAAAATCCTTAAAGTTATCAGCATTACTCAAATAACCCACGACACCTCATTTTTATCTGGATTCTTATCAAACAAAAACCGCACAGACTCCACATCATATCGCCTATCCTAAAATAACACGAAACCATCGAGTTCCAACTATACGAATCATTGTTGGAATACCAGGCATATGATGTACAGTCTCACATAACATTCGGAAAAACAGTTTACTCGTACAATACTTGTCAGCCACGAGAGGGAAAAATGAACATTTAAACGTACTGCTGGAAGTCTGGAACTGATTTTTTTCCCCAAGTCTAACAAGCTTCACTTGGGACTTGGGAGTGCTTGAGCTCTAGCCTCAGCAAGCTCCATCAAATAACCACTTCAAATAGTATGGTGGTTATATTTGAGGCAGATGAGACTTTAAAATAGCAAACCCCCAACACTCCTAAAACTGGATAAACATCCCTCATACTAAGAAAGTTTTAGAATATAGATAAGCGTTATCACTTTTGGACATGATGTTTAAATTCTTGCCGTTTTGTCCAATGGATTGGCCTGACGATGTTTTCATATCTCTATTGTGCAATTTTAGATGCTGATCCAGCAAGAACAAATGTCATTCTAGATTTTATTAAATAAGATATATTATACACCTGGAAGATTAAACATCTAAGCAATCAGACATTAAGGATAAATTCTCATGGCTGAAAACTTACCAATTTTCCCTGCCAAGATAAGAAAAATACTTGATTTGCTTCATGACATCTAGGGAGCTGAAAAGGTTAATAACACGCCTGTGAACACCAAGCTTAAATCTATCTTACACGTTTGTTCCTACAAACGAGACGATAAAACTAACATTGAAATAAGCAAAAACAGTGTAGAATGGCAAGAATGAACGTGAAACTAACAAAAAGGCAAGTTTGTCTACGTGGTGATTATAGACTGAATAAGTTGACCATATCTATGCTACAACAATTCAAATTGTGTATACAAGGGTGTTTGGGACAGTGCATTATCATTTTAACAGCTATAGATGAGGGTATGCTAAGTCGTATACCAAATATGTGAATATGTCCACTTATACATAAGATTTTTTTCTAATTCTACTCACATATTTTGGTTCAAATATCCAACTTATATCTTATGGTGCTTAATTACATGTGCGTGACACAATGAAAAAACATATCAACATTAGAGGGAAGACACGCATGTCAAGTTCGTTCATCCACCCTATCGATAATGTTTGTGGCGAGTGGTTGTTACTTTAAGAACCTTATTAAGGCTAAAAGAATTTAATACTAAGACAGAAAGATGATGGCTTTTATGAGCTTATAATAGATAGCATCACGAGATTATGTGTCAAGTGAAATGCAGCAGAAGATATAACTGCATGTTTGCAAGAAAAACTTAATTAGTAACCTATTCAAACCATGATCTAAAATCATCTAAACTCATAACATAGACACATTATGCTTCATCATCTCTGACTGTTTTGATAACGTTTTTCACTTCCTCCCCAACAACCAAACGCCCCCTTATTATTTTTTAAAACTATCTCTAATTGCTAATAGACGTTTGACCAACGTAACACAAAAAGAGGTTGGTTGCATAAATGGTTCAACCAAATGGAGGGCCACAAATCTTTCAGCTGATGGCGCAACAAAAGTTGACAAAGGCATTAGTTTATCTCTACCATTAACAAATAAAAGAATGATCAAGACGATCATGAGAAGAAGTTCATTCAAACTGCCACAACCTGATGGAAAGACTCCCATAGTATAGAAAAACCTTAGAGAAACCGTAACTATAAGATTAATTTAAGTGATTATGTTTATGTAAAATACTTGAACAAGTAAAGTGTTTTGCTTTTGTTGCAACTAACTTTGAGATTACATACTCGCAGCAAACATGACTTAACTAACTCTTCAAATTAGTTTTTACATATACATAGTCATCTTCTACAAACACCCTCATCATTTACCACCTTGTTATATGCAAGGTTGTGTGCTACCTACAGCACATATCATTATTGTTGTTGTTGTTGTTGTTTTTTTTTTTTTTTTTTTTTTTTTTTTTTTTTGTAAATTAGCACTTATGTTAACCAAAAGTATTTTTAGTTTTAACGCTATAACATAAAGCATTTACATATTTGATTTTAATGTTTAATTTTAAGTAAGAAACTTATCAAAGTACCATAAAAGTCTAGCAATAGTCTTGCTACAAAATGGAAGTTAATAAAAGTGAACTTTCCAAAAATTTGTATTTGTCTTAAAAGATGACATACAACCAAAATTCTTTTTGGCTTCCTTTGTTTATTTTCCATTGTCTCCCTGTTTGTCCTTTTCAGTTTATATAAAATTTTCCTATCAATTGAGCTTGAACTACGGAGTATTAATTAATACTTGACTCGAGAGATCGGTTTTAAACAAATATGCTTAGCCATATATTACAGTTTTGTCACATCCGAATCGTGTGAATGCCTTGCTAGCTAGTGTTAAAACAGTGTTATTGAATTAACGAGCATGCCGACAGGAACGTAAGTGCATGAAGCGTGGCAATGTGAAAGTGATGCCCATGATGTTACATGGTACCAAAATTCCATGTACTTTGATTGATATTAGATACATCACTTCTATCATCTCATCCCATATAACATGTGTTTTGTATTTGATGACTAATTTATTTATCTGATTGGTTAAGGTTTAAATAATTAGCTTTATTATCCAAGTGTCAAAAAGCTAACAAATAAGTTCATAATGTTTTAGAGGTGCACAATTGGGTATGGTCATTGTCATCCTAGACCAGGTTGACTATATTGTTCTTAACTAGTCCTGCAATTCGAGTTCACAACCATCTTAAGATATGTCGCGGGCAAGACTTAAGGGATGCTTGGCTAAACTTAATTGAAGAGCTTAAATATATATATAAGGCTACCATGAAGGTGTTCGGCTAAGCTTATCGTAAAAGCTTTATGGGTTTTGTGAGATGAAATATACTCCGTAATAAATATGTTTTAATTTTTTTTTCTTGGAAAATGCATTAGCCTTTAAGCTTAAGTTTACCCAAACACGTTTTTAATTAGGCTTTGTGTGATTGTGTCGACAGTCGAGTACTAATGATTACCAATTGAGAATGTTATATGATTTTAAAGGGGTGAGATTCCTTTCTCATGATGGCTTTTGTCTACATGATTGAAACTTTTTCTTTGTTCATGAATATCCAATCCAATACTATTTAAATGCAAAATATGTAAGGACATTGATGAAATATATGTTTTATATAATTTGGTAGCGCTACATTTTTATAAAATACAAAATATGATAGCAAATTTTATATTGCTATAAGTAAGTAAGAAAAAAAAAAAAAAAAAAAAAAAAAAAAAAAAAAAAATCTTTATTTGCATACAATTAAAAAAGTTAACTAAGAAAATAGTTAGTGAAGCCTAAAGGAATGGTTTTTTTTTTTTTTTTCCTCCTTTTAGCTAAAGGATACAATTTAATATTATTACTTTTTAGGTAGGGTTCATAAAAATCTTTTAAATGATCTATATCCACAAGGCTTAATTTATCATATCCTCCCAATTAACAGGCTTATATAAAAGTAGGGTCTACATGAATCCTTAGCTAGGAAAAAAAAAAAAAAAAAAAAAAAAAAAAACCCTTAACTCTTTTCTAAAAGATTGAGAACAATTTATAATCTTATTAGATACCTGATACTTGCTCAAGTTGGTTTATAGGAATTGTATGCTGTTGGTAAAAACTCAATCTTTAATTGATACAGAGTTATATAAACAATATCAATTTTGTTTGCCAAAAATGCACACCTGGTCGAAAAAACTTTTCGACTTTTTAAAAGTAAGAACTTGCAATGATTTTGGTGACATGGCATTTCCATTGCCAAAAAGTAAGAACTTGCAATGATTTTGCTCAAATACTGTGAACTTGTGAAGTGTGAAACTGTAGTATTCCATTTTGATAACATTTGTTTTAACAGTAATTTACAAAACAGTTGGCTAAATATTACTGTAACACTTAAAACAAAACCAATATAATAATATTATCATTCTTTAACCAAAAAACCCAATTCCTGAACATGAAAATTGAACCATAATTGCATCACAAACCTAATGTTCTCACACACCAGCAGCACACACCTATTTAACATAAATGACCACACCAAATTTACAGATGTAACCTCCATTTTTTACACAAATTTCGCAACTGGTGAAAAGGGGTTTCATGGGATGGGCGGGATTTCTCCACTTTCATGAGCTTCTTTCACTCTTTTATCATACTCATCTTCTTCTGCCTCATCTTCATCTCTTGCTTCTCCTTCATCTTCTTTGTCGTCGTCGTCATCATCCTCGTCATCATCTCCCCACCCGTACCCGCTATGTGAACGTGGAGCTGGTGGTGGCACTCTTGCTTCTTCCACGATCTTCATGATCTCATCTACACTTTGTGGGGAAAATGTCGGGTTTTCTTTTCGGTAATATGCAGCCTGTGATGCTTCTGTTAGTTCCCGGGGCAAGTTCTTCAGGAACCATGGATGGCTCTTGATTTCCTTTAGGGTGATTCTCTGGACCAAAAAAGGAATACCAATATTTTAGATATCAATTCCTTTCTAAAGAATATGTAATAAAGAAAGTATAATCAAAGAGGTTTGGATGTGTGTTTTGAAAGTGATTATCTGAAAATGTATGATCAGAATTAGATAATCAGCAGGTTTAAAAATAGAAAACAGGTAGCGAAGATGTGTTTGGAGTTGTTTGAAGCTGTAGTATAATCAAATAGTCATCAATTTGAGTGTTCGCCAATTATGATCAACTAACATGGCCAAATTTGGCATTCTTGTGAGTGTCAAATGAGAGTAAGAGTCTCTAAAATTAGGGAACACGGGAGATATTTAGGAAATTGTATTTTTTCCTTGGACAATTTGTTCTGTAATATTTGACCCTTGAATGATCAAGTTGCAATAATCAGATAACCACACACCAACTAAGTTACGTCAATGTAGAAAATGATGTGAAAACTGAAAGTGTGCATACCCTAGTTGCATTGGGAACAAATATCCGGGAAAGGAGATGTCTACAGTCTTGAGATATGTGAACATAGTCTGGAATTTTGTATTGAACAGCCATTATTCGCTGCAAGTCAAAGACCAACGTGAGGGTCCGCAAGTCAAAATGTTTTTAATAATAAAAAAAGTAAGGGCACTAACTTGAATGGTCTTTCTAAAGTTCTTGGGATCTTCTTGGTCTTCAAAAGGGTATGCTCCGACCAGCATCACATAAAGTGTCACTCCACAAGACCAAACATCGGCTGTCTAAAAACCCCAAAGCAAAATCCGGGAACCCCAACATATACAGAATTTAAAATTACGCTTGTACTTTTGTATATAAAAAAACATGTAGTAACATGCCTAAAAAGTGTACTTTTAAAAAAGGTAGAATGTAGTTCCATTTCAAATCATCTTTATCATAATTGTAACATGTATAAGAAAATGTAATTTAATACAAAAATGATTTTGGTTTGTTACCTTTCCATCATATTCTCTTCGAGAAAGAACCTCAGGAGCAATGTATGCAGGGGTGCCAACTGTGGATTTGGGTCTTGAGTGCAGCAGAGATGACTGCACAATAACTTAATATCAGCTTATCGAAATTGATGTTATTTACATAATAATCCCAAATATGGCTACACGATAAAAACCTTAGAGTAGCCAAAGTCGCAGATTTTCAGCCGTGGTGCAGGGCTCCCATCTAAAAGAGTGTTCTCGAGCTTCAAATCTCTATGACAAATTTGCTGCACAACAGTGATCCGTTACTCAAGTACTCAACTAATCATACTTGACTACATTTATAGATCATATGAATATGCGAAAAGAATCATATGTCTCATTTACCATGAAATGGCAATAGTGAACTCCTGATATAAGCTGTTGAAAGAAGTATCTAGCCTGAAAGATTGGGCGATAACATGCATATATTAGGGATCCAAAGCTAAAATAGTAATCTAGATTGAATATATTTATTTCCATTAGTTAACATTTTCAGACCTCATCCTCGCTGAACCTTCCAGCATTGCAAATCCTCTCAAAAAGCTCCCCACCCGCAGCATACTCCATGACAATAGCAAGGTGGGTGGGAGTGAGTACCACCTATATAGATAACACAAAATTTAGTGTCAAACACAACCCTTGTAGTGTGATGAAAACTAAACCACTATTGATCAACCATTTACCTCTTTAAACCGAATTATGTTTGGATGTCGAAGTGATCTGTGATTAATAATTTCCCTAGCAACATTCTCATCAATCTACAACAAGACAAAAACACCCCTATTATAATTCAGCATATATCTCATATTTCATACGAACAAAACACAAAGAGATGACTAAAATCTAGATAATCAAATGCAAAAAGGGGTTGTTAGCAATTGCTAATTCTTTTTTTTACTTCAGTTGTAACAGAACACAATTCAGAAAATAGTGTTTCGATTCATTTCTGATCTAGCAAAAGAAGCTATTCTACCAAGACATATATTAAGCAATCTAACTAAAATCAGATCCGCAGTTTATTAAGTATCAAATCTCAAAAAAGCATATAAAGAGGTGTATTTAGCAATACGAGAACCAAAGGGCTGTTTGGGATTGCTTGTTAGAACTGCTTAAACTTTTTGAAATAAGCCAGCCCATATAGAAAACATAATGCAGGGGATATTATTTGGATTCTACTTAAACTAACCGAAACTGTTTACATAACCAAGAGATAATTAGAAACTTGTTTGGATCCAAACATTTATCGCATCAGATCACAATAACCATCTAATAAACCAATCCCAAACACCCCCTAAACAACAAAAACAAACAGTCATCTAGTGCAATAACAAAACCATAATTCAGCAAATCTAAGTAAGAAAACAATAAAATAAGATTAAACAACCTTATGGCCTCTTTCGATATATTTCATAGCAACAAGTTCCTTAGTAACTTTATTCCTCATCAATCTAGCCACTCCAAAATTACCAGATCCTATATCCTTCACTAACTCATACTTCTCCATTTTTTTTTATAAAATACTAATTCCAAACACTCCTTTTTTTATATAAAATAAAAAAAAAACCCAAATTCTCTGAAACCTAAAACACCATGAAGGCTAATTAGACTGAATCTAGGGTTTGGATGCCCTGAATGATTTGGGGATAAACAGAGTGTTTGTTTTGTTTATAAAATATAAAATAATTGATTGGATTTGATCGGGATTTAATTGTTCTGTGTGTTTTTTTTCATGTGTGAGAGAGGGAGTGATAGGGAATAATATATCTTTCACTTTAACAATCGATTTTGTTTTCTTTTGTATATTCTATTATAGTTACTTATACTAACTTTTTTTTTTTTTTTTTTTTTTTTTTTTTGGTTTGATAATCATAAGTGTTGGTTAAATGAAGTTTATCTTCGTTTTGTGTTTTAAGTGACTTGATTTATGTTGATATGTTTTAAGATTATTACATGTATTTTTCTTTTTGGGTAATTTCATATATACTCAAAATCAGCAAAAAAAAAAGATTAAAAGGCAGATTAATCGTTGTTTAGACACTACAATACTGTCAACTTTTCTAATTTGTATAAATCCATCAAACAAATCAGTCAATCATGGTCAATAGCAGTCAATGACGGTCAATGGTGGGTCAAAATTGCCAGAAACATAAAAATCTTGCCAGAAATAACTAAAACTCTCCGTAAAATTGTTTTAATAACTTAAAGTCGATGTTTATATCTAGTAAAAGATTTTTTTTTAAGAAACATTTTGTCGAAAATACCTAAAACTTGCCAGAAATGTCAATCTGATTAATACCTCATAGATCGATTACAAGCTACAAATGAGTCGACCCTCGACTACCGATTCGCGATTTTTGCAACTAACCCAAAATAAACTTTATAATGTCATATTTACCCAACAAAAAACGATAATAACATATATAACCAATCTAAACACAAATTTGTCGTATATACCCAAAATACTATATATATATATATATATATATATATATATATATATATATATATATATATATCATTTTAAATTCCTATAACCACTTAATAACTATCAATTAATTATGAATCTACTATCATACTCAAATCAATAAATGGGTAAAATAGGTGAATTCTCCCGCATCTTTTACTTTTAAAATTAATTTTATTTAAAAATAAATAAAAATTATAATAATTCATGTAAACATTGGTTAGAAGGTATAAAAGGTTGGTTAGAAGGTATAAAAGGTGAAAGTATTGAGATGGATATGATAATCGATATACTTTTAGTTGGTATTTATTAGTGTTCTAACAATTTTAGTATGAATAAAAATTAGTAATTATGGTACATATGACAAATTGTTGTTTAGATGGGGTACATACAGTATTATAGTGGTAAATATGACTTTTTATTCTATAAATCTCCCACCTATATAAAACTCTCACCTATGTAAAACAAGGTTGGGTTTTGGCAAGTCAACCCCTCAAAAATCTTTAAAACTCAACACGTGACATTTATTTTGATCTAATGGACCACAATCATTTTACCTCCAACATTTCCGCTTCCATTCATAAATGCTCCCAAATGGTTTTCCCCAAGAATAAACATAAACAATTCATAACCAATGCAATTTAATTTACCCTAAATTGATTTACAACAAAATCATTTAATCCAAATCAATTCATACCCCGAAAATCAGTTCACCCCAAATCAATCCATGCCCAATATGAGTTATAATGATCCAAAAATTTATTTGGGTAAAACAAATACAATGATCTTATCATCCACCGAAACATGTAAATTCAGGTTTTATATCACAACATATTTCTTCCGGGTAAAATTTCGATCTTATAGTTTTCTTTTGATGAATTGTATACTTAATTATATTATCACTTAATTATATTAGCACTGTTTATATCCTATTTATTTGGTCTTAATGTTCTTTTTTGTTTTTTGTTTTTTGTTTTTTTTATATGTCTTTTAATTTTATGGATGTAGTAGATCAAAAGGGTTAAAAAAAACATGGTGATAATGTAGGAAAGTTTGAAGCTTTTAAATACAAAGCGCACCTGATTGATGATTATGTAACAACCATCCAAGAAGGTATAATCTTGATTACTCGATGTTTAGGTTTGTTTTGCTATACATGGTTAATGAGTTATTTTTTTAGTTTATGACGTTTGATAGTATTTTTGAAAATTTGATAATAAACTAATGTACTATTTGATGATCTCTTGAAGTTTTCATTTTGCAATTTCTTTCAAGGAATAGGTATTGTGATTTTTGGGTTCTTACTTGGTAACTGCAAAATTTCATTTTGCAGTTTCTACATGGCATCATTGGTAACAATTGCAACGGAACTAGACTTATTATATGTTTCTGAAAAACATAGGTTATCTTTACCTTTGGAATTATGCATTTATGTGAAATTTTATATTTATCTGTTAGGAGCTCTTTGGATATGTGTCTAGAAGTCGATCATATGCCTATGGCAACTTGAAGTTTGGCTTTGTAATGATATCTAATATTTTAGAAAATGATTAGTAATCTTTTTATTTTCTTTTTTCTTTTTTTTTTCTTTTTTGTCTATGATCGTTATTTTTAATGTCAAAATGAAAATGTATATAAAGGGTTCTTGAATGCAAAATCAGGAGCATCCAATATTACAAGTTATTCAAAAAAGCAATCCCAAACAACCCCTTATAACGATTCAATTAACGGCTGCTTGGTTTTGCGTATTTATAATTTACCTGCTCCTTTTCTTGGCGCATCAATATAGTCTTTACCCTATATATCATTTTGTGTCTAGACTATTAATAATAGGATGTAATGATATTTTGGGAAATTGGATGTGCTTGCGTAAACATAATGTATAGTAGCCAAGGTGGAAAATGAGTATATATGAATACGACATGCTTTGAACTCAGTTCTCACCATTAAGTAACAAGGAAACTTGGCCTCAAATTAGTCAAAGATTAGAATGGTCTTAATTATTGTGTAGCCTCACATATATAGATTGGGAAGAATATGACAGTGGCTTACATTTGGCAATGATAAAAATGTTGTTGTTTGTAAAGTTAAAAAATGTTTTTTTATGTTTTTATTTGGTATAGTTAACTTACAACAACTATAACGTGAACATACTTAACGATGCTCTGTTATTTTTTCACTCACATGCATCACTTATCAGCGTTGCAGACACAGCTCGCGATGGTTCATAGCCAGATGATACATAACAACTTGCTGGTGGCTGATGCTCTTCACAATTTAGAACAACAACGGGAACAAGTTCATCACCTTTCACAATTTAGAACAATAATGTTTGATGCTATTGTAAGTTATAAATATGTTAGTTCTATATAGTGCGTGATTATATAAGAACAGGGAAGACTGTGTTATTATACATTTATACTAATATAATAAACCTTATTATAAACCAGAGCTATGTATTGTAACTTTTGAATAGTTTTGGCGACTTTCAACCATTTTGAACAATTGTCGTATTCTTGCAGGTGATTGAAAAGGTTATGGAAACTGATGCAATGGTGGTGCTCTTGGAACACATGCGACGAACATATCTAAAGAGCATCAATGATGGCAAACACACATTCTTTCATATCCCAACTCCCAAATCAGTACTTAACATATGCAAGTTGAATTTCCAGCAACTTATTACATAAAAGGTAACAAACTTTGCTTTAATTTGTCATTTCCTGATAACAAGCTTACAATGTTGATCTACAAAATAAATAGGAAGGGCAAAGGGATGTCCAGATATCAGGTGGACAAAAATAGTGAATTGCTATCGCAAGAGCCATATTGAAAGATCCTCTTATTCTTTTTCTTTATAACGCAACAAGTGCACTTGATTCAGAATCTCAGAAGCTGTTTAACTTGCACTATAAAGTCTGATATAAACCTCAGTAACATTTTCTAAACATTATATGTAACTTTTAGACTGAAAATCCCATGTTTAACACAATGACTCATGTTTTTCTGTTGCAGGAGGCCACACGGTTGTTTAAGTAACTATAACTCTTTCTAAGAATGGGTTGAATACATCATATATCGGGTGAGTTAATAAAATGAATGAATAAAAGATGCCTATAATTTGGCATACACAGGAGCTGTATACGATTTTGTTTTAAGAGGTAACTCATTTTTTACAACTTGGTCCACTTTTAGATTAATAAAGTGTCACGAGATATGATTTAACAAACCATTTTATAATTGTATGTTAGTGTTATCTTAGTCACGACTCCTTGAGCAACTACTCTTTCTCTTTCAGGGTAGTTTTGTTCTTGATGCGTAGGGATTGCACCAGGCTTTACCTCTCGAGGGATCTCGAGAAGCTTACAACCCCTACCAGGCAGTGTACCTGATCGATGTAGTATAGTATAATGACAAGTACCGGGGGATTGATCGTTCAGCTAGGAATATTGTCACTAGGATTAGAAAACCTAAAGACTAGGTCTAGAGATGAGAGATGATTCTTTTTGTATTTTTTAGTTTTTTATAAAAGCAAATAAAAATCTCAGGTTTGAAGGAGTTGGGCGGAATTAGTTGCTAGTCAACTAACCCAATACTAAATATGCAATCAAAATAAAATACTAGAAATTAAAATAAACTAAATTAAACTAGAGTTGTGAGCAATATATGGGAGAATTGTGTTTACTTAGATTTCACTACTCCCTAGACATCTTTTACATGTTAATTACTTGTTACAGTTGCGTGGATGACGGATTGTATTCCTTAATACCATTCATGGGGTGGCATACTTACTTCCCCAATCCTATAAGCGCCTACTTCACTCCTATGTCGAGCCGGCTAAGAAGCTCCTAACATTGGATCATTAGAATTTGCTCATGCATTAAATACAACCAATAAAACCTAGTACACATCGGTCCACGTTTCCTAAGACGTTCAAGCATGTTACACAATGGAGATCTGCCAGTTTTCTTAAGCCTAACATTGAAATCATTCATCCAATACAACTATAAACAAGTAATCAACACATAATTAACATCTAGGTTTCATTACATCTAAGCAAACACAAGATAGATCTAGCCTAGCATGTTGAAATCAAGACAAGCATAAGATAAATTCAAACAACACATAGACATATTGATTGAATTGAAAGAAGACTTATCTCAATTGAACATGAAAGGATTCAAGGGGTGAAAACCCTTGAAAATACTGTAAAATACGACCTAGGGTTTACAAAGTTCGGCCCTAGTATTCTCCACACAAGTTCCTCTCTTTTATGAATGAAAAATAGAAAACTATATATAGATTTTGATAGGTGACGGCGTCAAGAACAAAAGTCTGACGCCGTCATCTCGCCGCCAAATAGTTTCTCGGGCTGCCTAGATCTGGGTCTGACGCCATCATGTATACTCCTTATGCAGGCCGTCACCAAAAATAGTCTTGACGCCCTTGTTGTGACGCCTTCCGGTTTTCACTGGGTCGTCATGGATTTTACTCTTGACGCCGTCATGATCTTCTTCTTGACGCCGTCAGGTACTATTCTCAGCATGGAAAATTAAGTCTTTGTCGTTTTCTTCACTTTTATGCTCCAAAAACGTCCGAATTGCTTCCTTTTTCAGAATTCACTCCCAAAGTACCTAAAATCACAAAAGGAACGATTTAGGGCAATATTTGATCAAATAAATTCAATTCCGGGCTTAAATGACCCCCTAAAAGTAGTTCATTTTTCGCCTCATCAGTTCTTTACAAATACTAAAAATTTTGTAAAAAGACACTAAATATGCCTCAATATGGTTTTACCTAAAAAAATCATAACGCAACTAACCAAGACTCTTTAACACCTACAACCTTGGGGTTTTTTATGCTAAGAGGCATGACATATTCATGAAGCTCACAAAATGTGAGCGCGTAAAAATAACATGACAGACGTATTCATATTCATAAAACTTTTTATTCAATCTCCTCTATGGTACATAAATAACATAATACAAATTGACCCATTCACTCACTAATGGGTTGAAATTGCCATTCATGAATACACAAGCCTAATTTACCACAGTAGGAACATGCTTCTTGAGGCCAAACAAAAGGAATCATGTCTAAATATGAGGGACGGAAGGCCAAACAAAAGCACAAACCATGGTGTCAATATGTGGTGTCAACATAGGGGGTAACATTTTTTTTCTTTCACTCGTGCTATGTTTCACCTTGCAAACGTTGTTCACTCATGCTATGTTTCACCTTGCAGACTTCAAAGGAGCAGCTCCACTATGAAAAGAACAATTGTATATACTAATTCAGTTCATAAGCCAATGTTCTTGAAGATGTAATAAGTAGATCCGTCACAGCCAGACGACTTCCACTAGGATCATCAAATAGGGGAAAGGTACACGTAAGTTTGTTCAGTATATTGTTAATTTTTTAATTATTATGTTGGATTATTATTAAGTATTCGTATTTCGTCAACATTCTTGCACCCATTTGCTAATATAGTTGTAGGGATCAGGCCTTAGATTATATGAGGCCTCAGATTGGTTTTCAGTAAAGATGTCCTAAACCTTTAATCTCATCATCTGATTTTTATATTTCCATCGTTTATTCGTGTATAAGTTTGTTTATATATTTATTTGCATGTAAGTATTTCTTATTTTTACTAAAATGGTTGTCTCGACAGGCTGCCCAAAGAGGCTGTTTATATTTGTTAACCTATATGGAGGGAAGAAATCTGATTCCAAGGTTTTTGCGAACGATGTAAGACCAATACTCGAGGATGCTAATATTGAATATACTTAAGTTACATAACTTGTGATTCCTTAAACAAAGCCAATAAGCCATGAGTTGTCTGAAAATGCAGGTGGTCGCCTTCGCCATGCTTATATTGGTATGTTAGCAACTCTCACGCCTTAAGTTTTTTAGCAGCTATCATGGTGATTGGGTGTCATGTATAAGGTGGTTTTCGATGTGCATTTGCTGTTTAGAGTTATAAAAATAGGATATTTAGATGATTAACCCACAAAAATGTTTGAAAAACTCTTTTGGTTTAAGGATTGGAAGATCAAAATAAAATTTGACCAATCTTTTATGTGAAACTATGAAATTCAAAAACTACTTCCTGCATAGCTCTTCAAATGCCACTATTGCAATTGAGGAACTTAAGGTGCGTAATAAAGTGGTCGAGTTGGGTGGTTGAGTAATGGGTCGAAATGGGGTGGACTCTGGTTGGGTGTTAGGTGACATATATATAATATATACGGTAGCAATTTTGTGTACTACTTTCAGTTCTACGTTTATATAAGAAATCATTTGAAGTCTTACAAAGTTACATTCATGAATCTTTGCATATTAATGACGTGAGAAAATAAGAGACCATTTGGCTGTTCTTGGTGCCAAGTTGAAGGAAAGATTAGGACTAGACCTGGTGCCAAACTGTTTGGCTGTTCTTGGAGATAATCCGAAACCGAGGCAAACAAACTATGAGAGACCCTTTATCAAAAAAGAGAAACCACTTCCTATTCATAACCATTGTAAGTACCAAATCTTAAGTTTTTTTTTTGAAAACGAGTTTGTGAAATTTTCATACAGAATGTAATAACATCTAATAATTGCTGCTGATATAATGTTAAAATGTTTCTTATTTTCAAGCCAACCTGGACCTTAATGTATAATTGTAAATAGAAACGCAAGATTCTTCACTTTCTTGACTGTATGTACTCTCTTATATGTATTCCATTTTTGGTAACTTCCTCTTTACTCTATTTTGAACCATGAAACTTTCATGTATTTTCTCATTACAACTGAGGTTATACACATTAACAAGTCATTGGTACTATATAAAAGTAAAAATATGGTAGAATTAATAAGGGATGGGGGAATGATTAGCTTTAAAACTATTCTTATCGAAACATAACTTTTTTTCAATAAATAGTTGGTCTCTCAATATGACTGTATTGCTAAAGCTCTAATTCTTATCCATACGTTGTTACGTTTATCCCAGTTTCTACAATTTGATACTACATTTAGTGTTGTGTACCAACTACTTAATAACTAATTTTTTGGTCATACTGTCAATTTTGCAGACTAAAGTTGATTGTGTCTCCACCTGGTGTTGTTGCTGCAAGTTATCAAGTTGTAGACTTTTTTGCAGCTCCCGACTAATTTTGATAATTCTGACTTATTTGGATAGTGTCAACAACTTAAAACAACCAAAATCCTAAAACTTTTGTTGCATCATTAAAGAAGGATGAGTTTCAAGACAACTATGGAGTTCAGGCATAACTGACATAAGTAGAATTATTGAACGTTGACAAATGAGACAAAAAAATGGTAGGAATATCTTGGTTTTAATATCAAGCTAAGTTATGTTTGTACAGTCCAATGATATGTTTTGTTAGTTTTGAAATATAGGCAAATCCATTTCTTGATTACCTAATTTTGTTGAACTTAATATGTTAGGTTTTCTTCTCATCGTCAATTGTATGTCGTTGTCTCTCGAGTAAAGAGCAAGAAACGACTCGAAGTACTATCTTGTAACAAAGAAGTTAATTACACTAATTGTATAACATCGTCGTGTATAGGGAAGTACTCCAAAGACATTGGAAGTTATCAATCTTTGTTTTTGGTTTGTTGTAGACAGTTGTAGTTAATTGTTCATTATTTTTTTATTTAATACATGAATACATTTTAGCAGCAACAAATGTTCTTTATGTTGATTATTTTTGGCTTTTTACATAATATGGTGCATATTTTATTCGTATACATTGACGACATTGCACCCTTTTGCCTAAACTAAGGCAATTGCATGCATATCATTAAAAAAATTTAGCTGGTGTAAATAGTTTTCTAAAGGGGTGTATACTATTAAATGGGTGTTAAAAATATTACAAATACAACTGTATGTAGCTTTATCAAGACTAAAGAGCACAAAGGGTTTGAAAGTGTTATGTTGTGACAAAGATTGCAACTATAACAATTACACAACAAACGTGGCATATAAAGATGTCCTTCATAAATATAAATTTTCCATTATTTATTTACCTTTTAACTTTTAAACAATTCACTCAAGGTTATTTAGGTTGACTCCAGATTATTTACATATGGCATATTACGTTAACTTTTATCTTACAACATCATTTCATTTACCAATTTTATGTTTAAATCATCTTTGTACTATATTTTATGTTATATAATAATACTTAAAAGCTAGCGGGCCAACGGCCGGTCCTTAGGCTAGTTAGGTATATACGACATTACATTTTTTGTTGGATAATTATGCTATTATAAGATTTATTTTGTATATATATTGAATTAGCCATTTCTTTTTTTATTGATTTGACTTGATTAATGTGCGGGTTTTTGTATTTGTATGAAATAGAGAATATATTTAATAAGCGGGTTTCTGTTTGTTTGATGTATAACTTTTTTGTTATATTTCTTACATGAAGTGCTTATAAATCAATGTTATTGCTTTACTTTTTTGATAACTTGTACGGTTTGCTATGTTTTTGTGTAATAAAGTAAAATTTTCGATTACGAAGAAAAACTTAATTGAGATAATTGCTAAGTACGTAAAAGTTTAATGTATTTGCAATAATTGAATGTGTTAAACACCTCAGTTAACATCTCAGGATGGTTTTTATGGGTGTGATGGATCACCCTTATGGTGATCATCACGCGTGATTCCTTATAAAAGAGTCTCTCATCACTTCTATTTTTTTTCTTGCACATAGTGTTTGTGGGGTATTTTGTGAGATATGTTTTTTGGTTTGTAAGTGTTTGTGAGATATTTTTGTATAAAGTAAGTTTTTTAATAGTAGTGTTCAAAAAGGCAAAAAAGTAATAAGTTTGGTGATTGGATAAATGGTGATGTGATGCTGACGTAAAGGTGATTATGATCACCACCAAACGTGGCTAAGAGAACACATCTAACAAAATACAATTAAATTCACATCTTTAGTGATAAAATTGCTAATTAAATGATGACATTTTTCATCTTCATTTTTCTTTTAAGTATATTGTAATTAGATTCTTTTTTTTTAACAACAGAGTAATTAGTTTATTTAAGTTGTTATATTACAAAATAGAACTTTTGTTTAAGTTGGAAGATTTTAAGCTCGAAACACTACCCATGTTGTATTGATTTTACATTCAAGCTCGAACTCAAACCACAATTAACTGATACTTTCGAGCTTAAACTGGTCACCGATATTAGAATTTTCATAACAAAATTAATAAACACCATAAGAAGTTAGCCTGATACGCTCAAGCTATACATGTGAGATTAACTCGTAATTTTGAGTAGCTCAAGTTTAGTCTATGCTACAAGTTGGTTCAACTATAAAAACTAAATTTAAGTTAGGAGGTGTTTACTTTTCTCTTAGAGAAAAGAAAAGTGTGCTCTTAATTGGGAGAGATATTAAAGCTTGTCTCTCTCTTATAAGAAACTTGTATAAAACCTCATATATAACACTATAACCACTTAATTTAGTAAGAGCAATGCTACATCCACACAAACTTTATAAAATTATATCCACATAATGAGTTGTATATTAGATATGGAGTGTAAAAAGTAAGAGAGGGAAATTATTATGCAATATGATCGGATGACTACACTTGCCAACTCATTTATGGATATAATTTTGTAAATTTTTTGTGGATCTAACATTGTTCATTTAGTAAACACCTTTAAAGCATCATGCAAATTTTAGTCAAAAAACCAAGTGTTATCGGTTATGTTTGGCAACAACATTTTTGAAGCGTTTAAGAGCGACAAGCGAAAATCGGTAAACATTTGCTTGTTTGGCAACATCTCAACAAGCGTCTGAAACATGACCAACCGCTCCAATCTTAAATGATTCATGAAGAAGCAGCAAGCGACAAGCGGTAAGCATTTACTTGTTTTACACTTTATAATTACAATTACAGCTACGTTACCAAACACGTTCTTACTGGCTACTGCTACTGCTTACTGCTACTGCTTGCTGCTTACTGCTACGTGTCGCCAAACATTGCCATCATCTTGATAGCTGCAGACATTGACCCACTTATTTTACAAACTATCAAAATGATACTACTTGGGTTTAAGTTCAAAAGTAAGTCTAAGTTTAGGTACATCTATCATTTCTTGTTTTACACTTATAATTTATCTTAAACTTGTTTATTTTTCATGAGGTGGACCCAAACATGTGGCATCTTAAATAATTCACTTCGATAAACAATTGATGAAATATGCTAAAGTATCCTAAAAACATTAACATCGATTAATTAATAAATATTAAAAAAATACCCTTCTATTATTAAGGAAACAAAGATATATTAAAAATATAGATCAATTTTAACGTCTCCTTTTCTATAACAAAACCGAGATATCTTTACTACATATAATAAAAAAATGGTCAACAATTAAAATGCTAAGTTTTCAAGAAATGTTGAGTTTTCAATAATGGTCCAATGAGAAAGAAAAAGTGAAATGTAATTAATACTCTTATTAAAACATTTCATTACTTAAAAGTACAATTATTTATTCACATTGTACAACCAATTAAAAACATATCTACCAAATTAAAACACAAACCGGGTTGACCCGGGACGCTTCAAACCCGGCGGGTTGACCCGGTTTAATTTGACCTATTTCCGACCCAACCTAGCAAGTTGACCCGGTTTAAATCGACTCATTTTTCGACCGAAACAGTTCAACCGGTTGAATCACCCGGGTCGAACCGGGTTTCAAAACATTGTCCATTACTTAAAAGTACAATGATTTATTTACATTGTACAACCAATTAAAAAACAAATCTATCAAATTAAATACAACTAATTAAAACACAAACCGGGTTGACCCGGGACGCTTCAAACCCGGTGGGTTGACCCAGTTTAATTTGACCCGTTTTCGACCCAACCTAGCAAGTTGACCCGGTTTAAATCGACCTATTTTTCACCCGGAATGGTTCAACCGGTTAAACCTCCCGGGTCGAACCGGGTTTCAAAACATTATGTTTAATTCCCAAATCTTCAAACTTTTATTATTTTTCGTTTATAACCTATAAACTTTTTTTATCAATAAACTATTTATCGCTATAAAATCTTGTTGCTATGCACGGGTACTCGTCTAGTATTATAAACACATAGATCAAATAAGTTTGTAAAATCTTATCAAGTTTGTTAAAAAAAAATTGCTAAAAACAAATTTTAGATTTTAATACACAAATAACGAAGACTTTCAATTCAAAAAGTCTTTTACTCAAGTTTAAATTATCTATAAAAATAAATAAAAATAATATTCTTTTAGGTGGTCTAGAAAAAAGTAAAAAGTAAAAAATTTATCTTAAAATTGTAAGTTAGACCTATAGACTTGGTAACTTTTATAAAAATTTGACATTTGTCCTTATTTTAATGACATAAGAGCATTATGAGCAGTAGCATATCACTTTCATATTTTCAGTGTCAACTCAGCGCCAACTCAGCATCCTCACTTTCAACACTCACACTATAAAATACCCTTTCACTAGTGTCATATCACTTTCCCTCATTTGAGCCCCACCATACCCAATTAAAACACTACACTCACACACAAAACCTATTTAAAAATAAAAGTTTTTTTTTGTCATCTTCCTTCGACCCCAAAAAGGACGTGTCCCACCTTTTATAGCCTCCCCCTCTTGACGTGTATTGTGAATCGACGGGCTCAGGCGGTGTGTTGAAGGTCTGGCGGTGTCATTTATGTGGCCACGTAAGAAATAGTGGATGGGGATGTCACCATACCCCGTCCTCTAAGTACAAGTAAACCGGTGGCTATTTTTTATGCGACTGATGACTATTGTATTTTCGTTCGACCAATTTTTGTCTTTTTTATAAAAACAAAAATAAGAATAAAAGAAAAATAAATTCTTTTAGTAAGAGTCACACAACATATCAGTGTAGTTTAACACATATATTTTTACCTAATTGTGAAGCATCAAAAATTCCGTGAACTTTTTTAAAATTAGACGATTACCTGCACATAGTAGCCACAACCGTGTATAATATCTTTAATTTGTTTTTGTATGTATTTGTTTTAATTTTTTTTTACATATAAATGTAAGTGAGAATGAATAAAGTGTATGGATTAATATTGTACGCGTTTAAATAATCAATAGATACACTTTTATAAGCATTGGAATATATTTTAGCCGATAAAATTATCCATTTTATACATTTTTAAGTAAAACCAAAATTCCACCATTTTATCTTTCTCTTAAAACAAGAGAGAAATTAAAAATAAAAATAAAAATAAAAATACAACTCAAACACTATATTATTGCTCTGGTTTTAATATTATCAAAACGCCTCTTTTAAAAGAAAATATTATCCAAACGCCTCTTTCAAATTATTATCAAAACGTGATATGTAGCAACTCTATCGGATCAATATGCATGAATCATTCTTTCAAATAACTAGTTGTAACAAGTGTTATAACTTACGTACAACCTAGTCTAAATTCTGCTATTATGGTTGACCAGTGGTTTACTCCATATATTCTATTGACAATGTCAAATACATCAAACATAACTTGTGTATCAACCATCGTCTCAAAACTATAACTCATATTTTTTTTAGATATGTCTCAAAATAATTATCCATTTTCTTTTTTAAATAATAATTAGATAATTTAGTGAAAAATATTCTATTTGAGTGGTTGAAAATTAAACTGTATAAAACAAATTTGTCTATTTTTTAAAATTAAAATATTTTAAAAAGGAATAATTACTTAAAAAGTCATCTAACTTGTCATTTTTTGTTATTGCGTCATTGAATTTTATTTTTTTCTCAATGTGTGTAATGAACATTCAAATTTCGATTATTGTGTGTACTTTGTGGCCATTTTACCCTTCATTTTTTCAAATTTCGAATGGTAAAATGGTTATTTTACATGGTTAAATTGTCACAAAATACACAGAATGATCGATATTTAAAAGTTCAGTACACACAACGAGAAAAAAAAATGTTCGGTACAAACAAAAGCGATTAAGTATCAAGTTAGATAACTTTTTAAGTAATTAGCCTTTTTAAAAATGAGTAAAGTTGATTTTTCAAAATACCTCAAAATACCTTTTTAAATAATTAACTTACATAAATCTTATATGTAACGGTCAAGCATGAAAACTTTGGAGAAATTTTATTAGTGGAAACAATTATTTTTTAATACCCAATTACATAGCACACGATTTTTTATTAATGGAAAATGCTTAAAAATAGGGGGGATCACTGCTGGAACTATCCCAATATTGTTAGCGTTTGCTTAATTATCCTTATTTAATCCTCGTACCACTTTTGCTAGAAGACATTTTTCATATCTGTATTTTACGACAATACAATTTGTTAAGAAATAAATGTTTGGCTCACAATATTTAAACAAAATGTAGAGGTTGTGTCAAAACTAGAAGAGGCATTGACTATCAAACCTGTAAAGCATGAGGTCTACGGGGTTTGGGAAATGTTCACATTGCAAATGCATTTGTAACCAGTAAGGCAGTAATGCTATACGATTAATTAGAGCTAAGTACTAATCTAGTACAAAATATCTTTTTTTGGTCCCCACCATGGTCACTTTTAAACTAAATTCCCTAAATGGTCACGCGCGACTACTCAACTCCGCAACCCTCCCAAAACGCGACACGTGTCCTTATCCAAGTACAGTTAGTTACTTTGGATAGGCCCACATAACTACCAAACTTACTCAACCTTTATACTACTCAACCGGCGGCTACTCAACTTACATTGATTCACGTGAAAAAGTACATAGGGAACCTAAAAAGCACTATTTTGGGAAAGAACAAAATCTTTTGTCTATATTCTCTAAAAAGTACTTTTACTTTTTTAAAAAGTAAATTTAATTTATGAAAGCTATAACGGTCGAGTAGATCTTGGTCGAGTAGCGAATTATGATCGAGTATCCTAACACTTATTAATTATTTGAATGGAAACTTTTATCACAGTTGTATTGAATGAAAACCTTTTATCATTTGAATGAAAACTCAAAATTAATAACACGCGGCTTTTTATCACACAGTTTACCGAACTTTATAATTTGAATAGCACAACTACATTTTTTTCGTTATTACTAATTTTTAATGGAAACTTTTTTCATCACACGGTAATTTTTGAACGACTTATAAAGTGTGGCTTAAAAAAAAATCTTAAATCTTGAAATTTAAACTAATATAGTTTGCCTAAATTACCAATAAGTACCCTTTCAAATTAGCAACTTTTCAAAAACTTCGCAACTTAAATTATGTCTTTTCTTGATCAATTTTAAATTTTACAACTTTTTCTAAAACACACACCATATTACTTTTAAAAGATGCACGCTTTGTATATCGAAAAAACACCATTTGTATCAAAGGTCCAACCAGAATCACGATTTTACAAGTATAGTTATTTGTCGTTATACACCATCGCTTTGCGCGAGTATTTGTATAGTTGTATATGAATTGTAACTCAATTAAAGTATCTGTTACGTCTGACTTGCATGTTGTAAAAATGTGGTAGAGTGGTCATGGCTATAAGTCTATAACACTCGTACTGAATTAAAAGGTTAAGTTTAAATATTTTTAAATGATATGAGAGGTCCATTATGCCAACCTCAATGCATGATAAATACATTTGATAGTACAAGCTACCATAAAAGGAGTTTTTTGGGTAACTATTGTATTTCCAAAAAGTATTTAAGAAAGTATGTACTTCCAAAAGTATTTAAATTAATATTTAGTTTTCCTCTTTTTTATAAGACAAGTTTATTACTATATCCGTCTTAAAATTATTGTCCCCTATTGACTTTTTTGATATTTACTTTTCAATTTTGACCTTAAATATTTTTGTTTATATTATTACATAATACTTGATACAAAATATATGAACGAATTGAGTTTTAAATGTATTTTAATTTGGTATAATTTTTATCAAAAATTGTATGAAACAAATAAAAATATTTATAGTCAAAGTTGAGAAATAAATACAGAAAAAATCAATAGGAGACAATAATTTTGGGACGGGGGAGTAGCAGCAAACCAACCCATCCTCTCCATGATCTTTGATTGTTCTCAACTCCAAAAACAGAAAAGAATTAAAAATATAACAGCCATTGTCTTCATCTTGATGTCCTCGTCTCTTACGTCTGCTCATCTCCAACGACTCCAGTGGTGGCGATGATGAAGTACGACATAATCTCACATCATCACTCGGAGAGACCAATGACAGGCAAAAGAAAACATGGTTTCCGATGCATTCGAGCAATCAATACGAACGTAGGATACTTCGGTATGAACTTTTCGAATTGCGATAACAATGGTCTTCATGTTATTCCTTAATTCGTGATGGCATTGGGTCTTGTTGAACCTTGCAATAACAATAGTTTTGTTAATAGTATTGGTTGTGTTAGTGTACTTGTCAATCTGTTACCGTGTTCCTCTAAACGATGCATCGGAATCGTGTTAGATGTCTGAATTATCAATTATCAATACAATTAGACATGATATTCCTATGAGTAATGGCATTGGAAATCAAAATCAAAGTCAAAAATCATTACCATCGCTAATGAAAAAGTCCACAGTGATGAGGATGATCGAAATGAGGATGCATATTCAAATGAGGATTGGCTGTTAGAAAAACCAACTTTATTGGTGTCCATGATTTTTAGAAAATATATAAATTAATAATTTTAATATTATGTTAATTATTTTTGTAAGTACATACTTTGTTAATTATTTTTTTAAACTACTATAGTCACCTAAAAAACTCACCATAAAAGGCATATATAAATCATCATATCTCCATACACAAGCAGCATCACAAAGCTATCCATTAAACTATCTACATTAAAGTGGGTCAACGGAGAGAAGTAGTTTTAGTCGTGTGTCCACATCATATCAGCATTCGTTGCGTTTCTCGTGTGTCATTCTTGTTCATCTTAAATATTTGATGTAAAACTTTACAATGTTTGGAGGAGGAATTGGCGGCTAGGGAGTGAAGGAGGGTAGTAGAGGTGTCGTTGGGGGGGCTGACGAGGTTGTGGTGGATGAAAACTTGAATTGACGTGTTTCTCGGTATTTTCAAGAGCTCTGAAACTTATAAGAAAATAAATAACTAATGTATTTTTTATGTTAAAAGTACATATATTATATTTTTTAGTGTAAATATTAAGATATTTAAACTAAATTGTCTCTTATGTTTTAATGATGACAACTATATAATGTAAAATGTGAAAGTTACTTGTAACCATAAATCGTTAAAACATATATTCCTCTGCACTTCTCGACTCGACGTTTCTAGTCTTCTCGTGCTCCATTTTAATCATTCTCTTTTAAAATCCTATTTTACTGTCACAATTCGTAATTTCAGGTCCTTTTTTAGATGTCGAAATTTCATTATTCATCTCGGGAAGTTACTATTCATCAGTTACTATTCACCGATCACTATTCATCATTTTACTATTCATCGTTTTTGGTATCAGTTTGAGATTCCGAGAAGCGTTCAGAAAATTTACTATTCACATGACACTATTTATTTCCGGAGAGAAAACACTATTCATGTACTTTATTCATTTCATCGTAAATTTAGTTTACGGATATTTAAATTCGCGTAACCGGTCAGGTTAAGCTGCGAATTCATGCATTATCAGTAGGGATACTTCATATGGACTAGAAATGGCTTACATATCATTACAATAGCATTTGCATACTATTCCACTCGTAGGATATTCCAATTACTATTTTTGGTATAATTGACTTTTACATATGTTTATTTTTAAATAAACGTTGACACGCAACCAATAATGTGACTAACACATACGACGCTCCCGACTATGATTCTAATATATTTTATATTCATTTTAATAATATAAAAATTATATTATTAATTTACCCGGTATTTTGGAAATTTATTTAAATTATATCGTACGTTTAATGTAATTACGACGGTTTTCGTAAAAACTAAACGATAATCATCCAAACACTCAATACTTGTACCCAACATATTTTTACAACTTTTATGACTTTATTATGTCCCGGTTAATTTCGTTAAAATTTATTTCTAGCAAACCCGGTACCCGATTATACTTAAAACTACCCAAAAACTACACTTATGTATATACTAGTCACAAAATAAATTAAATCAACAAACATCCTCCTTGTTTTGCTCCTTTTAGAACCGGCCATAGCCCCCACCCTTGGTCCCCAAGTTTCAAATTGTCAACCAACATTTATGTACACCTAATAACTTGTCTAAAACTAGATATTTACCTATTTTCATCTCATTTTTCACATAAACAAAAAGTGCAAGTAACAAAGTTTCTCTCTTCTTCTTCTTGGGGTGTTCGGCCATCATCAACCAACAAGCAATCTCCATCAATTTTTCAAGATCAAATGTTAATTAAGTCTCATATGTATTTCTAGTTAGGGTTTTGTGTTAAAAACCCAAGGTTCATATACATCTTTCATCAAAAACTCCGTAATCTTTCAAGTAAGTATACAAAACTCATTTTTATAATTTTAGCAAGTTCTTATTATATTAATATGATTTTTATACAAGATCTACATGCATGTGTTAGTTTATACCACTCTATTTAAACTTTTATATCTTTTAAGCCTTAGAAATAGATGATAGGTAGATCCTTGTTAGATCCACTTGATTTATGATGTTTAGGAACCCATGACACCCTAAGAAGGTGTATGGTAAGATTAGACTAGATTTATGGTGATTGAAAGTGATTTGGTTGAAGTTGAAACTAGTTTGAAACCCTATAATTGATTTTTGAAACTATATATACACCTACTGTCCCTATTTTAAAAACGTGGGAAAATCAGTAGATTGTGGGTAATTTTTAATCAAATATCTAGAAAATACTTTCAAAAACGAAACTTTTGGCGAAAGAACGGATTAAAACGAGTTTATAACGAAGGAGATATGATTTTTGCAAGTTTAACGATGAAAACTATTTTCTGAAAATTTAACGTGCTGTTGGACGATTTTCGATGGACAAATAGAGGCGTTAGACGTAACCTAGAGGAGCTGAACTATCAAAAATATATTAATACATGTTAAGACGAATCCGTGGATATAAAGAACGAGGAAAATGAACTTAAAACGACAAAGATATACACGTTTCAAAATCGACGAAACTATATTATTTTGGCAGCTACAATTGCAAATAATAAACTACGTACTAAATACTATATTTTCTAGAAATATTGTTAAAGAGCTATATTCTTAACCAATGAAGTACGTATGACCCAAGGCTTATTTATACGACTAATTGACGTTATTTTAAGGTTTTCAAAACGAGGAATATAACACTAACATTTTATATACGATATATTACGACGAATTTTTATAAGTCTAGTTGGACTTATTTTTCCTAAGTATGGAAAATACCTTACTTTGACAATAACAAGTATTTTCAAGTTACGAGTGGTATAGGTATCATGTGCATGAATGTTCACTACATCATTTCATGATCTAAAGTAGATCATATTCATTCATTTAGGTTGCGGCTAGTGTTCGCGCCTTGTTGTCCCTATCATTTCACGTCATAGTATCATCACTTCAGGTGAGTTTTCATAGCCCCGTTTTAATTCAAGATTTTGAATTCAAATCTCACGGGGGAGGATACATTGCATCAATTATTTTTGTACATGCCCAAGTATTAAATTCCATACATTGCTTAAGTTGCCTTATTACCAAGTTAAGTCCCCTTTATTATCATGGACCGTTAATTATATTGCCAAGCGAGAGTGAGTGAATAGATCTATTGAGGGTGACTCCTCCATCCGTGTTTGGGTTGCTCCAACGGAATTGCGGATGCATTTCATGTCTAATCTATTTGAGTGTCTGGTAAACACTCCTTTGGGGCCAAGACAATATTTTGTCTAGCTTCGGGGTCATGAGCTTAAGAGCTAATGTAGCATTTTTGACATTTTGTCGGTTTACTTTATACTTGTGGCTAGTGTACATACGATTTAACTTACAAACCTATGGAATTCACCAACATTCGTGTTGACGTTTTAGCAATGTATTTTCAGGTTATTAATTTAGCTCCTGCTAGCATGCATTTGGACCTTCATGGAGTCGCGAAGTCGACGCGTCTCACATATATATATATTTCATGCACTTATGAAACGTTTGATCTGGATTGAACTTGTTTTTCATAAACTTGCAACACCTTTTTGGGACCTATGTTTTGTAAACTCTGAATGTTTTAATGATCAAACGATGTATTTTTTCCAAACAACACTTTAGGTCGTTCAATATAACTGTAACTGTGATGCTATGACAGTCACCCCCAGGTATTCCATTCCGCTGCCATTCAGGTATTTTGGGGGTGTGACATTTACATTTCATACAAAGTATAAGCATGAATTTACAAACAAGCCTAATGATCAAAGTTGCATTTATCACATATAAATTGCATCAAAACACTTTAATCATTTTAAAAAATCTCTTGCATCATTTTATAAAATGCATTCTAAACTCTTGCACCCTTTTTTTATATAATAACTCGTAAAATGATTTATAAAAATGAATTTGACAACTAGCAAGAATCTTTTAATTTAGTAATTGATTCAAATCTCATGTTTCATTGAAAGATGTATTAACCATGCTTGTAATAATCCCCAACAAAAGAGGAAGGCATCAAATGTGTTTTTGCATTAAACTTTCGTAATCCATTTTTAGCCATTGATAGTTTAACACTTTGAGAAGACATCAAACATACACTGATGCAGGATTTCTGACCAGGTTTTATTATTTATAATTGTCTTGTCTACCTAAGGTCTACCTAATGCACTAACGGGCAGTGTACCTAGTCGTGTATAGTGTAGTTGTCGGTAAAGTCGAGGTCGTCCCAAGAACTATGCGTGCGGATTTAATCTAAGTTCTAATGTCACTTATTTTAAAAGGGGTTTTGTAGATTGATTAATTAAACTAACGAAATTAAATGAAATAAACAAAAGCAAATAAATGAATGCGAGATATCAGTAGGGAGAGAAGTGCTAGTCTAGTTACTACTCTTGTTATGTCATGATTATGTTCTCTAATTAGTGTATCCTTATCGCTTCATCTGGGGATTTAATTCGACTAGACACAGTTGGTCAATTCGTATAGCCATATCTTCCACCATGTCCTATTCCGTGACCTGATGATTACAAAAGTTTGTGGGTTTACGAAATGGAAGAGTCAATAAGCACCTCTACTAACCAAGACTTATTTAATGGAACCTGGCCTCTCGGAACTTAAATTCCCCCTAACTTCTTAAGCATTTCCGTTTGGAAGGTGATCGTTGGGTGAAATTCTCATGCAAATAGTGACAATCCTATGGTCAATTCCTATCACTATTCGCAACCTGATTCACTAGGGTCTTATGGTCAATTTTACTAGCTTCTTAGATACTACCCAAACTTCCATGCTACCAAAACAAAGGTGTCCCAAAATAAGCTAAGAATGTATACAAACAAAGCGATAAAGAGACGAGAAAACTACATCATAACAATAACAATTTCATAACAAGGGTAACACCAAAGGTGTTTAGCCAATCATAATAAAGCATGCTGCGAATTCAATGTATAACATTATAAATGAAGACATGGAATTAAATACACAAATGTAATATGAAATACTAAAACTTATGATTCGCAAGTGTGAATTCTCATTTGAAAATGACTTGTATGCTGCTGAAATACGTCCTACTTGGATCCCTAATTCGTCCTCTGGTTGTTGTGTGTGAAAGAGATCAATAAAAATGCGGAATTAGGGCTTGTATTTATAGCATCGACTATGTTACGGCGTAACCTCTAGGGTTAGTTACGTCGTAACCTTTGAATCTTGGACGATCTTATCCTCAGTGGTGAAACTACGGTGTAACCTAAGGATAGGTTACGATCGTAGAACTTTCGTACACCACTTTATGCCGTAACCTCCCCAGTGGTTACGTCGTAACTTTTTTGGATCACGAAATTCTTCTAACTGTTGAAGGCAAATATACGGCGTAACCTCAAAGTCAGTTACGAACGTAAAACTCACGTACCCGAGTTTACGCCATAACCTTTGATGTGGTTATGTCGTAACTTCTTGGTCAACGTTGACTTCAGTCCTTCTAGTATAAATCTTTGTTACGGTGTAAGCAGAGAGTTGAATTACGCCGCAATTCTTGTCCGGTCAGCATATTCTAGTATATTTTCATTAATAACCTTCCAAATCATGCGTCTCTTCATTCCAATACTCATTATTATCCTGAAAATGAAATATAAACAAATAAGAGTATATATTCCAATAAAATGACACAATTGGTGAGCATATTAAAGGGAAATTGACACTAAAATATCAGGACTATTTGATGTTATCATTTCCCTAGTCAATTATCACAGTAAAGTAAAAAGAATCAAAAGCCAACAAGTGTTGAATGACAGTTTCTAAAATGGCTAGAACTTTATCTTAAATTTACAGACCCACTGATCCCGCAAGTGGATGAGTCCGTGGCTAGGATCCGTGGATCCACCAGGGCCTAATCTTGTTTGGTTTGCCTATTTAAACAAACCTTTTGGCCACCATTCAAACCAAGCTTTTACAATGCAACATTAGGCATTCTCAAGTCTTCAAAACCCTCACTAACCCTTAATGATAATGCTTCTAACTCTCATTTATTGAAAGCATATTCACATGTGAAGATCAACCAAAACAATCTTAGAGCTCTTGTCATCTTCCCATTGAAAGCATACTAGCATGTGAAGACCACCACAACAAGCTTAGAGCTCTTGTCATCTTCATTCTCAAGTCTTTAAAACCCTCACTAACCCTTGATGATAATGCTTCTAACTCTCATTTCTTGAAAGCATATTAGCATGTGAAGATCAACCAAAACAAACTTAGAGCTCTTGTCATCTTCCTCCATTAAAAGCATATTAGCATGTGAAGATCCACCACAACAAGCTTAGAGCTCTTGTCATCTTCATTCATTGAAAGCTTCTTATCAAGAGAAAATCAACCATATCAATCTTAGAGTTCAAGATGTCCAGATTAGTTATTCAAATCCACTAGACAGTCATGTCTTATATCACCATTATACAACAACATGTATTACTACCATACAACACCATGTATCACCAACCATATTCCAAACTAGAGAAATATATGTTTGTGTTTATGCCTTAAAACACAAGGGTTATAGGTTTGTTGTGTTTGGGCCTTAAACACAACAGGTTGGTTGTACACGAAGAAGAACTTGATATCTAGCTTATTATCGGTAAACTTGTAAGCGACGTTGTAAGGTTTTATTTGCCGAGAAGGGAGCTTGTTGAACTAGTGAAGATACTCTCGAGTAGGAAACTCGGGAAACAGAGTAGGGCAAAGAAAAGTTTATAGCTTGGTGAACCACTATAAACCATCGTGACAGGTTTGATATCTCCTGTACTTATTGTATTGCATTGTGTTGATAAGTTTTCTTTCAACCTCTATTTTATTGTTGTTGTAAAATTATTATTGTCACTTATGATATTGCATCATACTTGATTAGTTATTTGATATAAAAAGTAAAGTTATTAAAATTGAACGTCTTCACCCCTCTACATTTCCACAATATTTAATTCGTTAGGGTGGTGGCAGTCATGATCTCATACCTCACTCATACCTCACCACCCACCAATAATATCATTCCACCTCATTCATGCCTCTCTCATACCTCACCATGCTTTTTTAGTGGCAACCATGATCCCATATCTCACCTAATTTTATTTTTTTTATTTTTTATATTCATAAATTATATTAAACAATTTAATAAAAATATAATATTTCATTAATAATTAAAAAAAATTACATAATACTTAGAAAAAAAACATAATTATATCTAAAAATCGGTAGGCCATCCATATTTCTCCGTGTACTAACGTTTTTTGGCAAGAGTGATGTCTCGCATAACCGGATTGGCTATATGATCGTGCGGTTCGTTGTAGAACTTCATCTCACGTAAATAAGCCTTTCTTCAACACTACGGAGTTGTGCCGCCATCAACTTTTCGGCAAAGTCATCCTTTGCAAGTTTTTTCTCCACCACCGTCTCCAATAGTTGTGTTTTCTTTACCGTGTAGGTGTTGAAGCTCGCAAGAACACTTTCCTTTGTCGACGCCTCGCTATCGGTCTTTTTCCCTTTTCTTTTCCGTGTAGGAATTGTGTCGTCATTTAGATCCGGAATAACAGTCTCAACATTGTCATTGCTTCCCGACTCGTAGTAGCTAGATCCGACGACTTTCTTCATTTGTCGGAATTAGATGCCGAAGATGCTTGAACAAAACATGGTTGTTCCAACCATTTGGCTTCTCCCCTAACAACCTCCCATGCTTCAATATGAGTAAAAGACTTGCCCTTTGTTTTCTTATCATAATCGACCAAGGCATTTTTCATGGCGTTAACATCGCCACACCCACTCTCACGAATACGATTCTACAATTATAAAAGTAAGAGTATATAAATTAATACAAGTATATAAATTAACACAAACATATAAATTAATACAAGTATATAAATTAACACAATCATATAAATTAACGCAAGTATATACTTTAAAATTTACTTGTTGGATGAATAGCCCGTTAAAGACACCCATGGCGGCATTCATATTTTGCCACTTTGTGTTCAAGCTATGATGACTTCGAGTAGTATCTTTCACACTGTCCTTGAAATGATCTAGAATTCTACCCCAAAAACTATCTCTACTTTGTTCATTCCTGACTTTTCGACATGTCGAGACATGAACCCACGCTTTTGCCAAATCCTCCTCTTCGGCCGACGTCCAAGTTTTTTTTATCCGATTTAGTTTTTTTTTCCTTGAACTACTTGAACATCTTCAACATCTTGTATATCAAATAATGTTGACATAAATAATGTATGAAAACATTATCTATATTTTTCGATATCTCTATATTTTGACGATCACAAAATGTAAAATTGTCAATCGTATAATTACTACGTAAACAAGTATTAAGCTAGTTTATATCACTATATCCAACTTAATCACTTAAGGTATGGATAAACAAGTGCTTAATACATCTCATGATCAAAGGGATATTTAATTAACTAATACAAAGTTTATTTAAATATATAAACATATTATATATTTTTGAAAAACACTTTTGGTAATAAAGAAAAATGTTTTAATAATACTAAATATATGATTTCAAATATTTAACCAAAATCAATTAGTTTTTCACCAAATAAACTTTTCCCACTAAAAGACAAGTTTTCTGGCCGTTACAGTTGGGCGGCCCCCTTAATTATAAGGGGCGGTCCCCTTAATTTTAAGGGGGCCGGCCACGATTTAAGGGGACCGGCCAGGCTCCCCTGTCAGAAAATGTCAGAATTCTTCTCCTATAAATACCACCTTAATTCTGGAATTTTTCCCCACCTTTTGCACGAAATTTTCAGATCTATAACTCTCTAAACATCCTCTAAAACCCTTTGATCATTTGTATATTAATCCTTGTTTCAAGTGATTCAATCGCTCATCATCCATTCTCATCCAAAGTGCAAAAGAAGAACACTCTTTCTACAACCAAGTTCAAGAAGTGTTGAAGAGTAGTTGTGCATAGTGTATATATATTTATTTGTGAATATTGTGTTGTGCTTGTGATTAATTGTGTAGAAGATATAGAAGTTGTGTAGATAATAGAAGTTGATAAGTAGTGAAGTAGGTTAGTTGTGAAGATAGGTGTGAAGTAGAAGATTGGTGTGTAGAAGATAGTTGTGAAGAAGATTGGTGTGTAGTATATTGGTGTGAAGAAGTTGTGTAAAAGTTGTGATCAAGTTGTGAAGTTGTGTGGTGTGTAAATTGGCGTGTAAGGTTTTCTCCGCCAAAAGGGAGTTTGTTGACATAGTGAAGAAAACTCTCGAGTAGGTGACTCGGGGAGTGGAGTAGGAACAAGGAAGGTGTCCTTGTAGCCGAACCACTATAAATCCTTGTGTTGTGGTTTGATCTTTCTAACTCTTCTCATTACTTATTTATTTACCTTTACTATATTAGCTTTGTTAGTTAGTTACCATACAATTGTTCGTATAGTGCAAGTATTGAGTTCACATAAACTAGAATCGAAGTTTTTAAAACAAACTTGTGTTTATAAATTTAAAAGGACGTAAAACTATTCAACCCCCCCTTCTAGTTTTCCACAATTGGTATCAGAGCCACGTCTAGCAAGATTTTTAAAATATATTGTATTTTAAAACTTGTAATGATCTATGGAATCTGAAAAATATTTAGAAGGGCAATCTATGCAAAGATCACCACTATTTGAAAGTGATGGATTTTTATATTGGAAAAATCGATTCGAAACTTATGTGAAATCAAAAGATCTAGATCTTTGGCATATTATTACCAATGGTGATTTTTTACCTATTCAAAATATCCCCGAAACTAAGAAAGATGAAATCGTACCTTTTGAAAAACAAAATGATGATTTAAAAAGAAAACTTGCTAAAAATAATGAAGCAAAAATGGTTATTTACAATGCGCTACCACGTAAAGAGTACGAAAGGATCTTTATGTGTGAAACCGCAAAAGAAATTTGGAACTCTTTGTTAATAACCCACCAAGGTAATAATCAAGTCAAAGATAACAAAATAGATCTACTTGTTCAACAATATGAGCAATTCACGATTCCGGAAGAGGAATCAATTGATAATGCTTTTGCTAGATTTAACACTATAATCACAAGTTTAAAAGCACTTGATGAGAATTTTTCTAGTAAGAATTTTGTTAGGAAGTTTCTTAGAGCTCTTCACCCAAAATGGCGAGCTAAAGTGACGGCTATTGAAGAATCGAAGAATTTGTCAACGCTACAACTTGATGAATTAATTGGTAATTTAAAAGTCTACGAAGCAATAATAAAGAAGGACTCCGAAATGGTTAAAGGGAAACGAGAGCAAAGCAAGTCAATCGCCTTGAAAGCTAGAAAGGAATCCAACAACGAAGATAGCTCATCTTCCGAAAGCGAAGACGAAGAATATGCCATGGCCGTAAGAGATTTCAAGAAATTCTTCAAAAGGCGAGGAAGATTCGTTAGACAACCACACGACGAAAGAAGAACATCTCAAAAGAATAATGATGACAAGTATATCAAGAATGAGAGAAAATGTTTCAAGTGTGGTGATCCGAATCACCTTATTGGAAAATGTCCAATGATGACAAGAGATCAAAATCAAAGAGCGTTTATTGGGGGTGCTTGGAGTGATAGCGATGAAGATGAGAAAGAAACAACAAAGGAAGAAAAATGTCTCATGGCTAAAACATCAAGTGAGGTACGTTCCGAAACCGAATATTTTAGTGATGAAAATTTATCATTAGATGAAAAAGACTTAGATAGTGAATACAATAGATTATGCAAACTAGGACAACAATTTATGGCTAAAAACAAATCACTAAAATACATAAATAACAAATTAGAAAATGAAGTACTTGACCTAAAAATTAAAATACATCAACTTGAGAAAGGTAAAGAAACTTTTGAAGAATGTAAATCATGTCAAGAGCTTAGAAGTGAAAACAACAAACTAAAGGAAGAAATTTGTAAACTTGAGAAATTTGAAAATAGTAGTAACTCACTTAGTAAAATTATAAGTATTCAAAGAATATCCGGAGATAAAACCGGTCTAGGTTTTAACTCAACCGAAGCCTCAACAAGTGAAGTTAAAAATGTTAAATTTGAAAGCGAACTCAAGGAACTAAAACCTTCAAAATCTAATCCTGAGTATATACTCATAAATGATAAGAAAATACATCTAGCTAGTAATGAAGAAATAAAACCGTTTTATAAACCATCTTTAAAAACCGAAGTAGGATCGTCCAAAACTAAAACAAGATCTAAAACTCCACCACCTAGGAAACCGAATAATTCTTACCCTAGACCTAAAACACCTCAACCAAGAGTAAACCAAAGTAGACAAAAATTTAACAATAATCAACAAATGTGGAACTTCAATCCATGGGGAATGTTTACACCATATATGCACCCAAGTCAAATACAAAACATGTTCGGGACAAACAACTTTGGTCAAATGAGACCATGGGGACCAACGTGAAAACTTTCGCCATTCATACATGGAAATCTTTGATGTCACCCCGTGTTCGGACTTTCCTTTGAAGGTTTTGAAGTTTAACGCATTGAAGACGAAAGGTACACATTTCCTTTTATTTCCTTGTAAACAAATGCATGCTTAGTTTAGTATCTAGCTTTTATGTGATTTTGATTGGTTCATTATTCTCTCTAGTCTTTACTTCTATACATATATATACTTATTTACTTATACTATATATATATATATATATATATATACACACACACACACACTTAGCTATATCTAGGATCTTATAACCTAGAAAACTCATTTGTTGATTTTCTAGAACTAGAAATTGTTCGTTTACGAACCTTTTCTTTTCCCCATTTGCCTTATTGAACCTTAATGTTCAACAACACTCATGCTGATGAAGAGAGATGAGTCGAAAAATCTATGGATGAAACAAACTCCCGGCTTCCGTTGCATTCGTCTCCTTCCTTTATTCTCGTCTTATAAGCCCATACTACACATACATACATATATATATATATATATATATATATATATATATATATATATATATATATATATATATATATATATATATATATATATATATATATATATGTACATATACTTATGAACCTTCCACAACGTTCTCGTGTACTTGACAACTTGATAAATTTCATCCGAAATGATCAAGAAAATTTAATTGGCAAATTATCGATTAAAAGTGTCAAGTAATTCCTTTCGTGCGAATACCCTCCAACGTATTTTTGATTAAATATAAATCTAATACATACATATGAATAATTTTTTGCTCTTTTCAGAAACCAAAATCACAAAAATCGAATTTTGGAGGGCGGCCCCCTTAATGTTTAAGGGGACCGGCAGCCAAATGTAGGGCGACCCCCTTAATGTTTAAGGGGACCGGCCATCTGATAGTTTAAACCCGTTTTTCTCCTTTTTCCTTTTGCCAAACACTCCACTTTTTCATACTTCCCTTCCCTTGCTTCTGCTGTGACGAAAACCAAAACCCAAAAACACCTCAAATCACTTCCAAATCACATATTTCGGGTTAATTCGCAAAGGGCAAATTCATCTAACACAATCACCATTACTTATTGTAAGTTTTTCATAACACATTTCATCTAATTTCATCTTATTTGATCATACTCATGATTATGCATGTTTTATAAAATTCATCAAAATTCACAATTTCTTTCGAATTAAGCCTTAAAGCTCCATAACCAAATGCTTCCCCTAGGATTAGGATGATTGATCAACACTATAAACTAGTTATTATAAACTATCATGTCGAAAATTTTTGAAAAATTTCATACACTCCTTTTCAAATTTTTTAGTAAACTCATTGTTGAATAATGATTTGAAAACGTGTTAAAACTAATCACATTATATTTTTGTAACTTGTAAAACTTGAAATTACATTTTTCGACTAAGAAAAATTATATTGGTTCACAATATAGGGGTGTTTGGATTATGTCCAAATATTATCGAAACATAGTCATTATAATTTTTATAAAACTTTGTTATAATTATAAACCTAAAAATTGCTAATCGGACTCGTCAAGATATATAATTCATATATATATTGACATACTAGGGGTATAAGTCAATAGTTAAGGAAGCGTTTGGTTTATTACTAAAAATGACATTTTTAAGAAACTCGCAAGAAATAGCTAGTTTTACAATCTAATGTAAATCTAGTAAATTTCATGATATATTAAGATGTTTAAAGGGGCGTTTGGATTTGTCCATAACTACTCATTAAACATCGTAAAGTATATCTAGAACGAGTTAAAAACAATATTAAGGAACATGGTAATCTACTTCTTAGGATTAGTAACGAAGTATGTTTACGTTCCAACATAAGCCTTAACAATAAACATATACTTTTATCTTTCTTTATATTTATTTTGGTCTTTTTGTATTGTTGATGTGTTTAGGTGAAAATGACCAAAGCAACTACCGAAGATCTTTCTCACACTAAAAACTACATTCCTAAAGTTTCCCAACTCCCTACTACATCTCCTTCCATTGGACTTATATATCGTCAAATTGAAGATAGAAATGTTCATGAAGGACGTGTAGTAGATCTTGCTTTTGCTCAATCCGACTACATAAATCGCGTGTTTACAAGCATCAACTTCAATTGTCTTTATGAAATAAATGAACCTATCATTCCTCGTTTCATAATGGATTTCTATAGCCAAGTCACCGTCCAAACCAATGATCTTGGTTTCATCACCATCTCTTTCATGATTCAAAATGAATTTATCACCCTCACTCTTGAACAATTTGGTCATATCCTCCAAATTCCTTTTAGAGGTCAAGCCGTTTTCACAAACGAGTGGGACCTCAAATCTCTTAATCGCTATCGACCAACCTTCGGTCCCTATTTCGACGAAATTCCTCAACCCGACGAAATTCGTCAAATCCTTGGTGTGGACCGTGCCACCACAAGCCGAAAAATAAAATCCAAAAATGTTCAAATCTCTCCATACCAACTTCTCCTCAAAGAATTAAGCCCCCACATGAAGCGTTGGGAAGAACTCATTCGTGAGAATGCGTTTGGTACCGGAGGTCACCGGGACCATCTCCCGGCGTGCCTTGCTCACATGTTGTATTGTATAGCTGTCGAAAAGCCGTACAATTTGGCCTACTTCTTCATCAAACGGATTGAGTATGCTAGAAAAACTCCCAAAGCCAATATTCCATATGGAATGTTCCTCACTCGTCTCTATCGTCATGTTATCGAGTACTACCCCGATCTTGACAATAGTATCTATGAGTCCATGTACCCCACTCTACGTCCTCTCGCTCTAAAACAAGCTCGACGAACTCGAAGTGACAAGGGTAAACCTCGTCGTCATAGCTTTCATGGATCATCCTCAAGGCAAGACGATGACGATGAGGAGGAAAACATCCATGATGCTAGTACCCCTTCGTTTTCTGAGTTCGTTGACAATTTAGAGGATCTTGACTATCCCGAGTATTCTACCGCATCTCCTAGTGATCAAAACGAAGAAGTGCTTCATGAACGAACTACCGAGATGCTTAGAAGACAAAAGAGCTTGCACGAAGAAGTTAGAGGTGGCTTCAAATCTATTGGAAAGACTTTGAAGGGTATCTTCGGGAAGAAAAAGAAATGATATGCTTGGACTATATTTGTTAAACAATATTTAATTTTTATGTCTTGTATGCTATTTGTCCGAAGTATGATCGGAAGTACTTGTTATTTGGATATTTGTTTAGGATGCTAACTTGATTGCTTTTAATATATGCTTTTTAATGCATGCTTCTCTTAATCTATATACATATATATATATATATATATATATATATATATATATATATATATATATATATATATATATATATATATATATATATATATATATATATATGTTTGCATGATTAGTTAATGTTTATATAAATATATGACATGTATGCTTTCTAATAGACTAAAACAAATGTGAAATGTCCAAATAGAGCTTGCTGCAAATACAAAACAGAACATAACATTTTTCCAGAAAATTTTTGAAAATTTTGGTTTCTGGGTCGTCAGATGGGCGGCCCCCTTAAATCATAAAGGGCGGCCCCCTTAAAATTAAGGGGACCGGCCTCCATTTAAGGGGACCGGCCATCTGGAACAGTTTTTACACTGTTTTCTTTTGCATCTTGTGATCCCTTTTGCTAGTCCCAGCTACCATTTCCCTTAAAAACTAAACTGATTTTGGAATATAACATTACAATTTCAAATTAATTCCATTTCTAAACATGTTTTCCCACTATATAATCTCCATGCATGTTTAATTCACATTCCATCATCCTCAAACATTCATCAAACATCATCATGTCATCACCAAGAACCGCCTATTCAAACAATGCCAAGAAACAAAAACTTGTCATCATTCCACCCAAACAACTCTTCATTGATCTTACAAATGAAGACAACACCACTCCATCTCCACCACCTCAATGTTCATCTCCTAGTGCACCAAATGCACCCTCCAAAACACCTTCAACAAATGGAAACTCCACTTCCTCCATACCATCCACTTCATCCATAAATGACTACATCAACACCCACTTATCTCCTCCAACAATTGATCAACCATCACAACCTACCAATGAGAACACATCTCTTGCACTCACTCTCTCATTATCACCATTAACACCTCTTGATGCACATTTCTCATCATCTCCTATCAACCCACCAACCTATAACCCCGTCCCATGGAGCTTACTTGAAGCTCATGGAGACACTTGCCTTTGTTGCATTCACAACCGAACAATTGTGTTCGGATTAAGAGATGAGATCCAATACATGTTTTCTCATATTGAAAACATGTTGCATCAACCACCAACAACAAACACAACACCTCCACCACCATCAACAAACACACCTCCACCATCACCATCTCCATGTTCACCATCCATTCCTCCCAATTAAACATGCTTGGTGTTTCACAAATAAAATTGTGTTAAACCTTTTTGGATGGCAAGCTCTAGAGAGGACTCTCATGTTTGAGCCTTAGTCTTTTATTTTAGTGATGATTCTAAGCCTTTAAGGCTTTTGTTAGATGCATTACTTGTTATGGTTGTTAATGTAATGCTTGATGTATCTTTCTCATATTATCAATGTTATGGTTATGTTTAGTCTCTACTCTTGCATGCTATATACATATATATGTTGCTTGCCACTAAATATTTTTGCAAGATATCCATATCTCGATTCCTTTTGGCCTCATAACGAGGGGGAGTATACTTCAAGGGGGAGTTTACATTAACATGGGATAACCTTTTTGATGCTAACAAAAAGGGGGAGAAGTGATATAAACTCACAATAATACTTGAATATATACTAATTTTCGATTAATGAGTTTAAATTTTGTAATCATCAAAAAGGGAGAGATTGTTGACATAAATAATGTATGAAAACGTTATTTATATTTTTCGATATCTCTATATTTTGACGATCACAAAATGTAAAATCGTCAATCGTATAATTACTACGTAAACAAGTATTAAGCTAGTTTATATCACTATATCCAACTTAATCACTTAAGGTATGGATAAACAAGTGCTTAATACATCTCATGATCAAAGGGATATTTAATTAACTAATACAAAGTTTATTTAAATATATAAACATATTATATATTTTTGAAAAACACTTTTGGTAATAAAGAAAAATGTTTTAATCATACTAAATATATGATTTCAAATATTTAACCAAAATCAGTTAGTTTTTCACCAAATAAACTTTCCTCACTAAAAGACAAGTTTTTTGGCCGTTACAGTTGGGCGGCCCCCTTAATTATAAGGGGCGGTCCCCTTAATTTTAAGGGGGCCAGCCACGATTTAAGGGGACCGGCCAGGCTCCCCTGTCAGAAAATGTCAGAATTCTTCTCCTATAAATACCACTTTAATTCTGGAATTTTTCCCCACCTTTTGCACAAAATTTTCAGATCTATAACTCTCTAAACATCCTCTAAAACCCTTTGATCATTTGTATATTAATCCTTATTTCAAGTGATTCAATCCCTCATCATCCATTCTCATCCAAAGTGCAAAAGAAGAACACTCTTTCTACAACCAAGTTCAAGAAGTGTTGAAGAGTAGTTGTACATAGTATATATATATTCATTTGTGAATATTGTGTTGTGCTTGTGATTAATTGTGTAGAAGATATAGAAGTTGTGTAGATAATAGAAGTTGATAAGTAGTGAAGTAGGTTAGTTGTGAAGATAGGTGTGAAGTAGAAGATTGGTGTGTAGAAGATAGTTGTGAAGAAGATTGGTGTGTAGTATATTGGTGTGAAGAAGTTGTGTAGAAGTTGTGAAGTTGTGTGGTGTGTAAATTGGTGTGTAAGGTTTTCTCCGCCAAAAGGGAGTTTGTTGACATAGTGAAGAAAACTCTCGAGTAGGTGACTCGGGGAGTGGAGTAGGAACAAGGAAGGTGTCCTTGTAGCCGAACCACTATAAATCCTTGTGTTGTGGTTTGATCTTTCTAACTCTTCTCATTACTTATTTATTTACCTTTACTATATTAGCTTTGTTAGTTAGTTACCATACAATTGTTCATATAGTGCAAGTATTGAGTTCACATAAACTAGAATCGAAGTTTTTAAAACAAACTTGTGTTTATAAATTTAAAAGGACGTAAAACTATTCAACCCCCCCCCCCCCCCCTTCTAGTTTTCCACAAATAATAATATAACAAATAAATTATAACATATAAAATTATAACAAGTATATCAAATAATATATCAACGAAATTACAACAAATAAAATTATAAATTAATACCGATTTGAGTTTGTGGTTACGTTTCGGGAACAAAATCAACATCATCATCCTCGTAATCATATAGTGGTAGTTCTCGTTCGACACTTGGTTCATGCCGCGAAGGACCATCACGGAAGTCATTAAACGGGTCGAACTCACTTGTCATTGATATATTGTAGTGGCTTTGATTCATCGGTGGAGGTTGGGTATAATATTGGTGTTGATGGTAATGTGGATTCATCGGCGGAGGTTGGAGATAGTAGGCCGATTGAGGATTCATTTGGTGTTGATGGTATTGTGGATTCATCGGTGGAACTTGCAGACGAACGGGTTGTGATCGGGAAACCTGTCCACGACCTCTTGTTGAGGTTGAAACACCTTTTGATTTCCTTGGATCCATGCTACAATTTTTTTTTAAAGTATGAGATATAGAAGGAAGTGGTCATTTGAATTGGAAGTGATTTTACAAATGTAAAAGTCTAGTATTTATAAAGGAAAAATCTTTTTTTTTTTTTTTTACCCCACTTTCAACGGATAGTTTATCCCAACGTTCCAAAAATTTATTGCTCCAACGTTCCAATTTGATCCATGCCGTCTAGGCAAAGCATGCCGCTTGCTTCCATACCGTGTTCATACCGTAAAGGTGGCAATGGTGTTGCCGTGCGGTTTGGTTTCATACCGAGCTCATACCGTGCCCATTACCACCACCCTTATAGTGATACTATCATGTCTTTGAGTGACATTACACCAAAGTTGCTCTATGTTCACTGACACCTCAAACTTATTTGACCTATCATTGTGAGCTAAACAATGTTATCCAATAATCTACCTGTTATCAACTATACTTCTATTAGGTAAAATACACTCACAAACGTAGCCAATCTTGGTTGGACTTTGATTTTTATTTTAGTTGCATATTTTACAATTCCAGTGCAATAACTATATCCAAACTTTTGGTATTTTTAATTTAGGATAACATATACCTAATCATAACCTGCAATCAAATGTTGACGTGACTGACAATGGAAACGTGGATGTCACATGGAAATTTAAAGATTAATATTTGACATTTTTACTAGGAAGGTGTCTGCGTATTTGTATAGTTCTACTTGATATCTTTTATAATACTAATAATCGCATGACAAAATCTAGAACTTCGTCTAACAAGTAAACTAATATGTTTCTGGGAAAATGTCGATTGATAAAATTAGAACTCTGAAGACCATAAACAATGAATGCTTGGAAAATCTTGGAAAGTCATTCAAAAATTACGCAGTAGAACAAATTAGGAAAAGCAACACAGGTCACAAATCTACTTAATGAAACAGTGAGCTGCAGACAATTGGTGTGAAGTGCAAACACGAAAATCAGACATAAATTCACCACGAACTAGCCAAAACCTTACAACTCTTGAAATTTGAAATCAATACTCTGCAGATGATAATGACTAAAGGTAAGGCATGTTTTATCCATGTTCCAAAAGTTCAATATATAAACGACAAGATGACATTGTAATGTGATTGTAAACAGATAAATCATTAAGCATAGCTGAAAGTACTTGGGTATGTACTTCTTTTGACAAGAATCCTGTAACTGAAACTGAGTCTAAAAGATTTCAAATTTCATAGGAGTTGTAAGGTTTGGCTAGTTCATGGTGAATTTATGTCAATAAAAAGGCGCAACGCAAGTTGACAAGAATCCTCTAAACTGAAACCGAGTCTAAAAGATATGTTCATTCTACTGGCAACAAAAAGTTACATGACTAGAAACAAAGCCGCGAAACATCGATAACTTGCACAAAGATGATGATCAGCATATACCAGCAATAACATGTTTCAGCATCCATACATATTCCTACTGTTTTCTTTCAAGAAATAAATAAATAAATAAAAAGGAAGCCAAACACACTAAATATGGTCAAAACACAATTTAAATGCACCAATCAAGTGTCTGGCAAATGCTTGCAAAAACAAGCCAAAAAAGAACACCTTTTTTTTAGTGGGGAGACACCAGATTTTCTTTATTCCGGCTCAAAACATGTTTGGACAGCTTCAAGTCTTTCTTTCCCATACAGAAGAAAGAAAATGATCTATGATATAACAAAGTTACATATTCTTAGTTTTCAAAAGCTCCATAATAATAATGAAACTGGAAATACTAAAAAGCTTGCACTAGGTAACTAACATTGCAAATAATCTAACCCTCAAAAATCTGTTTTGAATAAAGCTGGTTATTTAGTTTTCTTCTGTTCGACTCTTGCCCCTGCAATCTTGCAAATCGGTTCGTCTTGGGACCGAACAAGTTTTAGAGCAGGATGAACCTTCAGATCCCCCATCACCAACTTCTTACCCACATCCAATTCACTTAGATCGACCTCAATGAAGGGCGGGATTATATCTGCAGGGCATATGAATTTTGCTGTTCTCTTGATGATGTTTAGATATGACCCTGCCATTATTCAGAAGTTGACAGTCAGGTCTGGGAAACAAAAGCTCCTACTATGAAAACCCAAAAAATGTCGTAGATCGACAAATTTAAAATGTGTAAAGCTTCACTATGATGTTGTCTATAACAAAGCACACTATTTAAAGTTCATTAAATTAAAGTTCTATTTTTCGTTAAATTTTACATGCATATGATAAAAGTAAGTACTATCTAGGCATCTAAACTGATATCCATGAAATTACTTGCTCAAGATAAAGCTTTTTGTTATATATAAACCCAAATAAATCACATTATGTATCGTTTGATGTAATAACAGAAATAAAGAAGATTATGCACGGGTGAAAGTAATGGTGTTTCTAAGATAATGGTACAAGATGGATATATAGGGAGTCCTTACAGTGAGTTAACAGTATCACTTTTCCGGTTATTTGTCTGTAAATAATCACCATAGATATTGTGTTGAAGACAACAAGGGTACACCACGGTTCCACATGTGTTTATGATGGTTGATGAGAAAGAATATTTTGCACAAGACTTCCGTTTAAGAAACGTTTAATGCAGAAGTTCTTCATAATATGCTAAGTGATTAAGAGTTAAACATTACATACATTAAAAGACTTTGCCAGCATGTAAGCAGGAATGTATACAAGATCGCTTTCGCCTTAGAACTAATAATATTAAGTTTTTTAAACAAGTATGCTAATATCAGGGAAAACAATTGGATAATCCCTGATAATCTGATATTAGCAAACTTGTTTAAAATTTCAATTATTGTTAGTTCTAAGACAAAAGCGACCTTGTATGCGGCACTGATATGTATTTGTTGTTTATAGTCTTTTTACGTTGCTTGAATAAATGATACGTTCATGCTTACATGCTAGCTAAGTCTTTTAATGTATGTTTAACTTTTAATCACTTAGCATATTATGAAGAACTAACGTTTCTTTTTTTTTAGGTAACCATGGTTTCCGACTTTTTGGCCGAGTTCTAATGTCGAGTTCTACTGATTGGGAGTTTGTTTGCAGCTACAAGTCTAATGTCGAGTTCTACTTTCGTTGTCAGTTACGGCCATGGCCATGATTTGTTGACTCTGTTCTAACTCTACTACTTCTGCATGTTGTGTATGTGGTCATGGCCATAGTCTTATTATTCCATTATGTTTATGTGAACTTATGGTCATGGTTTGAATAATACATATTCCAATTTTGGTATTCCACTTACTTTGCATTAGGATAATGGGATTGTGCGTGTAGTAAATCAAACGTTGAGTTTAAGTAATTAAAAAAATTAAAATCTAAGAATATAATTAAATGGGTCGATTTGGATCATGATCCATTTATTCAAGCAAGTTGGATCATGGACATGATCCATCAAGTTGGATCATGGGTCAGGTCATGATCCATTTAGTTGGATCATCAATGGGTCGGGTCATGATTCAACCTAAACCTGGCCCATTGACAGGCTTCATTGGATGTTGACAATACGATCTAGTACACCTACTATTCTAATCACCAAGAATTGTGCAATACAAAAGAGGATCGACCAAACAAAATTCCTACCCTTAAGAAACATTATTATAGAATAGCAATTTAGTTTAGTTGACCATACAAACAACCCAATCATTAAGTTTTGGTAACACCCACTCATAACTGAGTGAGTCCTCCCCTCTAAAAAGTGGACTCTCCCTTTGTTATTATACTAAGTAGGAGTGAATTATTATTCCAGTACATATTTTTCTTGGAATAAAATGTTCCAATAGTGATAGGATTTTTAGACATCAGTTCCATCCAAATAGATGTCAGCCTAGATTGGTAACTGGTACTAGCTTACGACTTATCCCAATCTCTCTAGTTTCTATTGACCCATCAAAATAGAAAGGACCAACTGATTACTATTCATTAGAAGAGTACTAGAGTGAAGACTTTGAACCAACTATCTTCCATCTATGCTTATATCATTATTTCAAAAATATAGGATCGACACATATCACACTAGTCACACACTCACACCCCTAAACGGATCAGGAAATTTGCTGAGAAGTAGATTTCATGTATTCTCACAATTAAAAAACAGATCATCCAAGAGCGATAACCATATTACTAAAGGTGTGGATACGTCTACTAATACAAGAGGTTATGATCATGACTTCATGCTTTGAAGCCAGATTTTCCTTCCGAACAACTAAATGGTGATATTGGTAACTCACATTACCCTCCATTTCAGAAATTTTGCTACAATTTGACAACCCCACAAAATTAAAACAAGCCGAAAAATACTTGGCAATTAACTATACTTGATGAATTAAAATCTGTGGAGTATTAGTAGCGAATGATCAAAATATTTCATCTAATATTTTACTTGTACCTACGTGATAACATTTGAATAGCACTTATAGTATCAGATAAGAACCTTAGGCAAAACAGGACTAAAAGCTTGATAATCAGGGAAAAATGCATTACATATTACCTTTTTTCAACCCAGGGGACACATCATCTCCAATAAACACGAGTGGTACATCAACCTTCAGCAAAGCATTAGACGGTGCTCTTATGAATGTAACATTAAGCACAGCATCTGTATTAGATTGAAGATGAAGCTGACAAGCAAAAAATAATATCAGTATCTAAGATCAAGGAAACCATCAAGGATGCATGAAATGAAGATAAAAAAAAGCTTTACATATTTTATTTTGCAATGCAAACTGCTTCATAGGATGATGTATGAAAAACCACAATCACAGAACAATCACAATTGCCTACTTCAGGTTTTTGTACTACTGATTCAAAACTTATGCAACGGTGATACTTTGCATTTCTCTTCCATGAATACAAGAGCGAAGACTAGTAGCACCATCAATGATTTCTAAAGAGTCCAATTACCACTATATGAAATAGTAAATCTAAGCTATGCTGGCATAGTACAGACTGTAAAATATATCTTTACAGGTCTAGACTCTTATTACTCACTATCTGAGTTCTTAAAAAGAGGTCTAGCCTCTTACAGTTTGTTTAATAAAGATTGTGGTGCAAGTCAAAATAAAACTGGAGCTTGTAAGTTATGAAGTAAGGTGACTGAAACAAAACATCAACTTCCAGTCAGACATTAGATATTACTATAAGGAGCCTTGCTAGTGCATGTCAAGAAGCACGATTATTCACAGAATGGAAAAAATAAAAAATAAAATAAAGTAACATTATGATGCTTCTGTAGCTATTAAATTCTAGGTAAAACAATGTTTTTAATTTAAATGTCAAGCATACTAAAGCGGGATAGTGGCAATGACAGATTACATTGTGCACATTTGTAATATTTAAAGAGGGCAACTTCAACTCATTTACTTATGAATGGGGGCGACTTGGCTTATTCTTTTTTATTTCAAACAGGTCAATTCAAAATTTAGGCTAAAAAGGATTAATGGAAACTGGTCAAATGGGTCGAAAGAGTTAAACAAGTAGAAGGTTGCCATATGTCTATATCTAAAGGCATCCAACCTCCTAATCATTTTACTCAGGAAGACTTAAATTATCAACGCCACAATATTGCTTTGACAATCGTAAAAAAAACACTTTAATCATATAATAGTTTATATTACGGGCAAAAAAAAGTGTTAATAGTTCAACCCAATCCAACGCAGCCTAATACACCCTGTTTTAGCTTGTACAAATATATGGCCTGTTTCCCCAACCCTTGGAAGCTACAACATATACAACTAACATCACAAGTTAATATCTTCGTTATAAATTGCATACCGATCGTGGCAAGACCCGAACTTTCTCAATGATATCCTCACTATCAACATCAGGTCGAACCTCTAGTTCAAAGAGGCGTGATAGAAAATAAGATTCACCAAGGTGCTTTACAAGCTTCTTGATCTGATTGTTCTGGACAGATATGAGCCGTTTATTGCCTCCATGCTGACCATCCTCTTGCTCAAACACAATGCTTGGCACACGTCCAGCTTTGCGCTCCTTGGCAGATATGTTTTTCCCTGAGAGTGCACGTGGGATTGCAGTAATGGTCTCAGCATACTTTGGATCTGGTTTAGGGAAGCCTTCGAGATACGTGAGCGGAACTTCATCATAATCTTGAGCTAAAGCTGCAGCTGTGGAAGATTGTCTAAATTGGCGAAGAAGTAGGGCTCTAGTGAGCCCTTGACGAGTAGCCAACATCTGGTATCTGGTGTGTATAATCAAATTCAATTATTGATATAATATAGATGACAACTTACATAAGTGATTATCAAGAAAATGTCAAAAGATTCAAGATATAGTACTTATACAGTTAACTTGTGATATTTGTGATCTAACATAAATCTTTTCAACTATACCTACATTAAACACATGGGGTACAAAGGGGATGTTTTTGTATACATAAGAGCAATATAGGGATATAAAGTGCAACTTTTTTTCTAATGTATACTCATGCTGCAGGTAACAATCCCTGCAGTTCGCAGGAAGGATGTTATCCAACATTATGATGAAAACTTAATTCTTGGCATTTGTGTAAAATGTCAATATAATGAATAAAAAACTAGACCAATTGATAATACTTTTTTCTCTTTTTTTTTTTTTTTTTTTTTTTTTCAGGCAGTGCACACTTAACCAAAACCAATTATTTGACTGACAACCAAATAATTTTAGCAAGAGATCAAATCATTTACAAGGTGATACATTAAGATTTTGCAAAAATAAGCTTAATTAAATCTTAGACACTCCACTATTGCTTTCAAAGGTGTTTATTATGCCAAAATCACAAATGCCCCCACAAAACATGAATAAGCTCCAAAGCAGCAGTAAATGTGATCCTTACATTCAATAAAGAACCAAATATAAACTGATTTTGACTCTTTACTTGGATAAAAACTTAAGTAGTTAAACTAAACGGTTCAAATTTGGCAAACACCAAATTACCATTTGAATATCCCAATTTCAGATGCATAAATAATGCATATAAGATTTCCAAGTAAGAACTAGAACTGGACCCTATAAATCACAGTTCAACTTGTTCTTTTTTGACACAGACGAATACTAACTTTGCATACATGTAACAGATAGAAGATAAAAACTGATTGTGGGTGTACCTTGTGTAAACCTGGAATCTTCTTTGCCGGTGAATCTGAATTCCGCTTCAAAGCACTTACGGAATGTTGTGTTTTCGCCTCCTTAACCTAAATAGAATAGAATACATTCAACAACTCGTTTTCAACCGCCCTTCCTTATAAATAGAATACATTCAACAACTCGAAAACCAGTTTAAGGTATAACCGTATAAGTATATAACACTATTTTGGTAGTCAAAGCCTGCTAAGCCGTTGTGGTTAAAAACACACAAACTCAATTCGAACCCAAATACAGCTCAACACATTTCCAGTTACATATAAGGGCCAGTGATACACAAGGCACATACTACTACAGCTATTTACATAACATTTCACATCAAAATTTTAAAAATTTCAGCAATTTGATAAATAAAACCTACCCTAACCATAAATACAACCATTCATTTCATCATAACAATGTTACAATACTTACAACAATTAGTACAATATACATAAATTGAACTCGTAAACATTATTATTTTTATAGAAAAGATTAACTTACAGTATCTTGAAAAATTATGAATCGTTGCTACAAATTTAGGAAGAATGGTAAAATCTTCGACAAATCTCGGAAATGAAATGATGGTTTTTGGGGTTCTGGGGCTTGAGACTGAAGATAGGGGAAAAGTTAAATGGGCCTATGTACTGGATTAGATGTGCTAGTTGGGCTAGTCGAATCAAACGAACCAAAATTGGTTATTAAAACCAGGTACTAGTACAAAGCAACGCTAGCCAATAGTTTTAGTGATCTTTTAAATTTTTTGCAGTTTTTGACAGTGGCAGGTAACAAAGGGCAATATTAAACTTTGGTTAGGTGCATTTCTAGCCTCGTATCAACCTCAAGAATTCTCTTCAATCTTAATCTCCCCAAACTTCCTCTTTTATTTTATTTTTTTATTTTTTTATTTTATTTTTTTTGACCGTCCTACTTTGCATTTAGCATCATAAAAACTAAAAAGAATAGTTACATATTCTAAACTTCGCAACAGAACCAACTCTTAGCTTCTTTCAGTAAAGTAAAAGTTCTTACATATTCTATCTCATGTAACAACACCTAAAGATAACAATTTCCAAACACTACTTCTCTACATGTCAAAACGCATGCATATTAAACCGTCAACATATCTCATCCGTTCAAGAAACGTTGTAAATCATACAATATGTACAGAAAACATTAAAATATACTGAAAAATTTTACTTTCTCATAAACTGTCCTAAACTATAAGATATGTTAACATAAGACCAAACACTAAAGATGACACATTTTCAAACGCCCTTCCTTATCATTATAATCGATTCAACAAACAAAACCAACTTAAGGTTTTAGGCTTTTAGCAAACAAATTTCCAACTTTGTTTAAATTTAAACATATCAAACCATCAAATATCTAGCGGTTCCAAGAAACACTATATAATTATCGGAACACAATACTTTCTCATACACTTTGTTTTAACCTATAATATCGACCGACGCTCGTACATAACTTAAATTCTTAGAGAGTTTGAGGTAATTTAATCTATAACCAAACCAGCCTAAGATATTTTCAACAAAATAAACTCCATAGGAAACCAAATAAAGCGCGAACCAGCTCGGTTTTATAAACCGAATACTCCACCATATTCCAAAACTATTTACATAACTCCTAACATCAAGTTGAACTAAATCACAACAATTTGATAAATAATACTTAGCCTGATCATAACAATGTCGTAATAGTTACAACAATCAGTACAATTATTTGAAAAACAAATTCAAGATTAACTTACAATAATATATTTGAAGAAGAATGGTAAAATCTTTGATAAATCTCAGAAATGAAAATGAAGGTTTTTCTTTTTAGGGGATTCTATGGCTTGAGACCGAAGATGGTGAGAAAGTTAAATGGGCCTAAACTCAACTGGGCTACTCATATCGAATGGGCAAGATTGTGTAAACTGTAAAGTGAATTTTTGAAAGTTTTTTTGGTTTTTGATAGGTATGTAGAGGTTTTAAAAAACTGATCTTTTCTGAATCGACCTGATGCCAAACCCGATTAAGATTATTTGGGTCAGTTTGGTAATCTTATTCGGGTTAATTTGATTGACTCGATTAACCTGAATGCTTAATAGGGTTAGGTGTCTGGTTGAATTTGTATGACTAATTCGGGTCAGGTGTCTGGTTGAATTTTTTGCTATTTTACTCATATTAAGGTTGACCCAAACCCCACTAGCATAGACTTGAATCTTGCCAACCGAAAATCATAACAGGGTCCAATTCCGATGTGTTTTTATACCCTCAATTTGAACTGATCTGACCCAATTGGATGCAAACCCGACTAACGCGATTTGATTAACATCCCAATGGTATGTGACAAAGGGTGATGTGAAATTTTTTTATTGAGTACGAGTTGAATGAATTATGAAATGTGGAAGTTGTATTAAGAATTTTAATGCTTAATTTTATAAGATAAGTATTACTAGTGTAAGTACAGCTTGGTTATGAAATAAAAAAAAAATTAAAAAAAAAAAAAAAAAAAAAAAAAAAAAAAAAAAACCCCTCAAAAGTTACTATTTTTTTGTTTAAAACTTTTAGGTATAATCATTTGAAAATATATCGAACTTGTTACAAAAGTATATGGCATGTATTACTCTTATTTCTTGGTAGTAATGGTTGCGTATTGCCTAACACGATGACATACAACCGACATTCATATAAAAACATTGCAAACAAATATCCACATACCCATTATCATTCTCAATGCAATAACAGCGAGTGTTAAGTTAAGCCAACCTCACATTCAATCATCTTACCATTTGATACGACCCCAGAAAACTAATACCTCTAATATCATTACAGTCAAATTAAACACAACATGCAGCTATGACCACAACTTATTGATAGCGCAAAAAGCCATGACTTAGGACCAAACATCCAAGTTTAAAGCATATTAGAAAAAACACTTATGACTACAAATCTAAGCCGACTCAATTATGCACTCAACCATCCTACCATATTACTCACCAAATAAATAGCTTGTTTCACATATGAAATCAGCAGCTCTGGACCCAACTTATAGCCAAGGTATAAAATCGACACCTATAACCAAACACAAACTTTAAACACCACCACAAAGCACCTTCGACCACAGATTATACAAAGTGTATAAAATCAGCACTCATAACCACACATGAAAGCCTAAAGATAGGATAAAGCTTAAACAAACCGAAACACACATGTAGAAATCCACTAATAGTATACAAAAAAATAAAAAGGTTTTGGAAGATAGTCCCCGACAATTAAAATACATCATGTAGAACATCACAAAAATCATCACTCATGATCACATATAAGACTTATCACAAAGGTTAAACAAACGCAAACTCAGACCCACCATTTCACTAACAACATAAAAAAAAAAAAAAAAAAAAAAAAAAAAAAAAAAAAAAAACCAATATCGTCTATTAACCAATCAAATAGTAACCAAACTTCTTTTTCAATCTTCTCCCAAACAGACATCATTCTCTTAATCATGCCAAGGTGACACAACAACTTAAAGATTTTTCAAATTCTTTGAAAAAGTAACTGATTATTAAGCATTTGAGGCTCATCATATTCATTTTCAAGACCTAATTTTCCATTCATTAAAAAATAATTAAAAAAAAAACAGTCTACTGGAAAACAGTAAGTAATCATTATCAATTGATTCAACGTTGCAAAATATCAATTTACAAAACAAAAGTAAAAATCAAATTCCTAATTAGAAAAAAAAAAAAAAAAAAAAAAAAAAAAAAAAAAAAAAAAACCTAGAATACAAATATGGTTCCCTAACAACGCTACTTCAACAAACATTCAAACACTGAATAAGCTAATGTCGCATCTGCAACAATAAATAACATTGGCACAAAACCTATTCAGATTCTCTTTCTGTAACCAAAACCCTGAAACAACCATGCATTTAACATTCACGCCAGAAAACATCTAAAAACATCAACACCACACCAAACACTTGAAGTAAATCACATAGTTACACCTTCCAAACGATATACTCATATGAAAATAGCCATAAAATATACTCATATGAACATATTTGTGATTGCAACAAATAATATTTAAAGAGCTTATGTAAACTAACGCGAAACAATAAACCGTAAGCAAAATCTTGCATTGTCGAAGCTTTTCGATACTAAAACACAACTTGTGCAAACCATATAAAAATCAACACTCATTATAACATATACTAATATGAAAATATAACTAAAATATACTCATATGAACATCCGCAAGGGTTTATAAACTTACATATATGATTGAAAATCACTTTCTACATACAGTTTCAAGTTGTGAAAACATAAACAATCAAATAGGTACGGTCAGAACCATCCACTAATAATCTCAGAACTTGAATATTTATAAATTAACCAAATAAGAACCAACAAAAACCAATTACGCATATTTGTAATTGCAATAGATAGTATTTAAAGAGCTCATGGAAACGAACTTGTTACAAAAGTATATGGCATGTGTTACTCTTATTTCTTGGTAGTAACGGTTGCGTATTGCCTAACACGACGACATACAACCGACATTCATATAAAAACATTGCAAACAAATATCCACATACCCATTATCATTCTCAATGCAATAACAGCGGGTGTTAAGTTAAGCCAACCTCACATTCAATCATCTTACCATTTTATACGGCCCCAGAAAACTAATACCTCTAATATCATTACAGTCAAATTAAACACAACATGCAGCTATGACCACAGCTTATAGATAGCGCAAAAAGCCATGACTTAGGACCAAACATCCAAGTTTAAAGCATATTAGAAAAAACACTTATGACTACAAATCTAAGCCGACTCAATTCCGCACTCAACCATCCTACCATATTACTCACCAAATAAATAGCTTGTTTCACATATGAAATCAGCAGCTCTGGATCCAACTTATAGCCAAGGTATAAAATAGACACCCATAACCAAACACAAACTTTAAACACCACCGCAAAGCACCTTTGACCACAGATTATACAAAGGGTATAAAATCAGCACTCATAACCACATATGAAAGCCTAAAGATAGGATAAAGCTTAAACAAACCGAAACACACATGTAGGAATCCACTAATAGTATACAAAAAATAAAAAGGTTTTGGAAAATAGTCCCCGACAATTAAAATACATCATGTAGAACATCACAAAAATCATCACTCATGATCACATATGAGACTTATCACAAAGGTTAAACAAACGCAAACTTAGACTCACCATTTCACTAACAACATATAAAGTAAAAAAAAATAAATAAAAAAAAAAATTAAAAAAAAAAAAAAAAAAAAGAAAACACAATATCGTCTATTAACCAATCAGATAGTAACCAAACTTCTTTTTCAATCTTCTCCCAAACAGACATCATTCTCTTAATCATGCCAAGGTGACACAACAACTTAAAGATTTTTCAATTTTTTTGAAAAAGCAACTGATGATTAAGCATTTGAGGCTCATCATATTCATTTTCAAGACCTAATTTTCCATTCATTAAAAAAAATAAAATAAAATAAAAAATTAAAATAAAAGCAGTCTACTGGAAAACAGTAAGTAATCATTATCAATTGATTCAACATTGCAAAATATCAATTTACAAAACAAAAGTAACAATCAAATTCCTAATTTAAAAAAATAACCTAGAATACAAATATGGTTCCCTAACAACGCTACTTCAACAAACATTCAAACACTGAATAAGCTAATGTCGCATCTGCAACAATAAATAACATTGGCACAAAACCTATTCAGATTCTCTTTCTGTAACCAAAACCCTGAAACAACTATGCATTTAACATTCACGCCAGAAAACATCTAAAAACATCAACACTACACCAAACACTTGAAGTAAATCACATAGTTACACCTTCCAAACGATATACTCATATGAAAATAGCCATAAAATATACTCATATGAACATATTTGTGATTGCAACAAATAATATTTAAAGAGCTTATGTAAACTAACGTGAAACAATAAACCTTAAGCATTGTCGAAGCTTTTCAATACTAAAACACAACTTGTGCAAACCATATAAAAATCAACACTCATTATAACATATATACTAATATGAAAATATAACTAAAATATACTCATATGAACATCCGCAAGGGTTTATAAACTTACATATATGATTGAAAATCACCTTCTACATACAGTTTCAAGTTGTGAAAACATAAACAATCAAATATGTACGGTCAGAACCATCCACTAATAATCTCAGAACTTGAATATTTATAAATTAACCAAATAAGAACCAACAAAAACCAATTACGCATATTTGTAATTGCAATAGATAGTATTTAAAGAGCTCATGGAAACTGACTTGAAACGATAAACCACAAGCAAAATCTTGTACTGCTTTTGAGATTAAAACACAACTTGTAGCAAACCATATAAAATCAACACTCATTATTAAATACCAAACCTATCATAAAGATTAAACACAAACACGTATCCTTGCAAACCATATGAAATCAACACTCATTATAACATATCATACATATCACAAAGATTAAACAAACACATATCCACAAACTAAAAAAAGGAACGAGATCTTACATTAACAAATCAGACGTCAATGAAACCTCGCTATTGATTCTTGAAACACCAAAACCCTAAGCGCTCATGAATCCAGATGTAACCCACCAACAACCACTATGTGTGGTTAAAGAGAGAAATCACGAACCAAGCAAATGACCAGGCGATTGCTTTTCTACATAGATCTAGCAGTGCTCTAAAACAAAAACACGTGTATAACAAGCAGCCAACACCAAAGATTTAACTGCCTAAGTGAAACGGTGATGAAAAACACATGTACAACATACAACGAATCCTGAAACTAAGTGGTCGCTTAGTGGAAACCCTTACAATTAAGTGGTACCTAAGTGAAACCCACTAATCAAAATTTTAATCCCCCTAAGTTGACGGCTCGATGTGTGAACAGTGCCGGTTTGAACCGCGGCTCCACGGTACACCCAAGCCGTCACACTTCCTCAAGCCATTCTCTCCATCCACAATTTCGGAAACTCTAATGAATGTTATATAAATGTTATATGGTATATTTTGTGTCAAATATCTGTATAAAAATAAGTTAATCTAGTGAGGTCTAGATTTAGGGTATGTTTGGCGAAAGTAACTGTAGTTGGAACTGGTGCTGGTGCTGGAGATGGTGCTGGTGGAGATTATAAAAAGAGATTATTTTTATAAGCTACATGAAGGGTATGTTTGGCGAAAGTAACTGGTGTTGGAACTGGTGCTGGTGCTGGAGATGGTGCTGGTGCTGGAGATTATAAAAAGAGATTATTTTTATAAGCTACATGAAGTAACCTTTAGTTTTAAGAGATTATGGAAGATTTTTTTTTTTAGAATCTCTTATAAGTTATGTCTGCCAAACAAAGATTATTTTTTAAGTAGCTTATTTTTTGAAAAAATAAGCACAATCTCTCAACAATCTTGTGTGCCAAACATAGCCGAAGTAACCTTTTGTTTTAAGAGATTATGAAAGATTTTTTTTTTTTTTTTAGAATCTCTTATAAGTTATGTCTGCCAAACAAAGATTATTTTCTAAGTAGCTTATTTTTTTAAAAAATAAGCACAATCTCTCAACAATCTTGTGTGTCAAACATATCCTTAGCTTAAAAAATATAAAAATCTTAACAAAGAAGGTACCAAACCTCACTTTTCCAACAAAACAATTCATCATATTCCCACTTAAACAATTGACTTAATAATTTGCTCCCAAAGTCACATTAATTATTAAACACTAAACATAACATAAAAAAAACCCCACCCTCTCACAGATCCAAAAATACAACAATAACAAAAAAAAGAAAAATAAAATCCCCTTTTTACATTTTCCGATCAATTAATCAAATCAAATCAGCGTCGTTAGATCGAACCAACCGCCGGCGACCACCACCATGTCGGCCGCCGTGATTCTCATTGCTTCAGTTTTTCTAGTTTTGTCTCCGGTGTTTGGGTCTGAGTACGATCACAAGGTTAAAAAAAAACCCTAATTTTTATTCATTCTTTGATTTGATTTGGAAATAGGGCCAAGAATTGAGCTTAGGGTTTAGATCTCATTGCTTGTTACAGTTACTGTCAAATTGATGACGTCACCATTTTAGATAGTATAGTTGCACATTAAAAAAGATGTAATTTTTCGCTAGTTTTTGTTAGATCTGTCGTAAGCTTAGAGGAGTTTTATCTAGTGATTAAACGAATGGCGTAAAATGGAACCCTTTTTTTTCTTTCCATTTAGGCGCGGTTAAGCTTGCTTTAGAACAGTTGCTACTTATTAGGATTAGGCGCAGTGATATTAGGCCTATGATTACTTTTCCATGTCAATTCTCGAGGCTAACAATGTCAGTCTTGGCCCCCCAAGTGCCTGCTTTTCCATGTTACCGTCTAGTAGTATGATTGTCAATTCTTTAGAAATTTGGATTATATATTATAACTATTCTAGCCCAGGTGATGGGCACCCCTGCTTTTTTAAGGGGTTTTGTTATAGTCTGTAAAATGAAATAGGGTAGAGGGATTAGGCTGTGATACCAAAATTTCGATCATTACCGATATAAATACTATTTACGAAATGCAACTGACCAACTTATTCATGTTGGTCATTCCCCGTTCTTTTTGTCGTGCCATGAATTATATGTCTCAATGTTAGTACTAGTTTGGAGGTATTATCATGGTCAATTATGCATCTTTTTGCATATCTTTCGATATGTATTTTGACAACCTTGATTTTCTGTTTTGCAGTATCAAACAGATGAAGCAATTAACCTTTGGGTGAATAAAGTCGGGCCTTACAACAATCCACAAGAAACGTACAATTACTACAGCCTTCCATTTTGTCATCGACCGGGTACTGGTAGCCCTGGGCATAAGTGGGGTGGTCTTGGTGAAGTATTGGGTGGAAATGAGCTTATTGACAGCCAATTTGACATCAAATTTCGAAGTATGTTGGTCACTGTATTTTCTATAGTTGTGTCATATGTAGTCAAATGGTACCTGACATGTTTTCTTTGGCAGAGAACGTGGAGAAGACCAAAATTTGTGAGCTTGAACTCGATGAAGCGAAGGTTAAGGTGTTCAAGGAGGCTATTGAGAATAACTATTGGTTTGAATTTTTCATGGGTATGCCTTCTAGTTTTTTTCTTCTTGTTTAGATGAGATTTTATTGTTTTAGGCTGTGCTGATAGGGCATGTACGTGGGTATGTTAAATCCCAAAACTGTTTGTTTACACTATATTCGTATCACAATTTCTTTTTTATGTATTTGTATATCTTATCTACCATCTGATCTCATTTTCTTTGGTCCTTGCTACGTGGAACATGCTCTCAGATGATCTGCCATTGTGGGGTATGTGTCAATTAAACACCTTTTCTCTTGACGTAATTTATTTTCAGTTTCATGCTAGTATGTAATGCTAATGCTTCTTTTATTGCACACTTGTTGTTTCTATAGGTTTTGTTGGTGAGCTACAACATTCTGATAGGAACAACGATAACAAGCATTTGATGTTCACACATAAGAACATTACAATTCAATACAACAAAGATCAGGTCTTTTGTTTTTTATATGTATATGATCTTGTACAGTGGTGAATGGATCTCATAGTTCACCTTGTTCTTATATAATGTTTTTTTCTTAATACAGATCATTCATGTTAATCTTACTCAAGAGAACGCAAAACCACTGGAAGCTGGGAAAACACTTGACATGACTTACTCTGTCACGTGGAGCGAAACTAACGTCACTTTCGCAAGGCGTTTTGATGTTTATCTGGATTACCATTTCTTTGAGCATCAGGTATGAGAACGGTTATCTTTGGTTTAAAAGACTATTATTTATGATACTTATGAATTTTGCTCATGAGGTTGAGCTTTCTGTTTAATAATACAGATTCATTGGTTCTCCATATTCAATTCGTTCATGATGGTTATCTTCCTCACTGGATTGGTTTCAATGATACTGATGCGAACTCTAAGAAATGACTATGCCAAGTATGCTCGGGAAGATGATGATTTGGAAAGTCTGGTAATGTCTGTTTACTTGATGGGTTTTTTTAAGTGGCAGCAATCAGTTGCCAGCTGTTGAAATGCTTGTTTTTCAGGAAAGAGATGTAAGTGAAGAATCTGGATGGAAACTTGTGCATGGAGATGTTTTCCGACCACCTCGCAATTTGGTTCTGTTGTCAGCAGTTGTTGGAACAGGTGCTCAGTTGGCGCTGCTGATTCTTCTCGTCATCTTGTTTGCAATTGCTGCAACATTGTACATTGGGTATGTCATATTGTCATAGCAGTTAGTAGTCTACATGTAGTTAACTATTTAAGAAATGCAGTTAGAGAATACTCTTGCTGGCAGATTTCTACAATGGCTCCTATTTAAGAAGATGCTGGAATGCTTAATTCAGTATAAGATTCTTTATTATTATTTATTACGAATGGGGAATTTGGAACCTATCGATTTCATAACTATGTATATTATGGGAAAATTAATCATATCATAATTGTGTTTTTTGCTTTCTGTTATTAGGAGAGGAGCAATTGTCACGACGTTCATAGTCTGTTATGCTCTCACATCATTTGTTTCTGGGTATGTGAGCGGTGGCATGTATTCACGGAATGGTGGTAAGGACCGTATTTAATGATTGTATTTTACTATCGAAGTCTCTCCTAGTGGTAGCAATTATGACCCATCTACTTATTTTAAAGAATGGTATTTTGGGAACCCAACCAGTATACCAAGTTATCCCTTTTGACCTGAACTCGTTCTGATCCACTCACCCAGATTGCTACCTTTACTCTGATATTTGCTATAGTTCTTGAGCATACTTTGATGATTACTAGCCATATGCTGATAACCTTCTGTCTTCTTTACTGCAGGGAAACATTGGATAAAGTCGATGATTCTGACTGCATCTCTTTTCCCATTTTTGTGCTTTGGAATTGGCTTTGTTCTAAACACCATTGCTATATTTTATGGGTCTCTGGCTGCAATTCCATTTGGCACAATGGTGGTTGTTTTCGTCATCTGGGCTTTCATCTCTTTTCCTCTTGCTCTTCTTGGTACAGTTGTTGGAAGAAACTGGAGCGGTGCTCCAAACAACCCTTGTCGCGTCAAGACCATTCCTCGCCCTATTCCTGAGAAGAAGTGGTATCTCACGCCATCTGTGGTCTCCATAATGGGAGGACTGCTACCTTTTGGCAGTATTTTCATTGAGATGTACTTTGTCTTCACATCCTTCTGGAATTACAAGGTATCAACACGAGTTGCTATTACATCCATTAGTTCTAGTAATTTATCTTGCCATAAAAACATATGATGATAATATTGGTCTGATGGTCTCTTAGTTATGATGACGTATATTCGTTTTGGACAAAGAGGCTTATAGTGAAACTATTGAAATGTGCATACAGCTAGAACTTGGAGATTATTGTTGCTTCTTTATTCGTAAATCGAGCTGATATGTGAAGTCCCAAACATGTATTTATTTATTTATTTGATCAGACCCATACATGTATTAAATATTTATTTTTGTGTCAGGTGTACTACGTTTACGGGTTTATGCTACTTGTTTTCCTGATTCTCATAATCGTGACTGTGTGCGTGACAATTGTGGGAACATATTTCCTGCTTAATGCCGAGAATTATTACTGGCAATGGACTTCATTCTTCTCAGCAGCCTCAACAGCTATTTACGTCTACTTGTATTCAGTATATTACTACTATGTCAAGACTAAGATGTCAGGCTTCTTCCAAACCAGCTTCTATTTTGGATACACGGCCATGTTCTGTCTCGGTTTAGGAATTCTCTGCGGTGAGTTCTATTCCATTATATTCTTTATTTAATTATATGTTTTCTTTGTCTTTTAGAGTTCGACATTTGACTTGGTACATACTGTTTTAATAGAGGTGGCAATTTTGGTCCCTTCCGTTTATAAATGATCAACTCATATTCCTATTTAATGGTTCAAATCAGTAAGTTAACTAAAAATAACGGGTTAAGTGGGTTGGATTAGTCGAAATTCGCCCAAAGTGGGTCATTTCAACGTTGGTTGAATTAATCAAATGGGCTGAAGTCAAAATGCATAATTTTAAAAGCTTAAGAAATGGGTCATCTCAACGTGGCTCATTTGAGTATTTGACTGCTAAATATTTACCTATTTTGATCAGTCCGTCTTTCCATCTCCAGTTTTTATCGAATGATTGAAAGTTATAAAATGTATTGACAAAATAGTGGGAATATTCTAGACTGTTATGGATCACTATTTGTAACTTGTAATGTTGACAATGGGCAGAAAAGTAATATTGTCTAATTTTTGCCTGATAGCAAATTGTTCAGGCATGCAAAACAAGATTTTATGCGTCTGAACATACAAGTATAATCACATTTACTTTCATGTCTGACTAGTAGTGGCATGATGATGCAACCGATGTGGCCTTTCATTCTATCATCTCTTATAAAAAGTCTTGGAACAAAAGTGGATTCTCTTTTTTGTTGCATTTTACTGAGTCTTTCTTTCCCAAATTACAAATTTCAGGAGCGGTCGGCCATTTGGGCTCTAATCTATTTGTGAGACGGATCTACCGAAACATCAAGTGTGATTAAGTATCTTTATGAAAGAACAATGCCCTGCAGTGGCCTCCCCGGTTTTGTAGTTTATTTTGTCGATACTTGCATCAAATCTAAATGAGGGGTTTCGGCGACTGGTTATTATATGTAACTTTTGAGGAAGTGGGGTCTTCTTTATTTCATGAAAGGAAGGAATGTAGAAGAAAGGTTTAGAGGGAAAATGCAGAGATTGTTTTTATTATGAAGAAAAAGAGGGTTAAGTTCAAACTGTTTGTTAATGTAGCAAGCTCACAAGAAACAACTTGTTATATACATGTTCTTATTGTATTCTTATTATTCATCGGCCATTCCAAAAATAAACTCTCGTACTGTTTTTTAGTTCTTTATTACTCCTAGGTCACGGATGAAACGAGTTGAGGTTCAGTTTGATCCGTTATTGAAAAACTCACATGTTGACCTATAATCACCTGTTGTCTGTATTTGTGACATCAATCAGATGTAAATAGATCATATAGGAATTTTGCTAAACCACCATCTTTAATAATGCTCTAAATAATATCTTAAACATGACCCAAATTGCTGTTTTTAGAAAAATACATTGTTAGACCCGTGCATGTAAATATATGAACATGAATGGCATCCTAATTGAGTTGGTGCTCATAGCTATTAATGTCCTTCATATCATCTATTTGTATCCTTGTTATACGTTTTATGTGATCATATCATTCAGAAATTCAATCACAGGTGAGAATGTTCATTTCTTATTGATTTCAGACTCAAATTGATTTTTATTGGGCAAGGGTTTGGAACTCATTTGTGTCCGTTTTCTATATATGATTACATGCTGCTGGGGTTTAAGAGCATCTGCATTTACGTGAACCAAGTTGGATATGAAACAAATTACAATATTTTTTTCTTTCACTTTCTTGTGCTCAGGACCACCCCTTTTCTTGTTTATTTCGCAAATTTGCTAGATGAATATATATAATGTACTTGATAGGTCAAAATGGCTTATGATGAAATTATTTTGGACAATGGAAGCAGATTCGTGAAGGTAAAGTTTGTTAGAGTGATAATTAGTTCAAACTCTATGTATGCTGAACATGTTTAAGGTAATTGAATGTTGAGCTTTTTCTGTTTGTGTTGGTGAACAGGTTACTGATTTTATTTTATGATTGCTAGCCATATTAACAATCCGGAAAAAGACAGTATCATAGCATTTCAAACGCTTTCTTTTTCATGTGTTTGTACTCTTCTCCACCATATTCCATCTAATTTTGTAGTTACAATGGTGTTAATCTTTTAGATATCCCAAATTCAGCAGGGCTGTTTAAATTCGGAAGCTGAGCTAACATGAATCATGTTCAATTCAAAGCATGTGGCCAAGATATATTGTTGTCGAACTATAGTACTATTTGTAAACTAGTTCTCAGTTAACTAATACGGAGTACGTTGGTTTTTCATTTCTTCTTACCGTTATCTAGTGAATAAAAAACCCCTTTGGGCGACTTTCACTTGCTTACCCTGTTTGGCCTATTGTCCATTTAACATAAATTGGTTTACACAAACTATATTGTTCGAAAACCTTGTAACCTTTTTATAAATGCTCTAAGAAGTTAATCTCTGGGTGACTCTCGACCAGTTTTTTGCCACCAATATTTTCTATTTGGGCCGTTAGAGATAATAACCCAAAATTGACCTATTTATAAGTAAATGGGTCAAAAATTAACAATCTGACAAGAATAGCCTAAAAATTTTATGAAACAAATATGAATAATGAATCCAAAATGGCTTGGGAGTTCACGAGACGAATATGAATTACGAAATGGCTTGAAAGGCACCGTATTGGCTGTTTCTTCCTCGTCCCCATCGTATAATTCTGTCTAGTAGTAAAACACAAACTACACGTTTCTATAACACAGTCAACAAACAAAATATTGAATGCAAAGAATTATAACAGTGACCAATATGAGTTACACTTGCACTACAAGGTAGGATAGAGAACACATACAGTGGTATTTGAATGGGAAATATGAGATTGTTTCCGCATTAAAACATCCGGCATAGCAAACCTTAAAATACAGTTGTTGTTAACAGACCAAGAAAAGTTTGAAAGAAAACTTCCAGGAGTGTCATAATCCTCAAACACACAATCTTGATGAACCAAAATGCCAAGAACAGATGTTCTAGCCTTAACTGTGTGATTACTATCCTTTTAAGTAACAAGGTATTACACAAACAGCTTAGTGCAACTTGGGAACTAAGAAAAAAACTCAACATATTAAAAGCAAAACATGACACCTCCTATCCATTTGAAATGGAAGAATTAACAAGCCATAAATTTGTTTACAAGAAACATCTAAGGGCTTAACTTTGATGAAGTGGCTTCAGATTGTGAGGTTCCATAGTCATACTTGTACACGGGCTCCCTCTCCACATGTTATTCTTAGTCACTAACACATTGCTGCAGAGAAAAAAAAAATGTTATCATTCTAACTAAAGTTGAACTTTGATGAAACTAATTCAGCATTATATCAGGTTTCTTAAGCATTATACATCCATAGTCCATACTTCATACATACCAAGCTAGAATTATTACCTTTAAAAGCTTAGTAACCTCCAAACACCTTTCCACGCACCAAACTCCCTTTCAGATAGGGCCACAACGTTAATATCCTTGTATACTTTCTTTAATTTCCTTTTCGAACCGTGCTGGGAAACCTCTAAGCATCGTATTGCCACCACTTAGAACGATGTGCCTAAGTAAGTGCTTTCTTACGTCATTAGGACACATCTGTACCAGCTCACAGGTTAATTCATGCAACCCTGAACATGCTTCTCCACCAAAGGACTAGGCAAAACCCGATGCTCAAGAGCATGACCCTGATACACAGCAGCCACATACGTATATTGTTCGCCACCATCAATCACGAGTCCTACAATATATACACTTAAAAGGTTAACCATTATAGAGTAAACGAATGGCAACAATAACTTGGCAAGAGTCACTTGTTTTACTTGTTATCTCATTAGTTTGATACATAGGCAAGACGGATTTATTACAAGAAATCAAACCAACAAAAGTCAAACTCCGAAAAGCTTGGTAATGTTTGCGTTTGTGTGTATTAAGTAAAAATATAGTTTACGTCGAAGTTATATATAATTAACGACAATAGTCAAAGTTTCCCATTTTATTCAATCATTGGAAGTCATGTTCCTTATTATGTATAAATAGTCCCGACTATCTCGTTCATGTCTAAATAATATTCCCTTTTTAGTTTACAAAAAGTCTATTTGCCATTTTATTTATCTCGTAACTTATGACGCTAAGTTTTAGAAAACAAGTTTATATAAACTTACATAGTTGCTGAAATTTTGAAATAACCATAACTTGGTCGTTTTAAACCTGTTTAACCATTTCTTAGGCTTTTTGGAAACGCCTAAATATATAATAACTAAAGTCTTCTATAAATTCTCGACGATTTCGACTTTAAGTGGTTCAAAAACAAGTTCGAAGTATAAAAATTCAGCACTTAAAGTGCAGTTTTCCTGAAAAATAAATAGTTTTCGTCAAAACTTTAAACCGTCGTGACTTTTTCGTTATAAGTCCGTTTTTAACAAATAATATGTCCACGAAAAGGCATTTTAGTATATTTTCTAATTCTCGAGCCCTTGGTTACCCAACCCGAGTCCTAAGGTCCGGTTTAGTCAAAAATGACTTCCAACAGCAACTAGTTTAAAAAAAAAAAAAAAAAAAAAAAAAAAAAAAACCTTTTCAAACCAACAATAAACTCAATCAACACCACACTAGCCTAATCCTTTCCACCAATTTGCCAAAAATCTCAACACAACAACTCCATACTAGTTCTAATTCCCTTCCACCGATTTATATCAAGAACCCTAATATGTCCATAATCTCATTACTACACAAATATATGTCAAGAATTGCACCAAAAGCAATATATAAAGTGTAGGAACATATTTTAGCATAATACTCATATTTTAGTTATGTCAAGTAAAAATTTACACAAACATGTTAGGCGAGTGCAAGTAAATATGCATTGATGTAAAAAGTAGAGAAATGAAGTGAAAGATTTACAAAGACCAGTGAGATATAAGCAAGATCTTAACCCAAAACTATAATTAACCAACTTTTACCCAACTAGCTTGCAAAACCCTTAGTCTTGATAAATAACCCAAAATCTTTAGATCAAAACACCAAGTAACCAATAAGCTACCCAAATCTTCCAAAGAATACTTGAATCTTGAAGTGAAAATTTTTGTGAGTGTGTGTTTGTGGTGTGTGTGCGCGACGGCCAAGAGCAAAAGAGGGAGAAAGGAAAAAGTTTTGATTGTTGCAAGTATATGGTGATAATTCTTGACTTGTTTATATAGTAATTTTAGTAAGCATGCATCTAAATTGAAACCATGTAAGTACCAAGAGTGCTTAACTAAGTAGAGTGGATTTTGTTTGGTGGTCCAAGGTGGTGTAAAAAATGGTGATGTAGGGAGGAGTACAAGTCTTGGCTCATTAGTTGACAACTTGACATTATATGATGATCAAAGCACATACAAATCAAGACAAGTGATCATGTGGGGTGTTTGTGTGTGATTCGGCCGAAAACAACAAAAAGGGGGAGGGAAAAATGTTTTTCAAAATTTTGGGTGTTATATTGCGTGTATTTATTAGTTACGTGGATAGGTAATGCAAAATGCGTACACGCGTGAGCTAAAATGCAAAATGTACGCGTTTAACATAGAAATTGTAAAACTAAATGCAATGTCTCATAAAATAAATTTATAAGAGTCGTAATGCAGTTATTTAATGTAGACCATGCTTGGTCTAGTGCCGGTACGAGTTCAAAGTCGTTTTTCACGTTACACGGGATAATCTCCCGGTTTTAGGTTAAGTGAACACGCAATCATTAAAGATGAATGATTTGAGTTTTTAGTCAAACATTGACCTGGGAAAATGCCAATTAATGATTTTTTCCCCCCTCCAGTTTACATGATTTAAGTTAACAAATACGCGTAAAGGTAAATAAGTGAACTTCCAAAGTAATAGTTTTAAGTTTAAAGGTTAATAATGACCTAAAAAGTACGATTTGCTACATACATTAGCAAGAAGCATGTAAGTTAAGGATGATTAAGTTTAAATAAAAGATGTTGATAGCAAAAGGTGCCGGTACACATACCACTACAACTACTGCCGGAGCGAGTCTACTGAGCGCTATATAGGCATTGTGATCCAGAAGCGCTTTTGTGGATGCACGCCACATCTTAGCAGGAGAGTGCCGACCGACATAAAATCAAGCTTTTGAAAAAGGAAAACGGAACAACGTAAGAAATAAGTAAAACACAAACAAACTAACACTAATAAGGGTAAGTTTGGTGCGACTGAGAAATCTGCTAAACTCCCTGGTAATGATAGAGAATTGAGCGCGAAGAATTAGCTAAAGCTAAAGTCTTGTGTTTGTGGACGGGAAGACAAATGAAAACTGAGTTTTATTCCGATCACACCATTATTAACCTACCCATAAAAACTAGAACTAAGAATATCAGATAATAGTAAGAACATATACCTTTTTATTTCCGAGACCACATATTTCAATAAGAAAATGGTTGTTTTGGTGTTGTGTCATAAAATAAAAGCAGAGGGTTTTGATCAACATCTGTTGGAGCAAACATATTAACCGGTGGTAGGAAAGCGGTGTTGGCTGCAAAATAAGAAGAAGATCAAAGAGTACAACTCATTAGATAATCCTAGTATGGTTTGTGTGGGTGTTTAAACCCAACAAAAAGTATAAATAACCTTTAATGCAAATAAATAGCCTTAAATTTTGGTAGATGAAAATTAAATGTAAGTTGAATGGGTAGGTAGTTGAAAAACCTTAATGGTATACACAGTAAAAAAAATATTAAAACTAAACACTCTTATAAATGTACAAAAATAATAAAATAATAAAAAAAGTAGGGGTATTACTTTTTTTTACTCCCTCCCCAAGCACCAATTTTATTGACAAGCCAAGTCAGTTTTAAATTTTTGTTTGGTTCCGTGTTTTTTGACATTTACTATTTTGACTTGTTAAACTTTAAAATTTTTGTTCCACATTTTTTTCAGCAGTTTTATCCACTTTATTAACAAGACAAGCCAATTTTTAATGGTTTTTCGCTCCGTATTGTATGTGTTTTACTATTTTTGACATATCAAATTTTATATTTTCTGTCCTAACTTTTTATTTCGTAGTTTTAAAATACAAACAAAATTATAAAAATAAAAAAATTTAAAAGGGCATTACTTGCACTTAAGAGAGGTACCAATAACTAAACCTAAAATACAATAGAAAAACAAAAAACCTACATCCTTTTTCAGAAAAGAATAAACTCAACATAATAAAAACTTAATAATGAAAACATACATTATTTTAAAAATATTACAAAATATTTTTGTATATAAACATTAAATGCTTAAAAATAGATTAATAAGCCTAAAACAAACTAAAAAAAAAGCATTTTTCTAAGTCCACAAAAATACATAGATAGATTTATTTAACCCAAAGTAAACACTGAATAAGTATATGAGTACATTCTTTTAAGAATAAAAAACCTAGAAAAAGCAATTATCAAAGAATTAAGGACATATATTATGACCACATATGTAACTTTTAGCTACACGAGACTATTAGCAATATAGCTCCAAAGTTAACTAAAAGAAGAGTAGAAAATTAAAAAATGATATACCTTAATTAAAAGCTAGCCAGGTTCTTACGATGGCACCAACAGATCTAAAAAAATAGTCAAAAAATGTGGGTCTATAGAAAAGAATTTTTAAAACATAAAAAAGATAAAAAATATATAAGAAAGACTAAAAAGTACCTCAAAAACTAGCTGATGGTGGTTTTGTTTGGTGTGTGTGAGATAGAGGGTAATATATACTACACTAGTTGTTTGTGTGTGTTTATTTATGCGAGTAAATGGGTGAGTATTTTTTTGTACTATTGTAAATGAAGGAAAATATAAATGCGGGTAGTTGAAATAAGCTGTGAATATGGTTGAGAGTAATTAGAGATTCCTTTCCAGCTGTGTTGTGGGAAATGTTTTTCACTCACTACATTTCTTTAATAATATTATAAAGAAAATGAAACTAAAAAGCACTTGCCAATTCTTAGTATAGTCAAGTTTTTTGTCTATCAATATACACGTTTGGAGGCTATTTATCAACTTTGGCATAATGTTTTAAAAGCTTCAATAGTAGTTACTTAATAGGTTAATCAATCAATTCATGTTTTAGAATGCTTTTATCGTGCTTCGGGTCTCAAAATTAATATGAATAAAAGTAAAATTATGGGCGTGAATGTGGAGGTTAATAAAGTTAAACAAGCTGCTGACAAGTTGGGTTGCGTTATCCTTAAAACCCCTTTCATATATTTAGGCACTAAAGTCGGGGGTAATATGTCTCGTGTGTTAGCGAGGTTATTGACAAGGTGCGGGCTCGGCTATCTAAATGGAAAATGAATACCCTATCTATTGAAGGTAGACTTACTTTGCTCAAATCAGTTCTTGGGTCACTTCCGATATTCCATATATCTATATATAAAGTCTCCAAAACTGTTCTATGCACACTTGAATCTTTACGAAGTCATTTCTTTCATGGTCATGATAGTAGTAGCAAGAAAGCTTCATGGGTCAAGTGGAGTAACGTTCTCACTGCAAAACACAAAGGAGGTCTCGGAGTCGCGAGTCTTTATGCTTTAAATAGAGGTCTTATACTAAAGTGGTGTGGAGATTCTACTCTCAAAAACATTTATTGTGGTCTCGAGTTGTAAGGGCTATTCATGGCGTGGACGGGGGAATGGGTAAGGTCGTGAATTCTGCTGCGCACTCATGTTGGAGGAACATTGTTAAGGAAGTTCATATTCTTCAAGGTCTTGGCGTTAATTTTTTCGAATATCTTAAACTGAAGCTGGGTGATGGGTCCTCGATAGCTTTTTGGGATGATGATTGGATTGTAGGTATTTATGCTTTAGAGAGATGCAAAGAGGTATTAGTTTCCTCGAAGCTTTCGGATCTGACCTGCTCGCCGCGTCGAAATATAAGGAGTGGCGCGGAACAAGTGCAGTTCAACGCCATGGCTGAATTGGTGGCCGCAATTAGACACGTTCCTCAGGCTGATCGATATACTTGGTCTCTTAATGGTTCAGGTGTATATTCGATAGCGTCTATGCAAAAAGTGCTTGATGACTTTTGTTCTCCTAGTGTTTTTAGTCCGACTAGGTGGGTGGAATCTATGCCATCAAAATCAACGTGTTTGCCTGGAAAGTTAAGATGGATGCCCTTCCTACGAGATTTAATATTTCACGTCGAGGTATGGATCTAAGTTCTATTTTGTGTCCTTTATGTGATAATGGAGTGGAAACTTCCGAACACTTGTTTTTTAGATGCACTTTGGTGCGTCAACTCTTTCGGAAGATCTCTAATTGGTGGGATCTGAGATGTTAATTCGTTTGGAGAATGGCTGGATTGGCTAGGTTCTTTTAGGCTGACATATAAGCTTAAGCAGATTATGAAAGGGGTGTTCTATGTGTTATGGTGGTACATTTGGTCTTTTCGCAACAAGCTCTTGTTCGACACTAAAAGTCCTCAGAAGGCGTCTTTATTTGATGACATTGTTTCTCATTCATTTTATTGGTGTAAGTTCAGATGTAAAGCCTCGTTTAGTTGAGACGAATGACTAAAAATCCCTTATCTTATTGTTGTGTAATTCTAGCTCTTTGCTAGTGTTTAATAATGAATCCGCAGTTCAAAAAAAATCAATCAATTCATTATCAACAAATTGTTGGTTAATTAAGTTGGTCAACTTTTTTGGGACAATTTTTGAAAATGTATATTAAATTTGTTGTTATTTAAATTTTTTTTCTTACTTTTGTATATTCTACCCAACTAATAGCAAATTTGTATGAATGTTCATGTTGGCTATAATTGGAAAAATTGAGAGTTTGTTCATATCGATTATGCGCATCATCGCAGAATCTATTTTCTTGGAAGGAATTAGAAGTTGCATCCTACATGTGATAATGTTACTCTAAGTTGTGTCGTTATTTGACCATTTATCTCCGCGTCTAGAGTTTCCAATTCAATATGATGCCGAACCTTTCAAGAATTGGCAGACTTTTTATGTGGTATTTTGTAATATGATCCTTTTCATTTGAATGTGAAAATAGTTTATGATTGCTTTTGTTTTTCTTGCATAAGCTATATAACATTCTTATAACATAATAAATTTATACAGCTTGTGTAGTACACGGGTTATTAGCTAGTTCTTAGTATAGTTAAGTTTTTTGTCTATCACTATAATTTGGTTAAGCTATTTATTAACTTTAGCATAATGTTTTAAAAACCGGTTTTTTAACTGATGAATTCGTGGTTTGTAGTTCAACTAGTTTAATTAACCGCTGGTTAAAACCGGTCTTTTCACCAAAACCGTTTTCTGACAACAAAAAGGGGTTCTCGGTTTGTCTGGGTGAATCGGTCGGCACCTGATCAAGTTTTAAAGTATGATATAGGTGTAGACTAGTTGAACACGTGTATGAATATTTGGAATATAAATATTAAAAGATGAGATTAATATAAAACTCATATTTGCTATAGAACAAATGAACCAATCATAACTACCTATTTTTATTTTTCACTTTTTTTTAAAATAATATATCTTGCAAACGGTAAATCTTCAAGCTAAAAAAAAAAAAAAAAAAAAAAAAAAAAAAAAAAAAAAAAAAAACATCGTGACGAGAATTAAATCATCTTTCTATAGTTATATACTTTCGACGAACTTTTTTTTTTTTTTTTTTTTAAATTTTCGCCTAGTAAAATCATATATCATTCGTAAAAATCACCTATGATTTGATTTTTACAAATCACATATGATTCTTACGAATCATATATGATTTGTAAAAATCATATATTATCAAAATCATATATGATCCGTAAGAATCACATATGATTTGATTTTAACGAATCACATATGATTTTTACAAATCATATATGATTTTTCTTGGCGGAAATTTTGAGAAAAAAAAGTTTATCGAAAAAAAAAGTTCGTCGAAAGTATATAACAATGCATGTCTATAGAAAGATAATTTAATTCTCGTCGCGATGGTATTTTTTTTTTCGCGGAACGATTTACGGTTTGCGAGATATTTAATTTTAAAAAAATGTGAAAGTTTATTTTTTTATTTTGATAAAAAAAATGAGTGGGTATGATTGCTTAATTAGTTCTATGATAAAAATTGGTTCTACACGGATTTTTTGGTTAAATATTAATAGTTAAAAAAATAATAATTTGTGTACAAGTTCCGTAGTATAAAACCTCAAATGAGTCATTTTGATCAGTAATAAAAGGGTAAGACTCTTGGTGAACAATTTTTTTTTGAACATGAGTCATATTTATGAATAAACGTTTTAAGATGTTGAAAACAAGTTTAGTTTAGCAAATAATGTGACCAATAAAATTTCATTTAGCAAATAAAAGGAAAATTCAATTGCATACCCTTAAGATTTACCAAGAGACAAATTTTCACCATCTATTTATTTTGATCTAATGGTGGGTATTAAATTAAGATTTAATAGAACAACCTAAGTCTATGTTTTTCCCCCATTTTCTTTGTCTTTTTGTTTCTCTTATTATTTTTTTTCTTCTTTTATACTATTCACATTTTTTTAGCTCACGTTTTTTTGTATTTCTTTTTTTTTTCTCTATTTCTAATTCACTTTTTTTTCCTTTTTTCTTTCTTTTTTCCCCGTTTTTGTCTGTTTTCATATGTTTTCGTCCGTTTTCTTACGTTTTTGCTTGTTTTCGTCCGTTTTCATATGTTTTTGTTCGTTTCATACGTTTTCGTTTGTTTTCTTACGTTTTCGCCCGTTTACATCCGTTTTCATCTGTTTTCTTACGTTTTCGTCTGTTTTCTCACGTTTTCTTTGTTTTCATAAGTTTTGTCCATTTTCGTACGTTTTCGTCCGTTTTAATACGTTTTCATCTATTTTCTTTCGTTTTCCACCATTTTTCATACGTTTTCGTCCGTTTTCAGACGTGTTTTTACGCTTTCATACGTTTTTGTCCGTCTTTTTACGTTTTCATCCGTTTCTTTCGTTTTCATACGTTTTCGTCTGTTTTCTTTTGTTTCTGTCCATTTTTCATACGTTTTCGTCCGTTTCTAGACGTGTTTTTATGCTTTAATACATTTTCGTCTGTTTTCATCCATTTTCATACGTTTTCATCTGTTTTCTTAAGTTTTTTTTGCCCATTTTCGTCCATTTCATACGTTTTTATCTGATTTCTTACATTGTCGGTTGTTTTCATTTGATTTCGTCCTTGTTCATCCGTTTTCTTTTATTTTCGTCCATTTTTCATATGGTTTTATCCATTTTCATACGTGTTTTTAAGCTTTCATACATTTTTTTATCCGTTTTCATACATATTTGTTCGTTTTCTTAGGTTTTCGTCTATTTTCTTACGTTTCTGAATATTACAAGTGATATTCAGAATATCACTTGTGATTTTCTCATATTTTCGTCCGTTTTCAGACGTATTCGTCTATTTTCTTACGTTTTTGTCCGTTTTCATATGCTTTTGAATATCACAATTGATATTCAGAATATCACTTGTGATTTTCAAAATACCACTTGTGATTTTTCTGAATATCTATCACTTGTGAGATTCTAAATATCACTTGTGATTTTCATGTTACAAAACATTAGTTGAAAATCACTTGTGATATTTAGAATATCACATGTGATATTCATAATATCATTTGTGGTACTCAGAATATCATTTGTCGTACTCAGAATATCAAAGAATATCACTTGTGATACTCAGAAACTCACAGAATATCACATGTGATACTCAAAAATCACTTGTGATACTCAGAATATCACTTGTGATACTCAGAATATCACTTGTGATACTCAGAATATCATATAATATCACTTATGATATTAAGAATATCATTTATGATATTCAGAATATCAATTGTGATATTCTGGATATCATAGGATATCACTTGTGATATTTAAAAACGTATAAAAATGGCTAAAAACATTTAAAAATGGATGAAAACATATGAAATCATAAAAACACGTATGAAAAAGGACGAAAACGTATAAAAAATGGACAAAATCGAAAGAAAACGGATGAAAATGAACGAAAACATATGAAAACGAATGAAAATATAAGAAAACAGATGAAAACGTATGAAAATGGACGAAAGCATAAGAAAACGGATGTAAACGGACAAAAACGTATGAAAGCGTAAAAACACGTCAGAAAATGAACGAAAACGTATGAAAAATGGACGAAAACGAAAGAAAACGGACGAAAACGTATGAAAATGAACGAAAACGTATGAAAACAGACGAAAGCATAAGAAAACGGATGAAAACGGACAAAACGTATGAAAGCGTAAAAACACGTCTGAAAATAGACGAAAACGTATGAAAAATGGATGAAAACGTATGAAAACGAACGAAAACGTATGAAAACGAACGAAATCAGACGAAAACGTATTAAAATGGGCGAAAACGGAGAGAAACGTATGAAAACATACGAAAACGGGGAAAAAAAAGTGAACAAAAAAAATAAGTGTAAAAAATAATTAGAAGTAGAGAAAAAAAAGTGAGCTAAAAAGGAAAAAAAATGAATTGTAAAAAAAACGTGAATAGTAAAAAGGACCAAAAAAATGAATAATAAAAAAAGGACAAAAAGACAAAGAAAAGAGTGAAAAAAAAACGTGGACTTAGGTTTCCCTATTAAATCTTAGGTTAATCCCCACCATTAGATCAAATTAGATAAATTGTGGGGATTGTCCCTTGGTATGCAGCAAAATTAGAGTATGCAAAATAAAGTGACTCACTAGCAAATAATGTGCTGTCGCAAAACTCATTTGTTAGTATACAAAAAGATTTGCTTTGCATCCCTTTGAACATTGGTTGATTGAGCCACAAGTCACATATCCAAACCAACGAAGTAAATGAAGTGTGACCATCATCAATAAACTTACAAGACACATTCCTCGTAGTTAGTTGTTCAACCTCTTCACATGTTTGCTACATAAGCATCACACTTCACAAATCACACTGGTGTCGAAAAGGTATCTGTTCGTTAGCTAGGTCAATGCGTCGATAAGTTTTATGTGAATTGTGAAAGGTATTTGCAAACCATCCAATAGCCAATGCATTAAAACGATTGTCAATTATATGAGACTAGCAGGGTACCCGCGCGTTGCAGCGGCGGGTACGCTGAAATTAAATTTTTCGATGGAATTAATAAAAATGTCACGAGAAGTCATTCCGACACCTAAATTTGACTCGAGAATGAAATACTAAAAGATTTGGTAAACTACACTTCTCACCCTAGCATATATTTACAATCTTAGTCCCAAGGGTGCAATAGGGTTCACACAAGGTACAAAACACTTTTCTATATAAACCTCATTATACCATCACTTAGGGTTTGACACCCTTTCTCTCTCAAACCAGCCGCACCCTATTTCTTCTTCTTCTCCGGTCGTTTTTTCGGCCAAACAAACACCACCGTCGCCCACTTAAACTCACCGCCACCACCACCACACTCCTTACAACTTCCCCATCATTTTGACGTACATCACGCGCCAAGAAATACCTCCCAACACCACGATTAACACCACCATAGCTCGAGTTCATCACCAAAACCATCTTTCTCTCTCTCTCTCTCTCTCTCTCTCTCTCTCTCTCTCTCTCTCTCTCTCTCTCTCTCTCTCTCTCTCTCTCTTGTTTTATTGATACCAGCGGTCAGAGGTAGGAAAACCCACCACCTTTTTAGTCGTTCTAGCGACGGTGGGGGATAAGTACATGAATTTTCAAGAGTTTTTGATTAAATAAAGATTAAAACTAATAAATATGAAGCTAAGTAATTGTTTGGTATCATTTTATTTCTTTTTGTTGTTGTCGTTGTTATTGAGTCACAAAAACAAGGGATGCCGTGAGCTTGAGCTCACAGCCTTGTATATCGTATCGAGTTTTATTGAGTCGAGTCTTGGTCACAGGTTCGTGTCTAGGTTAAGATGGAGGGTTATACATTGTGTTTAAATGATTGTAATATTGGGTGTAGGGGTGTTTTTAATGCTATTAATGTAGAATGAGGGTTGTACACTGTGTTTAAATGATTGTAATATTGGGTGTTGGGGTGTTTTTAAAGCTATTAATGTAGAAAGAGGGTTGTACATTGTGTTTAAATGATTATAATATTGGGTGTAGGGGTGTTTTTTATGCTATTAATGTAAAATGAGGGTTGTATATTGTGTTTAAATAATTGTAATATTGGGTGTAGGGGTGTTTTTTATGCTATTAATGTAGAATGAGGGTTGTACATTGTGTTTAAATGATTGTAATATTGGGTGTAGGGGTGTTTTTAATGCTATTAATGTAGAATTTTAAGGAAAGTTGTCTGAATTTCGATTCATGCTAGTTTTTATTGTACCAAATGCTTTGGTTGTTGTAATTATGAAAATTGCTTGCTTTAAAGTGTTGTAAGCCATGCATCATTTTTTGTACATATGAATTTTTTGGAGAGTGAGTGATTCCTCCCAGTGGCGGAGCCAGGAAATGTGTTTACTGGGGGCAATCGAGCGGGTTAAATAACATTTCGGGATATGTCACTTTTTAGCGTAATTTAAAACAAGTCGGGTCGGGTTTGTTAAATTGATAAAAGGTCACAAAAGCACTACTATACTTTGACGCAACTAACACTAAATATAAATATAGGTCCAGTCCGATTGGTAATTTAAATCACATTGTTATAGAATAAACCAACTAAGTCTTTGCATTACATCGATATGGCAAACATAAGATATAAAACATTAACATTAGCATGCTAAACTTAAATATTCACACTAAAATAATTGTCAACATAAGATATAAAACATAAACATCATCATGCTAAACTTAAATATTCACATTAAAATAATTGTCTACAAAAATCTACGATAAAACGATAATAGTTGTACTATATTTGTTTTAATAAAAATCAGTGGAATAAGTACGTACCCACTTGTACTCTATAAACAAAATTAAGATTAAAAGAATGAGTTCACATAATACAAATTATTTTATTTATTTATCAAATGACCCACTTCCCACTTCCCAATTCCCCAGCATCCCACCTCCCACCTCCCACTATCTCTTCCACTTTATTTCTTTCTTCCGTATTTTCCGACTGAGCAAAACCATCGGAAAAGCACCTGTTGGACATTTAAGAGCACTCATTTTTTTATTTTTTTTTTAATATTCGAAGAACGTCGAGGGCACTCGGATTATTTAGCTGAGGGCACTGGACTTTTTTACATCGTTTTGATTTCTTTTCCTACATGTTTTAACGTGTCCGCAAGAACATGGTTGGGGGCATCGCCCCCCACTACCGTTAACATGGCTCCGCCCCTGATTCCTCCATTATAAGTAGTATAGATTAAAATGCAAATTAAGTACAAAAGATTGATAACTTTCTAAATATAATTTTGTCTAACCAAACCAAACATTCAACAAAAGTGCCAATAAAGCTAAAAGTAACATCATAATCGGGGCATCATGAAAATACACACATAAACACACCAAATGACAACACCGTCGTCCCAATAACTTTGGCTAATAACTAGTAATATACATATATAAGTTATATATAACACTGAAGTTGACGGTGATAAGTTCAATGTCATTCAGCAAAAATGCTAGCAACGTTGCCATCCCAGTTACTCTTTGATGGTTATGTTTACTTTAGAAAAATAAGCTATTTTGAATTGAAATATAAAGTTTGTTTGAGTAATAGTATTCTTTTATCTATTATAAGCTCTCATAAGCTTGTAAAATCAAAGTACTTCAAGTGACTTTAACATCAACTGGTTTGCTATATATATTTGGCACATAAATCTATTGGCTATGTATTGCAATCTATAACAGTGGATGTATAATCTCGTATCGTCATGTCAAAAACCATTTAGACAACGAGTGATGGCGATCAAAAACCATTTAGACAACGAGTGATGGCAATCAAAAACCATTTAGACAACGAATGACGGTGATTTCTATACAGATAGTTCAAAGTTAGTATATGCTGAAGAAAACGGCGTGTATGAAGAAGTTTCAATAGATGAAAGGGCTCAATAGATGAAAAGTTTTATGAAGAGCCGAAATATCATCATCGGCCTTTTAACAAGATGTAGAAGATTTAGTTTCGGTTAGTTATTATGTGTCTTTAACATGATTTCTGAAACTAGCAGAGCCAATAAATTACCATCATGAACCTTGTTGATTGTTATATTGAACTGGCCGTCATGCCCCTGGAATTGATCAAAGTTAAGTGTCTTGGTTGCAAAACCGAGATGATTTGCTGGTTCATTCCTAGTATTGGATACTAATTTATCTAATCCATGAAAGTCAAGTATTTAGAGTCGTTTATGTATATGTATAAAGTATAGGGTCCTAGAATGACAAGAACAAAGTTAATAACCGTTTATTCGGTTATGTTAGTTTAGAAACGTTGTGTATGTTTGTTGTGTCGGTTCATGGGTTATAAATACCCATAAAACCCAAGTCTGTAAAAACTAATGATTGATTATATAAAATAAACTTAATATACTTTTCTTATTCAATTGTTCATAGACGAGATTAGATTAACAGTGGCATCAGAGCCAAAAGGTTCAGGGAACCAGAGATAGAAAAGAAAGACAACGATTCAGGGAATCGTTTTAGAGAAGAAAACCAAAAGGTTCAGGGAACCAGAGACAGAGTAGAGTACCAACGATTCAGGGAATCGTTCCAGAAAAGGGAAAAGACCGATTGATTCAGGGAATCAATCAAGAAAAAGAGGAGAGGAGTAAACGTACCTGGTTGTGCAAACAAAAACACCACCGTGTGCCTTGAAACGAGAACAGACAAGAAACCACCGCCGGAGAAGAAGAGAAACCATACCACCGTAACCATCATTACCAGAGAATAAATTTGAAACACCGTTTAAACCACCGTTTGATTAGAACCAGAGGAAGGAGCGTGTTTTTGAAAAAAGAGGGGCGACCAAGGTTTGCCCTAATTGTGTGTGGAAGAAAGAAGGTAGCAGAAGCAGCGTTTATTTGGGGATAGAAATAAGGCAGTAGCAGAAGAAGGTTTTATTTGGGGATAAAGGAACGGTTTTTTTTTTTTTTTTTTTTTTTTTTTTTTTTTTTTTTTTTTTTTTTTTTTTTTTTAAGGGAACGGACCTTATTGGGGATAAATTCGTTAATCAGAAAAAAGGTAGAGCCCACAAGAAATAAAGCCCATTATCAGGTTTTTCCAGCATTTTTTTTTTTTTTTTTTTTTTTTCTATTAGAATAGATTCAATATTAGAATTTTGCCTTTACAATTTGCATTAGAAAAGGTTAGAAGTGTTAAGAATTATTGTGGATTAGACATAAAGTTAAGTTCGACTATTGTTATAAGTTATATTGATTTTTAGTAGAAACAAAAGGTGAAGATCATTAGGCAAGAGAATATGTCAGGAGATAGAAACGAAAATATTGTTTTCGTCTCATCATTATCATCATATCAATGTCCAGTTTTAAACAATACGAATTATATATTATGGGCATTAAGAATGAAAAAGATATTATTGGCAAATGGAGTATGGGATTTAGTAGAAGGAGTAAGTACATCAAAAGAGACTGATGTAAAGAAGAATAGTTCGGCGTCAGCATACCTATTTCAAGGGTTACCAGAGGATTTGCAAATGCAAGTTGCGGGATGTGAAACAGCGAAAGAAATTTGGGATTCACTAAAGGCTAGATTTATTGGGACAGAAGATGTACAACAAGCGCACTCGCAACAACTTAAATCAGAATTTGAGAGACTTGTGATGAAAGAAGATGAAACGATAGATTCATTCGCTGGGAAGTTAATGAGTATTATTACAAAGGCTGCAACATGTGGATTAACATTTGATGAGCAAAAAAAAAGTAAGGAAAGTGCTTAATGCAGTGGCAGATAAGTTTGTACCAGTAGTAGCAACCACTGAAATGGTTGTTGATTTTAAGAAAGTGAAACTAGAAGAGATTATTGGAAAACTTAAGACTTATGAAGAAAGGCTTAAGTTTAGAAAAGGAAGTGAGGAAGATAATAGTGAGAAATTGTTGTTCACACGTCAAGGAAATAATAGAAATTATGAACGCAACTATGGAAATGATAGACGATGAAGTGGTAATCAAACACGAGGAAGAGGACAAGGAAGATTCACAAGAGATAGTAAGAATGTAGATAGTTATGATAGAAACAAGAGAAACCATGGAGATCAAAACTACCATAGGAGAGACTTTAGAGAAATAGAGTGTTATAATTGTCATGAGTTTGGACACTTTGCTGCAAATTGTCCAAAACCAGACCGTAGAGAAGAAAAAGCAAACCTTGTGTTCGAAGATGACGAACCAGCACTATTAATGGTTACTAGTAAAGATGAAAAGGAGATTACATCCTTAGACAAAGAAGCGACATTGAATGGAATTGTCATTGAAAAGAATGAATTTCCAACAGAAAAGTTAGAAGATATACGGTCAGAGATAGAAATTGACTTGAAGAGTAAATTAGAGTTTTGGAAGTTTGAAATGCTTCAAGAGTTAGAGATGGAAAAACAAGAGTTTGAGCAGAAAATAAGAAATACAGAAATGGCATTTGAGAAACAAATGTAGAGAGAATTAGAGAACCTCAAGAAGTTGAGAGATTGCACAAGCAAAGAGATGAAAGAGTTAAGAGAACAGTTTGAGAAAGAAAACCATGGAGTTACTTCATATGAGAAACACTTAGAAGAAGAACCAAGTATTGACAAGGGCGAATGCAAGAAGCATCAAAAGACGCCATCAAGAGTTACAAAGGAGAGCCAGATTGAGAAAGATAATGAATCAAGCAACAAGAAAGTTGATCCAGAAGATCGTGATAGAAGTACTAAAAGAAACAGATTGTTGGAGATTCAAGATTATGAAATGAAGGAAGATAGTAACAAAGGTAACAAAGATGATCAAGATGAGATTGAAGACAAGGAAGATAGAAGATCGATCAAGGAGAAAACTCAAGATATATTAAGCGTTGAAGATCAAGACAAAGAAAGTGGAAACAAGCCAAAGTTCAAAGATAAATATAATGGAGCTTGAAGATATCGAAGACATGGATTAATAAATTAGGGAGGAGTATTGGATACTAATTTATCTAATCCATGAAGGTCAAACATGAAAGTCAAGTATTTAGAGTCGTTTATGTATATGTATAAAGTATAGGGTCCTAGAATGACAAGAACAAAGTTAATAACAGTTTATTCGGTTATGTCAGTTTAGAAACGTTGTGTCTGTTTGTTGTGTCGGTTCATGGGTTATAAATACCCATAAAACCCAAGTCTGTAAAAACTAATGATTGATTATATAAAATAAACTTAATATACTTTTCTTATTCAATTGTTCATAGACGAGATTAGATTAACACCTAGGAGCACCATTCACATTTTTGTCAACCCAGGAAGAATGGCATCTTGGAATAGAGCTAAAAAAGCTCATACACCTCATACATCAAACCACTCAGCAGCACCTACAACATCATAATCTGGAGTGGTTTCATACGTCCAAAAAGCCTGCACGTACATTAGCAAGAAAAAAACAAGCATGTAAGTAAAGGAAGATTAAATTTAGAAGTTGTTGATAGCAACATGTACACATACCACTACAAATACTGTTGGAACAAGTCTAGCAAGCGGTATAGATAAGCAATAATCGAGCAATCCCTGGGGATGTATGCTACGTGTAATCACGAGTGTCGCAACAAGTAGAAAAGCAAGCTTTTAAAAGAGGAAAATAGAACAAAGTAAGAAATAAGTAAAACACTGTTACGTCACCATAATGCTGTAAACACACAAGTATTATATATATATATATATATATATATATATATATATATATATATATATATATATATATATATATATATATATATATATATATATATATATAGAGAGAGAGAGAGAGAGAGAGAGATATGGTATGGAACACTTATGAAAATAATAAGGAAAGTGTAAATTGCATAAAAGAACAAACACTTTCAAATGAGAGTTCCATGTGTTTATATAGGTGTGCAAGACTAGAGCAACACCTTAAATCTATTAACTAGGCCACGACCCATGGGCCTTCTACATAGGCCAAAGTCTTAAACAAACATAAAGGCCTTAACTACTAATCAACCTATTACATATTACTATGACCAAACACTTTATACTCAAATGTGTTCCCAACAATCTCCCCCTAAGGGTTGGTCATCAAGGTTGATTGACGTCTTCTTAGCTTCTTTGGCTTTGATGTCTCTTGTATCTTTGTTCTTGTTCTTTGTGATATTATGTTGATTTCGCCTTGCTTCCATCAACGTCTTTGATCTTGTTGTCTTTACGGTTTTTCCACAATGCTCATACTTGTTTTGACTTTAAATCTTTGTACTTGTAAGTTTCTCTTTTATTTGCCTTGGATCTTTGTCTCATTTCTTTGTAAATTCTTTGTCCTTGATGTAGAGTCATTTTGAATTTTGCTTGCTTTGATCTTTGAAGAGAACTTTCTTAAAACTTTGCTTTATTTTTAATAATGATGTAGTTGGTATGAGCATGATGGTAACGATCTCCCCCAAGGAACATCCATCGGTAGATGCATGGTAAAGGTTAATAATAATTTCCAATTGATCATTGTGGACTTTTCATCAAGATTAGACCACTACGATTGTTTTACTGATGAATGTCTTGATTCCATTCACTTTGGTCAGGCACATCAGCCGTCCGAATCCCATTGAGGGACATTTATCAATACTATGGATATAATCCAAGTAACTACCCATATCTTTAGGACTTGATTCATGAAAGTAATCTCTTTAGTGGGATTTCCAGCACTTACAGGTTCAGATTTCAAGAGAATCAACAGCATAGTGTGAAGACTCTCTCTAATCCTTACAAAGGCTGTTCCTGCATTGGATACCCTCAAGAAGGCTTACAAAGGTATACCAAAGTATACCAACAATTTGGGTGAGTCGCTGAAGTATACCGAGGTATCACTCCACGACTATAGACCATTTGGAGCATAGATATCACCATTATGATATAAGTGGCGAGATATGATGATCTCATAAAAGACTCTTGCAACTTGTGTTCTTTTTGGCGAACATAAGGGCATGTTTTGGAAAGTGTATCATAAGAGATCTTTTGATGTATCTCATGGATCTAGACTCGATTAGCGCGTTTTGGTTTTAGTTGTCGAAGGCATGGAGGAGAGTGCCTCCTTTTTAATACCAACACATCTCGTAGTAAGAGGTCGATAGATTATGCAAGGTTCTCCGTGAGAAATGAAATAAGTACCTTTTGAGAGATACTTGAGTGGCTAGAAGGTTAAGTGCAGTGTGTCACTGGGTCCATGACGTCTTATCATCATTACCGGTGTCATCTTAGTGACACACAGTAGCATATGAATTGAACCCGGTTTCTGCCCTAAGTTGAACATTTAGAGGGCTATTTCTTTTCACCCTTTTCTTAACTTTTCTTTTTAATTCTTCAACTCCTTCTTTTCCTTTCATTTCTTTACTCTTTTTTTCAATCATACTTAAGGACTTCTAATACTAACCATGGGTATTGTCCTTGGGTAGATCCCTCCGGCTCTGGCGGATCATTGGACATAAACCTAACCATGTTCACCTTATGACTCCCTGAATATCCTAGGTTCATTGATCACGTAACAAAAAACCTTTTGTAAAATCTCTCAAAGTGTTTAAGATTAGAAAACATATTTTGTTGACACCTTGAGAGTTTTTCTTTTTTCACAAATATTCCCCTTCACATGTGCTTGAATGTTTTTTTAAGATAAAATTAACACATGTTGGGTAGAGTTCACACTTTTGATTTGATTAATTTTTAGTGAACATGACCTATTCGAGACACGCTTACATCACTAGTTAGACTAGCTTGAAATTATTACCCGGCATGGTCATATTCAAGGAAAATCTCTTGAAACGGTACACTCTACTTAGACAAGTCCTATTCGAGACACGCTTACATCACTAGTTAGACTAGCTTGAAATTTTTACCCATCCAAGACAAGTGCATTTGATTACTGACATTTAAGCATCGTCAATTCATTGGTGATATCTGAGTCAAGCTCATATGAGATTCCTTACTTTTGTTACCATATTTTAATCACATTTTCATTTCCCCCCCCCCCCCCTTCAAAAATAGCATATTGATGTTGTTTTTGAAGAAAAAAATTGATTAAAATATGCTTTTTGAGGTATATGGGGAGAATATAACAAGAACTTTTTCATTTGAACAAAGATTGTTTCAAGCACTCCCCCTCAATAGGTGAAATAACTTTTTGAGATTTTGAAAGTGAGAGAGATGATGCGTGTTTTGCAACCTCGCAAAAGGTTTTACCTCTCAAGGGATCTTGAGAGATTTTGCAATCCACCAGGCAGTGTACCTGACCGTTGTAGTGTAGTAAATGGTAGGTCTGGGGGATTGATCATTCTCTAGGGGAATAGTGTCGTTAGAATTGAAGTGTAGGTCAACTAGGTCTAAAGGTGAGGGATGACTCTTTTTTGTATTTTTATATTTTATAAAAAGCAGAAAAATCTCAGGTATTGGAAGAGTGGGCGGAATTAGTTGCTAGTCAACTAACCCAAAGTTATTAACTAAACTACAAACAATAAAATAAATAACAAGAAAAGTAAATGTGGTGAACTTCTTATAAGAGACAAATGTGTTTACTTAGATTTCACTACTCACTAGTTGTCTCTTATTGATTTATTGAGTTGTCACAATTGTTTAGTTGAAGGATTGTATTCCTTAATACCGGTCGTGGGGGCGTGTACGTCTTTCCCCAACTCTATGAGTATCTATTTCTTCTTATGACGACATGTTTAGTATCCTATCATAGAATCATCAACATCTACTTATGCATTAAATACAATCAATAAAACCGTAGTACAGATCCGATTACGTTTCTTAAGACATTCAAACTTGTTACCGTATAGGAGATTAGCCAGTTTTCTTAAGCCTAACGCGAGTTAATCAATCAAACAATCAATAACAAATCAACAATCAATAATTAATAACTAGGTTTCATTAGATCTAAGCAAATACTAGGAAATCTAAGCTAACATGCTAATGTAAAGAAAAAACAAACAATTAATCAAACAACAAATAGACATATTGAATGATTAAAGGAGAACTTATCTTTAATTGAACATGGAAGAAAAGAGGGTTTGAAACCCTAAAAATGTTGTAAGATTCGGACTAGGGTTTTTCTCCCAAGTGGTACTCTAAAGTTCCACACTTATAAATGAAAAAAATCCAAAGCTGTATATAGAGATACAAAGGTGACGACGTCAGGTTATAAGTCCTAACGCCGTCATCTCACCGTCATTAGGGTTTCGTGAGTCTAATCTAGCTGCTTGACGTTGTCACTTATATTTCCTCTGGGCCATCTCTTGTAATATTAATACCAGATGTCCTACTTCCATTTACACGTGACGCCATCACGTGTAATTCCACCAAAAGTTTTCTGGAGCGTCACTTGCAAATGTTTCCACCTCTTGAATCTTCAAGTGACGGTGTCACCTTGTAAAGCGTGACGTCGTCATGTGTAGTTTCCAGCTTAGTTTCTTGATTTTGTCGTTTTTTTAACTTTTGACTCCAAAAACGTCCAAAATGCTCCATTTTCTAAAATTCTCGTCCCAAGTACCTAAAATGAGAAAAGAAGCAATTTGAGGTAATATTTGACCATATATTTACGATTTAGGGCTTAAATGACCCCCTAAAAATGCATCAAATAAATCCTTATCAAATACCCTTATACTTGGAATTTGCTTGTCCGCAAGCAAATGAGCTTTTTTACCAATTAAAGTACAAGTTAGGGGGTCATTTAACATTAATATAAAAGTAATTACAACAAATGATCATTCTACCTTAGTCAAAACAAGCATGGAAATCATATACTAGCACTCACAATAAGTGTTTGGAATATCACAAATGGAAAAGGAAAAATATCTCTCACTACCTAGGGGTATCGTATACTAAAAATGAGTACATCGCAAATGTGTGGGAAAATTACTTGACCAATGAAGTCAATGTAACTATATTACAGGTTTAAAACATGGGTTATCCTAATGCCTCTTATCATATAGTAAATCCTAACTACACGAATGCAGTCTCACTAACGGTCTTAGGATGCATCACTAACGCAAGTTCTAGAATCTAAATACTACCGGTACACTCATAAGCACCAACAATGAATGCTTTTTTGTAATAATCTAAAGGCTAACCTCACATATTTGAGGTGGAAATTTTTGAGTGGTACGGTTTCTTTGTGCTAGTCATATAGTTCCTATCCTTGAGACGCTTATTAAGACTAAAGTTTCACTCCTATATGTTGCAAAAAAAATTAAATTTGGTGTCAAAATTACCATAACAAGTACTTCTCTTAGTTTTATTACACATTTACTATTAAACGAAACAAAAATCAAGCGAAGTTGTAGTTTATAAAGTATCTCAATTTACCCCCTTACACTTAAGTTGAACATTGTCCCCAATGTTCAAAATAAAAGGTGTAAAAGCAAAGTTGAATGAAAATGAAAGAAACTAATACTCCCCTGATTCGCTCGGTATGAACGATATGGTAACATGGTTAAATCCTCCTACAGGAAAATGAACATGCAAAGCTTTACTTCTAAAATATAATCATCTTCTTGTCAGATATAACCTGTTAAACAACAAAGAAAATAAAAAAGAAAATAAACACGAAACCTCACGTAAAATCGGCGGTAAATTCTATATAAAAGTAAATCCTAAAAAGCAAGTTAAGATATAATGCTTGCAAAATAAATGTTTGCATATTCCTGGAGTTTAAAAATTTTAGATTTTAAAGGAAACTTTGCAATTCCAGCAGAAAAACAAAACCTGAAATTTTTTTTTCTAGAAAATAACTCCTGACGCCGTTAGGTTTTAACTCTTGACGCGTCAAAAATGATCTGACATAATTATTTATATTTTGTTTCTGGAAAATTTCTGGAAAAATCTATGATTTAAAACCTGGAATCCTGCAAAACATTCATTGTTACTCGATACAAGCATTTGACTCAAACAAATACTAATATGTATACTAATTTCTAATTGTTATTGTTCATGTTCAATCCATTCTTAGAAACAAATATGATCTTCCATTACACTTATCTTTTTGCAAAATACCTTTATATGTAATTAAGATGAGGTTAAAGACAAAATAAAGCATTTTCACAATTTTACTTGAGACATGAATAATAAACAATAAGGAAAAGTATACATACAGAAACAAATAAAATCAAATAAATAAACAAATAATGAAAAAGCTTGGGTTGCCTCCCAAGAAGCGCTTTTCTTTATTTACGAGTCTTGTAGCTAGACTCAAAGTCATACCCTATTACGTGACTCAATCATCCGTCACACTCTCTAGGCCTTCCTCTATCTTGGTTTTATACTCTGGACTTTGTTGTAGACATTCCTTGTAGGACCCAAATATTTTTTTTTCATTACGTAGTCTACTCCTTTCCTCTTGTCTTCATCATTCCTATAGTATACCGACTGCTTAAATTCTTTTTCTAGGTTTGGCATGAGTCGGAATTTTTCTATCTTATATTGCATTTGGTAGGCAATTTCGTTGGTCTCTTCCTTAAACTTAGCTATCCCGAATGATGGATCATAATTCATTCTAGAGACTTCAACGAATGGTGTTCCTAACACAACATTAGATAAATTGATGTCGACCGCCGGGCTAATATCTTCTAAAATCAAAAAATCTATTACATAGGTGAAATTTCCTACGTAAACTGGCAACCCTCTAACTCTCCCCACATGATTACTTGTTTTTCCAGTTACGGGGTCTATCCTAGGAGCTAATTGCGTTTTCATAATCCAATTGTAGAATGTCTTAGACAAGTGATGCAGGATTACAAAACTCACAAAAGTTTTACTTCTCAAAGGATCTTGAGAAGCTTGCAATCCTCCAGGCAGTGTATCTGACCGGTATAGTATAGTGAGTGTCAAGTACCGGGGGATTGATCGTTCTCTAGGGGAATAGTGTTGTTAGGATTGAAAACTATGTCAACTAGGTCTAGAGGTGAGGGATGATTCTTTTTATATTTTATGAAAGCAACTAAAATCTCGGGTATGGAAGATTGCGCAGAATTAGTTGCTAGTCAACTAACCCAAAATTAATAACTAAACTAAAAACTATAAAATAAATAACAAGAAAAGTAAATGTGGTGGACTATTTATAAGAGAAAAATGTGTTTACTTAGATTTCACTACTCCCTAGTTATCTCCTATTAATTTATTGATTTGTCACGATTGTTTGGATGAAGGATTGTATTCCTTAATACCATTCGTGGGGGCGTGTACGTCATTCCCCAACCCTATGAGCTACTATCTCTTCTTATGATGACACGTTTAGTATCCTATCATAGCCTCATTAATAGTTACTCATGAATTAAATACAGCCAATGAAACCGTAGTACACATCCGATTACGTTTCTTAAGACGTTCAAGCTTGTTACCGTATAGGAGATAAACCAGTTTTCTTAAGCCTAACGCTATTCAATCAACCGAACAATCAATAACAAATCAACAATCAATAATCAATAACTAGGTTTCATTAGATCTAAGCAAACACTAAGAAATCTAATTAGCATGTTAAAGTAAAGAAAAGAAAAACAATTAACCAAAGAACACATAGACATATTGAATGCTTAAAGGGAGAACTTATCTTTAATTGAACACGGAAGAAAAGAGGGTTTGAAACCCTAAAATTATTGCAAAAGTCGGACTAGGGTTTGTACCAAAAGTTTCTCCTATAAAAGTTACACCCTAATAAATGAAAAATCCAAAACTATATATAGATTTACAGGGCTGACGGCGTCCGGTTATAAGTCCTGATGCCGTCAGGTCGCCGCTTTTAGGGTTTGTATCACCCAAGATAACTTCTGACGCTGTCCTTTTGTAATTGTTCTGGGCCGCCTCGTGTAAGTGTAAAGCCAGGCGGCCTCACCTCATTTGCACTTGACGCTGTACCGTGTAAATTTTCAAACTCTTTTGTGGGGCACCTAGTGTAAAATTCCATCGCATCTCTTCATAAGGCGACGGCGGCGTCAGCTCCAAAGCCTGACGCCGTATGGTGTTATTTCCAGACGTTCTTGGTTTTCTTGTTTTCTTCATTCTCGAGCATAAAAACGTCTGAAAAGCTCCAAAATGCTCCATTTTCCAGAATTCATGTCCTAAGTACCTAAAATGACAAAAGAAACGATTTAAGGTAATATTTGACCATACAAACATGATTTACGGCTTAAATGACCTCCTAAAAGCGTATCAAATAAATCCTTATCAAATACCCTTACACTTGGGATTTGCTTGTCCTCAAGTAAATAAGCTTTTATACCAATCAAAATACAAGTTATGGGTCATTTAACATTAATATAAAAGTAATTACAAAGAATGGTCGTTCCATCTTAGTCAAAACAAGCACGGAAATTATACACTAGCACCTCACATATAGTGTTTGGATACTTTCATCTCTCGGGTGTTATAAATTTATATATCACAAATGGAAATGGAAAAGATATCTCTCACTACCTGTCATAGCACATAGATTACCATAGGCTTGGGAAAGGATCAAAAACCTCCACCACTTTGGCGTAAGCACCTAAGATAAACTATCAAAGAGGTATTTTAAAGGGTTATAACTTTAGGTGTAGGGATCTGGATGTGACATTTTTAAAATTTCATGTCATTTATTTTAATAGTTTATTATTCAACTATTCTATTTTTAACTAATTAACTCCGTCGGAAGTTATCCGCGTACGTCATGACACGTTCAATTAATTCAACCGCGACTAGACTACGTCCATTCTACAGTTTTTATGCATCATTGTTTCCTTACAATCCTATTTTAAAAGTCACTTTTAACTTTTTCTATTTTTACGTAAACCATGCACCTTTTACGTTTTACTTGATTTAAATTTACGTTTTATGGTTTTAACAACGTGAACCAACCCGAGAATATGATCATTTTATATATTTTATGTATTTTAACCTATTTTCATGTTTACAAGTGAGTTTTATACTTGTCGTTTCATTTTTATAATTTACGTCACTTTTATCAAGAACCGGTGTCACCAAACATGTTTTCAACTCACGGTTTCAGTTTTAACAATGTTTAAACCCTTCGATGAACTCACCACTCATCTAAAATACTTAAATAGGTTATGTTAATATGTTTTAACATTTTTATAAGTTTTGTATTTTTACGTTACCCGATTTTATGTTTCACGTCTTAAAAATTCCATGTTAACAATTACCGGTATCAAACTACACCCCGTAACTCAAAATTATCACAAAAATAAAGCACTACACCACCCCGCCATGATGTGGCCGGTTTTTAAGAGTCTCCCATGCCACTTAGCTTAGTGAGAAACCTTACACCACAAAGTGATAACACGTGTACTCATATGTTCCCCACTACTTGCATGTCACCACTAACTAGATTATCATACTTTCATTTTGATCAAAATCACACTCATTTCTCTTCCTCCTCTCAAGGAGAACGACCAAAAACAGCCCCAAAATCACCATCATCATATTTTGAACCTATTTTATGTCATGTGCAAAGATTGAAGGTCCATTGGTGCTAGTTGTTGTTGATTCTTTTCCTCTTGAAAAGTCTTTGTTTTCAAGAGCTTATTTAAAGATTTTCAAGGTGTTCAAATTCTGAGATTTTAAAGTATTTTTCAAGATTATATCAAGTTGATAAAGATTTAAAAGATTTGGGCAAAATATTTAAGAGAAAGGGTGCAAGTATTGTTGGGTTAATCTAGGTTTAGAGTCCTTGTTCTTGATATTCTTGTTCTTCACTTTTGTAAGGAAACTCTCCACTCAATTTCCATTTTATTTTTATTTTCACTACTGTAAATATAATTTAACTTGATGTATTTGTATATTATATGAGTTATCATGTTTGGTTAGGCTTGGTACATAGGTTAGATCACAATAAAATCACACAAGGACTAGACATGCAAACTGTGAATCTGATTCAGGGGTAAAAATGGAATAAACTAATTTAATCAGTAAACATTGGACCTAAACTAAAAATACCTAGTTGTAGCCCTATGTCTTGTGGTCATTTTGATGGGTATTTCATCGAATAACTCATTACGATGATTAAACTAGAAATGTTTTCGTGAAACATTTTACATTCTGAGTAACAGATTTGAAACGTATAAAAGTCATTTTTTTTTTGTGAATAACCCACTGTTATCCAAAAAATAAAAGTTGTAGATAACATCATAACTTAAACGTAGCTGAAAACGGGGAATCAAACGGACTTGTAGAACTCTAGATATCGTAATTTTCGTGGGACTGTTGTGATACTGAAAACTGTTGGACTGAATACTATGGTTAAATGGGTAATTTTGGTACTGTTAAGTAATTTTTGACCAAGTGGGACCCACAAAACTTGTTAGTACAGATGAATACCTTTCCAAGGATATAAGGAACTTAATTTTTCGACATACGGTTTAAGAGTAACGGATTTTCTAAGTTGCGCAAATTATAAAAATATTAACAGCTTTGACTTTAAAAGTATAAAGGATTCAAAAACTCATATGATTATATCTTTAAACTTTATTTTGAACACTTGATATATTTAGGAATTATGTACCAAGCGTAGGTAAGATAATAACTTATATATAGCCATATTGCATCAATGTTTATTTTCAAAAACCTAAGACAACGTATATATGTTTAGGTTCTTCGTAGAGCTTTGCGGCTATCTTTCTTCGCTTGCTTGATTGTGATTATTCCTCTTTGTTCACGGTGAGTTCATAGCCTCGCCTTTACTTATTTAAATGTTTTAAAAACCTCGCGAGAGGGATACATGCTAGTTTTTGCAAATTGAATACAAGTAGCTTTTGGTATGCTAGACCCGATTGTATGATTTATGGACATTTGACATTGAGTATTCTTGCTTAAGTCCCCATCATGAACCGTTAATTTTGTGTGAACGCTAGTATTATAAATATGCATATTTGGCTTGACAAGCCTGTCCGGGTGAGTAGCGCTCATTTGACATCTGTGGGTCAAACGGACATATAATATTGAGAATTTAGGGTAATTGGCAAGATTACCCTTGTGCGGGGCATCATTTAGACATAGTCAAGGTTCGGTTTCGTGAGCTCAATGCTGTAAATCTTATTTCCCGACATGTATTTGTTACATGTCTATTGATAAATAATGCTTGTATTCAACTTATTACTTATTAAACTCTATAAATTCACTCAACTTTATGTTGACCTTTTAGCATGTTTTATCTCAGGTCCGTAAGTGACTTTCGGCTTGGATGGGCGGCGCAAGAAATGGATATCTACATGATGGCTCATGTTTAAATAAAATTTTTCATTCGATAATGTTCTAAACTTTCAAAACTTATGTATCTTTTATCTATGTTAAAAACTTTTGGAACCTTGTTAACTCTGATAAGTTATCGAATGTGAAGTTTTAAAAACAACTTTGTTTTAAAGTTGTTTACTATATTTGTACAATGTGACCAAATAGCACCCCATGTTGTATTCCGCCGCGACGTTAAAATGGGGGTGTTATACTGGAAAAACACGGTTTGTTGGATAAGAGATATTTTACTGGTGGCAAGTCTATATTCTTGGTCAATTACATGTATAATGAGGCGTTGCTAGGCCAAGACTTGACTCAACTAAAGCTACTATGACCAACATAAATATAAAAGAAACGGGATGGTAGTCCATATGTTTTTCTGCTTTTCTTTATATATATATATATATATATATATATATATATATATATATATATATATATATATATATATATATATATATATATATATATATATATATATATATTTTTCATACACTCTTGCCCTACCATCCAAAATAATACATTAAAGGGGGCTCCTTCCCTCCCCTTACACTTGAACTTTTACATAATTAAAAATAAAGACTCGAATCAAGAGAATAGAAACACTTGGAGTACTCATAAATATTAACGCATATACGGGGGTAGTAAATGATGTTCTTCCCCATTACTGTATAACACTAGTACTTTACCCATGAGTCACAATCGTCCCAAAACAATATGTACAAGATATGACTCGACTTAAAGATGAGTACATACAAGGTAGGCTAAGGCGATTTTGGTGTACATTTATGGGTGGATTGTAAACAAATTCTTCCTTTAAGTATGCTTAAAGTTAGAAACGAAAAAGATAGGCTCTGAGGGTTGCACTAGGGGTATCGTGTACTAAAAATGAGTACATCGCAAAGGTGTGGGAAAATTACTTGACCAATGAAGTCCATGTAATTATAATACAGGTTTAAAACAAGGGTTATCCTAATGCCTCTTATCATATAGTAAATCCTAACTACACGAATGTAGTCTCACTAGCGGTCTTGGAATCAATTGCTAACGCAAGTTCTAGAATCTAAATAATACCGGTAAAATCATAAGCACTAAAGATAAATACTCTTTTCTAATAATCTAAATGCGAACCTCACATATTTGGGGTGGAAATTTTTGAGTGGCATGGTTTTTTGTGCTAGTCATATAACTCCTATCCATAAGACACTTATTAAGACTAAAGTTTCAATCCTAAATGTTGCAAAAGATTTTAAATTTGGTGCCAAATTTACCCTAACAAGTATTTCTCTTAGTTTTATTACACATCTACTATTAAACAAAACAAAAATCAAGCGAAGTTCTAGTTTCTAAGGTATCCCAATTTACCCCCTTACACTTAAGTCGAACATTATCCCCAATGTTCAATTAAAAGATGTAAAAGTAAAAATAAATGAGAATGAAAGAAACTAATACTCCCCTGATTCGCTCGGTATGGAAAATATGGTAACATGGTTAGATATTCCTCCAATAAAATGAACATGTAAAGCTTCACTCTTGAGATATAATCATCTTCTTATCCAATATAACCTGTTAAAAAAAAAATAATAAAAAATAAAAAAAAAAATAAAAAAAACGAAACCTCGCGTAAAATCAGCAGTAAATTCTATATATTAAAGTAAATCATAAAAAGCAAGTAAAGATATAATGCTTGCAAAAAAAACGTTTTTAGATTTCTGGAGTTTAAAATTTTAAGATTTTACGAAACTTTACAATTCCGGCAGAAAAACAAAATCTGGAAAAATTTTCAGAAAGTAAGGTTCTGACGTCGTCAGGCTTTAACCCTGACTCCGTCAGAATGGACCTGACAGATTTTTTATATTTTGTTTCTGAAAAATTTCTAGAAAAATCCATGTTTTAAGGCCTGGAATCCATGCAAAACATTCATTGTGACTCGATACAAGCATTTGACTCAAACAAATACTAATATGTATGTTCATATCTTATTGTTATTGTTCATGTTCAATCCGTTCTTTAAAACAAATATGAGCTTCCCTTACACTTATCTTTTGCAAAATACCTTTATATGTAATTAAGACGAAGTTAAAAAACAAAATAAAGCATTTTTACACATTTAGTTGAGACATGAACAATAAATAATAAGAATGAAAAATACATACGTAAACAAATAAAAACAAATAAGCAAACAAACAAACAAAATGAAATAAAGATTGGGTTGCTTCCCAAGAAGCGCTTTTCTTTATTTACGAGTCTTGTAGCTAAACTCTAAGTTACACCCTACGTTTTCTTATCCTTTCTCTCAATTGCCTCTCTAATCTTCTTAACAATTTCCCAATCGACTTTGTACTTAGGTCCAAGGCTTAGACAGTTCTTATAAAAAAGGCTCTTTTTTTCCCATACATAATCATTGCCCTTTTTCCTATCCTCCTCGTTAATATCCTCAAATGCACTCATATTATCTTTGTCTAATTGAGGCACATGACGAAACTCCTTCATCCTATTAGGCATCCTATATGTTATTTTATCATTTTCGGTTGAAAACTGAACCGTGCCTTTTAGCCTATCGTACACTAGCTTGGAATCCTCGACAAACGGCTTACCTAATACAATATGAGATAAGCGGCGGTCCATAACACTTGCCAAATCCTCTAAAATCATGAAGTCAGCGACATAGGTAAAACTCCCAACAAAGATATGCACACCTTTAATTCTCCCAACAAAGTTACAAACTCTGTCTGGGTATTTGGGATCTCTTCTAGGCTCAAGTTGTGCATTCATTATATCGTTATAAACACTCGAGGACATCACTTTGATTGGGGATTCACAGTCAATGTAAGCTTGATCAATGTACTTGTACCCAATCATACATGGTATTTTTACATTCCAAGGGCTACCTTTTATTTTTTGATCAATTTTGAAAAAGGGCGGTCGAGGGTTATCAACTATATGGTTATAGTAGGCAATTTCTTCTTTAGTGGGGTATAATTGAAATATTCATGATCTAATTCCCCATATCCATTTTCTTCTATAGCTTCAACAACCGCAAAATCATCAGGCCCTAAGCTCTCATTTGAGTACATGGCGATTACTAGGTCATTTAGTGCACTATCAAGCTCAATATCGATCAACCTATTAAGCTCTCTAAGCTCTCTAATTTCGCTTTCAATTTGATCACGCAACACAATTACTTCCTCAGGTGAAAGGGGCAGATTCGCATTTTCCATAGTGACAAACGGAATAGTCAATGAATACGTTTTACTAACAAAGGCACACAAAAAAATAGACTAAAGAAATCCTAATAAAAAGAAAATAAAAATCTCACTAGATAGGAATCTAATGAGTAGACCTAATTAAAAGAAAATTCAACCTAAACAATAACTATTCCCCGGGTAGCGGCGTCAAAAACTTTGATGCAGGATTACAAAACTCGCAAAAGTTTTACTTCTCAAGGGATCTTGAGAAGCTTGCAATCCTTCAGGCAGTGTACCTGACCGGTGTATTATAGTGAGTGGCAAGTACCGGAGGATTGATCGTTCTCTAGGGGAATAGTGTCGTTAGGATTGAAAACTAAGTCAACTAGGTCTAGAGGAGAGGGATGATTCTTTTTGATTTTTTTTTTTATATTTTATGAAAGCAAGTAAAATCTCGGGTGTGGAAGATTGGGCGGAATTAGTTGCTAGTCAACTAACCTAAAATTAATAACTGAACTAAAAACAATAAAATAAATAACAAGAAAAGTAAATGTGGTGGACTACTTATAAGAGAAAAATGTGTTTACTTAAATTTCACTACTCCCTAGGTATCTCTTATTGATTTATTGATTTGTCATGATTGTTTGATGAAGGATTGTATTCCTTAATACCATTCGTGGGGGCGTGTACGTCCTTCCCCAACCCTATGAGCTTCTATCTCTTCTTATGATGACATATTTAGTATCCTATCATAGCCTCATTAATAGTTACTCATGCATCAAATACAACCAATAAAACCGTAGTACACATCCGATTACGTTTCTTAAGACGTTCAATCTTGTTACCGTATAGGAAAGTAGCCAGTTTTCTTAAGCCTAACGCTAGTCAATCAACCAAACAATCAATAACAAATCAACAATCAATAATCAATAAATAGGTTTCATTAAATCAAGCAAACACTAAGAAATCTAAGCTAGCATGTTAAAGTAAAGAAAAGACAAACAATTAACCAAACAACACATAGACATGTTGAATGATTAAAGGGAGAACTTATCTATAATTGAACATGGAAGAAAAAAGGGTTTGAAACCCTAAAATTACTGCAAAAGTCGGACTAGGGTTTGTACCAAAAGTTTCTCCTCTAAAAGTTACACCCTAACGAATGAAAAATCCAAAACTATATATAGATTTACAGGGCTGACAGCGTCGGGTTATAAGTCCTGACGCCGTCAGGTCGCCGCTTTTAAGGTTTCGTATCACCCAAGATAACTTCTGACGCTGTCCCTTTGTAATTGTTCTGGGCCGCCTCGTGTAAGTGTAAAGCCAGGAGGCCTCACCTCATTTGCACCTGACGCCGTCCCGTGTAAATTTCCAAACTCTTTTCTAGGGAGCCTAGTGTAAAATTCCATCACATCTCTTCATAAGGCGACGTCATCAGCTCCAAAGCCTGACTCCGTCTAGTGTTATTTCCAGACTTTCTTGGTTTTCTTGTTTTCTTCATTATCGAGCATAAAAATGTCCGAAAAGCTCCAAAATACTCCATTTTTTAGAATTCATGTCCCAAGTACCTAAAATGACAAAAGAAATGATTTAAGGTAATATTTGACCATAAAAACACGATTTAGGGCTTAAATGACAACCTAAAAGCGTATCAAATAAATCCTTATCAACCAGATATTTATGGGTGACTCAAGGTCTATGTAAGCTTTCCACACATGCAAATACCCAATATTGCATGGTATGTTTATGTTGCTTGAGTTTCCGGATCAAATGATCGGTAGATTTCTATAGATTGATGGGTTAGGATCATCCAATAGATTCTTTTGGTATGCAAGCTCATCCTTAGTGGGAAACTTGTTGAAGTAATCCTCTACCTTTTCCACCTCCTCCTTGACATCCTTCTTAGAATCACTTCCTATCTCAACCTTACCTTCATCATCGTCCTTGAAATTCCTACCAGGTGGCTTAATAGTGACGACGTTGACAAATTGTACGTGTTTAGATAATGAAGTGTCCTTAACCTCATTTCCCCCACCAGGGTTTCTTACTACTTTGGTAGACGGGGTCATTCCTTGGTTATTTAAGGCCTTTATCAAATTATAAATTTTATTGGTCATCTCATTTTGTTGTTGGTTGAAATTGGTTTCAAACTTAGTTATGCGAGCTTCTTGAGATGCCATAAAATTTGACATCAATCCTTCAAAATTATTGGCATTGCCGTAATTGTTGAAAGGATTGCTGTTGAAAGTACGGTTTAAGGGAGGTTTTGGTTTTGTTTCCACCTAAAGTTTGGGTGATTTTTCCAAGAGGGGTTTTAAGAATCACTATAAGTGTTTGGCTCGGGCTAGAAAGTGTTCCACTCTTCTCCCACTTTGTGGTACGCGAAGATGCGTAGTCCGTAAAAGCTTGTTCAGGGAGGTCCATGCAATCACGAGTGTCGTGGGGACCATTACAATACTCACATGAAGAAGTGATTTTATTCACTTGGCTTAAAGGTTTAGGAGCCTCATAGGATTTCATGAGAAACTTGACTTGGTCCTCAAGTTCCATGATCCTACGGTCGGGAATGCTTGGATTGTTCGAAGGCAAGGATATTGCCTTGACCATTTTGTTCAAATCACGGGGGTCATTCCAACATTCGTTGTCATAGAGAGCAAGATCTTCTATGATTCCCCATGATTCTTCCGCATTCTTATCATGTAGCTTACCACCGGCCGCTTGGTCAATGGTTTGCTTTGTGGAGAGATTGACATGATCATAAAAGATTTGGACTTGGAGCCAAAAATAGATGCCATGATGAGGGACTTTTTAGAGTAAGTCCTTGAAACGAGTCCATGCTTCGTAAAGAGTTTCACCTTGACGTTGTTCGAACATCAAGATTTCATTCCTTAACTTGGTAGTTCTCCCAGGTGGGAAAATTGAGCAAGGAAACGAGAGGTGAGATCATCCCAAGAGGTGATGAATCCCGGTGGTAAATGCTCAAGCCATTGACTAGCTTGTCACGTAGAGAGAATTGGAAGAGACGCAATCGTGTCGTCTCTCAAGTGGCAACATCAAGGTCTATGGAATCAATTATTTTAAGGAAATGCTTGAGATGTTGGTTTGGATCTTCGGAACAAAGTCGATGGAATGTACATCCGCTTTGCACCCACCGGATAGTGTCGGATTGCTAGGGAGACACATTGGATCCTTGGTTGAGCTCAATGGTGTTTCGATAGCCATGGTTGCTAGGTCAGGAGTAGTCTCCTAAGGTGCGTTCTCTAGGTGGTTCGGGTGGGTTTTGGTGGTTTGGTTGAATGACGGGTTCTAGGATATTATCACCTTCCATAATGGCAGATGATATGGATTACAAACAAAGACACGAAGAAGAAGATAGACTAAAGAAATTCTATGAAAAATAAAATAAAAATCTCACTAGATAGGAATCTAATGAGTAGACCTAATCAAATAAAAATCAACCTAAGCAATAGCTATTCCCCGGCAACGGCGCCAAAAACTTGATGCGTGTTTTGAAACCTCGCAAAAGGTTTTACCTCTCAATGGATCTTGAGAGATTTTGCAATCCACTAGGAAGTGTACCTGTCTGTTGTAGTGTAGTAAATGGTAGGTCCGGGGGATTGATCGTTCTCTAGGGGAATAGTGTCGTTAGGATTGAAGTGTAGGTCAACTAGGTCTAAAGGTGAGGGATGATTCTTTTTTGCATTTTTATATTTTATAGAAAGCAGTAAAATCTCGGGTATTGGAAGAGTGGGCGGAATTAGTTGCTAGTCAACTAACCCAAAGTTACTAACTAAACTACAAACAATAAAATGAATAACAAGAAAAGTAAATGTAATGAACTTCTTATAAGAGAGAAATGTATTTACTTAGATTTCACTACTCCCAAGTTATCTCTTATTGATTTATTGAGTTGTCACAATTGTTTAGTTGAAGGATTGTATTCCTTAATACTTGTCGTGGGGGCGTGTACGTCCTTCCCCAACTCTATGAGTATTTATTTCTTCTTATGATGACACGTTTAGTATCCAATCATAGAATCATCAACATCTACTCATGCATTAAATACAATCAATAAAACCGTAGTACACATCTGATTACTTTCTTAAGACATTCAAGCTTGTTACTGTATAGGAGATTAGCATGTTTTCTTAAGCCTAATGCGAGTCAATCAACAAAACAATCAATAACAAATCAACAATCAATAATTAATAACTAGGTTTCAATAGATCTAAGCAAACACTAGGAAATCTAAGCTAACATGTTAATGTATAGAAAAGGCAAACAATTAATCAAACAACACATAGACATATTGAATGATTAAAGGAAGAATTTATCTTTAATTGAACATGGAAGAATAGAGGGTTTGAAACCCTAAAAATGCTGTAAAATTCGGACTAGGGTTTTTCTCCCAAGTTGTACTCTGAAGTTCCACACTTATGAATGAAAAAATCCAAAACCATATATAGAGATACAAAGGTGACGGCAACAGGTTGATGAGGCGAAAAATGAACCACTTTTAGGGGGTCATTTAAGCCCGGAATTAAATTTATTTGATCAAATATTACCCTAAATCGTTCCTTTTGTGATTTTAGGTACTTTGGGAGTGAAATCTGGAAAAGGAAGCAATTCGGACGTTTTTGGAGCATAAAAGTGAAGAAAATGCCAAAGACTTAATTTTCCATGCTGGGAACAGAGTATGACGGCGTCAAGAGGAAATTCCTGACGGCGTCAAGAGTAAAAAGCATGACGACCCAGAAGAAACATGAAGGCGTCACAATAAGAGCGTCAAGAGTTAAAATCATGACGGCCTGCATAAGATGTACACATGACGGCGTCATATCCAGATCTAGGCAGTCCGAGGAACTATTTGGCAACGAGATGACGGCGTCAGACATTTGTTCTTGACGCCGTCACCTTCTAAAATCTATATATAGTTTTCTATTTTTCATTCATTGAGAGAGGAACTTGTGTGGAGAAACCCTAGGGCCGAACTTTGTGAACCCTAGCTCGTATTTTACAGTATATTCAAGGGTTTTCACCCCTTGAATCCTTTCATGTGCTATTAAGATAAGTTTTCTCTTTAATTCAATCAATATGTCTATGTGTTGGTTGTCTATATCTTGTGCTTGTCTTGATTTCAACATGCTAGGCTAGATTTATCTTGTGTTTGCTTAGATCTAATGAAACCTAGATGTTAATTATGTGTTGATTACTTGTTTATGGTTGTATTGGATGAATGATTTCAATGTTAGGCTTAAGAAAACTGGCAGATCTCCATTGTGTAACATGCTTGAACGTCTTAGGAAACATGAACCGATGTGTACTAGGTTTTATTGGTTGTATTTAATGCATGAGTAAATTCTAATGATTCCATGTTAGGAGCTTCTTAGCCGGCTCGACATAGGAGTGAAGTAGGCACTCATAGGATTGGGGAAGTAAGTACGCCACCCCATGAATGGTATTAAGGAATACAATCCGTCATCCATGCAACTATAATAAGTAATTAACGTGTAAAAGATATCTAAGGAGTAGTGAAATCTAAGTAAACACATTTCTCCCACTTATTGCTCACAACCTTAGTTTAATATAGTTTTATTTTCATTTTAGTATTTTATTTTGATTGCATCTTAGTATTAGGTTAGTTGACTAGCAACTAATTCCGCCCAACTCCTTCAAAACCTGAGATTTTAATTTGCTTTCTAAAAAATATAAAAATACAAAAAGAATCATCCCTCATCTCTAGACCTAGTCTTTAGGTTTTCTAATCCTAGCGACACTATTCCTAGCTGAACGATCAATCCCCCGGTACTTGCATTATACTATACTACATCGATCAGGTACACTGCCTGGTGGGGGTTGTAAGCTTCTCGAGATCCCTCGAGAGGTAAAGCCTGGTGCAATCCCCACGCATCAAGTTTTTGGTGCCGCATCCCGGGGAATAGTTATTGTCTAGGTTATAATCTCTTTTTATTAGGTCTACTTGCTAGATTCCTTTCTAGTAGGATTTTATTTTTATTTTTAGGTTCTCTTTAGTCTATCTTATTTCTTTGTTTCCTTTGTTCGTAAATTATCTCGATGGATAACAATAACATTGATCGTTTGATTCCTGTTATTCGTGTTTTTCGTCGTAGGATTTTCCAAATGCCCGCCCCAATCCCTTTAGTGGAAAATGAGAACCCACCTAACCTCTCGCCCAACCACCACTTTGACAATAATTCTGAGTTAGAGGAGTCTGATCATGATGATGACCGTAGGGCTAGTTCTTTTTACTATTTAGACTCCGACGAGGATCTTGATGATGGTGATGTGATTAATGAGAATAGGATGTAAGAGGAAGTGAACCCTCTTAGGTATGTCGACCCTAGGTTCAAGGATTTTTCCATGGAGAAGTGTAGTAGATGTCCGCCCATAGAGATGCTACGCGAGAATGATAAGAGAAAAGGGCTTAAATATACTCATGAAAAGAATAAAAGATACTATCGTGGATGTTTAGAGTTAGGAGATGATTATAAGAAAGATGAGGCGACCATTAGATGGCTCACGCTTGGTTATGTGAGCATAAGCGATACACGGTAACCCATGACCTTGGGTCTAGCTACAAGACTCGTAAATAAAGAAAAGCGCTTCTTGGGAGGCAACCCATGTTTTGTGTGATTTTTAATTTTGTTTGTTTGTTATTTGCTTCCGTATGCATGCTTTATTTTTATTGTTAGTAGATCATGTTTCAAAACTAAATAGTGGAAATACTTTATTTTGTTGTTTTGGCCTATTCTTAACTTCACTCAAAGGTATTTTTGCAAAAGATAAGTGTAAGCGGAAACCCCAAACATGTTTTTAAGAAACAAAACCGATCATGATTCCCCACAATAATTAAATGAACATGTATATTCGTATTTGTTAGAGTCAAATGCTTGTATCGAGTCATAATGATGTTTTGCAGGAAGTAGAACCAAGTTTTTCTAGAAATTTTCAGGAAACTTAACATAAGAATTTCTGCAGGTCACTTCTGACGGCGTTACGAGTTTACTCTTGACGGCGTCATGTGTAAAAATCTGGAAATTTTACCAGTTTTGTTTTTCTAACGGAGTCTTAAAGTTTTTGTTGAATTATTAGTTTTATAATCTCCAAGAAATCTGCAAACATCATTCCACAAGCATTATATCTTATTTTATTTTCTAGGATTCAGTAACATATGTAGATTGCCGCTAATTTTATGCGAGGTTTCCTTGTCTGTTTTCTCGGGATTTACAGGTTATGTATGACAAGAAGATGATTATTTTTCTGGAAGGGAAGGTTTGATTGTTCATTTTCTTGGAGGAAGATCTAACCTGGCCACCTTATTATCCATACCGAGCGAATCAGGGGAGTACTTGATTTCATTTGTTTTACTTATTTCACTTTTACATTCTTTACTTGAACATTGGGGACAATGTTCATCTTAAGTGTAAGGGGAGGGTAAAATGATGATACCTTACAAATACACTTTCGCTTGAGTTTGTTTGTTTAATAGTAGATGTGTAATAAAACTATGAGAAATACTTGTTAGTGTAATTTTAGCGCCAAATTTAAAATTTTTTACAACATTTAGGAGTGAAACTTTAGCCATAGCAAGCGTCTCATGGATAGGAGATTGTATGACTAGCACATAACCGTATCATTCAGAAAAATTTTCCACCTAAATATGTGAGGTCCGCCTTTAGATTTGATAGGAAAATCATTTACTATTAGTGCTTATGAGTGTATCGGTAACATTTAGATTCTAGAACTTGCGTTAGTGATGCATCCCGAGACCGCTAGTGAGACTACATTCGTGTAGTAGGATTTACTATATGATAAGAGGCATTAGGATCACCCTTGTGTTAAACCCGTATCATAATTACTTGACCATTTAAGTCATATTACTTGGCTAGTTAAGTCAACTAATTTTTCCCACACCTTAGCGTTGTACTCATTTTTAGTACATGAAACCCCTAGCACACCCCTCCGAGCCTATCTTTTCGTTTCTAACTTTAAGCATTTTACTTAAAGGAAGAATTTGTTACACCCCACTTAAATGTACACCCAAATCGCCTTAGCCTTCCGTGTATGCACTCATTTTTAGTGCATTATTGTTATTTGTTAAACCCTAAGTTAATTATCTAATTGATTACATGGTTGCTAAGTCGAGTCATATCCTTGTACATATTGTTTTGGGACGATTGGGACTCATGGGTAAAGTACTTATTTTATGGAGTAATGGGGAAGAACATAATATTATTACCCCCTTATGTACGTTAATCTTAAAAGTATTCCAAGTGTTTTGATTTTCTTAATTCGAGTCATTAGATTAGTTTATTGTAAAGTATGTAAAGATTCAAGTGTAAGGGGAATGTTCATCCCCTACGATGTATTATTTTGGATGGTAGGGTAAGAGTGTATGCAAAAAAATAAAAAATAAAAATAAAAAAAATAAATAAATAAAAAAAATTGAAAAAATCAAGAAAAAAAGAAAAAAATAGAAAAAAGAAAAGAGAAAAACATACGGACTACCATCCCGTTTCATTCTGTGTTTGTTTTATGTTTTTGTTATTTTTCATTTATTAGCTTAAGTCGAGTCTAGTCTTGGCTTAGCAACGCCATATTGTACATGTAATTAACCAAGATTGTTAACTCGCCACTAGTAAAGACTGCCTATATCCAACAAAACCGTGTATTTCATATCCCTACACCTAACGTTACAACCCTTTAAAAGACCTCTTTGATAGTTTATCCTAGGTGCTTACGCCATGTGGTGGAGGTTTGATCCTTTCCCAATCCTATGGTAATCTATTTTGCTATGACAGGTAGTGAGAGATATCTTCCGTTTCCATATTGTAATTTATACTTTATTACACCCGAGAGATGTGAGTATCTAAACACTATTTGTGAGGTGCTAGTATATGACCTCCGTGCTTGTCTTTGGTCTTTAGTGAAACGATTATTTGTTGTAATTACTTTTATATTAGTGTTAAATAACCCCTAACTTGTATTTTGAGTAGAATAAAAGCGCATTTGCTTGAGGACAAGCAAATCTCAAGTGTAAGGGTATATGATGAGGCGAAAAATGAACCACTTCTAGGGGGTCATTTAAGCCCGGAATTGAATTTATTTGATCAAATATTACCCTAAATCGTTCCTTTTGTGATTTTAGGTACTTTGGGAGTGAAATCTGGAAAAGGAAGCAATTCGGACGTTTTTGGAGCATAAAAGTGAAGAAAACGCCAAAGACTTAATTTTCCATGCTGGGAACAGTGTATGACGGCGTCAAGAGGAAATTCCTGATGGCGTCAAGAGTAAAAACCATGACGACCCAGAAGAAACCTGAAGGCATCACAACAAGAGCGTCAAGAGTTTAAATCATGACGGCCTGCATAAGGTGTACACATGACGGCGTCAGATCCAGATCTAGGCAGTCCGAGGAACTATTTGGCGGCGAGATGACGGCGTCAGACATTTGTTCTTGACGCCGTCACCTTCTAAAATCTATATATAGTTTTCTATTTTTCATTCATTGAGAGAGGAACTTGTGTGGAGAAACCCTAGGGCCGAACTTTGTGAACCCTAGCTCGTATTTTACAGTATATTCAAGGGTTTTCACCCCTTGAATCCTTTCATGTGCTATTAAGATAAGTTTTCTCTTTAATTCAATCAATATGTCTATGTGTTGGTTGTCTATATCTTGTGCTTGTCTTGATTTCAATATGCTAGGCTAGATTTATCTTGTGTTTGCTTAGATCTAATGAAACCTAGATGTTAATTATGTGTTGATTACTTGTTTATGGTTGTATTGGATGAATGATTTCAATGTTAGGCTTAAGAAAACTGGCAGATCTCTATTGTGTAACATGCTTGAACGTCTTAGGAAATATGAACTGATGTGTACTAGGTTTTATTGGTTGTATTTAATGCATGAGTAAATTCTAATGATTCCATGTTAGGAGCTTCTTAGCCGGCTCGACATAGGAGTGAAGTAGGCACTCATAGGATTGGGGAAGTAAGTACGCCACCCCATGAATGGTATTAAGGAATACAATCCGTCATCCACGCAACTATAACAAGTAATTAACGTGTAAAAGATATCTAGGGAGTAGTGAAATCTAAGTAAACACATTTCTCCCACTTATTGCTCACAACCTTTGTTTAATATAGTTTTATTTTCATTTTAGTATATTATTTTGAATGCATCTTAGTATTGGGTTAGTTGACTAGCAACTAATTCCGCCCAACTCCTTCAAAACCCGAGATTTTAATTTGCTTTCTAAAAAATATAAAAATACAAAAAGAATCATCCCTCATCTCTAGACCTAGTATTTAGGTTTTCTAATCCTAGCGACACTATTCCTAGTTGAACGATCAATCCTCCGGTACTTGTCATTATACTATACTACATCGATCAGGTACACTGCCTGGTGGGGGTTGTAAGCTTCTCGAGATCCCTCGAGAGGTAAAGCCTGGTGCAATCCCCACGCATCACAGGTTATAAGTCCTAACACCGTCATCTCGCCGTCATTAGGGTTTCGTGATGCCCAATCCAGCTGCTTGACGTCGTCACTTATAATTTCCTCTGGGCCGTCTCTTGTAATATTAATACCTGGCGTCCTACTTTCATTTACACGTGACGCCGTCGCGTGTAAATTCCACTAAAATTTTTCTGGAGCGTCACTTGCAATTGTTTCCACCTCTTGAATCTTCAAGAGACGCGTCACCTTGTAAAATGTGACATCGTCAGGTGTATTTTCCAGCTTAGTTTCTTGATTTTGTTGTTTTCTTCACTTTTGTCTCCAAAAACGTCCAAAATGCTTCATTTTCCACAATTCTCGTCCCAAGCACCTAAAATGAGAAAAGAAGCCATTTGAGGTAATATTTGACCATATATTTACGATTTAGGGCTTAAATGACCCCCTAAAAAGGTATTAAATAAATCCTTATCAAGATAATATTTGTTCTTTTGAGTAGAATTATAAAAAATCTTAAAAATTTGATTAATTTTACTCAAAAGTAAGAAGCCTTCGCTCCTTAAATTAGGATTGAGGCACTTAAGCGTACCACTGGGTCATTTTTTTTTACAATTTGTGGGTTGTACACTGTCATGTGTGCATAAACCATAATATTTTTAATCTAAACTATGAAAATTTTACGAAACTACTTATTACAAAATATATAGTCTATGAATAATTAATGTTTATACCAATTATGAGTCGTTTGGTCTTCGGAAGTTGGTGATGTTGAACTTTGCACAAGCTCCAATGTAACTATCTAGCCTCTTTAGCTGTAAACGTCTTCTGGGAAATTGGTTGATATGGTTGATGAAATTCTTGACTTGAAGTGCTTCTTGAGAATTCCATCTTTTCTTGTCTTGAAGCCTTGTGTTCAAGACGTCTCATACCTCGGTGAGAGCAGCATCACAAAATTTGTGGAGTTTATCAAACGCCATGAAACTGATACGGTTCTCATAATTGATGAAATTCTTGACTTGAAGTTCTTCTTGAGAATTCCATCTCTTCTTGTCTTGAAGCCTTGTGTTCAAGCAGTCTCGTACCTTGGTGAGAGCAGCATCACAAAATTTGTGGAGTTTATCAAACACCATAAAATTGATACGGTTCTCATAATTACGGTAGGTGAATCCAAATTTCGGTTCTTTCTTTAAAGTGCATTGTGGGTTCCCAATTATGGTTGCATGAGTAAGAGTTGGTTTTGTGAGATTGAGTTTGGTTTGATAGCTTTCAACTCCTAGCTGAGGATCTTTGAACCTTGAGCAAATACATGTCTTCAATGTCGTTGAGATTTAGGTTCGCATAATCTACTTCAGTGAAGGTGTATTATTTCTCGTCTTCACTTTTCACCTCGATCTTCTTCATGTAAACATACCCAGATTCTTCTTCAGGTTCAATTCTTTGGACATAGACAATTCAGAGATCACTGTAGATTTCTTCACGCTGTAACTTTTCCACGTGCTTGCTGTAGTAGGACATTCGACGCATTTTGGGTCAATGATGGATACCAATGTAGGCATCTTTGTTGTATTTCACAACCGAAGAGCTGAACAAACTTGAAGCAGTTTCCTGAATTCCTGGTTGTGGGTACTCAACGGCAGGGACAAATGAGATGGAATTTGCATATTTGCATGTGGTGTCTCCGTCTCGTAGAAATTCCAAGTCATTATTGAAGAAGAACTTGTACGGTATCTTGGGGTGAATTGTACTTTCGACGAGAGGTAACGGCTTGGTATAATTAGTAAAGTAAGGCTTGCCGTTTTTCATGTTGCCTTTAGGATTGAGCCATGTGATGTTTTCTAGATGATATTCAAGCTCGACCGTGCTTGCTGATCGTTCTTTTAGAAGGTGGAGAGCATTTTCCTTCACGCGCCTTAGCTCCTTCTTTGACAACATTTGAATGTGCAGTTTGGTCTTAAGCCTTTTTTAGAATTGGAGCGTGCTTCCGTTTATTGGTTCTGAAGGTTCTCTGGCCTCTGGTTGAGCAAACACTAATTCATCAAACCACTCATAATCATCCGTCGAATCATTATCCAACAATTCAACGACATTTGGTTGTTTTTTCTTCTTGGATTCTGACTTTTTCGTTGTTGCAGCTTTGGGTTGTTATGGGAGTTCCTCTTCATGCTCCTCCCCTGTTTGCTCAAAGTGCATTGGTTCGGATTATTGGAGGTTCTCTGTTGGCTTAGATGTGGACTGATGAAGTGTTGGAGGCATCTGTGGCGCAACATTGTCCGTTGGTTTGACAGTTGATGTGGTTTGAGTCTTGGAGGTGGAGGTAGGCTCAGAAGTTTTTGTTGTGGTGAGATGTGAAGTAGATCCGCGAGCCGTCTTTGCACATTTATCTTGTTGACTTTGATCTTGATCTTCATCATCACGAGTTCGTTTGTTTGAAGCTTCAGTTTTTTTACATCCCTCACTTCGTTTGTCGATGATAACTTTAAGAGACTTGAATATTGCCGTTTCTTCTTCACTCAAACTTGCAGATTCTGCCAGCTTGAAGTACAACTGATCCTGTAGCTCTATCGAGGTGAAATTGTCAATCTCATATGGAACGGTTCGAAGAGTTACAGGTGTTGTAGAGAGAATGGTTTTGACTGTTCCTTCTAGTGCGGGTTCCACATGACATAAAACTTCCTTTGAGACCATTTTCCCCAAGTGTTTCTTGAAGTATTTCTCAGAGTACTTGCGGATAGAATCATCGAATTGTGATTCAATATCCACTCCGAAAAAAGCATCGATACCCTGCTTAGCTTACTGAAACTCTGCCATTTGATTTGAAAGTGTCTTGACTGTGTTGGTGACAGACTCCACTTGTGCTTGCAAAGTGTTGTCTTTCTTGATCCTAGCAAGAGCCACAACTTTCTTGATTGTTAACTTTGTATGAGATTCGAGGGTAGAATACTTGGTTTTCTTCACTGATTTGTGTTTGGTTGATGTTGTTATTGCCGGTGGTGAAGATTGAGTAGACGATTCTTGAATATTTGTGGTTTCTTACTGTTTCTCCTTTTCCAGACCCTGAAATGTTGGAGGCTCAGTGTTGTGGAGGTTAAATTGAAGGTGTTTATCAAGATCTTCATTTATGAAATTGTCTGTTTCTTCTATGTCATTCTTATGTTGTTCTTCAATTTCAACTGCTCTAGCTTCATCATCAGCTTTCTGCAACAACTCAACAGATTTCTTAGCCAATTCTTCAGTTTCCTTTTGTTTCCTCAATCTTTCAGCTTCTTCTTTAGCTTCTCTGGATTTAACAGCTTCATCGGCTTCTCTGATCTTTCTTTCCTTTTCTTCTTTTTCTTTTGCAAGTTCAGCTGCCGTTCTTTCTACCATTTCATCATCAATCGTCACATTTTCACCCAAATCAACATCCTCTTGATCATCTTGTTCTTTAGCTTCCTTGTCTTCACTAGTTACTTGCTCTGTCACAGGTTCATTAAAGCTTCCACCTATGCCTTTGGTTTACTTTTCACGTCTATTAGTGATAAATTTATGCTTTTTGGGATCTTTCTTTGTAGTGGAAGGTTCAGTGACATCTTCTAGATTTTTTTGACTCTGTGAATAGGAAGTTTCTCTAACGTGTTCACTGTCTAAATCTTGCTTGTCTGACTCAGTTTCAGATTCGTCAGTGTTAAATGAGGCTTCCATATAAGGTTTTAGCGAAAGTTCTTTATTTGTCACTGGCACGCGTCTTTTAGATTTAGTATGAGGCTTTGGTTTTCGTGCCTTTGATATACTTTCTGAGCTACATGCCTTTTTGCTTTTCTGGCCTCGTGTCTTCACTCGAGTGGACGGTGTGTCTTCATCAGTGAATCCAACTGTTCCTTTGAGATAAATAGCATCGTATTGAAGATAACTGGCGGTTTTAGTGATTTGCTTGGGAAGAGGTAAGTCGAGAAGCCTTTTGCCTTGTTTCCGTGTGCTAGTGGAAAGAGTCTTTACCATATCTACCTTAAGATTGTCTTGAACACTGTGAACTTTTTCATCTGCATCAAAAAGACGACTTAGAAAATCCGGTTGATTTCCACATAAGTTAGCAATCAGTAGCTTGGTGAAACAAACAAAAGGAATCTTGGTCATGTTTTGATTGGTTTGAAGCTGATAAACCATGTCTTCCATTATTGGCTGAGCGGAATCAATCTTCTTCATGTTGACAATAAACTACTCGAAATAGACTCAAAAACTACTCGAGATCGACTCATAAACTACTCGAAATCGACTCGCTGTAAACGAGTCGAGCTCGAGTTTGAGCTATTCGAGTATATTTTCGAGTCAAGCTCGAGCTCGAAGATACTCTGCTCGTGAAGCTCGCGAGCCTTAACGAGCTTCAACTAAATTACACTTTTACCCTTTTATATACATATATTAACTTATATTTCTTACAAATCGAGTCGAGCCAAGCTTGATATGTCGAGTATTCATCAAGTTCGAGCCTTAAATATGAAAATAATCGAGCTCGAGTTTTATATAACGAGTCGAGCTCGAGCTCGAAATATAAAGCTCGATCGAGCTCGAGTTTTAGTATTCGAGTCGAGCTCGAGCTTGGCAGTACTCAGCTCGACTCAACTCATTTACACCCTTAATTATTACCACAAATTTAACTTTTAGCTACACAAGACTATTAGCAACAAACAGAAGCACATGTTAACTAAAAAAATACCTCAAAAAGCGGTGGGTGGTGGTGTGGTGAGATGACAGTGTTTTTGTCTGGTGTTTGTGTGAGATAGACGGTGAGTATATACTAGTTGTTTGTGTTTATTTATGAGGGAGAAAGAGAATATGCATGGATGAGAGTAAATAGGTGGTTCGATATTTGTTTTTATGCATGTGGTAAATGAAATGGAATATAAATGCGAGTAGTTGAAAGGAGTTGTGGTATACTTAAGAGTAAATGGGTGGGTGGGTATATCTTGTAGTGCATGTGGTAAATGAAATGAATATAAATGCGGGTAGTTGAAAGAAGCTGTGAATATGGTTGAGAGTAAATGGGTGGGTGGATATTTGTTTTGTAGTGCATGTGGTTAATGAAGTGGAATATAAATGCGGGTAGTTGAAAGGAGCTGTGAATATGGTTGAGAGTAAAGGGGTGGGTGGGTATTTGTTTGTAGTGCATGTGATAAATGAAGTTGAATATAAATGTCGGTAGTTGAAAGGAGCTATGAATATGGTTAAGAGTAAATGGGTGGGTGGGCATTTGTTTGTAGTGCATGTTGTAAATGAAGTGGAATATAAATGCGAGTAGTTGAAAGGAGCTATGAATATAGTTGAAAGTAAATGGGTGGGTGAGTATTGTTTGTACCTATGATGCACCGAAACGCCTATTAGGGCCGCGTACCCGTTTCGGAACAGGGTGGGAATGGAAACGCCCCTGAAACATTTCCTGACGTTTCCCTAGCCGTTTCTGGATTTTCATGTCGTTTCCCTAACCGTTTCTTGATAAGAAAATAATTTTCCGGCGACTGCCGTCGTGGTGGTGAAGAGACTGAGAGGAAGAAGATGTAAAAGAAAGCGATTGTGTTTTGGTATGGGAGAGAGGTACAACAAAACTGTTCCGATATAGTCATATACACCTACTTTTACTTTTAGTTTATTTTATTTTATTTTTTAACTTCTTGAAAAATGTGTACTTAATTTTTTTGTATACGAGTTAAAATGCTTTAAAGTCACATTTTTCATTTCTTTTTATGAGTTTGAATATTTAATAGTTATTTAATATTCTATCTATTTTGAATATTTCACTTATTCTTTTTGATTTGTGGTTCTTTCCTCGTACAAAAAATATACTAGTAATTCTTTCCAAAGTGTTGAATGTATATGATTCATCCAATTATTCTCATGTGTAATTTGGCTCAAAGATGTAAAAAAAAACTCAGACTCATTAGTTTATTAATTCCATAGTGTTAGAATTCATAAAATCTATTCTCATTGATTATCGTAATTCGGTTTTTTTGGAAGACAATTTGGCATATACTAAAATATTTTTAAAACATATAGACATTTCTCCGCCGTTCCTGTATCTTGAGTTTTTGATTTTTGTCGTTTCCTGTTCCCGTATCGTTCCCGTATCCCTTTACCGTTCCTGTTTCAGAGCTACACAGGTTTGTACTGCATGTAGTAAATGAAGTGAAATATAAATATAGGTAGTTGAAATGAGCTGTGAAGGTTGAGAGTGAATTTGGTTGTTGAAAACTTACTAGGAAGACAAATTATTTTTTTAAACATTTGTCTTATTTTTCTTTTTTCAATTCTATGTCAGCATAAAAGGTAACAAAAGTGACGAAGAAAGATCGTGTTTTCTGTTGGAGCCCAGAAAACCGATTCGTACTCACAAGTCACAACCCGGCCCGGGGGAATTAACCAAAAAACTCGGATGAATATCCATGGGTATAAACGAGGGTCCTTCACAAATGCCACCATTTGAATCAGCTTTTTAGCTGTCTTGTTGTAAATGATTTTCATTCAATACAATTCTTTGATAATATTAAAAGAAAAATGAAACTAAGGTAGTGGCAATGGTCACTCCCAATTTCTTCTATACCTCTCAATCAACCAATAATATCATTTCACATCACTCACTTTTTTCATACCTCCCAACCTTTTTTTAGTGGCAACCATACTTTTTTCATACCTCCCAAACTACTAACTTTTTATTTTTTATTTTCATAAATAAATAATTTAATAAAAACATAATATTTCATTAATAATTAAAATAAAAATACATAATACTTGGAAAAAAAAACATAGTTATAGAAGATGTAGTAGTAATTTGTATTGTGTGTGGTATTTGAATGGGTAAAGTTTAGTATTTATAGGATTTTTTTTTTTTTTTTTGTTCCACACTCAAATTTGAGCCCAAGGTTTTTTTTTTTTTTTTTTTTTTTTTTTTAGCTCCAATGTTCACAAAATTCTGAGCCCCAACGTATACATTTCTTCAAACCGTGGAAGTGAAATACCCCGCTGGACCAAACCGTTTAGTCAAACCGCTGGCGTGGCAGCGGTGTTCCCCGGCAGTTTGAGGCAAACCGTTGGCCACCCCGCAACCACTGCCACTACCCTAACAAAGTCAAGTTTTTTGTCTATCTATATACACATTTAGTAAAGCTATTTATCAACTTTGGCATAATGTTTACTGGTTTTTTAACTGATGAATTTGTGGTTCGCAATTTAACTAGATTAACCCTTCTTTTCACCAAAAACCGGTTTCCGGTAACCAAAGGAGTTCTCGGTTTGTCCGGGTAAATCGGCTGGCACCCGATCAAGTTTAAAGCATGCATTAGGTGTTGACTAGTTGAAGGGGTGTATGGCTAAATTTAACCGTTCAACCATCCAAAGCATGATGGGACGTACACTACTAGTTGATACCAGTTATTAGCTTTTTATTATCGTGATAAGTAATCAATACTTAACTTTTAGGGTCTTAGATGTTATGCGATGTAACTGGTTGCTTATTTGATTTGTAGTTTCATTGCAGTAACATGGTGACTGTGGTTATCACTTATCATCACTTGCGTAGTAGTTGTTGAGTTATGGGATTATTAAATTTAACCATCTCAAATATAATAAGCGAGTAATTGATACAGAATTTCAACCTTTTGCTAGTTTCATTGTCGTAATATGATGAACATGTGGTTATCATAAGTTATGTAGTCGTGGTTGAGTACTTGAGATGGTTAAATTCAACCATTCAACCATCCCTGAATATGAAACACGACAACTTGATACAAGTTTATAACTTCTTGTAGCCGTGATATTTAACCAATACTTAACTTTCTGCGTCTTACATGCTTTGCTATGTAATTAGTACATCATTCTATACTATTATATTTGTATTCCAAGAGGCAAACTTTCTATCTAGGGAACATAATTATCATCTGATCATAGAAACAAAGATGTTGCCTCTCTTGGAGCAACATTTATGAAAACTTGTATCAAGTTTTGAGTCCCACATCGGCTAAAGGATAAAAATTATGCTTGTTTTTCCTTAGGAATTTTAATGATTAATGCCTTGAAACATAGATAATTCTTTTATCCCGGCATTTTATTTGCGATAATCTTTAAGTATCAAGAAAATAAATACAGTTACCAAGTCGCACAAATAGATAACTAACTCACTTTTTTGAAATAAATAATAAGTTAATTTAACTTCCAAAAGTAATGCATTAATTCTAGAGTAAATTGCAGAAATGGTCCATGTGGTTTGCTCAGATTGCATGTTTAGTCACAAGTCTTTTAAAATTGCAGGTGGCCTCCTTGCGGGGAGTTTTTGGTTCCGTTTTAATCCCTGACCATTGCAGAAATGGTCCCTGTAGTTTGCTCAGAATTGTACGTTTAGTTCCTGGCCAGGGAGAACCAATCTTTTATATAATAAAAGAATTTCATCATTTTGGAATGATTTTGCAAAACTCTTCTCATCGAAAACAAATTAGACCAATAGGAGAGCTCGATTTTACCACGTAGGCAAAATCAAATGACATGATTCGTTAATAAAAAGTCAAAATTGAATTGATTTTAGTCAAACTTTGATAAATTTGGTGGAGAAATTTGGTTGAGAAAAAAACACATAAAAATATTTGTGTCAAATTTGTGAAACCAAAAACTTAAAAAAAGATCTAGTAATTAATAAAACTTTAGTAGTTGAATTTTACATAAAATATATGGAGTTAAGTGTGAAATTATAAGTTTTCATATTTTTTTAATAACTTTAGAAAAATATAAATAACCCCTTATACTTTATACCCGACTTACTTTATAACATAAACTTTGTTTAAAATGACATGAGTATTAGTATTATTGTCAGACTTTCGTCTATTAAAATTACAAAATTTTGTGAATATATGTTAAATATTTTTTAAAATTAATATTAGTTTTAGACTTTCATCCGTTAAATATTTATTTGATATATACGTTAAATAAATACCCAGGGCAATTTATTAAAAAAAAATATTATACTTGCCACTGTTTCATCTTCTGGGTAGCGAACATTTTTTTTGCTGGTAATTTTCTTTCAAATTCATCCTCTTTAGGGTATTTTGCGAAATTTTTGGACATTTTTGCCCCTCTTAGCTAATACAAAATTTTTTTTATCCCGAAGAGCAAAAATGTCACATATTACCCTAAAGAGGATGAATTTGAAGGAAAATTACCCTCAAAAGTAAAAAAAAAAAAAAATTGTCCGCTACCCAAAAGATGAAACAGTGGCAAATATATAATATTTATTTTTTTAATATTTTGCCCTAAATACCCATGTTATTTTATTTTAAAAGTTTAATTTATACGTACACGGACTTAAATATAAAATACGGCTAAACTATTATTAACGGGAATATAAATATCAACAGTAAACATGGATTAATCTGATATGAATATAAATATACGCTATAATACTTATTACAATGATTCATGAAATTCTTATTTAAAATTTATATATGGATATTTAGAAAAAATTAAAAAAAAATAAACGGAACAGTTTTTAACTTCATCAATGCTGATTATGTGCTATTAACTTGCACATTTTGTACAATATGATATAAATAGTTAAAGTTAAACAACAACATCAAACTCAAAATCAATATTTATGTCAGTTAAACAAAGTTAAATCTTTTAACAAACAAATTTGTTTACAAATATTAATACATAATGAAAAACTCTTGAACAAGCATTAGTTGTACTTATATAACAATTTTCACGGGTAACTTTTATACATTTATATACTAAGCTAAAAATATTAAAAAAAATTAATTCATGTGTAAATCATGTGCGTGCACAGGACTTATAAGTAGTTACTAATTAATGTCATTATCTTTTTTTCCGTTTTTAATAACTTAGCTGTCATTATCCTTTTTCCGTTTTTAATAACTTAGTGAAAAAGCTACACCAACGATGATAACATGATAAGCTACACCACAAAAATACGCCAAGTGGCAAACATTCTATCCAAAAACACACTATTTCCACAAGCCCATGCATCTCAATATCTCACATCTTCATTCTCACTTCTTTCACACTTCAGTTCTCTCCAACCACCATCACAATGGCAGCCACCGCATCTCTTACCGGCACCATGGCCAGCACCACCTTTCTCCGTCGCCAAAACACCACCACCACCTTCAAACCATCAACCCTTTTTGGACTTAAGTCCAACACACCCAACAAAGGTGGTGTCACCATGATGGCCACATACAAAGTGACCCTTATCACCCCTGAAGGCAAAGTTGAGTATGACTGCCCTGATGATGTGTACATTCTTGACCATTGTGAGGAAAATGGTACTGAGTTGCCATACTCATGCAGAGCTGGTTCTTGCTCTTCATGTGCTGGTAAAGTTGTGTCTGGCAGTGTTGACCAGTCTGATCAAAGCTTTCTTGATGATGATCAGATTGAGGCTGGTTGGATCTTGACATGTGCTGCTTACCCTACTAGTGATGTTGTCATCGAGACTCACAAGGAGGAAGAGCTTACTGCTTAAATCACATATTAGTTGTTTTGATCATATGTATTTTTTTCATGAAGATGTATGTCTTTGTGACGCTTAAGTGTGTCATAATAATTTTTCATGAAGATGTATGTCTTTGACGCTTAAGTGTACGTGTCATAATACAAAACATTCATTATCTCACTACGTTTTCAGTAACGAAATACAGACAGACACAGCTTACTTGGTTTTGGTATATTTTAGGGAGTTACTCCCGCCACATTTTTTTATACTTGCACCACAATTTGTGTATTAGAGTATTGTATTGTACAACACTGCAATGCATAGTTATGGTATTTGCATTAAAAAATGTGATGGGAGTACTCCCTATATTTTATCGTGAAAATAATACATGTATATATATCATGTGGCTTGCATTTAGACGATAGACTTTGTAAGACAATCACAGATCGAGATCATCCAAAAGTTTTATAACAAATATTATTTTATATCGTAGACTCACGTTATCTAGCTAGATTTTAAGGCCTTTCTTATTTTATTTTTTTAGAAAAACAATAAAAAATTTAGGCCTAATTTTTTTGCCTAAAATCCAGCGGCATCATCCTGAACCAAGTGCCATCATCCTGATGGCAATCCCATTTATTTTACAACCCATCAAGATGATGCACTTGTTTTTAGTCATAATATTAAGCGTAAGTTTAGGTCCCATATTATTTCTCATTTTCTTTTATAAAAGTTTGAACATGTTTTGGTCAAAGATAATTTGCATGATGTAAGCGTGTTTTAGCTTGCAAATTTTTCTACATCGCAAATTCGCAAGTATTTATGAAATTCTCAAAAGCTACATAGATATGCATATACTTTGTATGTTGTTAAAATTGTTAACGTAAACTACTATTTTAGTTGTAGTTAAAAGTGATACTCCGTAGTTAATAATATGTGTAACTAAAAGGTATGATGATGTGGCAAGTGATTAAAGTTTATCAGGTTTAATGAGTGTGAAGATTGTGTATAAAAGTGTTTAATGCTAATGTGGCGTTGTATTGCACCTAAAATATACTATGCATTGTGGTTATTGGCGGAACTTTTTGAGGGCAGGGGAGGGTCCCCCCTCCCCCTCCCACACACCACCACACAAAAGTTTGTGCAATTAATGCTATTATTAGAGGATAACTCATTGATATCTTATGCTATTATTATGGGATAACTTGTTGATATATAACTCTCACATAAGTTGAAAAGAAACATAGAGCCTCAAGTCTCACACTATATTTTAGTTATTTACTCATTCATGCCCTTATATTTATACTAGCTTCTATAAGATAAAGAAATAGTGAAATGCTTGATAGAATAACGTTAAACAAATATAATATAGAAAATAACCGTAAGAAAATCACAAATACTTTATTTAAGGAAAAAGAGTATTAAAAAAAAAGAAAAATAAAAAAAACTTAAAATCCATGAAGAGCTTCTTTATAGACAATATTGATTGGCGAGTTGTTGTAGTTGCCGTCTTTGTCACAACACCACACTTTTAAACATTTCTTGCCTTTTACTCATAAAACAACGATAATAAAGGTTGTAAAATACTCGATACACCTTGGTAAAAAAATCAAAATAAAAACGTAAACGATGTTTATCACATGTAAGAAAATTACATATAGTTGCTATAATACATGTATTAGTTTTCAACATGACCCACATAAATGTATTAGAATGATCAAAATCAACAAAAGTGTGCCAAATACTGAACATTGATTAGCCATTTTATTAGAATGATCAAAATCAAACCAAAAAAGTGATGATACTCTCATTGATCTTTTTGGCCACAAGTCCCTTGAGTTTCAATTGCACCCAAAACAATCTTTGGAAGCAGCTTAAGTATCTTGTCTACAAAATCAATCATGGGGAACAATATTAGTCCAACTAAAATCACATCCTATAAAAGTATATACTCGAACCATAATTGAAGTATTGAACCACAACATACATCAAATATATTTCCTTATATAAAATCCAATTAATAAAAAAAGACCAATACACTACATCCATGTGTTGAAGTTCACGTAATGTGGCTTTAGTAAGTTCTTCCATAACAGTCGAGATCCTTTTACGATCTATTGTATTTTTCTATAATTATTAATCTTTAACTCAAGTAACATCAAGTTGAGTTATTTCAAACAATTCAGAATAGCATATAGCCATATATTCCAGTTGTCTGTTAAATAGATCTGCTATAGTTTATCCTAATCTTATTATGATACTTTGCTTCTTAATTTTTATCTTATATAGTAGATTAAAGTTGGACAAAGTCAGCACGTTAGTTAACATATTGAAGGTCCAACACAAAAGTGTATGAGAAATGAATGAAACGATGTAAAGTATGCCTCTTTTACATACCCTACTTAGCTCAGCTCTTCGTTGAGGATCAACCCTGCAACGCCAAATAACAACTATTAGAACTATAAAAACACACTTTTTTTGTCTAACAAAAAATTGAAATCTTTGGCGGACTCAATAAATAATCATCAAAATACCCTTTTTTAAAAACAAAATAAGGAGTATTGTGGATAAAAAGCAATTACTATCAATAAGTACCAATGGAGAATCATATCAATAAGCAGCAACGAATATATATCATACTTGATAAACAAGACTACACAAAATGCTCCTAACAGTTCAAGATCAACCAAAACATATACATAGAATTCAAAAATCATATCACAATGAAGTAGATAATACTATGATTTTGATATCCAAGCTATAGAGGTTTATGATTTACCTTTACAACACAAACAAAATTTTCGTTAGCAGCTGGCCCAATATGCATTGCTATATTAAAAAAAATAACCATACACATGTACATACCCAAATTCCTTGTTGCGACTTTTAGGGATCTCTGCAAATATCAAATAGAGTAATTAGGAATTATCGAGAAGACGTCACACAATCTATAGTGAGTTTGTTGTAGATTTTATAATATGTGACTAATGAGAAGATGACTACACTAAAATCACCAACTTTAGTTTTGTTAATGGTCATGAAACAAAATTATTATGGCTGCATTTTCAATGTGGTTTATAACTTATCACCAAGTATAGCTTCTTTTTTAATGTAGTTAATAAAAAAAATGCACCAACCAATATTAACATCAATCAAGTTAAACAAAAGCTAATGATACCAGCCCATAATTCTAACAAATATCTTTTTTTCATTTGCACCCAATAAACTTAATTTGACATCATAAACGGGAAAAAAAATCTACCTTTATTAGCTTTCGTGTAAAGCATTTCATCAAACACTTGTAGCTTGTCTCCAATACAACAATGGAAAACATCATGAATCCCTTAATGGTATTTCGTAGATATACCCAACTGCATAAGACGAAACCTCAAGTTAGCTATATGATACCATACGTTATCACTATTGAAAGTCTATATACATATCTCCATAGCCTGATAAAAAATAGTGTCTGAATCATCTGATTATTTTCTTGTTAATCTCTATAATTGAATTGGGAGCCTCTTGGGTTTGCTATCTTTCAAAGGTGCCTTAATATCTGCATATTGTCTTCAAGTGCTTTCATGATTGCTCTTTCCACATTTGAAGCCGCCTTTAATGTGTAAAAATAAGAAAAAGAACATTTAGCATCAATACATGTCATTCATACAATCATTACCAACTTACAAACTTGTTTTTTTTTTGTTATAAACTTACAATCTCCAAGATCAATATGTATTGAGGCAATCGGTTAATCACAACTTCATGCTTCTTTGATTTTATCAAATACATATTATCCTCATTCCTCAAGTTCCAACTGCAAGAACCACACCTTTATTTTATTAATTTCTTTGTGCTCAAGTGATCCGCAAGACGTTAGACTCTAAATCAGGTATAAATGCACAAAATTACATACATGAAATTTAAAAGATATGCAGTGATCAGAATTTTATGGAAGCAGAAAATGGCTCACCGATGCACAAAAACTTCCCGACACACTTCAAAAACGTGTTGATGATGAGAAATGAAGACGAATAGATCTTAACTTTTGTTTTCTTAAATCAAAACCTGCAAATCTGATAAAAAGAATTATATAGTAGCATTCATAAACACAAACCAAAAGTATTTTCAACAATTGAAAAATAAATCATTCATGCATTTTATCAAACACTTAGAGTACATGAGAATAACATAAGCTTCAACACTTAACTGTTTAGTGTAGTAAAAGAAATTACCTTTTAAATGTACTAAGTAGTCCTAAAAACATATTAAATCATCATATTTTACAATTTGATGGATATTAATAATCTAAACACGAATCGTATGTTAAAAAAAACCCAATCCGAATTCAACACTATAACCCTAATACATGAACACAAAACTATAAACTAAGACTTATATGCAACACCAACACCTAACCTTTTAAAAATCTAATTCAAGACTTTCATCAAACACCTATTATGCAATATTAAACAAACAAAATAAGTTAGCTAACATAGTATTTTCATACAAAGAAAAAAAAAAGATAAAATTGATATGTAGCATACCTTTTTCTGTTTTTAGGTATTGCTTATTTCATTCAAGACAAATATCATCAACCTGCAAAATGGGAAAATTATATTAGGGTTTAGAAATTTTTAATTTTGAAATTGAAGTTGAAATTGAATACTTAATCGAATTATACCTATGTTGATTGATTAACTAAAATTAAGGGTTTTCGTTTTTTTATATATCTTTGAAAGTGATGTGGAAGCTGTTAAATCTGGTGGCATGATTTTGATCTTGATGTGGAAGCTGATATGGTTGTGTGTTTCTTTGAATTTTGATTTTGAGTAAACGTTAATTTGAACGGATGTTGGTTTCGATTTTTCGGTTAGGGTTTTACAAAAGGGATCTAGAGAGAATGGTGTGTGTGTTTTTTAGATGGGTTGTATCAAATGTGAAAGTTTTGAGTGATGCTGCCTACAATTTCTCACATTTAATATTTTTTTTGCTGAAATGAAATGTAGGCCGTTGATTAAAGGGATTATCCACGTGGCGAATTTAGAACAATTTTGGGTTAGAGATTGATTTTCAAAAGCTTGTTTTATATAATTAGTAGATGTACCTTGCAATAAATGTTCTGGTAAATCAATTAATTACAATCTTGTATTTCTTTTTTCTTTTTTTTTTAATCATAATTGTCTATTCTACTTATTAGACCATGAAATACATTGATTTTGGACTCTCATAAAGAGTTTCGTTTTATACAAGCAATTAACTATTAACTTGCATACTTAGGGTGCATTTAGTACCCATTTCTGGGAATCAACTATCATTATGAAAGTGATAGTTGGTGTTTGTTTAGGGTGCCCGGGCCCACCACTATGACTATGAAAGTCCATTATTTTCTATACTCCATATATGGCTAGAGAGTGGGGAATGAAACTTTCATAGTTGAGTACTATCAAACTCATACCCATTGTCATTCCTCCCAGCATACCAAACGCACCCTTAATCTAAACAGATTTAATAAAATAATATGGTATGTAAACAAGACTCCTCAACAAAGATTGATGATTTCATCCAAAGTAGTTAATATATGTAGCAAACATGATTCCATAATTTGTTTGATTTTTATTATACATAAATTTATACCTTAAACAATTTTGCTCTCCCCCCTCCAAAAAAAAAAATAAATAAAAATGAATAAATAAATAAAATAAAAATAAGTAATTGGTCAAGTTCCTCCTTTGATAGTGAATGCACTAAAACCACACTATTTGTCAAGGTTGTGTATAGAAGGCTTCAATGCTAACGTGGCGTTGTGTTGTACTTGAAATATACTATGCATTGTATACACTATTTGTGGAGTTTGTGTATAGAAGTATTCAATGCCAACGTTGAAATATATTACGCATTCGCTATATATTTCCACAAGCCCTCACCACCTATATCTTCATTCTCACTACTTGAAGTCTCTCATTCACCCACTCTCCAACCAACATCATTCACAACAATGGCAGCAAGCACAACATCTCTCACAGGTACCATGGCCAGAACCACCTTCCTACGTCACCAAAACAGTACCACCACCTTCAAACCATCAACCCTTTTGGATTTAAGTCCAACACACCCAATAAAGGTGGTGTCACTGATGCGGGATTTTGCAACCTCACAAAAGGTTATACTTCTCAAAGGATCTTGAGAAGCTTGCAATCCTCCAGGCAGTATACCTGACCATTGTAGTGTAGTATATGGTAGGTCCGGGGGATTGATCGTTCTCTAGGGGAATAGTGTCGTTAGGATTGAAGTGTAGGTCAACTAGGTCTAAAGGTGAGGGGTGATTCTTTTTGGTCTTTTATGTTTTATGAAAGCAATTAAAATCTCGGGTATTGGAAGAGTGAGCGGAATTAGTTGCTAGTCAACTAACCCAAAACTACGAATTAAACTAAAAACAATAAAATAAAAATAACAAGAAAAGTAAATGTGGTGGATTACGTATATGAGACAAACATGTTTAGTTAGATTTCCTTACTCCCTAGTTATCTCTTGTTGGTTAGTTGAGTGTCATAGTGCAATTGTTTAGTTTAAAGGTTGTATTCCTTAATACCAGTCGTGGGGGTGTGCACAGCCTTCCCCAACTCTATGAACATCTATTTCTTCTTATGACGACACGTTTAGTACCCTATCATAGAATCATTAACATCTACTCATGCATTAAATACAACCAATAAAACCGTAGTGCACATCCGATTAAGTTTCTTAAGACATTCAAGCTTGTTACCGTATAGGAGATTAGCCAGTTTTCTTAAGCCTAATGCGAATCAATCAACCAAACAATAAACAACTTACCAAAAATTAATAACTAGGTTTCATTAGATCTAAGCAAACACAAAATAACCTAAGGTAGCATGTTGAAAGGAAGAAAAGATAAACAAGAAATCAAACAACACATAGACATGATGAATGATTAAAAGATTACTTATCTTCAATGAAACATGAGAGAAAAGAGGGTTTGGGAACCCTTGAAATCTCTGGAAATTCGTCTCTAGGGTTTTGCACAAAGTTACACCCCCCACTGATGAATAAAAATTTCAAAATTATATATAGATTTTACAAGCTGACGGCGTCAAGTTATAGGTCCTGACTCCGTTATAACGCCACATTTTAGGGTTTCGTATCACCCAAACAAAGTTCTGACGTCGTCACTTGTTAACTCTTCTGGGCCGTCTCGTATAATCTTAAAGCCTAACGGCCTCAACACAAATGCACCTGACGTCGTCAAGTACAAATCTTCAAAATCTTTCTGGGGCGTCACGTGTTAAAGTTCACCAGTTCCATTCTTCAAGTGACGGTGTCAACATCCAAACCTGACGCCGTCAGGTGTAAATCCTGACTTTTCTTGACTTTCGTTTTTTCTTCATTCTTGAGCCTAAAAACGTACAAAATGCTCTAAAATCCTCCATATTCCAGAAATCATATCCCAAGTACCCAAAATGAGAAAAGAAACGATTTAAGGTAATATTTGATCATAAATTCACGACTTAGAGCTTAAATGACCCCTAAAGACGCATCAAACAAATCATGTGACTTTTAAAACCCTATTATTGCAATATAAAATGAGACCATTAATAATAAAGTCGTACAAAATAAAACATATCAATTATACAAAATGCAATCTTAATCAATAACCATAAACAAAAAGCAGTATTACCTATAACCTAGATGTAATTTTCAAAACCCCAAAAACCCTATTACAATACAAAATAAACTAGGCAGAAGAAAGTACCTGCTCATTTTTTGCATTTGCTATATACACGGGTCAATCAATTTTCCCATGTTTAGCATATACATGGGTCAATCAATTTTCTTCGGTGGGCCTCTTGTGGGTCCTAGCAGCAGCGGTGGTCCGCAAAGAGAACCCACCACAAATGCAGCCATAACCACGAACACGTCAAGTTATTATCAGCAGGGTAGATCACAACGGGGTGGGCAACTTCCGATGTTTGTTCCAAGTGATTCTTCCCAACAAAGATTACATAGAGACATTTAACTTTGTAAAACCCCATCAGATATTTAGATTTGTTTAGTTATTCACTTCTTTTGAAAATAACAAAAATAAAATAAAAAGCAAACCGTATTGGAAGGGGCCGAGAAGATGGTGAATCGGTGGTGCTTGCTCAAGAGGGTGTGCGGAGAAGATGATGAATAATTGATTTTGAATGGGTTGGAGAAGTTGGTGTAAAGTGTGTTTTCGAATCACTATGAAAGAGTTTTAGTTTTGCGAGAAAGAAGGGAATAGAAATTATTGAAGAAAATGAGGGTAAAATAGTCATTTCACACATTACTAACGTGAAAAGTTAACGAGCTTTAGGCCAAAAATCATTTTTGCATGAACAATAACCCACAAGGGGCATTATTTGCAAAACGAAACCTGCTCAGATACATTTTGCATTTTTTTTTCCGTATGAGGACAATAATTGCATTTTTGCCAAACGTTAGGGACATTTCTTGTAGTTTACTCTTTATAAAATGAGCAACACAACGGGAATGAAAAAAAGCACCATCTAAAATGGGTTGTATACGTAATTTTAATAATTCCATAGCTCTAGTATTATTTGATGCATTATCTAGTGAAATCGTAAAAACTTTATCATCTAAATTATATTCAATTAAAGTGTCACGTAAATTTTTTTTTAAATTAGATCCTAAATGAGGATAACCAAATAGTTTAAAAGCAATTGTCCGTTTCATTAATAACCAAAATTCGCGATTAAACCAGTGAGTCGTACTGGCGAGATAAGAATTTGTCGTACCATGTGGTGCGGTCCAAGTATCCGTAGTTATAGAAACACCATATTTATATTCACGAAAACCATCAATAATATATTTTTTAGCCGTTTCCCATAATTTAAAAGCATCACTTCTAAGAGTAGTACGACTTACTTGTTAATACCGTGGTTGTAGCCTCCTTTTTATGATCTCCGTAAGCTTCACGTTATATACAATATAATCACATCAAAAGTTATTGCGTACATAAGTAAAATTATATACAATATAATCACATACAATTACCTTTAAACTCACGATAACTAATAATAAATTGATAACTAAAAATTTATATCAAAATCTCGTATGTGTACGAATATAATAAGTATATAACTACTAGGGACTAGGGAGTGTATAAGTATCTAACGTATGAATTAAACTTATTAAAGTGTCTCACTCGATAACCAAATCCTTAAAATGAGAGGCCACAAGCCCACAATCATATACAGAAGAAAAGTGCAACCAAACCAAGATGACAACCACTATTAAAACAATAATTATATACCATAAAAAATCCAACCATATATGCATGAAAAATACTAGACCAATAGTAAACAAGATAACCTCACCACAAAAGGCTGCCACGTGGCACATATCCTATCCTTAAACCACACTATTTCCACAAGCCCTCATCCCCTATATCCTAATTCTCACAACTTGCAGTCTCTCATTCACACACTCTCCGACCAACATCATTCACAACAATGGCAGCAACCACAGCATCTCTCACAGGAACCATGGCCAGCACCACCTTCCTACGTCGCCAAAACACTACCACCACCTTCAAGCCATCAACCCTTTTTGGACTTAAGTCCAACACACCCAACAAAGGTGGTGTCACCATGATGGCCATTCACAAAGTGACCCTTATCACCCCTGAAGGGAAAATTGAGCATGATGTCCCTGATGATGTCTACATCCTTGACCATTGTGAGGAAAATGGTAGCGATTTACCATACTCATGCAGAGCTGGTTCTTGCTCTTCATGTGTTGGCAAAGTTGTGTCTGGGACTGTTGACCAGTCTGACCAAAGCTTTCTTGACGATGAGCAGATTGAGGCTGGTTGGGTCTTGACTTGTGTTGCTTTCCCTAGAGGTGATGTTGTTATTGAGACCCACAAGGAAGAAGAGCTTACTGGATAATTTTTTTAACTTTATAGAGCTTAATGTTTTCAATAAGAATATTTGATGTGGTGATTGTTGGTTTCATCCATATATGTGTCTTTTATTATTTAAGATGTAATGTAATGGGTTATATTAAAGATTTGGTATCGTTGAAATTTTATATATCCTAGTCTCTAGACTTAATTGCTTATGTTTGTGTTCCTAGTTTTTAATTAAGTATGTGGTTATGTATGATATAATCTGTTACTAGTATGTTAATGCATATAAAAAATCCAAGTCAGTTAGATTTTTCAATGATACCTACTTTTGATTAATTGTATATCCTAACAAGCCGGCTTGTATATTTCTATATGTCTCTGCTCTACAAAATTTTGAATCCTTTTGTTCATCATCTGTTCTGCACTTCTGCGATTTACTGATTTTTTTCACTTGCTTGCTACGTTGTACGGTAATCTTATACTATTTTGTGAGGAGGTATACACAACATACCTTCAATGGTTATTTTCACTTAAAAAAATTGTCAATAGCTCAGTCTGTGATCTTATGGATCGAGTTTGGTAAGTTGTTATCATCTTTATGTGGACTGTGATCATATATCAATGGCAGATTCGGTTGGTTGGATTGTGATATAGATTGACGATGGTGCTTGAGTGCTTGTATGTTGGTTGAAGTAACAAATGGTTTTTTTCGACATTTTTTTGCGCCTAAAGCAGTGAGTATGAACGTTTAATAATACAAATCAAACGCTTTTTATATTACAATCAGTACCCTATACTTTTGTGAATACACAACCCAAAATCTCTAAAGTACATTTCGTTTGTAGCATGTTCAAACTTCTGATATGTAAAAAAAGAATTCGTTGATAATAATAAAAAAAAAGATCTTCTCAATATTGAAGAACTCTATCCACAATCTCCGGATAGCACCAACGTGACTACTCAAATAATGACATAGATGATCGACCACTACTTTGCCTCTACAGGCAAAACTTTGGGCAACAGACTACCAACCAACAGGCATGGTAGTCCATCGGTCTTTCTTGCTATGTGGCAAGAAACTACACATCGACCGATGGATTATCATAAAAAGCCAAGTTACGGCTGTAGTCTGTTGCTCGATGCCTGTTGGTTGGTAGTCTAAGGTGGCAAGAAAGGTGTTTCTTGCTATGTGTATTGTCTTCTAGCAAAATGAAATGAACGAATAAATAGAGGTGAGCAAGGGTGAAGAGCAAAGTGTTGCTCTCCTACTTGGTTGTCTTTTAGCGAGAAACTTAGTTGTCTTTAGACTATTGTTAGTAATTTACACCATTGTTAGTAATTTACTTCTTCCACAAAAAGTAGAATGGAGACAGTACTTCACTTCTGTCACACAAAGTCTATAGCTTTTGCTTCACAAATAAGGGACGAGAAAAATACAATGAAGATAGCGAGCAAAGTGTTTTTCGTCTCTCTTGCTCTCCTTTATTTTCGTCTATTAAAAAAAAAAAAAAAAAAAAAAAAAAGACAACGAAGATAGCGAGCAAAGTGTTTCTCGTCTCCTTTGCTCTCCGTTATTCAAGCTCTTCGATTTCTAAGTACATCGAAAATGAAGTGGTGCTACAAGACAATAGAGTTGTCTAGAAACAGTTGCTCTCCACCATTGCTCGCCACCATTTCTCGTCAAGTTAAAAGGACATTGAAAATGAAGTGGTGCTACAAGATAATAGAGTTGGCGAGAAACACTTCCTCTCCACCATTTCTCGTCAATTTCAAATGATGCGGTGCTACAATACGACAATGGACATAGCGAGAAAGCCTTGCTCGCTTAGTAGATTTTGGTAACACGATTTTCGATGGTCCATTTCTGTAAAGTTGTTACGTAGAAGTTCATTTCAGAAATTTTTTCCAAAAAGTTTTGAAACAAAGAAGAGACTATAGGGACTGAAATGAAAACCTCTTAAGCATCAAGGACCATAAGCCCAACAACACAAACACTAAAAAAAACAAAACCAAACACTCCCAAAAATCACTTAAACCCCAAACACAAACACAAACAGTAAACCCTAATCCCTCACCAATGGCAGCCACCGCTCTCCGTCTCCGGCGATCACTCGCACTCACTTCCACCATCATCAACCACCAAACCCACCTCCCATCCGTCGCCGCACGCGCCGCCGTGCCACCATCACCCCACACCACCCACCAAAACCCTAACCCTAACCCTAGCTTATTTCATTTCAAACCCACCAAGAGTGTTTCCTTTAGAACATTTTCAACACGTGCTGGATTTAGTAATAACAATGATTTTGATGGTGATCAGATTAGTGCTGACACTATTTTGTTTGAAGGGTGTGATTATAATCATTGGTTGATCACTATGGAATTTCCGAAAGACCCGAAGCCGACACCCGAGGAAATGGTGGAAACTTATGTTCAGACTGCTGCCAAAATACTTGGAAGGTTGTCTTAAATTGGTTTTTTTTAAGTGTTTGTTTGTCTAATTGTGCTTATGTTAAATGTTTATTATATGATTATGGTCGTTTTACCTGTTCGTCCCGTAAATAAGTGGAATTGTGAAACATATTAACATGGTTGTTTGTTTTAAAAAGCATGATTGGTTTAATGGGGTGTCTTTTGTAGCTTATTTGATGAACCTACGAGGTTATTCGGAATTTGGAAAGTCAATTGGCTCTTCTTTTATGGCTTATAAGCACTAAGCCCAATTGATAAACTTATAAGCCATAAAATTGAGCTTATTGACTTCTACATTTCCCAACAAGTTCATAAGCTCATTAAAGCAGCTTAGAGTCTAGACTAACACCCCTTCAATAAGTATGTAATATAAAACGGCTCTTACTGGTTAATGATTTTATATTGGTGTGTATACTATATGACTGCTTTATAGGGCTAACAATTTGTTCATCAGTTTAGTTTTGTAAAAATGACTTTTCAGGCTCATTAAGCTAATTTGGCGTTTAGCTGTCATGTACGCTTTTTAATATTCAGTTTTCAAAATAGTACATAGTATAAAAGAATAATTTTCTTTGTATTATTTATTTTAATGTTTCTGTGTATTTTATTGTTGAACATCTATAAAGTGCAATTTTTTAGTTAATAGTCTTGAGTTTAGAAATGAACTGCCTTCCCGTTAATTGGTTTTAATTGTGTGTTCTGTGCTCCAGTGTCGTGTCATAGATGGTATTGTGATTATTGTAGTTTATCTGATACGTAAATATTTCAGTGTGGAAGAAGCGAAGAAGAAGATTTATGCTTGTAGCACAACTACTTACAATGGATTTCAGGTTGAGGTGTCGGAGGAAGTTTCAGAGCTGTTTAAATGTATGTTAACCGCCTTTATGACAGTAGATGATTTATATGATGGTGTATGCTGTTTATATGACTGATCTCACTCTATTTTGAACAGCTTTACCTGGTGTTGTATTTGTATTGCCTGATTCCTATATTGATCCTGTAAACAAAGAATACGGAGGTACAGTCTACCTTGTTGGATCAGTTATGCATTAACTGTGGTTTACAACTCGATTACAAGCATTTCATTTTTACTATGGTATTATTTTGTGGTTTAAATTTCAGGAGACAAGTACATCAACGGAACTATAATACCAAGACCTCCTCCTGTGCAATACGGAAGACAAGGTGGAAGGTATAATGATCGCAATAGAGAGTATAACAGACCTCCAAGAGGCCAAATTGAACAGAATAACGCACCTGGAGGTCAGGGTAATTATCAAGGAGATAGAAGAGGCCCTATGCCTTCTTATCAGTCTAATTACAACCAGGGTGAAGGGAGAAATGCTAGTCCTGCTAGACCAACGGATTTTCCTCAAAGGGATCAGGGTAGTAATTTTACTCCCCCGCCTGGAGGAAACTACAGCCAAGGAGGTGCTGGAAGTTTCAGGCAAGGGTCTGGAGGGCAATATGGTCAAGGTAGAGGTGGACAATATGGACAAGGTGGAGATGGAGGTTATGGACAAGGTGCCGGTGGACAATATGGTCAAACGGGTGGTGGACAATATGGACAAGGTGGCGGTGGACAATTCGGACAAGGTGGTCGTGGACAGTACCAACAAGGTGGTGGAGGGCAATATGGGCAAGTTGGCAGTGGACAATACGGACAAGGTACAGGTGGACAGTATGGACAAGTAAGCGGTGGAAATTACGGACAACCTGCTGGTGGACAATATGGACAAGGAAGTGGTGGAAGTTATGGGCAAGGAATGGGGTCTGGCTACAATCAAGCTCCATCACAATATGAAGAACCTCCAAAGTTCTCACAGGCGAATCAGGGGGACGCAGCAAATGAACGATGAATTTGCTGAAGGAGTAGAGGCATTCAAAGTATGAATTACTCTTTCTTATTTCACTAATGTTTACTCGTCTAAATTGTTGCGTGATATTTGCTTATGTCATGCCATTATATTAGTTTTGCAATTGATTAATTTTGATTGAATTGATTTTTTGTTTGGTGAGACATTTCTACAGAGGCGGCAGTTTTAACCCTTCTAATTATGAATGGTTAATTTTTTTAAGCTTTATCTGAAATGGGTCAAATCAGTTTTTATATAAAAAGAAGCTGGTCGAATGGGTCAAAATTGCTCAATGTGTATTTTGAGTGCATACAACCTTAAGATCATTCTTTTAAGGGAAAATGTCCTAATTACCGAAAAGTTGCCTTTCTTTTTTCGCTCCCATCTGGTTACTAACTTTTTGAAACGGACTAACATGGTAATTAGAAGTTTAGTTCCCTGTTTGGTAAAGTTATTTTACACTATAATAACCATATTATCTCATTCCAAAAACTTTAATTACCGTGTAGATGCAAAAGAAATTATGGTGAATCACTTGCAAAGGCACATTGCAATTTTGTGAAATGTGCTCTTATTGTAACGAAAAAGATTTGTGGGTCAGCATAATGCAACCTATTCTAAACTAAGGCGTCTTTGACCTTTTTACACACCCTGGCCAACCTGCTCATTGTACCAATTTGTACAGGCTTGCCTTGCTATTGACGAGAGACTTTGCCGGGATCACTTTCCCATCTGCTAGCTAATTAGCTATAGATCCGATCTTAATCGCAGAAGCAGTGCTAGTTGTCTTATTCTATCTGATGCTAGTTAAGGTTTATAAATCTAAAATCATCATTTCTTTTTATGCAACCCGTCGGCAATACAAGTAGTTTGTACCGTATTTCCAGTAGATCTGTTACCTATTAGAGTGTTACATTGTTCAGATGACTAGCTGTTTTGTTTGTGCTGGACAGTTCTTAGTCTTCATTGGAAATCCTTGTATGCTTTACTTTTCCAAGTCTAAATATCTCAAAAGCACCTACTATGTGTGTGAAGGAATGTTTGAAAATTCTCTTACGTCTCTCATGTATTGACTATGACGGTGTTGATATTTTTGCACTTGCAGGATAGGTGATCAAGATCAAGAAAAATAGCAACAACCGTAAATATCCCTTGGAAGAATGGAGTGTAGTGTCTGAAGCAGCTAAAGGAGAAAGTTATGTCTTCCTTTCCTGGTCATGATTGTGCTGTTTTGTACCTGAGGACTAATAAAATAGTCAAACTTTCTGTAGTGTATTTTGCGATCTTTTTTCCCTATGAATCTTGTTTGAATGCAATATTAGCCACTAGAGGATGCAAATGGTTGGATTATCGTGTCAAAACAAATGTGTCGTAAGTACATTTCAAAATGCCTTTGGTTACCATTTGATGTTTTGCATATATGGTCCCTAATAAATGATGCAGTTTATGTTTGGTAAAGCAACATATGTAATGCATCTGGGACTATTCTATAATAAAAAAGGCTTAAAATTCAAATTTTTTTCTTGCTTATTATAGAAAGATTTTAAAATTAATTTGTTAGGAAACAGGTTGGTTAGGAAGTTTTTTAGGAAGCGGTTGGTTGTTCAAACTAAAATTATTTGACTTAATCATCTCTAATATCTCTACTTATAAAGTATGAATACAACTAAACGTGTAACCGAATAACACAAAATATAATCACAATGTACCCGCCGTCGCATTGTGCGGGTACCGTTTTGGTAGTATTTTTCTAATGCATTCATTACTTTTTGGAAGAACCTGCAATTGAAGGTCAAAATCAAAATGTTGACTTTGACTTAAAAAGTTAGGTCTGATTCTCAGTAAAGTTCCTACTTTCTTCCACTAGTAACGTTTTTCCAAGGGGTGAGCAAAACCTAGTAAAAACCGAACCGACCAAACTCGGTTCTAACTCAATTTTTGTTTTTTTTGAATTATGGTTTCGGGTCGGGTTGGTTCTGTCCGGTTCGAGCAACAACCGAAGAAAAACCAAGTAATTTCGGTTTTGGTTTCGGTTTGGGTTTTTCCCTAGTTTTGGTTTTCGGTTTTCTCGGGTCGGGTCAGGTCAATTTTGACCCGATGCTCACCCCTAGTTTTTCTGATTATAAATATGGAAATAGGCACTTGGATGGGCTTGTGGTTAGTGAAACGTTGGAATTATTGAAATGAACTGATTATTTTACACGGTTAGATTTTGAAGTTTGAAAATAATCAAGAATATAAATATATACAATTGACTTTTCTGCTAGAGGTCAGTTGTGCTAACCATTGTTTGGTATAAACTTTTTATTGAAGGCAACGACAGATTAGAATTGCATTCCAACAGAGATCATTAACATTGAGTCAAAAGAGACCGGCGTCGAGATATTCCAACAAGCAAAGCATTTAGACTAAATTGCTTTTACCTTTTAGCATGAAAGAAAGATGTGGTTGGCATTTTGGTATAAACTTTTAACCATTTGACGAAAAATTAAAAATACAACTTTGTTAGGATTAAATGAAGTAATCTAAACTTTTTCAGATTAAAATAAAAGCATTTTGTAAGTTTTATTACACTAAGAAATCATAATGCCAAATTGTATATTATTGTATCTACTCAAAAACTTAAAATCAAAATATCAATAAATTTCATTACCCTAAATCATTCTTATTCCCATTCTTCATATCTTAACTCACAAACCAAACGGACCCTATAAAAACATAAAGTCAATCGTTATACCCACTTAATTCTTCAAAGCATGTCGGATGTACGGAAGTGAGTTGATAGTAAGGTGTCACGGGGCTCAAGAAGGCCACAAGCGGAAGCAACCAATGTTTTAATCATTAAATTAACTCCTTACTGCCAGACCGTGTTTACTGATAAAAATATTGATTTTACATCTTTACTTACTATTATATTTGAGCTCATGTATACTCTTACAACTATAAACATTGCTTCTTCAAAAAATATATTTATCTTTATAAATTATAATTTTGACTTTCATTTCTAAATGTTTTAAATAAAAGAAATTAAGTAAAAACAAAAAAGTTATTAAAAAAAAGGTATGGGTTATTGAAGCTCTCCTTCATTTTTTATCTTTTTATATATATATATTTTTCATTTTGATAATTTTTTATATTAAAATATTATAAAACTGAAATTATATAAAAAAAATATAAAGTTTAATAAATAAAAATATTAAGCTGTCAAATATACAGAATAAAAATTGATATAAAAAACTGTGCGGTATTAGAAATAAAAGTGGGTCTGCCAATCCAAAGGTTTTACCTTTGAGTTAAGATGACATGAGGTGACAAGAGTTTGGATTGAGTTTGATATGTTTATTCTTGTTCACGCCTTTGGGCCACTTGAACACAATCATTTCAACATCCCAATTTTATTTAACATTAGGGTTTCTCTTAATTCTCCCTAACATAACATAACATAACATAACAGGTATTATTAATTCTACTTATTACTTTCATTCTCAATTTCATTATTTATTACACTTATACCCATTTTAATTATCTCGTTAAACCCCTTCACTTGATGATCAGCTTTTTTATTTATTTATTTATTTATTTAAAGATTTTTGGTGTTTTAGTATTCATGTTTTGAAATTTAGTACTCCAACTAGGTTCTTTTTTTAGTTTCGAATGATCACGCTTGTTAACTTTGTTAGCAAATGTAGGCGGGTTTGGGTTTCTTTTTACCTGATTTTGGTTAAGCAAAAAGGTTTTGTTTTTCAAACATAGCGGCCTTATGGCTTTATTTGGTTTTCGGCTTATTTCTCATAAGCTCATTTTTGTGGCTTATTTTTAAACTTTTCCACTTATATAAGCTTATCATGTCGTAACGAGCTTATGTAAACCGAAAAGTTTTAAAATAAGCCACAAAAAGCGAGCTTATGGAACATAAGCCGAAAACCACACAAGCCATAAGCCCGCTATAGAAGCTTAAACAAACACCTATATTTGACTTTACAAGCTTATGTTTCATAAGCTAAAAAATTTTGGCTCTTGTGGGCTTTTATAAGCTTATTGCATAATAATCTTATATAAGGGCGCAAGTTTCAATATAAGCCAAAAATGTTTAGCTTATTAAATATAAGCCGGAATCAAATAAGCTCATAAGCTTAAACAAACACCCCCTAAGTTTTTGTTTTGTTTATTATTTATTTATTTATTAAATATAAGCCGGAATCAAATAAGCTCATAACCGTATAAGGATATATGTCTATTTTTTGTATATAGGGCAGAGTGTAAATTTGGTAGTCGTTCTGTTTTAATTAATATAGGCCATAAAAAGAGAACGTGAGTGGATTTGCTGTAATACACTTATATATCATTAAATTGAGTCAGTTCCGTTTTATCTGTGAAAAACTAAGTCTTGTAACAAATTATTCTTTTTTATATACATTGCTGACAGGCATGAAGCGTTCTAGACACCATAATGTAGTGCATGCACATGACGAGTGGCCTATCAGAAAATCCCTCACACTTTCTGATGTTGACATTACTCACCCATTTCTTACTCTTCCACGCCAGTCAGTTGAGAATTACATCCTTGGGCATTTGACCCAGCTTGAGCGTGATCATTTAATGAACAGAGAGCAAGTGGCAATTAATGTTCAAGATGACGACACTGGTGATCTTTATCTCATGAAGTTGAAATGGCGTGGGAGTTATTACAATCTTATTGGGAAATGGGGAAAAATTGTCCGTAGCAAAGGACTCGATGTAGGAAAAGAAATTAAAATTCGCTGGTTTGATGAGTGTTTGCATTTTTCGGTCCCACAACGTCAAGTTCTTTCAGTACCACCATTGCAGATTATAGCCTCTATGCATAATGACCAATGGCCTATTAGGAAAGTTTTAACATTATCGGATGTGGACACTAATCATCCTTTCCTACCTTTGGCACGAAAATTGGTTGAAGATCATATTCTTGCTCACTGGACCCCACAACAACGAGAGCTTCTAAGAAACGAAGAACAAGTAAACTTGAATGCACGAGATGTTGATACAAATGAACTGTACGTGATGAAGCTGAGGTGGCGTGGTAATTATTACAATTTGATAGGAAAATGGGGAAAAATCATAAGGGGTAAAGGACTAGGTGTTGGGAAAGAGATAAAGATTCGATGGGCTAATGGTTGTTTGCTTTTTTCTGTCCCTTATGACCATGAAGTTGTACCTTCAACAATCCCAATGATACAACGTCAACAAGAGCAGTGGCCAATTAGAAAGGCATTAACTTTATCAGATGTGGATACAAATCATCCTTTTCTTACATTACCTGGTAAATTGGTTGAAGATCATATTCTTTTATATTGGGGATCACAGGCACGAGAGCAATTAAGAAATGATCTTCAGATAAATGTGAATGTTCGAGATTATGACAAAGGTGATTCATTTTTGATGAAGTTGAAGTGTCGTGGAAGCTATTACAATCTAATTGGAAAATGGGGTCAAATTATCAGAGGGAAAGGACTGCAAGTTGGACAGGAGATTAGGGTTCGTTGGGATAATGGGTACTTGGTTTTTTCTGTTCCTGAATAATAGCAATACTAATGGTCTATAGGTAGAAGTTGGCGAAAGTACTCAAGTTACATGGTAGCATAGTGAATGCTTTTGTTTTGTAAATCTGAAAATGTGTCTTTACTAGTTTACCTCTTTACTCTTTACTAGTTTAGCTTTTTTTTTTAATTTTTTATTTTTTTTAAATTATTATTATTGGTAATGACTCAAGATTTAAAATCAGAGTTTACCTGGGAATTATATTCCTCTTTAACAATGAATGATGTCATCATAGTGCTACTTGTCTCGCGTATACAACATATAAGGTTGAAAGTTTGCTTTTGGTATTGAAATGAAAAGTATCTACGTGAATTAGGCGATAATTTGTTAAACCATGTTATCATCAGTCAAGTGTCCCTATCTCACTTTTTCAGCAGCCTCATCATTGACAATCAGAGAAGCTTTCTAAGAGCTCTAAAGATGTATCCATTTGGGACCATAAGAAGGTGCGTTTCTGAAGGCTAGAACTATAGCCTAAAAGTATTTGAACTTGAAATATCATTAATGTGCAGTTTCCATAATGTAGTCCTGCTTTTTAACATGTAATTCAGCTTTTTTCTATACTTTGCTGGTTGATATGAGTTAGTTGAATGTTGTGTTTTTTTGCTGATTACATGGTCGATCTTTCTTTTTCCATATTGGCATAGAACTTATGAGCCAGTTATGTAACATGGAAAATTATTTTAAAGTAAAGTCGGGGAACCTTTCAACAGATTTTGAAACACCATTTGAATTTCTTGTTTACTTGTATTTATGCTGCTTCCGCGTTCCATCCCACTTGATAAGTTATATAAGTCTTACTTCCTATGCTAAGACTTCCTTATATATCAAACCTTAGTTCCATTGAATTCAGTTAGTAATATATTAAGGTGATATGTGGGATGTTGTCTAGAATGACTATGGGCATAGGACTTGGGTACAAGGGTTAATGGAATTGTGTTTTCCCTTTCATGATACCTATATATGCATTACTGTTTTTTGATCCGGTTGAGATTAAACACAACCCAAATCACTGTAAGAGGGTGTTCGGGATTGCTTATGGTTATGCTTCTGCTTAAAAATAAGTATTTATAAACTGCTTAGAAATAAGTACTTCCGGAACTAGTGTTTGGATTTGCGTATTTTGTAAAAAAGTGCAATAATTGGTAAAAATAATATTTTGATAAAAAATTTGAGTCAATTTCATTTTCTTAAGGTTTTAGGTTAAATATGTATCTAAATAGTGTTTTAATAATAATATCAAATAAACAATATGAAAAACTGCTTTTCTGCTTTTACAAAAATAGATATGCAGGCAGTGTTTAGATGGAAAAACTTATTTTCTGCTAGAAAAGAAGCAGATAAGCAGAAAAATAAAATAAAATAAGCAATCCCAATTCCCAAACACCCTTTAAATGGTTTAGATTTCCACCTCTAGTCCTCTAGTACTAGGTTCAACTACTTTCTGCATCTCCTTCTCTTTGTGCAGAAGAGGAAGTTCATATATTATTGGCAGTTTGATGTTTTATACTTTTATGACTAAAACCATAGCTATCATAATGAATTGAAGACAAGTTAGTCATCTATGGTGATGAAACATGTTAAGAATTTTTTGTTTTTGTTTTTGTTTTTGTTTTGTTTTTTGTTTTTGTTTTTGTTTTTGTTTTTTTTTTGTTTTTTTTTTTTTTTTTTTTTTTGTTTTTTTGTTTTTTTGTTTTTGTTTTTGTTTTGTTTTTTGTTTTTTGTTTTTGTTTTTGTTTTTTTTTTTAAATCTCTATATCTAATTCATTGCCGAGTGCATCTTCAGTATTCCGTATGCTGTTGGGGTTTTAATATTTGCTGGCTCTATAAATGCTCCCTGTAATATTTAGTATCGAGTTTCTGTGAAAATTCACTGATTAGGATGCATGTCAACGAATGCATTTATACATATAGAAGTGTATTAAAACATCATTTTGTCTTTCAAACCTAAAGTTCTTTAACTTGTCTTCAGCAGGTATGAGTTTGACAGAAAACTATTAGGTTTTGTGATGTTGGCGCGGTGCATTTTTCTTGTAAATAGCCGTTGGTAAGTTTTTCCGTTGAGATGAATGTAAATTTATGCTGTTTTTCTCTCCCAAGTCATGTGTAGAATTAGTTAACTGAAGATTTTAAAAGACTCCAGTTTGGTTGCTGGTGCAACTCCTTGCAACTTTTAAGCTGATGAGATGTAATGACTTCAAGGGTGCATTGCCGGTGTATGTAGTGTGTGTGTTTTGTGCATGTGACTGCTGCAGTATGTTGTGTGTGTCTGCTCTTTTTTCATGACCGGTCTCTCTATAATTAAATAGTAGACAAATGCTCAATGTGGTCGATGATCAATGGGTTCTGATGGATGGCTTCAGCATCATGTTCTATATGCTGACACACATGGAGCTTTAACCGGATAGAAGGAACAGCTTAAAACTAAGCATTGACTTTTGTCTTCTGTTTGCGTTTTGGTTCATGTTCAAAGTCGATTGTAGATCAGATTTCTGCTGTTCGGCTGGTCATATCTAATGCTCAAGTGCTGCTGTGGCAAACTGGCAGCTGTTTTGTCATGTGTTCTCTGATTTTATGTTTTGGTTGTTATTAATAGGGTTGGGTATTAGGCGTAAAATTGGTTCGTGTGTTGTTTTATATATGCTCTTTAGTTTCCTTTTCTCTTCGTGTGTCCTTATGAGATGGTTTTGGTAGCATGTGCATCTCTTCTATTATGACAATTTGCATTTCGATATGAAATTGCACTAGACGTAGACAATCATTATATACAAACAATCAATCAGGTCGCATCATTTGATTTGGTTTGAGTTTTTCCAACTGAACCAAATTATGCAAGCTTTGAACTCATAAATAAGTGACTGGGGACCCCGTGTTTAGTGCAACTGAACCATAGTTGAAAAGAAATGGTTTTATGGCAATTCTCTCGATCTCTGATAAGTAAGCCAAAGGATGAACTCAAAAGTCTCCCATTGGATAAGATAGAGCTAATTATGTATTACCTTCAAATAAAGGGGATTTTTTCTACATCAACAGAAGGAGAAGAAGGTTTGGATAATAATGCCAGCAGGGACGGATCTTATTTGAAAGAAACGACTAAAGTTCAATCAAACGTTTGATCTTCGCCCAAATTATGGAAGTCTTTGAGCAAGTGGCAATTAAGTGCAAAAGAGTGCAACCGTTTAGTGGTGCAGACCACCAAACTAATGTCAAAAGTAAAGGACCGTAGGTAAAAAGATGGAAGGGATAATGGGAACCCCGCGTGAAAGCTGAAGGTGGTGACGTCTTTAGACTAGGGGTGAGCAAACGGATCGGATGGATCGAACTGACTGAACCAGACTGAACCGACCACATTCGGTCCGGTCTCGGTCTAGGATTTTTCATAATTTCGGTCTCGGTCCGGTTCGGCTTAAAAACCGGACATTTAGCCTATTTGGACCAAGACCGGACGGGACCGGACCGTGACCGGACCAACCACATTCGGTCCGGTCTTGGTCCAGATTTTTTGCCGGATTCGGTCTTGGTCCGGTCCGGTTTTTCTCGGTCCGGTCCGGTTTTGGACCGATGAGCAACCTTACTTTAGACTACTCAGCAAAGGGGGCAAAACAACAAATTCACCCCACCTTCACCTAGTTAATACCTTGTCCGTCTCTCTCACTCACGCATGACTAGGGATGGCAAAAACACCCGAAACCGACGGGGAAAACCGAAACCTGAACCGGTTGGGTCGGGTTCGGGGGCGGGTTGGCGGGTTTGGATGCGGGTTTGGGTATTGATATAATTTTTTAGCCGGGTACGGGTTCGGGTATAGGTTTTGGTAATACCCGCCCGATTACCCGTATCCGTTTACCCGAATTTACATCCGCTTTATTGATATTATATTTAACTATAATATATATACATTATATATAATTTCTTCCATTATATTTTTTTATATACGTATCTCTATTACATAATATATTTTATTTTGTACATAAATTATTCAAAAACATTAAATCGTTTGATACGATATTCATTTTCTTTAACTTTAATGAAAAATGAATATCTTAGGGTGTTTTCATTTATTTTTTTGGTGGATTTTAGTGTGTGACTTAAATCTTAATACCGTCATTTTGTCCATATATTATTCAATTGGGGATAACCGAAACCCGAAAAACTGATGGATAATATTAATCGGGTACCCGGCGGTTAATGGGGCGGATACGAGTATGGATATTATAAACGGGTACGGGTACGGGTACACTAAAACCCTCCCCAAACCCGACCCGTTGCCATCCCTACGCATGACTTTCCAATTTCGAGGCATTACATGGTGTGAAGTGGACCCCTTTTTAATGTTTTAATGTTTTTTTTATTTTGTTTGTGAGTGTGTGTGGGGTATTTAGCGGAGTATATTTGTATAAAGTGTGTATTTTAATGAAAGGTGAGGTAAGGTGTCCTTGTCCACAAATAAGTGAGTGTGAGGGGAAGTGAGTGGAGAGAGAAAATTAAATTGGCGCTGAGGTGTAAGGTTCTAGTCTTAGTAACCACAAGACTTAGGGGGTGTTTGATTGTGACTTAATTGACTTAATATGAAAAAAACTGAATTAATTAAGTCATATGAAAATTGTTTGTTTGTGTCTTAATAGAGAAAGATGACTGAAAATATTAAGTAATAAAACTGATGTTGTCTGCATTAAATCATCCATTAATTAACATGATTTAATGAAAAAATTAAACAAACAGGCCCTTAGTCTTAGACTTAATTCGTATCGACCATTCACCTTTCACCCGACAAGGAAATGATCACCTACTTTTGGTGTATATACTTTTTTTTTTTTTTTTTTTTTTTTTTTTTCGCGTATATAATCTAGCTACGCATGGAGCACTTCTACAATTCAAGTTCCTTGAGATGCAAAACTACAAGTACTTTTTTCCACTAATACATGGTTTTTAAACTACTTTCTCGTTTGTAAACTATTTATGCATCATGTATTAGTATTCCAAATGGGTTTTGTACTGTTACATTAAAACTATAAAGATTCATACAAACTGTCAAAATTTCTTTAAGAAATAATAAAATCATGACATTGTGTCATGCAATTTAAATATTTATATCAGTATCATCATACAAAACATCTTAACGCCTTTTCGTCATAGGTGCCAATAAGGACCCATTTGACCAACAACTTCTAAAGACTTACATTATACAATCGATAAACTAACACATTATTTACCCTTTTTGTTATGTTACCCTACTCACCCACCCCACCCTGAACGGCAAAGCTTAAAAAGGGGCAACTTGAACATTGTTGACACTTGTGTAGTTGTGTTCGGTGAATTTCTTTCTTATTATATTGGTTTAATGACGAGGACCTGTCCATATTATTGAACCCATTCAAGACAAAAAAGAACAAGGGTAAGGAAATCAAGTTCAGAAACATACATATACTACCATTAACTTTTTACTTTCTTTTTCAGATTTTATCTCATTTATATTATCTCTGTTATAAATGATCAATTGAATACAATAGTGTATGCCATCTTGTCAATATTGATCAATCATATCTATAGTGTATGACATTGATCAATCATGTCTATTGTGTGACGTCTTGTCAACATTCATCAATAATGTATCTCTGTTTCCTCATGTAATACGATAGTGAAACAAATAATTGAATGTTGTAGTATAAATACTTCATTACAGATTCAAGCTTCTTGTAAGTGATCTTTTATTTTCTTCTCTTGCAATTCTATACTATTAGAAGGGTACCCGCGTAATGCGGGGTGGGTACCCGGTATTTTTGTGGCGAGCAAATATTTTTCGGGGGTCTAGTAGTGGAGGGGTCTTGTAATGGCGGTAATAACGATGGTAGCGAAAGTAAGTGAGTTGAGAGACTGAGAGAGAACCTGTCAGTGAGTTGTGCGTGTTTTTTATGTGTTTGGTGTATGATAGGCTTATGTGTAGTATGTATACTTAAGGTTGGGGCAAGGCTCAATTTTAATGGGCTGTTACAAGTCTCTGTATAGGTTAAATGTGATGCTTCATTATTGGAGAATGTTACAAGTATGAGAATTTAATACATTAATTATGTGTATACTAAATTTTTATGCTTAGCAAAAGTAACTTCCTTTTTATAGAAATGTTTTTTGTTTTAAAAAATTTAAGATTACTATATTTTCCTAAACCTTTATAAAGGAGTATAGATATAGATAATTGTGATAGGTCTCCTTAATTATAACAATCTCAACTATAAAGACTTTTATTATACGGGGCAGTGTTTTGAAACCCTAGTCGATCCGGCGGGGTTAACCGGTTAGACCGGTTCCGGTAAAAAAACGAGTCAAAAAAACCCGAGTTTCTAAAACCGGGTTAACCGGTTAGACCCGCCGGGTTTTGAGTGACCCGCGTCAACTCGGTTCTCGAAACCCGGCCGGGTTTCATTTTTTCAAAAATTTTTAGTAAAAACCCGGGTTGACCCGGTGGTCGAACCGGTTGACCCAATCGAAAAAATAAAAAAATAATAAATTGAAAACCGGGTTGACCCAGCGGTCCAACCGGTCGACCCGGTGCCCGGTAACTCGACCGGGTCGATTTCGAACCCGGTTTTCAAAACATTGATACGGGGTAATGATAGATCTATACACCTTGAACTTGTGTTAGATTGATACTTTGAGTTATATTACTAAGTATGCGGAATCTACTTAGTAACACTTAGAAGTTTGATTGTGAGTAAGACAGTTGTATATGAAGAAGAACAATGTATGTAAACAAACTATTAGCTCCAATATTATTAATGATAATAATACGAGTGATCTTGATATCACCAGGGTTACACCTTGAAGCTCTAGAAAACGTATATCAAACCTTTAACCTAGGATCTCCTTTTATAGCAGAAGGAGTCCTCTTCTACAAGATAAGTATAAAGCTAATAGAATAAGATATACACAAGATCTATTCTATAATTATCTAAACACGTTTCCTAACAGTTATCTAATAAGCAGTGGTAATATATGTTCTTGCAGTGGTAATGAGTTTCCACTGCAAGTACAATCTTCTGCAGTTGTAACATCTTCTCTTTAGCCGTGGTAACTGTTAGTATAATTCCCAACAATCCTCCCCTAACTTATGATTTATACATAAATCAATAAGTTTCTTCAAGTATTCAGCAAACATGAGGATATGGGAATTCTTCCAAACACTTATCTTTTTCTTCTTAACTCTTTATCAACTCTCACACTTTGATCATAAATCCTTTGTAGCAAATCATCTATGATTTCAGTTCTTTCCCAGCACCTAAGCTTCACTGTTCTCATCACATCCAATACTCCAGCTCTCAATGGATATTCTTTCTCAGCCAGCATAAAAACATCAACTCCATCTTGAGTAGAAACATGATGCACAGAACTTGAATCATAGAACTTCCACAAGGTTCTTTGATCATGAGCTTCAAATCTCCAATATCTATCACTTGGGTCAGATTCATATAATCTTCTGAAGTGAACCCATAACTCCTTAGCCTTGACATCAACAAGTTCATCCTTCTTGAACTGATCTTGAACAATCCTCCACAAAGTATCCAAGTCTTCTCTATCACAAGATCTAACAATATCTTCAAAATCTCTGCACATGCTTGTGACACTTCCAGTTCTGATGATCTTCCAAGCTACACCAAAACTATCAGAAAAGATCTCCCAACCAACAACTGGATATTTTGCTTGTAGAGGTTCAATATTAAGTACATCAGTCTCTATGAACAACATGTTTGTAACTTGCTCTTCTGTCAACTTGCTAGGACCCTCTTCTGCTTGAGATGATTCTTGAGTCTTCAACTTCTTTACATCTTTTGATCCAAGACTCACTCCAGACCTTTTTGTCTTCATAACTATAGGTTCTTGATCCATTGGAATGAATTTACTATCTTGTCTTTTGATTCTGTAGTAAATACCTTCAATTTGATCATGTGACATTCCTTTGAATTGAGCCATCTTCATATTACCAACATGGCAACAAAAAGTCTTCATCTCAGCAATGATCTGTGCCTTTGTAAGCTTTCTTGGCTTCTTTTGACCTTTTCTAACATCCCCAATGATTTCATCAAGAGCTTGCTGATTTTTCATTTGAATAAAATCTTTAAGTTGAGCAGACTTTTGGTCTTCATTCAAGGTTGTATTTGCAATAAGTTCAATGGCCTTCTTCCTGATTATTTGATCATTGTTAATCAAGTAGTCAATCTCTTCTTCTGTAGGCACATAAGTGAACAATGGAGGTTTCTCATGTATAACAGTTGGTGAAACACTTGAAATTGGTTCTGCCATAACAGCTTCAAGTTTATCCAACCTCTTAGCTTCCATAAAACTAGCAACTTCATCTTCCTCTAGCTTTCTCTTTCTTTCATTCTCTGCTGCTTGCTGTTGCTCTGCCAATCTTGCATCAAAATTAATTTGAGCTTGTTCTTTCTTAGAAATCTTTCTTGTAAGCTCTTGTTCTGAACCAGTCACAATAGCGTTTCCTTTGACTAATCTTATTCTGGCAGCTTCTTCCTCTGCAGTGGGAACTTTTTCACTTGCAGTGGTAATTGGTTGATCAGTGGGAACTTGTTCTGCTTCAGTGGAAATTGGTTGAGCAGTTCCAACTAAATCATCAAAGTTAAAACCAGCATCAGCATCCATATCTTCAAAATCCAATTTCCTCCCCTCAGTCTCAGCTACATCATCTTTTGCTTGAGCATTATCAGAATCAGTGAGCTCAGCAAACTCTTTTTCAAAAATTTTACTCCTCCCCTTAAGCTCTGCATCTGTTTTCCTCCCCTGTTTGGAAGAATCTCCCAAAACTTTAGTAGAACTTGCAGAAAACTCATCCTGAGGTGAAGATGATGAAGATAACACAACTCTAGCAGATCTTTTCTTCTTGAGATTCTCAACTTCATTCTGCAATCTTTGAATCTCATCCTTCAATTGATTCAGCTCTGTGGCATGTTGTTCTTTGGTCTGTGCTAGATCTTTCTCCAGAGCTTGAACCTGCTTGACTAACTTGGTACAAATTTTCATCAATTCAGGTAGTTGCACACTGCCTTCATCACTTCCAACTGTGTAACCTGTTGGGAGAGGTGAATCATGAGGCATGGATTCAGGCTCTTCCCTAGTTGGACTAGGATGAAGCCTTGAACCACCACTGCTTGTTCCTAAACCAAAAGGTTCAGCAACATGCAATGTTGAGATGAGAGAAGTTGGCTGTTTAGACCCTCTCTCATAAGTGTGAGTTACAGCAGGGATATGGTGAATTTGTGGAACAACAATATTGGGTGTGTTATGGGATACAACTGGGATGGTTGCATCTTCACCCTGTACTTGAGCAATTTTAGCAAGCATTTGAGGTAAAAGTGGATGAACCTCCCCATTCCAAAGATCTGAAGCCTTATACATGTTTTGAAAAACTTTTGGCTTAAGACTGGAAGGTTCATAAATTCTATTGTGAGGGTGCAGTTGAAACTCATTTAACACTGCTTGCACAAACCTCGGATACATCAAAAATTTATATTGACTCTTTACATTGCCTTTCATATTATTGAAAATAAACTTTGAAAAATTGAAAGTCCTATCAGTTGCCAAACAAACCAAAGGATAAGCCATGGTTGATGCAAATTGTTCATAAGAAGTTTTCTTAGGACTTAGGAATTGTAAAAGAGTGTGAATTAAAAATCTCCAATGGGGACAAAAACATCTTTTTCTGAAAGTAACTTTTTGTTCAGATGTATCATACCCCATTAAAGCAATATTAGTGAAAATTTCTGAATTAGGTAATGTGATGATACCATTGAGATCATCCAATTGGAGAATTCTCCTCAAGGATGACTCAGTAACATCAATAGTTACCCCATCAACTGTGGCTCGTAGAGCATTCACAGATTCATGTGTGTCTCCCTGTTCAAGAGTTATGGACTCCACAGTGTTCCAGAACTGTTTGATATGAGAGACATAGATTGTGGGATTAATAGTTAAGGCATACCTTATATGAGTTGTGTTAAGAAAATCCACAATCTGATGAAAAACAGGGCCACTATTCTCGTTTGACTTTTGTAAGTAGGCCACTTGGTTGTGCTCCTCGACAAATTTTAGAATCGCCATGATATTTGTAAAAAAGAGAATAAAAGTGTTAGTAATCAAGATAAAAAGCAAGCCGTATGATGATCAATTTATACTAATAGGGTTTGAGGAGGTTGCGCAATGTGAATTATCTTTAGAAAGAATTATCTTTGGAAAAAGAATAATTTATAATAAGTAAGTAGATAATTCACAAAAGATTTTACCCTATTAATAAGGAAAGATGGTTATTTTTACAACGGCTAGTAAAAAATGGATTACTGACACAACAGTTGTAACGGCTAGTTCATCAGTGGAAAAATTACTCTTGCAGTGGTAACTAATGAACTAGCAGTGGTAAAATTTTCACAACATATCAAAGAGCAGTGGTGAATAAAACATGAAAATTTGCTGCTCTTATCATAGTTTTTAGCAAACTACCAGCTATCAACGGATTTGATATGTCTTTACCATGAGCCGTTTGCTATGGACTAGCCAACTCTTGATCACTTGGATATATGGTGAGTTGATAACCTAGTTTTTGGTAAACTATCAACCATAAACGGATTTGATAAGTCTTTACCAGTAGCCGTTTGCTCTGGACTAGTTGATTCTTATGTGGATTAGACATAGTGAATCAATAACCATTTGTTGTGTGTCTATGATACACACCTTATTACTCCAATGACTCCAATAATATGGGTTGTATGCTGCAAACCAAAATAACTTTCAATTTAACCCATAAAGATTAACCCAAAGTAACTTTTTAACCAAGTTACTATTCACAAAAATATCTTCCAAAAGTCAACCCGATAATAACCAAATTTACTCCTCCAACCTACCAAAACAGGTAAGAGTAAATATTCTTCATTAATTAGAATTCGACCTTGACTTTGCTTATAAAAGGGGGCTCAAAACTTTTATCTCTTATCAACAAACAACTTCAACAACACAAACCCTTAATCAACACAATGAGCTGGTTCCCAATAGTCTACATATCTTCTGATAAATATTTGTCTTGACTGATAAATATGCCTTCTTTACTCTGTTGTACTTGCAGCCCCAAAAAGAATGTAAGTTCTCCTATAGAACTCATTTGAAATTCATCCTTCATCAGCTTCTCAAACTCTTTGCACATCTCTTGTTTAGTAGACCTAAAGATAATATCATCAACATATACTTGCACAAGTAGAATATCACCCTTGTCTTTCTTGATGAACAAAGTTTGATCAATCTTGCCTCTATGAAACCCATTATTCAACAAATAATTAGCTAAGGTTTCATACCACTTCCTTGGAGCCTGATGTAAGCCATAAAGAGCCTTAACCACTTTATATACTTTATTTGGGTGTTGAGGATCTTCAAAGCCTGGAGGTTGAGAGACATATACCTCCTCATCAATAGTACCATACAAAAAGGCACTCTTTACATCCATTTGATAGACTGTAAAGCCCATAAATGATGCATAGGCTAAAAACAATCTAATAGCCTTAATCCTTGCAACAGGAGCAAACACTTCTTCATAATCAATACCCTCCTCTTGAGTGTATCCTTGAGCAACCAATCTAGCTTTGTTCCTTATTACAATACCTCTTTCATCTTTCTTGTTTCTGAAAACCCATTTAGTACCAATGACCTTCATACCATCAGGCAAATCACAAAGAACCCAAACCTTTTGAAGTTTAAACTGCAGCAACTCATCTTGCATAGTTTCAACCCAACTAGATTCTCCTAGAGCCATATACACATTCTTAGGCTCCACCTGTGAGAGAAAACAGAAAAACAAACACTCATTCTTCTTACTATGTTTCTTGGACTCATACACTTCACTTATGAACCCATGAATATCATCTTTCTTTGTCTGTCTTCTAGTCTTCACACCTGATTGAAGTTCACCAATAACATTATCAAGTGGATGCACTTTGTGAATTGAAGACTGTGATGTGCTAGGAATATCATATGTTGTAGGCATGTTTGAGATCTCTACATCATCACTTGGTGATTCCTGAGAAGTATGTTCCACATTTGGGCTGACAGTGGAAACTTCTGGTGTAGCAGTGGGAATGGAGTTACCACTGCTAGTAGGAATATCTTTATTTACATCAAAATTCACACCATCTGCATCACTTGTCTTTTCAGAATTATCAACAAAGTCCCAAAGTGGCATAACAATTTGATCGTCATCATCTTTACAAGCTTCATCTTCATCAATGAATTCTTCTGAATCTTCAAGATCTTTGTCTCCAGTGCTTGAAGTGAGAGGAACATAATTCATTGTATTTGATAATGTTTCAAGATCAAATAGCCAATCTGGTCCTGAACCTGCCATGTTTGCTTTATTTTCAAGAAACTGAACGTGCAAGTTCTCTTCAATCTTCTTTGTTCTTAAGTTATAGACTCTAAAAGCCTTGCTAACCATAGAGTATCCAACAAAGAAGCCTTCATCAGACTTTTCTTCAAATTTACCCAGATGATCAATGGTATTGAGAATGGTAACATGACACCCAAATGGCCTCATAAACTCCAAAGTAGGAGGTCTTCCTCTGAACAACTCATAAGGTGTCTTGCTCTTTGTTTTGACCACTAAAACCCTGTTCTGTATGTAACAAGCAGTGTTAACTGCTTCAGCCCAAAAAGTCACTGGAAGCTTTGAATCAGCTAACATGGTTCTAGCAGCCTCAATTAGTGTTCTGTTTCTTCTTTCTGCAACTCCATTTTGTTGAGGAGTTCTTGCAACACTAAATTCTCTTTTAATACCTTTGTCTCTGCAAAAATCATCCATAACTTTATTCTTGAACTCTGTCCCATTGTCACACCTGATGATCTTGATTTTCTTTTCATATTGATTTTCAACTTCAGTGATGAATGTCTTAAGGATGACAGTGGTTTCATCCTTGGTTCTTAAAAAGAAAACCCATGTGAATCTACTAAAATCATCAGTCACAACAAGACAATACTTCTTCAAATTTATGCTGCTGATGAGTGTCTAAATACTCATTATTTTATACCAATCTGAGCTGCCAAAACATCCAAAAACACTCAAATATGTATCAAAATACTTAAAATATCTTAGAAGTGTGTTTTATATGTTTCAAATGCAAAATATGCAAAAACAAATGAAAAACGTACAAAGTTTGCATAATTGGCAGTTTCAGTCCCTCAAGTTTCATAAATTGTCAAAACTAGTCCCTGAAGGTTTCAAATAGAATAAAAGTCAACTCAAGTCCATGGGAAGTCAAATTTATTCACAAATAGTCCCTGGATGAAAGTTTACACAAAATGGCAACTTTTACCCCTCAAGTTTCAAAATTGGCAAAATTAGTCCCTGGGTATTCAAAACTTGGAAATTTCACAAAATACCCTTGTACTATACATGAATTTACAATGTGGAACAATTTTGATAAACTTTTGGAATTTACACCTTTAGTCCCTCAAAATCCAAAAATGACATTTTAGGTCCTTAAAGTTTTAAATAAAATAATTATACAACTTTGGTCCTTGTGTTATGTTTAAATGGCAGGTTTGGTCCTTGAAGAAAGTTTGGAATGTTGGCAAGTCAAGGCCCCTCAACTTTCAGTTTATACATGAATGGTCCTTGGGCTTTTTACTACTAAAACCAAACGGATCCTTAATATCAAACACAAACACAAACAAGCCCATCCTTACCTTTTACCCAAGCCCAAAACAAACCAGCCCAACACCCTTAATAATATAAACGGGGGTTGACCGTTTGACCCTCCCAATACCGCCAAAACCACACACACTGTTCACCCATCTCTCCCACCCCTGCTTCACCCAAAACCAGGGTGGTTTTGCCACCTCTCACCCTCCACCTATCTACTCCACCTCACCACTCTACTCACCCACTACCTCCACCACCTCTGTGCCTATAGCCACCCTTCAATAAATGCTTCCCCACCTCTTTTTCCCTCCAAACGCTCAACCTTCCCCTGTTTTTCCTCCTACTTGACCCCCAAGCTCAAAAAGCTTCCCAACTTGTCCCTGACACTCCATAATACTTTAATTACACTCAAACCGCCTTAAATCCACGTGTAAGCTTTTGGCGCCAAAAAGCAATTTTGAAGGTTGAGATGAATTACAGAGATTCAATGGCTCAGATGAAGTGGGACTTATTGAGTGACCTCCAAGTACTTCAGAGGCTATAAAAAGAGCAAGAGAAGCAGAGGAATACTCACCTTGGCCTTAAGCCAATGTCACCTTAGACTAGTGTAATTTTTAATGCTTTCATTTAAATTAAATGTCATTTACAGCTTTAATTAGTGTAATGGAACTCATATTAGTGTAATGGAATTCTACTCTCAGTTTAATTATAAGTCTCTTTTACATTTCAAGTTCTTCAATATTTTCCTTTATTTCAAGTTATTTACATTTCTGTTGGATTATTGTTGTTTGATGGACTCAAATAGGTCACTTAAGCTCCTGACAAAGCTTAATTAGCTTTTAGAAACCTTAAATCAGCTTAGTCTTTATAAAATCAAAAATCACTAAAAATAGAGAAAATACAATGGAAAATCAAAAATATGTGTTCTTGGGTGATACAGCTTGGAGCATGGTTCATAATGGATTGCCATGGTATTAGTGCCTCAGGGGAGGCTGTAGGTATTGGTTTTGATCATTTGTTCCAAAGTTTCAGCTCATATCACCATGTAAGCAATTTTTCTCAATTTTGCATTTCTTAGTTTTAGTCTTTATTCTGTGTTAATTTTCATGTTTATGTGTTTATTTGTTGTTAGGTAATGTAATTATAGCTTAAAATTATGTGTTCATGTTTTGGAATTGATTATGCTTGAAATTTCCATTTTCACTGTCATATGCTTGATTTTTGAGAAGCCTAGGTATACACTTGTGTGACTACTTATGTATGCTGAAAAAGCTCTAATTTAACCAATGAAAACCTCTGGATTTGATAAAATTGTCTTATGCAATGATATGGATTGAAAATCTCAATTTAGTCCAATTTTAGGTGTGTTTGGTATTGCTGATTCAGTAGTGCTTAACTGAGTCTAGGGTGTTGTTTTTGATTGCTATTTGATACATGAAGTTCTTTGAGGTCAGACAAACCTTCAAACCTATTATGTATTCATTCAAAAGTCAAAATCACTATCTTGGATCCTCATTTGATCACTGTGATAATTTTCAATACCATACTCACCAAATCTGTTTAAATGTTGTTAATATTTGTTAGTTTCATGTTCTTGTAACATATTATGTCTTATTCAGTCATTAAATTCAGATCAAAGTTGATCAAAGTCAACTTTGATCATAAACTCAAAAAGTCAAAAATTACCTAAACCTGTTTTTAAATTAAATAGATAATTTTGTGTAGGATTTAATATTAGATTTTAGAACCTGTGTTTGTGATATGTTTTAGTTTAGCTGCTTATCTTTCTGTATGATTTTTGTTAATTTTTACTTTTCATGTTTCATAGCTTTAAGTAGTGCTTAAAGTAGCTTATTTTTGCCCTGTGTCACAAGTCATCTGTCAAGTTCATGAGCTTGCATAAGTCTCATGACTTGACCATACTCTGTGAACTTGGCTTCTTTGTGTAGCCTTTGTGGCTTATTTGTTATGTGTATGCTTGTTTTCTAGTTTATAGCTTAATTAGACCATCTTATCACTCACCTTATTCTGTTCACCTTACTCCCTTCACTGAAGCAAACAGTGAAGGTGAGTACATTTTCATTAGCCCATAAAAAGTTCCTCACTGAGCTTGAGCTTGTGAGCTTTGGCTTTTCACAAAGCCTAGCAACCAAACTCAATGTCTCAGTGCTTGTTGAGCTTATTGAAGCTTATTAGATAAGTCAAATGAGAGCTTGTTGTTTGCCCACTCACAACATACCTCTGAGCATTCAGTGGTATTGCACCATTTCCACAAGCTTCTCAAAAGCTCATTAGTGATCCTTAGCTTATGTAGTTTAGCTTTTTAGGAAGCTTAGCAACCCAGCTTTAGGATCCTGCACTTAAAATCCATCTTGTAGCTTATTTGACTAGGCTGCAAGTAGCTTTAACTTATCACCATTTGAAAAAGTGTACTGAGTCCTCAGTATACTTACCATAACCTAGCCTATTTCATAAGCTCACAAAAAGATTATTCCTTGGACTTAGCTGGTAAAAATTGGTTCCTTGTGGAGCTTATCCACCCATATAAGTGGTCCAGTGCTTAATTTCTATATTGCAGCTTATTAATAAGGGCTGCAATGAGCTTTTTGTTTGTCCCATTTTACTAAGTGTCCTGGGTAATCATCATACTCAGTGAAATGGAAGGATTTTCATAAGCTTCTCACAAGCTCATCAGTGGACCCCACTTGATGAGCTTTGGCTTTTTGAAAAGCCAACCACCTCAGCTTGCTACTCAAAAACTTGGTTTGGCCTTTGAAGCTTATTTCTTAAGCTGAAATTGCCACTCTAATTAGTTGCAGGGGTGTTTGGATCTGTGTACTCAGGGAATTGCTTATTTGCTTATTTTGAGCTTATAAGTTAATTTCAGTGCATAAGCTTGTACATATATGTATATTATACTTGTACAAAATACTTTTTATACTTTACTTTCAAGTATGGAGCTTATTATAGGCTTAACAGGCCTCAATTCCATCCAAGTTAAGCCCAAAAAGGCTTAACTGTCTAAACCATAAGCTTGTGCTTATAAGCACTTCTCAGTGCTTATTTTTGTTTATACATACTTATTATACTTGTACATACACACCTTTCTACTTTTCATACCACTGTATAGCTTTTTCAAGCTTATACCATGCTTATTCCTTCATTGAGAGCCCAAAAGCTCCACTGTGTGGGTAATAAGCCCACGTTTTGCTTATTTTTAGGTTTAATAAGTTTTGTTTTTGTTATATATGTATATTATCTGTATATATATAGTTTTATAAAAAGAAAAAAACCAAAAAGACCCTTTAACCACAAGTGATAGCTTCTATTTAGAAGCTTAAGGCTTAAAAGCCAACTGTTGTGGAAATAAGCTGTCACAGAGCTTATTTCCAAGTTTTATAAAAGTTGGTTTTGTTAAAGTTATACATTTTTACTTGTTGTACAGTTTTGCAAAAAGAAAAATAAAAAATAAAATAAAAATGAAAAAAATGGGTGTGGGTGGATTCGAACCTGAGACCTCTCGCTAGTATCATGCATAAGTACCCACACCCCTTCCATTTGCTCTGGGGCACCAGTTCCGTTATACCTTGTATACAAGGTATACTTAAGGCACTTTTGGCCCTTTGGCTTATTTGGACTGTTAAGCTTATAACAGCTTATTGGAATAAGCTGTTGGCCCAAATTTATTTTTCCTAGCATCTTCATACTATAATACACTTTCTGTAATTTTTTCAGATTTTTTACTGTTCATATACTATTTTTAATAATTAATATAATTTACATACCTTTTAGTAAATAATAAGTATCTAATTTTTAAAACTGCTTATTTATAATTTTTACAAACTTTTTATATTTTTTATGTATTCCTGAGATACTTAGGAAGTTTTATAAAAAGTTTTATAATTTTATAAATAAGTTTAGTATGTATAATAATTAATTTAGTTTAATTAGTCTAATTAATAAATAATAGATTTTAATTAAGTTTTCTTATTTTTGTACATAGCATATAGTTTTTATATTTTTCTTAGCTTCTTATAAGTATTTTAGAATTATGTAAAAAGTTTTAGATTTTTGTTTGCTTATTTAGTATATATAATAATTAAATAATAATATTAGTAATTAAATAATAGTAAATAATTAATAATAAATAGAATACTTGTATAATAAATATATTTTTAATTTCAAAATTTCTTTTATATTATTTTAATTTTTTCTAAGTTTTTAGTTTATTTATTTAGTCTTACTTTATATTTTCTTATTATTTAGGTAATTATTAAATAGTTAATAATAGTTTTTAAATTATAATAATTAATATAACACTTGTAAATATTATTTTAAATAACTTTGTAAATATAGTTATTTATTTTATTTCTTTTAATTTGCATTTAAGCCGTTAAGGCATGCAAATTCCCTCTTTGGGAAAATTTAGTTTTATTCGTTACGTTTACGTTTATTTAAACCTAAACGTACAATTGTAAATACTTTATTATTTTAGGGTTTCTGATTGCACGTTTCTTAAACATATAGCTGTGACAGAGCTATTACTATTCACATTCCAGTGTTAGTCATTCAGATTTCCATTTGTCTATATACATATTATTTCAACACATTACAAGTCATGGTAGTATCACGTTCACACTTCGTTGGGACATAACGACCCGGGGATGTACTTTTCTGTACTCACGTACTTTTTCTGTACTTAAACTCCCACGGATTAACATTGTTAGTTCCTCCCGGGCTCCATTTAGATATTACGGTTGACCATTCACAAGTGGTTAGCTTGTGTGATAAATAAGTGACGGTTCAGGAGGAATCAGCTGCTCACAGAAGTAGGACCAAACAAGTCCATCTGCAGCATAAAGAGTGGATGATCAATAGAATTGAATGCTTTGGTCTTGCATGAAGCTCTGTGTTGCTTTCCTTTGAGACAGGCAACACAAGTTTGGTCATTTTCAAATCTTTTCTCTGGTAGACCTCTGACAAGTCCATCTTTCACAATCTTGTTGATGGTCTTGAAGTTGACATGACCAAGTCTTCTATGCCAAAGCATTGATTCATCCAAAGTGGCTTTAGCAAGCAAGCAAGTAACATCATTATTAGCCACTATGTTCTTCATGTCAATGCTATACAGATTACCTTTTCTAGGGATTTTAAGCAAAATGTCACATTCATCAGGAAGCTTATAATCCTTAGATAAGATATAGCATTCATCTTCTGTGAATAGAACTCTATGCTTCTTGTCACACATCTGTGACACACTAAAGAGGTTGTACTTGAGTTCTTTAACATACTGCACATCTTCAAAGTCAATGTTTCCAGCCTTGATTGTTCCTTTGCCAGAAACTTTGCCACCAATTCCTCCTCCAAAGCTGACAAATTGTCCATCATAAGGTTGAAAGTCTGAAAGATAGGACATATTGCCAGTCATGTGCCTGGAACATCCACTGTCTGAGTATCCTTGATCATTAGTAGTCTTTGAATGTCCCTGCACACAAAATAAAGGAATTAGTTCCTTTTGGGGACCCAAGCCACAAATGACTTGGATCTGCCTCGTGTATCAATATAATTATATCTATCAAAGGTCATTGATACACCATTGAGATTGTTTGAGGTGATGGTTCCTTTTGGTTTCCATTCCCAACGTGCTGAGGCCTTAACAGCATTTCCCATATTTACCTTTTTCTTGTTAACAGACCCACCAGTGGTAACCTTTGGCCTTGCAGTGGTAACTGCTGGCTTAGCAGTGGAAACTACTTGTTTTGAAACTTTGGGTACCCACTTCTGATTATTGTTAACTTTCTTTTCAAAATTGGTCTTTTTCCCTGTTTGAGTAGATTTAACAAAAGTAGTAACAGGGGGCTTAGGGTAACCTCTGTTTTTATTTCTGGCAGTGGCAACTGCTGGTCTCGCAGTGGAAACTGCTGGTCTAGCAGTGGAAATTGGTTTAATGCCAGAATGAAGCAAAACAGACCTGGGAATCATCTTGCTAAGTGGATTTGGGTGAGTTAAGTTATTAGCATTTTGTCCATTCACCCTAGTATTCCCAAACACTTCCCTTCTTTCCAAGTGGTAGGTACAGCTATAAGACAAATGGTTAAAGCTGCCACATATATGACAGGGTTTGTTATTGAACACAAAATCACTACCAAATTGCCTAGATTTAACATGATTCCAACTCCTCATATTACCCCTAGGAGTTGGTGACCTACTTCTGTACATCTCTGCATATCTAGTAGTGGGCCTAGTGAAATTAGGTTGTGACCTAGGCTTCTCTTTGACTACATCAGGAATACTTCTTTTAACCTCCACTTTAACATTCTCAGGAACACTAGGTTTAGACTCAACATTTAAATTTTCTTCTTTAAGAGATGAGTCACTAGCACTATCAAAGATATCAACCTCAACCTGAACCTTTTCAATTTCAACTGGTTTAACAAACTTTGGTCCATAGGTCATAGGTAGTTCCTGGAATTCCTCTAATCCTGTGTGAGCTAAGTCAATGCCAGGAGGTGATGGAACACCTCTTAGAGGTGGTGGAACTGTTTGGTATCCAATTCCTGATTTGGCATTGCTCACAACTTGGGCTTCCCAAATTTTGTCAATACACTTGGATTGATGATCCAGTGTTTGCTTAGTTATCATTATATTCTCACTAGCCATCTTAACCTTTTCTAGTTCTTCTCTAAGAACTGATGAGGCGAAAAATGAACCACTTTTAGGGGGCCATTTAAGCCCGGAATTGACTTTATTTGATCAAATATTGCCCTAAATCGTTCCTTTTATGATTTTAGGTACTTTGGGAGTGAAATCTGGAAAAGGAAGCAATTCGGACGTTTTTGGAGCATAAAAGTGAAGAAAACGCCAAAGTCTTAATTTTCCTTGCTGGGAACAGTATGTGACGGCGTCAAGAAGGAATTTCTGACGGCGTCAAGAGTAATTTCCATGACGACCCAGTACAGAATTGACGGCGTCACAAGGTAGGGCGTCAAGAGTAAAATGCATGACGGCCTGGAAACACGTAACACTTGACGGCGTCAAAAGTAGATCAAGGAAGTCCGAGAAGTATTTTGGCGGCGAGATGACGGCGTCACAAGATTTGTCTTGACGCCGTCAGACCCTATTTCCTATATATAGTTTTTTAATTTTCACATTAAAAAGAGAGAAGTTTTGGAGAAACCCTAAGTACGAACTTGGTACGAATTTTACAGGTTTTTCAAGGGTTCTTAGCCCTTGATCCCTTTCATGTGTAATTGAGATAAGTATTCTTTTAATTCAATCAATATGTCTATGTGTTGGTTGTCTATATCTTGTTCTTGTCTTAATTCTACCATGCTAGGCTAGATCTATCTTGTGTTTGCTTGGATCTAATGAAACCTAGATGTTAATTATGTGTTGATTACTTGTTTATGGTTGTATTGGATGAATGATTTCGATGTTAGGCTTAAGAAAACTGGCAGATCTCCAATTGGTAACATGCTTGAACGTCTTAGGAAACATGAACTGACGTGCACTAGGTTTTATTGGTTGTATTTAATGCATGAGTAAATTCTAATGATCCCATGTTAAGAGCTTCTTAGCCGGCTCGACATAGGAGTGAAGTAGGCACTCATAGGATTGGGGAATTAAGTGCGCCACCCCTTGAATGGTATTAAGGAATACAATCCGTCATCCACGCAACTATAACAAGTAATTAACGTGTAAAAGATATCTAGGGAGTAGTGAAATCTAAGTAAACATATTTTCTCCACTTATTGCTCACAACCTTATTTTAATTTAGTTTATTTTCATTTCTAGTATTTTATTTTGATTGCATCTTTAGTATTGGGTTAGTTGACTAGCAACTACTTCCGCCCAAATCCTTCAAACCCGAGATTTTTACTTGCTTTCTAAAAAATATAAAAATACAAAAATAATCATCCCTCATCTTTAGAACTAGTATTTAGGTTTTCTAATCCTAGCGACACTATTCCTAGCTGAACGATCAATCCCCCGGTACTTGTCACTATACTATACTACAACGATCAGGTACACTGCCTGGTGGGGGTTGTAAGCTTCTCAAGATCCCTTGAGAGGTAAAGCCTGGTGCGATTCCCACATATCAAGAACCTTATTAACAGCAACCTGATAATCTAAGTCTCTTCTTAATACTGCAATATCATCATTGAACTTAGATTCATTTGCCCTATAATGCTCTAATTGAGTTTCTAAAACACCTAGGCCTCTTTTATGATTTGCTAAGTTATAATTAGTATGAGTTAACTCTAGGCATTGTTCATTAAATTGTGCTTTAATTTTCTCATACTCTTTTAAGGCCTTACAAGATTTAGAACAAGCATTATCAATTTGTACCTCAGAGTCAGAAAAAGCCATTAGTGCAAGCTCAGTAGCAACCATTGCAGACTCTGAATCATCTTCCTCATCCTTGGTCATTGATGAGTGTCTAAATACTCATCATTTTGTACCAATCTGAACTGCCAAAACATACAAAAACACTCAAAAATGCATCATAATACTTAAAATATCTTTGAAGTGTGTTTTATATGTTTCAAATACAAAATATGCAAAAACAAATGAAAAACGTACAAAGTTTGCATAATTGGCAGTTTCAGTCCCCCAAGTTTCAAATATTGACAAAACTAGTCCCTGAAGGTTTAAAATGAATGAAAAGTCAACTTAAGTCCTTGGGAAACCAAAAATATTCACAAATGATCCCTGGATGAAAGTTTACACAAACTGGCAACTTTTACCCCTCAAGTTACAAAATTGGCAAAAATGGTCCCTGGGTATTCAAAATTGGAAATTTACAAATAATACCCTTGTACTATGCATAAATGACAAAATGGAACAATTTTGATAATATTTTGAGAAATTACAATCACAATCCCTTAAAAATCCAAATTTACAATAATGGTCCCTGAAGTTTGTGGAATTGGCAGATTTGGTCCCTGAGGTTTAAAATAATAAAATTCATACTTGTGGTCCTTGTACTAATGGTTAATTGCAGGTTCAGTCCTTATTTAAAGTTTAGAAAAATCACAAACAACAGCCCTCAACTTTGGAATAATTACACATTTGGTCCTTGTGATTCTCTAAGCTAAAAACCAAGCCGGACCCTTGTTATTTAAAACCAAAACCAAAAACTAATCCAGCCCACCTATCCCCTAAGCCCATTCAACCATAAGCCCAGTCCAAACCCACCCTGCGTTATTTAAAAACGCGCTGACCCGCGTTGACCACCCAAAACCGCCAAACACCCCACCACCACTGTTCATCCCTCTCCTTCCTCACTGCAAACCAAAACCAGGTGGTTTCACCACCACCACCTCACCTTTCCAGCTCACCCTCACCTCCTTTCCACCTCACACATCAAACCAGATGGGCATTTAATGCCTTCTCCACAATTTTTCACTCCCAAACCACATCTAAACCTCTGTTTCTTCCATAAAGCACCCACTTGCCTAGAAACCTTCCATTTTGTCTCCTGACACCTCCACAAGCCCCCAATAATCTTTAATTGCAACCCTTTGCCTCCACGTTAACGTGGAGGACTTTGGCGCCAAAAGTGATTTTAAACGGTCATGATCAATTGGACATAATGGATGGCTCAGATGAAGTGGGAAAGGCTCAGAAGACAATTCTAAACCTAATTGGAGCATATAAAAGGAAAGAGAAGCAGAGGAGTTCCATATCTAGTTTATTTTTCAATAATTGTATGTCGTATTAATATTTTCAAAAGTTCAAGTGTAATTTTAAGCTTTCAAGTTTAAGTTTAAGTGTTCTCAGTGTATTAGTAATCTCTTAAGTTAATAAAATTCAAGTTTGTGTTGTTATCTTAAGTTTTGCCATTTTCAATTTCATATCAATAATCTCAATAAGCTGTGTGTTGTTACTGTATGGATTCATGGATTGAGTAAGCTCATATAAGCTCCCATAAGCTCAATAAAGCTTTTAGTAACTTACTAATCAGCTTAATATAAAAAATCTCACAAAATACAAATTTGGTCAATGATAGTCAACTGTGGCATTTGTTCTTGATATCTTGGATTCAGAAGTGATCTGGAAGCATAAGTAAGCTTGGAGTATTGGTTTAGATCCTCAGGGGAGGAAATAAGTTGTTCTTGGTTCTTGGTTTCAAGCAGGAAAGCTTATTGTAAGTTGCCAAAATTCTCCCTTTTATTTTTGTATTATTGCTCTGCTTATTACTTGCTCTTTCAGTGTTTAATGCTTATTTAGTCTTATATAATCATAATATAACATAATAATAGTGTCTTGTTTGTTTGAATCAATAGTTACTAAAAAAATAAAAATCAATCAGTCAATATTGCATATTTGTGTTCTTGAGTATCTGTGGTCATTATCTGTTTCTAAGTGCTTAATTACATTTGATATATCATAATAAGTCATGTTGGTTCATTAGAATAAGCTCTTATAGCCCTTAGCTAATTGAATCTCAAAACAGTCTAGATTAGAGGGTGTTTGGAATAAGCTTTTGAGCTGAGTTCTTGTTGTTATTTGATGTTCAATTGTGTTTCACTAGACTGCAGTAGCATAATATAGGTTAATTAAGGCATAAAATTGTGAGTTCATACACCCAAAGTCAAAATCTTAGTCTAATCATCTCCACAGTTAACTGTGTGAGATTTGGGACCTCAAACCCACACCATTAGCTTAAATCTAATAACTCTAGCTTAATATAAGTACCTTATAGCTTATTATAACTTAATCAATTAGTATCAGTCATTAGAAATCCAAAATAGTCAAAGTACCAAGTTTCATTCAAAAGTCAAATTTGTATTACTCAGATTTTCTCAAATCTTAGGAGATTTTTGTAGATTTATGTGTTAAGAATTACACTTTGTGCTTTTCAGGTTTAGTAGTCTACCACCCCAGCTTTAAGTTCCAATAAGTTTTATATTTTTAGGATTTTTACTCTAAGCTCCACAGACCCTCAAACTCACTTGCAGGGCAAAGGTGTGCCCTGCTCACTTAGACCCAGTTCATCACCACAACTTTGTTGGTGATTTCTTATCAAAATAGTGGACCCCACACCTCAACCATTAGCTTAATTTATAGCTTATTAGTCCAGCTTATCTCATCTAGGCTTAGTTTAGCTTTTAGCTTATTGTGGCATAACTTTTAGGATCCAAATTGTGACCTGTGTAAAACAAGCTAAACTGAGTACTCAGTATATGATCACCATTTTGAAGGCTCATTCAGAGCTTATTAGTGAACCAATAAGGTAGCTTATTAGTTTAATCTGTAGCTTATCAACCCATATTTGAACCCCTAGGTTTAGTTTGAACCCTCTTTTATTTTTGTGGACCCCACACTCATTGAAAGTGGACTGCAAGGCAAAGCCTTACCCTGCACATCAGCTTACCACCACCACAACACCAACTTTGGTGGTGATTTGTGGCCAACTCAGTGGGCCCCACACCTTCTACTTAGCTTATTATAACCCCCCTCCTACCCAGGTTCAATAGTTGACCATTAGTTTGACATATAGATCAGTGGACCCCACCTAAACTTGTCCCCAATCTCTGTCCCATTTCTGAGTCAGAACTCAAATAAGCAAGTGCTTATTTGAGCTTCTCAGCTTATTTTAGGAGCTTATCTCATTAAGTTTAGTTTAATATAGTTCAAGTAACTTAGGTAAACTAGATTTCACCATAGTGGACCCCACATAACCTCATTTTAGCTTATTTCTTAATTTAGTCAACCTTAGTCAACTGTTTAAGCTAATAAGCACTCTCAGTGCTTATTCTTGATTTCCAAAGTAGTTGTCTTTATTAAAGTTTCATTATTTAAGTATTTAAGTAGTATTATAAAAGAAAAACCAGAAAAAGCAAACATAAAAATAGTGATAGCTTCTATTTAATAGAAATTATCTAATTAATTTTCATTTTAGCTTATTAAATAAGCACTTGTCCAATTTTATAATTTTATAAATTACTTAGTACCTTAAAGTAGTTAAAATAAATTTATTAGAATTTTCCTAAGCAGTTTACTATTTATTAGATTTAAAACTAGTTTAAATAATTAAATAGGAAATATTAGTAATTAAATAGATTTCTTTAATTTTAATCAACTAAAGTAGAATTTTATATTTTTCCTTAGTTTTATAAATTAGTTAAGACTTTTAAAAAATAGTTTCATAATTTCCACTGTTCATTTTCTAATTTTCTAATTTAATTTAATTAAATTAGCTTAAAAGTAATTAATAAATAATTAATTAGTCAATTAGCTTAAATATAATTTTTAGCAAGTTTTTATAATTTTGTAGTATTCCTGTAGTGTTTAAATAGTTTTATAAATTTTATCATAATTTTCTAAGGTAACTTAGTATTAATAGTAATTTTAAATAGTTAAAATAGTTTAAATAAGTTAAATAGTTTATAATTAATAAAATACTTATAAAAAGACAAAAATATTTATTTTTATTTTTTATACTTTCTTCAAGTTCTTATTTAGGTTTAGAAATTATTGTTATAAGTTTTTAGGTTTATTTGTAATAGTTATAATTTTTAGTTAATTTAAATTAAGCTTTTAATTAGATTTTAATTAGTTTTATTAATTAAATAGTAATTAAATATTATAATAATCATTTTCATAATTTCAATTTCATTTTCTATTTTCTTTAATATTAAGTTTTCAAAAGTTTCACTTTTAACCCCTGTAGTTTATAACTTGTTAAATACTACTTTTCTCTGTCTGATTATTTGATTATCTGATTTTGTGCTTATATCTGTATTTCTATTATAGTTTTATAAATTCTAAATATCAAGCAATCAGTAGTGTAATCAACCCTCAATTCATCTTCGTTACTGTCCTCAGTACCACTCACACTCATACTCGTTTACAAATACAATTTCAATCTCGTTGGGACTTAACGACCCGGGGATTTTCCTGTACTTCCACGGTCAATATTAACTTGCACTTTCTCCCAGGTGGGCCTAACAGCTTCACAAGGCTGACTGGTTGGTTTGGGAGGAGTAAAAATTTGGCGCCGCTGCCGGGGAGGTTGTTGCGTATTTCAAAACGGTAAAAGTTTAGTGGTTTTCAAAAACCCTCCTGTACAAATATCACCACTTTGTAAATTTTTAAGAAAAGCAAAATCATATCTGAAAACGTTCATTAACATTTCTCCTGAAGTTTTAACAACACCAAACAAATCATAAACAACAAAACAAAACTGTGAAGTTAAATTACTTCGTATCTTTACGATTACAACCTATACAGTTGGTTTAAGGTAAGTTCTGACATTAAATTGCGAACTTAAGAGGGATCCATTTATTTCCTCCCGCCAGCCTGCGAGTAATCTTAAAGGAACGATTTCGGTTAACGAATCAGTTTCAAAAATATTGTCCAAGTTTTTTTACCCATACACGAAAAGCCAAAAACATTTTACTGTGAATAGAATTACATAAAAGTTTACCACCGCAAACCAAGGCAGAACACCTACCAACTGGGGGTGTGAACATAATAAGTTCCCAAACCTAAGATTCAAAACTTACCATTGTATCCTTGTGGATAGTGTACCTTTTTTAAAGGAGCTGTTCATTTGTGATTATTGGGTTTAAGTTCACTGTAGTTTTGCCTCTATCTTGTGTTGAAAACTAATTTTTGTGCATGCGCACTCGTTCACAAGTAAAGAATAAAAAGAAGAAAAACGTACCCGAGTTACGTATTGTTGAAAAAGAACACACAACAAAAATGAACGACGAGCCCCCATTCCTTCCCAAGGATGAGCCAGTTCTTGACACCCGAACTATGGAGGAACTGTGTCAACCTACCATGCAAGGGAGGGGTGGACCAATTGCACCACTCACTATTGGAGCCACGGATTTTGGATTAAAACACCACATGATACAACAGATCCAGAATACGTGCCAGTTCCACGGATTGCCGGGTGACGATGCCAACAGGCATCTCGACAAATTTTTAACTGTCACCCAAAGCATGAAGCAAAATGGCGTCACCGAAGACGGCCTACGTTTATACTTGTTCCCCTATTCTCTCACTCATCATGCAACTTCATGGTTCGATCGACTTCCTAAGAATTCGATCCACACTTTTGATGAGATGATCACTAAATTCCTGGCCAAATACTTTCCACCATCTATGGTCACAAAGCTGAGGAATGATATCAGCAACTTCAGACAGCTTCCCGAAGAGTCCTTATTTGAGGCATGGGAACGCTACAAACTCGCCATTGATAGGTGTCCTAATCATAACATGCTTCTTGTCACCATTATTGATACCTCTTATAATGGTTTGACACTCCGTCATCGTGACACCATCAATGCTGCTGCTGGGAGCACCTTTATGAAAAGGACCCCTGAAGAGTGTTATGACTTAATCGAAAACATGACTGCCCATCATAATTTTTGGGACTCCTCTGCTGAGAGGAACGACTCATTTAAGTCAGACACTCCGGCAAGCAATGAAATATCAATCCTAGCTAAAAAGCTGGATGATTTGTCTACAGCAGTTTTGCGTATTCATCAGAATAATCCTAATCAGGTCAAAACTGTTAACCCAAGTTGTGAAACTTGTGGTGGTCCACATCCCTACACAGAGTGCCCACACTCCAGTGGCTTTGCTCGTGAAAACATATCCGCAGCTCAAGGTTCCTATAATACGGGAGGTAATTCTTACCAACCGCAAGGAGACCGAAACCTTTTGAGCTACCGTTCTAATAACTATATTGGACCACCAGGGTTTAATCAACCTCAAAATAGGAACCAAAATTTTAACCAGAATCAGAACTAGAATCGAATGAACCAAGGTTATAACAACCAAGGGAATTTCATCTCTAGTCAAAATCAGTTTAACCAAAATCCGAACCAAGGGAACTATAATCGTAATCAAGGTCAGAACAATTACCCACAGGGTAATTTTCAACAACAAAACCACCTCCAAGGTAACAACAATCAGCAACATGGGAATTTCCAAAACAATCGGGCTCAAAATTTTCAAAACCAAAATCAAGCCATTGTTCCAACTGGACCATCACATGATGAGTTATTAAAACAGTTTATGAAATCCCAAGAAGAACTAAACAGAATGCTGGTTAATCAAATGTCCAACTTACAGAAGTCTTTAAATGATCGACCCTCGGGCTCAGGTACAACTTTACCTAGCAACACGATCGCTAATCCGAGGGGCGATGTAAAGGCGATCACCACAAGAAGTGGAGTTTCTTACCAAGGACCTACAGATCCCTCTACCTCATCTCCTATCCCTGTAGAGGAATGTGAAACTGAGGATACTACGGATACGATACTTCCTAAAAACAACGGAGGTACTAATGACATCCCTCCTCCAGTTATCCCGGTCCCAACTCCCTCTAAAAGAGTCGTGTTTGAAACTACCAAAGGTCCTGTTGAATATCCAAAAGCCAACCCAAAAACAACAATTCCATATCCCTCACGATTGCAAGACCAAAAGCTCCGTGAAAAAGCTAATCATCAGATGGAAAAATTCTTTCAGATTTTCCAAGAACTACACTTCGATATTAGTTTCGCGGACGCTCTTCTTTTAATGCCCAAATTCGCATCGACAATCAAAAACCTGTTGAGCAATAAAGAAAAAATGTTTGAAATGGCACGAACTCCACTTAATGAGAACTGCTCTGCGGTTCTGTTAAAACAGCTTCCCGAAAAGCTAGGAGACCCCGGGAAATTTCTAATACCATGTACTTTCCCGGGTATGGTTGAATGCTTTGCCTTGGCCGATCTTGGTGCAAGCATCAATTTAATGCCTTATTCAGTTTGGAAAAAGCTCTCTCTTCAGGCACTTAGTCCCACATGCATGACTCTCGAGCTTGCAGACCGTTCAATTTCACGTCCCCTCGGTATTGCCGAGGACGTATTTGTGAGAGTGGGAAAGTTCCATTTTCCGGCGGACTTTGTTGTTGTTGATTTCGATGCAGATCTAAGAGTTCCTCTCATTCTTGGGAGGGGATTCTTAAGAACAGGACGTGCATTAATCGACGTTTTCGATGAGGAAATCACGTTACGAGTTGGAAATGAAGCGATAACGTTCGACCTTGATCAAACCTCGAGATACTCCTCGAATTATAATGCTGATTCGGTCAACCGAATTGATGTCATTGACATTGCATCCGAGGAGTATGCTCAGGAATTCCTTGGATTCACTGATAAATTTCCGAGTGGCAATCCCACTATTTCTCCTGATCCCATAATCGCTAATTCTTCTCCTTCCCTCACTCCGTTTGGGGGAAGTGATTTCGTCCTTGAGGAATTAGAGGCCTTTCTCAAAAGTGACTCAGTTCCCGAAGGAATTGATTACCAAGAGATTGACCCGGAGGGGGATATACTTCTCCTTGAGGAGTTATTGAACAAAGATCCTTCTCCCATTCCTGTTCTACCTCCACAACTTCATAAGGTGGAAGTCAAATATGTTGAGAAAAATGATGACTTCCCCGAGGTTGAACTTAAGGACCTACCTCCTCATCTAGAATACGCATTCTTGGAAGGTAACGATAAGTTACCGGTCATTATTGCAAAAGACTTAAAGGATGAGGAGAAAACCGCGCTGCTCAAGGTTTTAAAGTCCCACAAACAAGCAATTGCTTGGAAACTCTCAGACATAAAGGGTATTAACCCGGATTTTTGTACACACAAAATCCTAATGGAAGAGGACTTTAAACCTACCGTGCAGCATCAAAGAAGGGTAAATCCAAAAATCCACGAAGTCATAAAAGCAGAGGTTATCAAACTTCTTGATGCGGGATTGATTTACCCTATATCAGATAGTCCTTGGGTAAGCCCAATACATTGGGTTCCAAAGAAGGGTGGCATTACGGTTATCACAAGCGAGGACAACGAGTTAATACCAACTCGTTTGGTTACAGGGTGGCGAGTATGTATTGATTACAGAAAGCTTAACGAAGCCACCCGCAAAGACCATTTTCCTCTACCCTTTATGGACCAAATGCTCGAAAGACTAGCGGGAAATGAGTATTATTGTTTCCTTGACGGCTTCTCGGGTTACTTCTAAATTCCCATTGATCCACAGGATCAAGATAAAACTACCTTCACATGCCCTTACGGGACATTTTCCTATCGTCGCATGCCTTTTGGGTTATGCAATGCTCCGGGCACTTTCCAAAGGTGCATGATGGCTATTTTCCATGACATGATCGGAAAAACTATAGAGGTATTTATGGATGACTTCTCAGTCATCGGGAATTCTTTCGACTCGTGCCTCTCCCACTTAGAAAAAATGCTTCAACGTTGTGAAAACACTAATCTTTGTCTAAACTGGGAGAAGAGCCATTTTATGGTTAAAGAGGGCATTGTCCTCGGCCATAAAATTTCAAAAAATGGGATTGAGGTCGATAAGGCCAAAATTGATGTTATTGCTAAACTGCCTCATCCCACCACTGTTAAAGGAATTAGGAGTTTCCTCGGCCATGCCGGGTTCTATCGGAGATTCATTCAGGATTTCTCCAAAATAGCCCGACCCATGACTCATCTTCTTGAAAAGGATGCTCCTTTCATCTTTTCCACTGAGTGCATAGAAGCCTTTGAAATTTTAAAGAAAAGGCTTACCGAAGCACCAATCCTTGTTGCCCCCGACTGGGACTTACCCTTTGAACTTATGTGCGATGCTAGCGATTTCGCTATTGGTGCAGTTCTGGGGCAACGCAAAACCAAACATTTTCAGCCAATACACTACGCAAGTAAGACCATGAACGAAGCTCAAACACACTATACCACCACAGAAAAAGAATTATTAGCCGTGGTATATGCCTTCGAAAAATTTCGGTCTTACTTAATCTTAAACAAAAGCGTGGTGTATACGGACCATTCGGCTTTGAAATACCTGTTCACTAAACAGGATGCAAAGCCAAGACTACTCCGTTGGGTCCTGCTCCTCCAGGAATTCGATATTCTCATAAGAGATAAAAAAGGAGCAGAAAACCTTGCTGCTGATCACTTGTCCCGGTTAGAAAATCCTCATCAGGATATTCTCGAGAGAAAAGAAATTAATGAAACTTTTCCTCTGGAGACTCTAAATCTCATCTCTAACCGGGATGATGCCACTACCCCATGGTTTGCCGACTTTGCAAATTACCGTGCGGGAAATTTCGTTGTGAAAGGGATGTCGTCCCAACAGAAAAGAAAATTCTTTAAAGATGTGAAACATTATTTCTAGGACGACCCCTACTTGTTCAAAATATGTGCGGATCAAGTCATCCGACGGTGTGTCCATGGCCAAGAAGCCATGGAAATTCTTAAAGCTTGTCATGATGGACCCACGGGGGGACATCATAACCCAAACTACACCGCCAAAAAGGTGTTTGATTCAGGATTCTTTTGGCCCACGATATATAAAGACGCCCATGAATTTATCAAAACATGTGAGGCTTGCCAGCGTCACGGGAATATTTCTAAAAAGAATGAGATGCCGCAAAACGCCATCCAAGTCTATGAAATATTTGATATGTGGGGCATTGATTTTATGGGGCCATTCCCGACTTCACGAGGGAATAAGTATATACTCGTCGCTATCGACTATCTGTCAAAATGGGTTGAGGCAAAAGCCTTACCCACCAATGATGCCCGAGTAGTTTGTAAATTTTTAAAATCTCTCTTTGCCAGATTCGGGACTCCTCATGCCATTATCAGTGATCGTGGTACTCACTTTTGCAATGAACAATTTGCAAGAGTAATGCTGAAATATGGTGTAACTCACCGTCTTTCTACAGCATACCACCCCCAAACAAGTGGGCAGGTGGAGGTCTCAAATCGGGGTATTAAGAGAATTCTCGAGAGGACGGTTGGTGAAAACCGTGCCTCTTGGTCGGATAAGCTGGACGATGCATTATGGGCTTTCCGCACTGCTTACAAAACGCCCATTGGGTGTACCCCTTATAAGCTAGTGTACGGGAAAGCATGTCATCTTCCGATTTAATTAGAACATAAGGCCTATTGGGCCTTAAAACATGCAAATTTCGACCTTCAGACAGCGGGTGATCACCGTAAAGTTCAACTAAACGAACTAAATGAATTACGTGATCAAGCTTATGAAAATTCTTTAATCTATAAAGAAAAGACTAAGAAGATACATGACTCTAAAATAAAGAACCGCGTTTTCAACGTTGGTGACAGAGTTCTTCTTTTCAATTCAAGGTTGAAAATTTTCTCGGGTAAACTAAAAACCCGTTGGTCTGGACCATTTACTATAACCAAAGTATACCCATATGGAACTGTTGAGTTATTGCAACCCGACGGTCCCAATTTTAAAGTAAATGGACATCGGTTAAAACACTATTTTGGAGGGGACATACAACCAATGGTTGTCCCGGATCTCCAAACTTACCCCATGGACCAATAAATTCGGGGTCGAGTCAAACTAGCGACTCGGTTAACAAAAACTAGTTTCCCCAAGGACAATTTTAATTCGGGGTCGAGTCAAGCTAGTGACTCGGGAATCAAAAACAAGCTACCTCATGGACAAATCAATTCGAGGTCGAGTCAAGCTATTGACTCGGTAATCAAAAGCGTAGCAATATGGGTTTTCACTCATATTTCTGATTTCTTTCTCTTTTCTAACACCCTAGTGTGGGGGAGACGAACCACATGTTGTACATATGTAATATATTTTTAAAAAAAAATAAAAAAAAAATAAAAATAAATAATAATAATAATAATAATAATAATAATAAATGGTGTAGGACAAATAAAAAGAAAAAAGTGAGTTTGTATGTAAATAGAGTAAAATAAAAAGGTTAATAGTATTGCCTCCTTACGTTCTAAAGTCTTGGTGGGACACCAAATACTGTGAATATTGAGGGCAATATTCAGTTCTAAGTGTGGGGGAGCGTTCTCACGAATGCAAAACACATGTTCCATCAAGAACCCCCATTTGATCAAAATTACCAGTTTTTTCACACTTAGAAATGCAAATAATGGTATCAATCCTCCATGTCTAACCCACAACAGGATTGGCTAGTCCAGGAGCAAACGGCTCTGGGTAAAGACATCTCAAATCCGTTTATGGCTGGCAATTTGCCAAAAATTGTATGGTTCCTCAGCTCCCCGAAAACAAATGAGTTGGCTAGCCCGCAAGATTATGGCTTGTGGTAAAAGCAGTGGAAAAACCATAATTGGTAATCAGCTCACCAAGATGTTGACTATTCCATCAAGAGTTGGCTAGTCCAGAAGCAAACGGCTTTTGGTAAAGACAAATCAAATCCGTTGACAGCTGGTGATTTGCTTAAAATCACACGGTTATCAGGTGTGCCACAGTTCTTACACCTGGCTACTCCAGAAGTGATGGCTTTTGGTAAAGAGTAAAAATCCATTAATTTTTTCTCAAATAGATTGCTAGGGACTAGCAATAGTTTAGTGTGGGGGATTGATGAGTGTCTAAATACTCATCATTTTGTACCAATCTGAACTGCCAAAACATACAAAAACACTCAAAAATGCATCATAATACTTAAAATATCTTTGAAGTGTGTTTTATATGTTTCAAATACAAAATATGCAAAAACAAATGAAAAACGTACAAAGTTTGCATAATTGGCAGTTTCAGTCCCCCAAGTTTCAAATATTGACAAAACTAGTCCCTGAAGGTTTAAAATGAATGAAAAGTCAACTTAAGTCCTTGGGAAACCAAAAATATTCACAAATGATCCCTGGATGAAAGTTTACACAAACTGGCAACTTTTACCCCTCAAGTTACAAAATTGGCAAAAATGGTCCCTGGGTATTCAAAATTGGAAATTTACAAATAATACCCTTGTACTATGCATAAATGACAAAATGGAACAATTTTGATAACATTTTGAGAAATTACAATCACAATCCCTTAAAAATCCAAATTTACAATAATGGTCCCTGAAGTTTGTGGAATTGGCAGATTTGGTCCCTGAGGTTTAAAATAATAAAATTCATACTTGTGGTCCTTGTACTAATGGTTAATTGCAGGTTCAGTCCTTATTTAAAGTTTAGAAAAATCACAAACAACAGCCCTCAACTTTGGAATAATTACACATTTGGTCCTTGTGATTCTCTAAGCTAAAAACCAAACCGGACCCTTGTTATTTAAAACCAAAACCAAAAACTAATCTAGCCCACCTATCCCCTAAGCCCATTCAACCATAAGCCCAGTCCAAACCCACCCTGCGTTATTTAAAAACGCGCTGACCCGCGTTGACCACCCAAAACCGCCAAACACCCCACCACCACTGTTCATCCCTCTCCTTCCTCACTGCAAACCAAAACCAGGTGGTTTCACCACCACCACCTCACCTTTCCAGCTCACCCTCACCTCCTTTCCACCTCACACATCAAACCAGATGGGCATTTAATGCCTTCTCCACAATTTTTCACTCCCAAACCACATCTAAACCTCTGTTTCTTCCATAAAGCACCCACTTGCCTAGAAACCTTCCATTTTGTCTCCTGACACCTCCACAAGCCCCCAATAATCTTTAATTGCAACCCTTTGCCTCCACGTTAACGTGGAGGACTTTGGCGCCAAAAGTGATTTTAAACGGTCATGATCAATTGGACATAATGGATGGCTCAGATGAAGTGGGAAAGGCTCAGAAGACAATTCTAAACCTAATTGGAGCATATAAAAGGAAAGAGAAGCAGAGGAGTTCCATATCTAGTTTATTTTTCAATAATTGTATGTCGTATTAATATTTTCAAAAGTTCAAGTGTAATTTTAAGCTTTCAAGTTTAAGTTTAAGTGTTCTCAGTGTATTAGTAATCTCTTAAGTTAATAAAATTCAAGTTTGTGTTGTTATCTTAAGTTTTGCCATTTTCAATTTCATATCAATAATCTCAATAAGCTGTGTGTTGTTACTGTATGGATTCATGGATTGAGTAAGCTCATATAAGCTCCCATAAGCTCAATAAAGCTTTTAGTAACTTACTAATCAGCTTAATATAAAAAATCTCACAAAATACAAATTTGGTCAATGATAGTCAACTGTGGCATTTGTTCTTGATATCTTGGATTCAGAAGTGATCTGGAAGCATAAGTAAGCTTGGAGTATTGGTTTAGATCCTCAGGGGAGGAAATAAGTTGTTCTTGGTTCTTGGTTTCAAGCAGGAAAGCTTATTGTAAGTTGCCAAAATTCTCCCTTTTATTTTTGTATTATTGCTCTGCTTATTACTTGCTCTTTCAGTGTTTAATGCTTATTTAGTCTTATATAATCATAATATAACATAATAATAGTGTCTTGTTTGTTTGAATCAATAGTTACTAAAAAAATAAAAATCAATCAGTCAATATTGCATATTTGTGTTCTTGAGTATCTGTGGTCATTATCTGTTTCTAAGTGCTTAATTACATTTGATATATCATAATAAGTCATGTTGGTTCATTAGAATAAGCTCTTATAGCCCTTAGCTAATTGAATCTCAAAACAGTCTAGATTAGAGGGTGTTTGGAATAAGCTTTTGAGCTGAGTTCTTGTTGTTATTTGATGTTCAATTGTGTTTCACTAGACTGCAGTAGCATAATATAGGTTAATTAAGGCATAAAATTGTGAGTTCATACACCCAAAGTCAAAATCTTAGTCTAATCATCTCCACAGTTAACTGTGTGAGATTTGGGACCTCAAACCCACACCATTAGCTTAAATCTAATAACTCTAGCTTAATATAAGTACCTTATAGCTTATTATAACTTAATCAATTAGTATCAGTCATTAGAAATCCAAAATAGTCAAAGTACCAAGTTTCATTCAAAAGTCAAATTTGTATTACTCAGATTTTCTCAAATCTTAGGAGATTTTTGTAGATTTATGTGTTAAGAATTACACTTTGTGCTTTTCAGGTTTAGTAGTCTACCACCCCAGCTTTAAGTTCCAATAAGTTTTATATTTTTAGGATTTTTACTCTAAGCTCCACAGACCCTCAAACTCACTTGCAGGGCAAAGGTGTGCCCTGCTCACTTAGACCCAGTTCATCACCACAACTTTGTTGGTGATTTCTTATCAAAATAGTGGACCCCACACCTCAACCATTAGCTTAATTTATAGCTTATTAGTCCAGCTTATCTCATCTAGGCTTAGTTTAGCTTTTAGCTTATTGTGGCATAACTTTTAGGATCCAAATTGTGACCTGTGTAAAACAAGCTAAACTGAGTACTCAGTATATGATCACCATTTTGAAGGCTCATTCAGAGCTTATTAGTGAACCAATAAGGTAGCTTATTAGTTTAATCTGTAGCTTATCAACCCATATTTGAACCCCTAGGTTTAGTTTGAACCCTCTTTTATTTTTGTGGACCCCACACTCATTGAAAGTGGACTGCAAGGCAAAGCCTTACCCTGCACATCAGCTTACCACCACCACAACACCAACTTTGGTGGTGATTTGTGGCCAACTCAGTGGGCCCCACACCTTCTACTTAGCTTATTATAACCCCCCTCCTACCCAGGTTCAATAGTTGACCATTAGTTTGACATATAGATCAGTGGACCCCACCTAAACTTGTCCCCAATCTCTGTCCCATTTCTGAGTCAGAACTCAAATAAGCAAGTGCTTATTTGAGCTTCTCAGCTTATTTTAGGAGCTTATCTCATTAAGTTTAGTTTAATATAGTTCAAGTAACTTAGGTAAACTAGATTTCACCATAGTGGACCCCACATAACCTCATTTTAGCTTATTTCTTAATTTAGTCAACCTTAGTCAACTGTTTAAGCTAATAAGCACTCTCAGTGCTTATTCTTGATTTCCAAAGTAGTTGTCTTTATTAAAGTTTCATTATTTAAGTATTTAAGTAGTATTATAAAAGAAAAACCAGAAAAAGCAAACATAAAAATAGTGATAGCTTCTATTTAATAGAAATTATCTAATTAATTTTCATTTTAGCTTATTAAATAAGCACTTGTCCAATTTTATAATTTTATAAATTACTTAGTACCTTAAAGTAGTTAAAATAAATTTATTAGAATTTTCCTAAGCAGTTTACTATTTATTAGATTTAAAACTAGTTTAAATAATTAAATAGGAAATATTAGTAATTAAATAGATTTCTTTAATTTTAATCAACTAAAGTAGAATTTTATATTTTTCCTTAGTTTTATAAATTAGTTAAGACTTTTAAAAAATAGTTTCATAATTTCCACTGTTCATTTTCTAATTTTCTAATTTAATTTAATTAAATTAGCTTAAAAGTAATTAATAAATAATTAATTAGTCAATTAGCTTAAATATAATTTTTAGCAAGTTTTTATAATTTTGTAGTATTCCTGTAGTGTTTAAATAGTTTTATAAATTTTATCATAATTTTCTAAGGTAACTTAGTATTAATAGTAATTTTAAATAGTTAAAATAGTTTAAATAAGTTAAATAGTTTATAATTAATAAAATACTTATAAAAAGACAAAAATATTTATTTTTATTTTTTATACTTTCTTCAAGTTCTTATTTAGGTTTAGAAATTATTGTTATAAGTTTTTAGGTTTATTTGTAATAGTTATAATTTTTAGTTAATTTAAATTAAGCTTTTAATTAGATTTTAATTAGTTTTATTAATTAAATAGTAATTAAATATTATAATAATCATTTTCATAATTTCAATTTCATTTTCTATTTTCTTTAATATTAAGTTTTCAAAAGTTTCACTTTTAACCCCTGTAGTTTATAACTTGTTAAATACCACTTTTCTCTGTCTGATTATTTGATTATCTGATTTTGTGCTTATATCTGTATTTCTATTATAGTTTTATAAATTCTAAATATCAAGCAATCAGTAGTGTAATCAACCCTCAATTCATCTTCGTTACTGTCCTCAGTACCACTCACACTCATACTCGTTTACAAATACAATTTCAATCTCGTTGGGACTTAACGACCCGGGGATTTTCCTGTACTTCCACGGTCAATATTAACTTGCACTTTCTCCCAGGTGGGCCTAACAGCTTCACAAGGCTGACTGGTTGGTTTGGGAGGAGTCAGTCATAAAGCTCCAATCAAAGCTCACTCCATCAATAGCCAATAGCCCCTTTGGCTCATCAGTAGTAGGTTCCTTCTTCTTGTCCTGCTTATACCAAGTTGACCTGTTGTCAAATTTCCTTGGCTTCCTGCACTCCCTGGCAAAGTGCCCCTTCTTATGACAATTATAGCACTTCACCTTCTTTTTGTCAAAACCTACTGTTTCATTGCCACTGATGTTGATCTTTCTTCCAGTCTTCTTCCAAAACTTCTTTGTCCTTAAGCTTAGTAAAGCCACTTGCCATTTAATGTCCATCTCCTCCATATCATCCTCATCAATTTGATCCAAATCCTCATGATTGAGAATTGAACCACCCACTTGACTTGATATAAAGGCATAAAAAGTAGTATCACTAAGTCCTGCAATCTGTCTCTTTGAGCTACCAGTGGAAACACTTCCACTACCAGTGGAAACAACAATGTTAGCACTGTCATCATCACTATCACTTTCTTCATCTGAACTATCATCAAGAGATGGTGATATGAGTGCTACACTTCCTGAACTTGAGCTTATTTTGCCAGCTTTCTTCAATCTTTGTTCAATAACCTTGAAGTTATTGTACAAATCATTAAGTTTCATGGTCTCCAATTCTGGCTTATCTTCCCACACAGCAACATTGGTTCCAAACTCAGAGGGTAAGCTTCTTAAGAACTTTAGATTTAGGTCTTCCCTTTCCACCTCAATCCCAAAAACAGTGAGTTGAGTAACAATCTTTTGTAGCCTTGTGAAGATGCTATCAAGAGATTCATTACTTGTTGAACCAAAGTTTTCATAGGTCTGCTTCAGCAAGGTCTTTTGAGTCTTCTTGGTGGAATCATTACCACCAAAAACTACACAGATCTCATCAAAAAGAGTCTTTGCAGTCATGTACTTGCTGAATGCTAGAACTTGGTCTCTGGGAAGTGTCATCAGCAACAAACCTCTGGCCTTCAGATCATTCTTCAGCTGAAGTCTTTCATCATTAGTAACAGGTCCAGTGTTGACCTTAATTACTTCCTTGCCACCAACCATCTCTGAAGTAGAACTTGGTTTGAAAGAATTTCCAACCATAATGATCTCCCAGAGTGTGTAGTCTTGGACCATAAAGAATTGTTCGATCATTAGCCTCCACATCTCAAAGTCATTCAACTTAAGCTTTGGAAACTTAGCAGCAATGTTTGAGTTACTGGTTTCTGTCTCCATTGATTCTTCTGAGTGAACTAGAGTCTTCTAAATCAAAGTATCAAAGCCTGGCTCTGATACCACTTGATGGATCTATACACCTTGAACTTGTGTTAGATTGATACTTTGAGTTATATTACTAAGTATGCGGAATCTACTTAGTAACACTTAGAAGTTTGATTGTGAGTAAGACAGTTGTATATGAAGAAGAACAATGTATGTAAACAAACTATTAGCTCCAATATTATTAATGATAATAATACGAGTGATCTTGATATCACTAGGGTTACACATTGAAGCTCTAGAAAACGTATATCAAACCTTTAACCTAGGATCTCCTTTTATAGCACAAGGAGTCCTCTTCTACAAGATAAGTATTAAGCTAATAGAATAAGATATACACAAGATCTATTCTATAATTATCTAAACACGTTTCCTAACAGTTATCTAATAAGCAGTGGTAATATATGTTCTTGCAGTGGTAATGAGTTTCCACTACAAGTACAATCTTCTGCAGTTATAACATCTTCTCTTTAGCCGTGGTAACTGTTAGTATAATTCCCAACAGGTAATTCATAGAAACACATGTGAGATAGTGGAAGTAAAAACAAATTGACAACTATGCACTACAATGTCAATTTAAGTTCCAGTCATTTTAAGATTTTTAATATAAAGTAGTATTTTTAGCCATGAGTAATAACAAAAATATGACACATGCTTAAATATAAAGTTGTAGTACGATAAAAGATCTGAAAGGTGTGGCTAGTAGCGGGGGTTTGGAATTACCCGTGCACGTCTCAGGTTCAAAACCGCACAAGGTAGTAACCTTAGGGCCCAGTCTTCGGCTGTCTATTTCTCCAACGTACGTAAATGTTCTTGTGGGCTAGAAAATGAAAAACTTTTGAAGAAATAGGTTACGGGTTTAATCTTAATTTCCTCATATTTGCAAGAAACAAACTATTCCACATCCACATATATACGGAACTAGAGTTTCTTGGCTAATTTAAAACTTTTGCAGCATGAGAAAACATACGTACCAAATATTCTATATTAAGTATTTAAATTGTTACTGTACAAAATTAGGCACCATTTAACCATTCCATTTCCCAAAAGAAGAATAGCTAGCTAACAAAGACAAAGTACATATATTGTCATTTTGGGGTGTCAAAAGCTAACCTTATTCATCAACAGACAACCCAATCCAACATTATTTCCTTTTTAAATAATCACATTCCATATATAGTATTCTAGAGACACAACCAAAATAATACTATCATAAAAATTTGGTACAGAAGAAGAAGAAGCTGAACTTTACTTGAATTAATTTGAAGTCAAATAATTTGGTTCAAGGATTATATATTGTTTCACATTGCATTTTGAAGATCATCACTGGGTGTAAGTAAGGTACTTATCAGTTAGCTTTTATTATTAGTTTTTTAGCTTGAAATTATTTGTAATTTTTGAAAATGTAGTTAAGGCATATTTATCCTTAGTTAGCCTTTTGAGTTCCACTAAAAACCATGTTACAACTAGTTTTGACTTGCTATTAGTATTTTCTGGAAATTTGGTTTGTTGCTACAGTAATTGAATTTATCTCTAAGAAATGATCATTTGGTTGGTTGACTATGGTGAGTTTTTGTTCTGATTCACACACGTGTTTATTGAACTAAGATATGGGTCGACCATGAATTCGTTTTGGTTATAGCAATGCTATCTTTTTAACTCGGTTGAAAGTCTCATATTGTGTAACAACCCGTCCCACATCGGTAGGAGGTAAGACAGTTGAACCACTTATAACTTATAAGCTTGGAGTTGTGGCCTAGTAGTATCATCCCACCATGGTTTTTATTTGAAACTGGAATGATACATACCCGAGTAGTCTGTTGCTTCCGGCTGTGGGAGCGTTAAATATTGATAGTAATGCACTATTCATAATGTAAATATATTGAGTTTTTTAGTTGCTGAGTTTGCCAAATGAATTTGTGCCCCTGCAAATCTGTGGTTTAAATCAACTTTGACCAGTCTTTTTTGCTTTCATGGTGAGAGAGGATGACACCTTTGACTATTTTGTTATTCACGACACGCTGATTCTATCATATTTAGAATCTTCTATTTTAGACTCTTTTGAGGCAAATTACATCTTGCTGTACTTCACTATGCACTTACTAGGGGCAGATCTATGCATCCCTTGAGAAGAATACTCATATTTTATAAAATGTAAATTTTATGGTCGATTAATGAAGCTTAATGCACTAGCACATAGAGACCCTACAAATCAATCAAAATAGCATAGCAACATTGCCAGTTCAACGAAGTGACTAGTGGTCTGTAGAAAGGCTCTCAAAGAGTCATGGGTTAGATATTGAGAGATTGTTGATTAAACAAAGTAAGTACTTGCATAGTTATCTTGTTTATTTCTGCTTCAATGTTCGATTTTTGACCACTTTTGCCTCTCAGTATTTACCAAAATCCATAGTTTTTTCCTCTACATCTCCTACTTGCTACAGTTGTTTGCTAGCTTATCCGTAACTTCTTAGTTCTATGAATCCCCCATCTTCAAAATATAATAAAGGAGAGAGAATAGTTACAGCTAAAGTTATAGCTGATTACTGATTAGAATTCATAATATCAGCCAGCTAGTAAACAACACAATAAACTATGAGTTGTAGCGGGAAGAAGCTGTGGATCTTGTTAAAAAATATGAAAGAGGTAAAAAAGGGGCCAGAACTCACTTTTCGAACATTGAAACAAAAATTAACAGTGGTATTAGATAAGTTTTCGATTTCTGTTAATTTGTTTGTTTTTTTTGTCCCCAAAAGTTCTTCTCATCTAACCTCTGCCTCTTTAAGATTTCTTCTAAGGACCGCTAGTTACTTTACTTGCTCAGACTAGCAGTGCTATAGTGTTATTGACTACTTTGTTGCTTTGGTTTCAACTTATGTTAATCTTGTCTCTCATATTCGCTCTTTTGAAATAGGGCACACAAGTTTTTTTCATAATACTTGTTAAAAGAAACCTGAAAACTACACTTCTTACAGTACCATAATTCTCAGGGTATGCATGTTGTGTATCACATAGATATGCCCCTGGATATGGGTTAGCATTTGTTCCGGTGTTAGTTATATATTATTTTTTGAGCAGCCAAAAATAAATTCATGTGAATAAAACCTATACCATTTGACAAAGTATAATGATATTTGTGCCTAAAAGTATGAATCTTATTGTTATGGGCATATGTTATAGGCACATGGTACAACAATCATTTTCTATAGAGAAATTTGTATACTAGCTAATTCCAGAATCAAAATAACTCTGACCTTATAAACCGGACCAAACTAGATCTACCCTATCAAACCCAAAAATTCAAGTAGTTATTGGAACGTTGAGTCCACCACTTACTTTGAACCAGCGTCCAGCTACCAATACAAGTTTTTTTTCTGCCTAAAGAACCTATAATTTGTTTGATATGCTTTTACCTTACGTATTTGACAGGAATTTGTGAATTTAGGTATGGAAAATTCCAGTGGACCATCTACAATGAGAAACATGTACAGTGGAAAACACTATTCACTTCCCCCAAAAAGTCCATTTCCAAGCATTGCTTCATTTTATGCCGATTATATTCCAAATACCACAAGTGGATCAAAAGGCACAATACCAAAATATCGAGATATAAATTCACTCCATCAACGTACGTCTTCCGAAAGCCTTGTGATGGAAGAACAACCTTCTTGGCTTGATGAGCTTCTTGATGAACCTGAAACACCTGTCAAAAGAGCTCATAGACGTTCATCAAGTGATTCTTTTACGTATATGGAAGTGGCTAATGCCAACATTGAACATGCTGCACAAGTCAAGTACAGATTAAGAAACATGAATTCTCCTCCTTCATGGGGATCTAAAGATGCTCAAAACAGGTTATTCTATGCAGAACAAAATAATACGATGAAAAATAAGAATCGGAATTGGGATTCACCACTGAAAGGGTTAGCACGTTCCAATAGCACAACTGCTTCAAGGGATGGTTTTGCTCTTCGAAATTCTACATCATCTGATGCTTCACAAGAGGTCAACGGAATTAATTCTACGACAACTGAAAAGCAAGATGCAGTTGAATATTGTACACCAGATGCTTCCACTGAAAGGAATGATTTTTCTAATGCCATGTCTTCTGCATCAGAAACAGACACAAAACGTTCCAAGCAGTAAGCAAACTTTTTTTCTTCTTCTCTATTTTAACCATTTTTGTGATGTGCAAACATAAAAAAATTGGTTTTTCTGAACAAATTATATATGAAACTCATGGAGAGTGACAGGAACATGTTGGTTATGACAACCATATTTACTCTATTAGGAAATATGCTAGTTTTTTTAAGAGCACCCATTTGAAAAATGGAGTTCAAGCGCTTTTTATTATCAACATTTTTCACTGGGATAGATCCTCTGTCGAATAGATTAGCCAGTAGAATAGTCAATTGATTTGAGACCTTTCTCCAAGTTTGTAACCGATATAACATTGTTGAGATATTAATGAAAAATCATGTTGCACCGCCCCAAAAAAAACCCTTAAATTTTCCGCCTTTCATGTATGTTAATTCACGTAAAAGAACATTTTTACAACTTTGAATTAGCGTCATAATCCTTTGTTTATCAACAAATCTAAGAGTGATCTAATACAGGCAATTTGCTCAACGTTCAAGGGTCCGAAAGCTTCAATACATAGCTGAGTTGGAAAGAAATGTACAAGCTTTAGAGGTAGTTAAGATTTTAGAAGTTGAACACAGCATGTTATTGATAGGTCATACATACTCAATGGGATGTAACATAAGTTATGATTGCAGGCAGAAGGTTCTGAGGTTTCTGGTGAGCTAAAGTTTCTAAATCAGAGGAGTCTTATTCTCACTATGGAGAACAAAGCAATGAAGCAACGGTTAGAGAATTTGGCTCAGGAACAACTTATCAAGTATTGTAAGTTTCTAAACATGCTAATTAGTCATTTGGTTTGCGTGTTATAACATGGATCTACTAGTGTTGACTAATTGTTTTGACTTTACCTAACATGATAATTATTCATAGTGATCAATAAGTTTTGAGATTATTCGATTTGGATTAAGTCGCTCTTCATAGCAACTAATCATAAATGGTTAAAATACGTGTACTGTAATTTTAGCGTACTTCAGTGCAGAACATTGACCAGTCACCTACATAACCAAAATTTCACTAGCTGGCTTAGGTTTTTATACCATCCAGTGGTATGTGGTAGGTTATACTGGGATGGTTATCCCTTTGACTATGCTGCATTGCTTAGTTTGGTTGTTATTCGTTGGTCATGAATGATTCTGAACAAGATACATGATGAGCTGCCTTGAAAATAAATTTTAGCTCACTGAAAAATATATATTATTACATCCCCTTTCACTCACACAAGGTAATTAGTATGGGAAAAGTACGTAGCGTAAAAGATGACAGTTTAATGGCCTTGGCTTAACTTTTAACCATATTTGATCGAAAAATAAAGTAGGAAGCACTATCTCCTCAGTTCCACCGAACTGGCATGTTTGAAGAAAGCCCTCATTAGATATTTTGTTGTTTATCAAATAAGACCGAATTTTGCTTTCCCCTTTCTACCGTTGCCATAATGTGAGCTATAGAACTAACAATTTGAAGAATATACACTGACCATTGAATTTAGTTAGACTTTTCCATTCCTTTGTTGATCCATAATGCTGGGATGAAGTATCATAAAACATACAAACTATGATCACGGGTTTTGAATTTTGTTAGTCCAAATCTGCTATTATAACTGGTTGTGAATGTGATATCTAACAGTTGACATGGTAGAGCTAGGTTTGTCCATCCTAAAATCAAAGTTAGGGTTACATTGTCCAAAATTTTAGTTTAGCACCAAAATCTCAGAAACCACAGCCAACAGTTAGATGTGTTATTTGCTAATTTCCCTTGAAGGATATTTTTGATGGGGTCATTACTCTCAGTAACGTTGGAACTTAGTTACATGTACTGGTCATCTTTCAGTTAATGTACATTAACACAGAGCCATTTTAAAAGAAAGGGCAGAAAAACTTAAACGGGTCAGGGTTCTAAATCCTAAAGCATGTGCCTGGAGTTGTAGAAATGGGCAGGTCAGGCAAGTTAGTTACCAGGGTGGGCCTTGTTGGCCTGCCAATAGTTTTTTTTTTTTTTTTTTTTTTTTTTTTTTTTTTTTTTTTTTTTTTTTTTTTTTCATTTTAAATTGTATTTAGATTTGGTATCTGTTATATATGATCAGAAAAGCTATACTTTCAAAGTAATTAATGAGATTTCATTTATAAAAAGTTTGTGACTTTTGACCCATTTTATTTTTTGTCGATCTTCCAAAATTCACCGATTTCTAAGATACAATATAATTTAAAATGACCCATGAGTCGAAACTGCCACCTCTCATCACACTATAAAGACGTAGGCTCTCCGCTAACATAGATCAATACATCACAGATTAGGTAATGTGTTACTGCATTCAAACTGAATCTTGTAGATCTTAAGAAGTGGAAACTTTACATCTGCGTATAAAGTGAAGAAAAACAACTAAACCCCAAGACACTTTATGTAAACAATGATATACCTAACACAGTTTCTTGCAATTCGATCTCTTCTTTGGTGGGACGCCAATAAACTTATTGTATATATTATTTTGGTTTTGCATATGTTTCTTTTTGTACGTGGAAAATTGAATCAAATGTTTTCGCAGTGGAACATGAAGTGTTGGAAAGAGAAATTGGGAGACTGCGAGCCTTGTATAAAAAACAGCAACAACCACCTAAAGACCAGCAACTTCTTAGCCATCGGAGAACTTACAGCAGGGATAGCATGGAATCTCAGTTTGCAGGTCTTTCTCTGAAAACCAAGGAATCTGCTGCAGTCCGTGATTTTGTTTCTGGGCCTCTTCGCATCTGAAAAACAGTTTTCGTAATGTCGCCCAACCAATATTTTGTCATCCCAATGACAAAGATGAAATTATTTGTGGGGAAGCAAAGCCCTTCTACACGAGGTGTTACCCTTTTCTCTGCCAGTTTTTGGATGTGTGTTTGTGTATGTTGGTATGCTAATTTAGCAGCAGCTTACTTGCGCCTGGTGATTGTTTGGCTGGAAGCCGTGGGCTTCAGCAGCTGCTCACCGGAGGTGGTGATTTCATGTCCTGATTGTCATATATATTCGGGCTATCTTCAATAACATGTGTGTGATTATTACTTATTGTAGCCTTTCAATTTCAAAGGCTGTGTGGACATATTTCATGTATATTCTCCGAAAAGAAATTCATATCTTCAACCGGAGGCGGTGTTTGTAAGAGCGATTTGAAACTCATTATATAAGTTGCTGCCAATTGAGTCAAATTTTTTTTGAGATTTAAGAGTTAAACATGATTTAAATTCTAACTATCAAATGGTAATATAAATCACCTATTTATGTTCTATATCATATGATTCTTTTCATTATGCAAATTCAAATACCCTTGCAATTACATGTTCCACTCCTCTATCCCGGATCAGAAAAAAATCTATATTCAAACAAGAGAAAAGTTGAATGTAAAGATCCAATGAACATGGCCATCCATCTTTTTTTTTTTTTTTTTTTTTTTTTTTTTTTTTTTTTTTTAAATTATTTTTTTAATCATAACAAACAAAATAAACTTTCATCATTTTAAAAAAAAAATTAAATATCTCGCAAACCGTTAATCGTTACACAAAACGAATCATACTATCGCGACTAGAATGAAATCATCTTTCTATAGACGAACACTTCAATATACTTTTGACGACTTTTTTTTCGATTTTTTTTTCGGTTGTGGCTGGAAAAACCACATGTGATTCATGAAATAACATGTGATTTTTTCAGACATAACTGAAAAAAAAAAAAAAAAAAAAAAAAAAAAAAAAAAAAAAAAAATCTTCGAAAGTATATCGAACTAGTGGAGGCTACTGACTTAATATCAAGGCATTGAGTTAGTAATGGGAATTTTCTACCAGTAGCCTTCCATTTCTTAACCGTTAAAGACTTAGGATCGGGCATGTTAGTCAATGGGCACTGGCTTCCTAGAGTGAACTTTCTTCCAGTAGGTTTCCACTGATATCCTACATTGGTAAAAACTTTTCCTGTTGCTTTCCAAGTATGGTTTTTCAGTTTGTGTGTCTTAGCAAACTTAATTGAGGATTTATTAGAAGAATTCAAAAATGACACAACACATTCATCATGATTACCAGAAATTAAACAACCATTACAAGTCTTACAAGTAGCAGTAGAATTCGAATTAATTACAGTACGCTTAACGCAAATACTAGAATCAACACGATTCTTTTCACACAAATCAATCTTATTGTTTCTAAGGTGGTCTTCTACTTTCTTCCCTTGATCACTCTTAGCAGGCGAAGTCCTAGCATTCCTTGTATTGTCTTTAGGCTTTGACCCGCTAGCTTTAGTGACATTGATTACTCCTGTAGAATTGACGATGGGAACATTAGATTGTTGCATAGTTGTTAGGTTTCTAGGTGGTGATGTGCTATGATCAGATCTAGCCAAAGGTATATCAAAGGTAACATGCTTTTTCAAATTCCTAGATGAGGATGTGCCATTTCTATCACGCATGTTGGGAATCTTGGGACATGTACCTATGGCATATTCTAACAACTCTTGTGACCGTTTGGTGAGAAAGCAAATATCAGATAGGGCGTTATCAGATGGTCTCACCATTCTAACTTCTTCAATGGTCTCACGGGTCATGTCAAGGTAGTTCTTAAGATGTCTAAGGTAATCACTATGGACTAGCTCATTGTTCTTAAGGGGAAGAGGAATAAAAACAGCCTCACATGCATATTTTTTACATTCACAGACCATAGAATTGATATTGTCACTTCCAATAACCGGTATTTTCCCTTTCACCTTTGTCTTTAGATTCTCAATTTCATTAAGCAAAGAGGTTATCTTTTCATTGGTTTTATCACGAGTGATCTTAATAGAATCATATAACTCTTTGTAATGTTGTTTAACTTTAGAATTTTCAGCTTGAAAACAATCATTTTCATGTCTAAGTAAGCTGATTGTGTTTTGAAGTTGAAAGTTATGAGAATCCGCAGACATTGGCTTATGGGTGTCCATCACAACTTTCATGGGAGACTTCAATTGGGCAATTTGAGCCCTCAATAACCGGATCGTGTTTGTGTGAGCTTGAATTTTTTCATCCCTTTTTGCTAATTCAAAATATGCATCAAATTCCGGAGCATCAGAAGATGTCTTGGCCTTTGATATTTTCATTTTTTCTTCTAAATGTTGATATTTTAATTGTAAGTTAAGATTATCAACTTCTAGTTTAGAAAAATGCTTGACCATGTTTTCATGATCATCATTTTGAATTTTTTCATGCAATTTCAAATTCTCCCCCTCAAGCTCAACAACACGATTGTGAAGGTTATTCAAAGCAATAGACATTTCATGAAACTGACAAGCATTAAATGAAGAATCTGTAGCAGTATAGAACACATCTTGTGTAATACATTTAGCAATCAAATTGTCATTCATGATGAGAATATTTTTCCTGGCTATTTCACTATGCTGAAGATCTATTGCATTTTGTTTACCCTTATTTTCCACATTTTTAAACACCTCTTTCATTTCTTTTAGCTCAACATCAAGGGATTGTCGTAAACCCTCAAAGTGTTCTTTGATTAGCTTAAAAAACGGGATGACTTCAGTTAAGTAACACTCTTTGGTAAGCTCAAATCCCCATTCACCCTCAGTAATTCCCGTTGGTGTGATTCTCTTTTTGCATGTTTTATCAAAATCAGTGAACATTTGACAAAGGACATATATGCTAATAAGAGTTTTACATTGCATGGGAAGTGGCAACTGAACTAAGTGCATTGGTGTATTGGGGGGATACACTGTTTGGGCAACTAACTTTTGAGGTGTCTTGGCCTTAATTTCCTCAGCTTTCATTTTCTCAACGTCTAATGGCCAAAATACCTGTTCTAGTGTTAACTTAGTTTGAGGTGCAAAAACAGTCACTCGGTTTTGTTCATAATAATCATGGGGCTTAACAATGACTCGGTGTTTAATGCACTTTGGATCCTTCATTTTATTATCAAATCTCTCTCTATCGGCAGAATCAAGATCCTCCAATTCTTTATCAGACCAACTATTTGGGGGGTCATGATTGGGAGTAAGCATAACCTTAGCATCATAGAGGGCAGGTTGAGAGGCTCTAACGCTCCTAAGGAAGTTTGTTTTAGGCATCCCTAAATCCTTATCACTATGCTTATCCCGCAGTTTAATGTGCTTTTCCATCATTTTAGCTGTTTGACATGTTTGGCCTTGGATGTACAACTTGTTTTCAAGTTTGTTTTTCAGCTGCTTAAGGTTAGAAAATTGATTTAACAGTTTAGTTTCCTTTTCCTGAAATTCATTTTTTAGAAGATTTAAACTATCCTGAATCTCCTGTTTTTCCTTAACAACACGATCAAGTTGATTTTGAAAAGATTTAATCTCTTGTTTAAAGGCCATTTCCTTTAAGTTTTGTTCAGTAATGTAAGCATGCATTTGCCAATCCATTTTTTGTTCACATTCGGTTAGCTCAAATTTCACACGTTGTTCATAACACCTAACTTGATCCTTAAGAATATTAATCCTAGTGGTCAGAGTGTCATCAGGTGCAACAGCAGTTTACTCATCAAATTCACGCACATTGTCATCAACAGAGGATATATTACATGATACGACAGGATCGACGTTGTGCTTTACATATTGTTCATATGGGACGATGTTGTACTTCGTTATATATCTTTTGTTCATGCATCACATTATTGTCACATACAACAGAAGACATTCCACAAGATACGTCAGAATCACTGTTGTGGTCCGAATGTTGCTCAGTTGGGAAAACATTAATGTTCTCCAATTTAGCCTCATCTGGTTCACCAACATTATTTTGTCGTATATTGTTGAGGGTCTTTTGTTCATCATTAACTGCACATTTATCATATAGTTTCAGTACCTCAGATATGATGGATGATTTGGAGGGACCAGATTGTCGTGAGGGTGAGACAACAGATGATAGATTAGCCATGAAGATTGTCTGAGTAGTGGGTTCGTCATCAACATCTGAGTCGAAAGCATTACAATCCTCATCCTGGAAGATGTTTGGATCATTAAGAGCTAAGTCCTGAACTGGTTGTTCACCCACATCATCATCAAATGTCTTTCCATCATCCCCAGCAATAAAATCCAATTCTTCCTCATTTAGCACAACTCCATTCTCTTGAGCTTGCATGAGCAACAATTTGTCCTTGAAGTAGTCTGAGTTTTGAGGACGTTTTGGCTGAGTGCAGTTTCTGGCGATGTGACCTAAACCCCCACAGTTGTAACATTTTGGTTGCCTTCCTTGTCCCTGATTCATATTTCCAACTCGGTTCTGCAAGTTACCCCGTGTAGCATTCCTTTGATTCACATTTTGTCTGCCATGAACGTTCTGCACCATTATTCTTCCATCTTCCACAATAGCCTGATTACGTGGATTTGAGGAAGCTCTGAGTTGATTGTTGGTTGGTGGGAGTGCAGCTCTGAAATGTTGAACCAGTAGATACACTTGGTTGGAAAGATTGTCAATCATCTTGTCAGTATGAGAATACCATGAGTCGAGATGGGTATTCATGGCAACAGATGACTGTAGAGATGATTGATCCACAGGTTGAGTGGTTGGCAACATACTAGTCATGAAAGCAAGTGAGTCATTGGTGGCAGTTGGATTGAGCTTCTCTCTTAATTAACGGTCATATGCTGCATGCTTCTCATGTTGTTGTGAGTATGCAAACAACTGTTCATAATTCGTGTTTCTCAATCCTTTGTTAAGCTTGACTGCAGTAACAAAGTGATCCCACTCAGGTGACATGTTGTTTACAAACTTAAATTTGAGTTGGATGTTGGGTATTGTCATTCTGATCATTCTCATGTCATTAACCAGCCTCATCATACAACTGAGACTCATGGTCTTCTTTGGTCAACTCCGATCCAGACAGAAGCATTTTGACATTGTCCCAAAAAGCTTTGGCTTCAGTGTTGAAGTTGATTAGCTTGTACACATCTTTGGGTAACCCTTGTATCACGATGTTGGAGGTTCGAATGTCAGCATCATAACGCTTCTTTTCAACATCATTGAGGTCATTGTAAGTGCGTGGTCTATCAATTCCATGGGTGACAGATCCATCCTTAGTTGTGGAGATAGCATCTCTAGTTGCACCCATCTGCATAGGACCTTCAACGATAGATCGCAGAATGTTCTCACCATTTTCTTTACCCTGGCAATAAAGTCTGATTCTTTGTGCTCACGATTCATAGTCAGTCCTATCTAGCATAGGAGGTCGGGTATCGGACCCAGCAGCTTGAATGTCATCCGAAACAGTTGCCATCTCAAATTCTTCAAACGGGATTTTACAACTTTTGTGACTTAAACCGAGAAATGATTATTTCTAGGGATTTTACTAAAGTCAACAAAAGAAACCGGAAGATATACTTAGCAAGTTAAATTAAGAGAGAGATACCGGATGAGTCACAGTTTGCACCAAGTGTCGAGTTGTGACAAGTCAAGTTACAATATATCCAATTGAGATTAGTCAATTCGTAAGGATTAACTCACAACGTCAGATCACAATTAGATTAATCGAAACGACTTAAGTTAAACAATTCACGAATTGCAAAATGATTAACCTATCACACGAATCTCACCACTTAGTTAATTGCCAATATGTTAGTGATACTTGCAAAAAAGTAAGAAAACCGCTAAATACAGGTAACCGCAATTCTGAGATAAACACAGATGAGAGTTAAACGCAAGATCAGATAAGGTAGTCGCAATAAGGAGCAAACCACAAAAGAGGCAAACCGCAAGGTGAGTAAAACGCAAGGTGAGTAAAGCGCTGGGAGCAAACCGCAATAAGAAGTAAACCGCAGGTTGAGTAAAATACAAGTGAGGTAAACGCATAAAACGCAAACCACAGGAGCAAACCACAAGCACTTAACAGCTAACCACCAAACCGCAAACGCAAACTGCAATTCACAAAAATCCAAAGCAGTCACTGTCCTTGCGTTTTGTCCTTATACCCAAAATAGTAATCGCTAACTAGCAAACCGCAGGATCCAGTAGCAAACCGCAGCCAAGAAATAAAACAGTAGAGCAAACCGCAGACAAGAATAACGACCCAAACACAATCCAAACTTCAAAAATACGTATGATATGGCGAAACCAACTGAGAAATAATGTAGTACTAACACAAATGATCATAAAAGTACACGTCTAACATGTCAATTAACACTAGATAGATCAAACCAAGACGTTTTCAAGAAAAACTCTTCTAACACACAAACCAACACAAAAACCACACCAAATCTGATTCTACAAGGCCCTAAGATGAAACCTTGGCTCTGATACCAATTGTAGGATACTAACTAAGTCACAAACATGTAGCTAGCTCATGGTGGTTTGTGTGGCGTATGGATTAAAAGAGGAAGAAGAAGAAAGAAAGTTGGAACCTTGAGAGAAAATATGAGATATTAGATTGAATGAATGAGAAGGTCCAACCCTCTCCCTTGGTGGGAGAGGGGTATTTATACAACAAATAAAAACGCCCACACCCGGGCTGTGGATCAGGCATACAGTGGGTAAAGACTCGTCCTTCTTCCACGGTGTTACTTAAACTAAACTAATATCTAATTAACTAACTAATAAATAAACTAACTACGAGCTAACTTAATGCTATTACAATATTTAGGTGATCGAGTCTTTCATAGGAATATTTGTATTCCTAACAGAAGGGGAGATATAAAATATAAGCATATGTTGGAGACATCACAGAAATAAAAGTCATGAAATGACTAATGAAAAAGTGCTAAAAGAAAGTGTCAAGTGAATATGCGGAGTTAAAGGAACTTATGGATGATATCGCTTCTACGGAAGTAGAAAATCTTGAGAAAAATAACGAATGGATGCCTTATGGCAGGATAAGGGGGTGAATCAAGTGCAAAGTGAACCTTTTAAGGAATATAAGGATAGATTGTTGGATAGGAATAGAAGTGGTCGTATGGATGAAAAAGATGGAGATTATAAGTGGGTCGGAGCTTAAACACTTAGAAAGAAGCTTAGGGCGTAGAAGAAGTTTGACAACAGTAGTTCTATTAGGACCTCTGAGTTAAACCAACTCATTTTATGATGCTTCTACAAATCCTTATGTGGATTTCGGAACGGGCGTAGTGGATTCTTCTAAAGAATCTTCACGAGGATCACCCGGAAATCCGGCCAGAGTTAACATCACGCCAGCTCTGAAAGCCGGTCGAACAAGTCATGTTACATGTGTTGTTACATCGACAAGTTCGCTAACGAGTACTCTATGTGAGCTCGGTTAGTTACCGATTACCAAGGAAGAGAAGACCCCATCACCATCCTCATCAGTACCAAGACAAGAGTTAACAACAACATGAACAACAACAACAACAACAACAACAACAACAACAACAACAACAACAACAACAACAACAACAACAACAACAACAACAACAATTACAACAATACCTACATCATAGGCACCATCAACTGCAAAAACTCATACATCATCAACATCCACTATGAAGACTACCAGACAATTACCTCTCAAATTACCACATCTGCAACATCAACAATACTCATTCCAACTACTCCAAGAAAGAAACACGGATAACCTTTCGGTATCATTAAAGGTTTCATATGTATCTGAACCCTATTAAACCCCATAGAAATAACGGACAAACAAACTTGCCAAAACCTATTTCGACGCCTTCATCAGGATAATCCCTGTCAGGATCATCCTGAGGGGGAGAAATGGCATACGAGATTGAAATCTTCAATAGCTGCTGGTACTACAATCATGGAACAATCTAAATCATCTTACCAACATTCACAAAAACTCTCATGTTCATCAAAACCTGTTGCAGATGTCGAAGAACACTCCATAGAGTTAATTCCGAAATATGTTTTTGAAGATGTTGTGCAAGAAGATGAAAGGGAAGCAGCTGAAGTATGTTAGGCTAAGTTATATGAAGGGGGAATAAGGTCAAAGTAGGAGTTGGATAAAGATGGGTTAGTTGCAGAAGATAAGGAGTTAGATGTGTAAGATGAAAACCCAACGGTTGAAATGCCCGAGGAAGTATCATCTGCATCTGGTAAGTCTGCTGCTGAAAGTAACGAGGAATAAGACGAAAGGGCCAAAACATCATTACAAGATATCTTCTACAATGAATGAATGATCAAAAGATTGAAGATAAAACAATCAGTTGATAACTGATATGTTTGAAGCCATGTCTACTTGGGAATCATGCAATCCAGAAGACTATGAGAGATATCTTCAAGAAAGTCAAAGCTGCACCCAAACCTCCCGTTACTCACCAGAACATTCCAAATGACATTGGAAGTTTTATAGGATCAGATGTTCTTCAAGCAGCTAGAGATGGATGTTGAATATGAAGCACTGATAAGTAGAGTTTTGCAGATGATAAATGGATGACCGGAACTTCAAGCATTACAAAAACGCTAGAAGCAATATATAGAAGCTCGAAGATACAAAGACCGGTTGCCTTACATTGGAAGACCCGAATGATCTACCCTTTGGGGGAGATTGTTGGAACACAAAAAGTATAAATCATGATGTAGGGGCTTCCATGAAAACAAGATTAGGGAACGTTGTAATTTGTTGGAACATTGTGATACCGTGCATCGCATTGCTTGTCTTCAAGGATGCCGCACATCAAGCTCAGAGCAAAAGATCAAAGCCGAAGGTTTATTCGGAGGAGAGAGCTTCAAGGTCATCCTTAGCATTAGTTGAAGACATCAATGTTAGCTAATCTAGACTACCTGTATTTAGGAGGAGATTGTTGGAACACAGAAATACAAGTAGTTTACTAGATTAGATATTCCTCTCCCGAGACACTTCTATAGTCTCAGGGGGACTAAGAATGTTGTGGTATCACACTTATGTTAAGAAGGGTTGTGAGGTATCACACCCATATGCTTGTCTTAGTATAAATACCCTCACAAGTCTCACTTGTGAGGTGTGTGTTTTCAATAATAAAGAAAAGATTTGTCTCACCACTCTCTTTTCCCTCTCTCTACTTTCTCTCTCTAACATAAACACCACCATGGGTGTGACCGGTTACTATTCCGGCCGTCCACCCGACACCACCATATCTTCAACCTAAACTAGATTTATATGGACCAACACAAACTTCAAAATAGGGGCTATCGATGCATTTTCAAAAATTTTGGGACCAATACTACTATTTAGCCAAACCATAGGGACCAAAAATGCAATTAAAGAATTGCATTATTTCAGAGTAATTTTGTCAAACACTCTTATTGGCGAAAAAAAAAAAAAAAAAAAAAAAAAATTGAACCATTGTAGTTGCTTGATTTTGACACGTAGCAAAATCAGAGAACGTAATTGGCTAATAAAAAGTGAAAATTAGTTTCATTTTGGTCAAAAAATGATAAATTTCGTTTTCCCAGCAAATTTTGTATAAAAACCATTGTGTCAGATTTATGAAATATAAAGTTTGAAAAAGCGATTGAAACGAAAAAAGGTTACGTGGTCATATTCAAACCCAATCCCACCCTCGGGCCCACCACACATGATCACTGTTTCATCTCCTAACACGCACCTGGTCCGCGTCACATGTATTTCCCTAAATGATCAATGGTTGATATAAAATGATTGGTTGGGTAAGTAATCGAGGAACACCCACTAAAATAGTATACATTAATTCGTAATATTGCAAAAATCGTGAATCGGTAGTCGGGTGGTCGCCCCCCCCCCCCCCCCCCCCCCTCTAGCTTATAATCGGTCTAGGCGGGATTAATCGGATTGACATTTCCGATAAATTTTTAGTATTTTCGGCAAGTTTTAGGTATTTCCAGCAAGTTTTATGTATTTCCGACTAGATTTTTCTTAAAAGTAACATCTTGTAATAGATATAAATAACGACTATAAATTATGAAAACAATTTTACTCCTCTTTATTGCTTACTGCTACTGCTTAGTGTTGCCAAACATAGCATTTTTTTTTTAAATAATAGCATAAATGTTAATACAATAGGATTGTGCATAATTTTGATGCATATAAGTAATAATAAAATTACTTTATGAAACTTGCAAAAAGCTTTTTTATGAAACGTGAGTACTACGTAATAATCTATTTTAGTGTATTTAAGGCTATACCCACAATAGAAGACCACGACCGACTGAATCGATCGATTTCATTCGGTCGGCTTTATTGGAGCTATTCGGTCGAGGTAGGAAAAAAACGAAAAAGGTCGTGACCTCGACCGACAATCGTTTGGTTTTTTTTTTCTTTGTGTATGTTTAATTAAATATAAAAAATATTTTTGTGATGTATGTTTTTTATAATGTAGGCCGCCTTAGTGGGCACCCAATCAATCCCTTCCCTTTCGCCTGACATTTGAATTTTGCTAAAAAAAAAAAAAAAACATTTGAATATTTGAAATACTAGACGAGTACCCGTGCATAGCAACGGGATTTTATAGCGACAGATAGTTTATTGATAAAAAAAAAATTATAGGTTATAAACTAAAAATAATAAAAGTTTGAAGATTTGACAATTAAACATAATGTTTTGAAGCGTCCGGGTCAACCAGGCTTGTGTTTTAATGGGTTGTATTTAATTTGGTATATATGTTTTTAATTGGTTGTACAATGTGAATAAATCATTGTACTTTTAAGTAATATGGTATTTTAATAAAAGTATTAATTACATTATTTTTCTCTCTCACGCCAATCCTCCAATTAAAATAATAGGTAAATCGTCTCATTCGATTCTAATTCACCTTAGTTTCACATCAATCGATCTTAGTCATCATCTTTATCCCATTAAATTTAGCTTATTAATCTCTTTGTTAATTGTTAATGTTCTAAGTGAATAGCAGCTAAATTGTTTTTGATTATCCATGTTATTTTTTGCTATATGAATAAATTTGAATTTATCGGTTTATGTTATGTTTTTGCTATTTCATTCATTCTTCGACCTTAACATCGATTGTTTGTTTTAAGCTTATGAGCTTACATGGTTTCGCCTTATGTTTTATAAGCCCAGTTTTCTCGCATTATTTTGGCACCCATGGGCTTATTATATAAGCTTAGCTTATTATGACATAATAAGCTTATATATAAGGCTATAGACATCGGATCCCTTAGAAAAGGAAACAAATTTAAAAAGTATAAAAAGTAACCACTAAGCGACACGTGTCCCCAACATATTTTATTTAAAATATCCGTTTAGGGGCAAAATCGTAATTTTACTTGTTTTTTACTTTTCCACCTCAATTTTCAAACGCAAATATCTTTCAAACGACAAACTTTTACGAAAAACCGATTTCACCATAATTTTTAAAATTTAATCCTCTTTCAATTGGTATAAATCTTGTTAAATATTTCAAACTTTTTTTTTACATATCAAATGGTTAGTGATTTTCATGATTTTTTATCATTTTCGGCCCTATTTTTTACCCTCATAAATGTCGAATCGTTAAAAACTTAAAACACGAAAGTTTTTTATTTTGATTCACTCTTTACACAGGTTTTTGAATCACTCAAATCCGATGTCATACGAGTAAGATATCACACGTTAAAGATGGTCTTTAACTCATATTTGTTGCACACAATATGTTTGATGAAATGTCTAGCTTAGAATTTTAGTGTTAAAATTGCGTTAAATGCATTAATTTTTGTTTCTCAATGCATTATTAATCATTTTATTAATGTAAGACTCAAAAAGTAAAGTTTTTTAATCATTATATTTTTAAAATATACATTTAGTTCATCAGTTAGGTTATTAGGTTCATCAGTTAGGTTATTAGGTTCATCAGTTAGGTTACTTTGGTTCATCAGTTTTTATGGTAACATTTTTTACTAATTGATGAACCTAAACACATAACACATGACAAATAATTATAAGTTCATCAATTAGTCAATAATTGATAAACAAACTGATGAACCTAAAATTAATGAACCTAACTGATGAACCTATAATTATAGGTTCATCAGTTAGTCAATAACTGATAAATTAACTGATGAACCTATAATTAATGAACCAAAAAATCAATGAACCTAACTGATAAACCTATAATTAGTCAATAACTGATGAACCTATAATTATAGGTTCATCAGTTAGTCACTAACTGATGAACCTATAATTATAGGTTCATCAGTTAGTCAATAACTGATGAACCCAAACATTTGATCAAACTTGATGAACCTGAAATTGATGAATCTGAAAAAATTGATGAACCAAAGTAACTGATGAACAAAATGTCTAACTGATGAACCTATAACCTATAACTTAACTGATGAACAAAACATAACCTAACTGATGAACCTAATAACCTAACTGATGAACTAAATGTATATTTTAAAAATATAATATGACTTGAACCAATGTTATATTAAACAACCAGACCACTGTAACACATACATCTGAGAGATTAATAAAAGCCACAATATCTTTATTTACATTACAGTAGTTTAACACAAGAATACTTATACAATTCAACCAAACTGAGAGTTACACATCATATGAGGTACAAATGAACTATTTAAATCAACTAATTAATTAGCAATATATTGTCTAACACAAAAAGGACATGCCTACCATTTAATAAACCACCGGTGTACCCCAAATATAATTCAACCAAATTGAGAGTTTCCTCAACGATCGAGTACTCCTGCTTCTTTCACCATCATTCAGAAGGTAGTCTCACATATCAAGTACAGCTTCTATGAGTTCATTCCTGAATTTCATACTCTCTTGTGCATCAGCCAGTTTTTCTTCATCTCCCCTATCTTGTGAATCTGGAACTCTCCACCATTCGTTGTTCTTCAACCACTGATGAACAATTAATTTTAATTAATTGGTTTTACAAGATATAACTGATGAACATATAGTAAAGTTATATGTTCATCAATTCATAGTACAATATAACTGATGAACATATAGTAAAGTTATATGTTCATCAATTCATAATACATCATACGCTTGTATGTTCATCGGTTCATCATAAGCTTATATGTTCATCAGCTCATAACATAATAAAAATGATGAACATATAGTAACTGATGAACCTATTTTTACATAACTGATGAACCTATTTTTAAATAACTGATGAACCTATTTTCAAATAACTGATTATTAAACGCATTAGCAATAACTGATGAACCTATTTTTCAAATAACTGATGATCAAACATACTAGCAATAACTGATGAACCTATTTTCAAATAACTGATGAACCTCATTCTTATGTATTCAATAAAGTTACTCTATCGAATCCACAAGCTACTAAGTAAACCATGATCCAATCAATAACTGATGAACCTCATTCTAACCTATTCCAACAAGTTACTCTATCGAACCAGCAAGCTACTAAGTAAACCATGATCCAATCAATAACTGATGAACCTTATTCTAACCTATTCTAACAAGTTACTCTATCGAACCAGCAAGCTAGTAAGTGAACAAAAAATGCACTAAATGATAAACCTGAAGATCATCAATCGCCACTAAAATCAGATTTCTATCACATTTATGACCTGAATCTAGTTGAAGCATTTCATCGAGCACTTGGTGTGCATCATTATATCGATCACATTTCAACAACAGATCTTGTATATTTTTTATTTTCTAAAAAATATGCATTTTTTTCAAAAAAAAAAAATCTAATTCTTATGCATTTTATTTTGTAAAAAATACTTTTTTTTATGCACAAACTAAAAAATAAAAAATAAATAAAAAATAAAATTAAAAAAAATAACCCTAAAAATTAAATTAATCTAAAATTACCAGTTAGATTCATCTTTTCCAAGCGTATAATGTGTTTTAATCAATTACAGATGATCGGAAATTGAAATCCTAGTTTTCCCCAAATTTTGATTGGAAATTGACGGTTTTTGTGTGTGTGAGTTAGTGTGTGAAATGAATGTGAGAGTAGAAAAGTTGTTTGGTGGGAAGAAGGAAGAGAGTGGGGGTTGAAAATTTACGCTTATACCCCTTCTATTAGAAAGAGCGTGTTTTTTTTTTTTTTTTTCTCACTTAAATCTGGACCGTGTGATTGGTTTTGGTCAACCATTTGACTGATCGGATGATGGAAAAATATTTTTAGCGTTTTTAATTTGCATCCCCTTTTTAGGGGATCGCAACTCTAAGGCTATAAGCCCTTAGGTTTTGAAATAAGCCACAAAAAAAATGAGCTTATGCTTAAACAAACACCCCCAAAATATTGTGTTTATTGCAATATGTATGTTATTAAGTTATGTTTTCTGAATTGTTGAGGTTTAATGCGATTAGTTGATGATTTTTTTATCTTTGAGGCTTGTTAAAGTACCTTGTTGATTTTAGTTTTGCGTGCGATCATAGTTGTTAAACTTGTATGAGTTAAAGGCCAGTCAAAGATTGGATAAAACGAGGTGATTCGTTTGTCAAGTCGCAAATGCATGATGACATATGTTAAAGTTATCACTTTGTTGACTTAGCTTTGTGATGTTATTTTGCATGCAGAAATCATAAGTTAGATATTTATTGCTTTGTGTTTAACTAGTAAATCTCTGATTTGCGAATAGTTGATTTATAAGATTGTTTTGATTTATCGAGGCATTCTGAGAATGCATTATTTATAGGATTTTATCAATTGCGATGATACAAAATAAAGATCGATAACTTAATCATGTAGTTTGTCATTATATGTTGAAGCTGCGGAAAATTGATTTTACCTCCTCAATATCCCGCTCCAGCGGGAGTGGGTATTGTTGTATTTTTCCAATTGTGCGATTTGTCTTCATTTCTTTATCATTTGTTTAATTAGTTTAAATTGCACGATGCTGAAATATTTTTCTGTACTTTCCGAAGAGCCAAGAGTGACTTGTTTCATATATTTTATCTATATGATTTTCTTTTCGAATCCTAGTTTTGATGATCTGATAAAAATTTGACAACGATATTGGTTTTGATATTGATGATTTTTTGTTTTGATTTATGGGATATGGATTCGGTACCACAGGGTGGACAAGCCACGAGCTGAGCAACCCCATTCAAGAGCACGAGCTGAGCAACCCCATTCAAGAGAATGAGATACATATTACTAGCGAGGGCAGGATGCGTAACTATATCACATATGCCATGACTTTGCTCGAGGTAATTTCTAAATGATCATTCTGCTCATGTTATGGTACATGGTCTTCACCATTTCTCAAGTATAATTATTTGCCACTATATGCCGTCGCTTTGCGCGGGTATTCCCTCTAGTATAGAAAAAGCGAAGAAAATCAAGACAAATAAATAATGTGATCTCACTCACACATAAGTGTTGGCCACGCCTTACCAAATTCAAAAACCAAACACATCTTCACTTCACTCGATATAAATACCGGGGAGGGCGAGTCTTTGACCCAAATGTCACGGCCTAACCGGGTATCCCTTTGATCATTTCCTACCTTTCTCTAGCCACCCCAAAAGGTGTAATTAGCGAGGTTTGAACCCTATCCTTTTGTGAGGACATCGGGGGTGACTTACCACCAGGCCAAAGCCACTGTGATGATATAAAACATAGATTAATAACTTGGTACTTAAAAGCAGGTTTGTGATATATGTTTAAGTTACGTTAAGCTGATTTATTGGTCTACCTTTTGCTACATTGATCTTAATTTCTATGTTTGTGGCTTTATGCTAAGCTATTAATATCTGTTTTGCTAGTTGTTGAATTTGTGGTTTTGTCGTTTTTGAGATGGCTTGACTTTAGTTGGTTCATCAGTTGTTGTGCATTCATATGCATTCTGATCTGCACAGATATCTGTAGTTCTCCGTTTTTGTTGCTTATACTGTATCTTTATGATTTTCCTTATGAATCCTTGTTTTTTGATGCTGGTCTATTAAGAATTCGACAGCAATATTGGCTAGCGTTTTGATATCAATGATTTTTGGTTTTTATTTGCAGGATATGGATCGGTACCAGAGGGTGAAAAAGGCACGAGCTGAGCAACCAATTCAAGAAAATGAGATACGAATTACTAGCCAGGGCAGGATGTAACTATATCACATATGCCATGACTTTGCTTCAGGTAATTTGAGTATGATGATTGCTTCTGCGCATGTTGTGGTACAGGGTCTCGCTATCTTGCTATAAATGTTAAATGGTTTTTTCTTAAGTATGATTTGTTAGCGTTATATACCCTTTTGGTAAAGATCTCATGAATAACTAGTTGGTGCATTTTTGTGTCTTTTTAGTGTTATAAATCATCTAAAAGTTGTGGCTATTAAGATTGTTGATGTGATAATACGAAGGATCTTGAAGTAGTTTCTGTTTCTTGTCACTGCATGCTCCTAATTTGAGATCGTGCCAATTCTCAGGTGCAGCTTTTAGTTGCAAGCATATGAAGGTTCAGGATCTCAAGATCTTAACACAAGGGAAGATAAGCACCTCATACTTTAAGAAAACACAAGGTATAACGTCCTTGCTTTCTCACAGAGGTGGTCTTATGCACGTATTATGTAGCAGGTCGAATCATGTGGGGGTCAAAGCAGATACGTTTCCGCATTGGACGAAACAGACTGGCCAGGTTCGATTGACCCCACAAATACTACTTGTCCATTTTAAAACCTTTTTAAAGTGATTTTAGTAGGTTGTAACCGGTAAGTTATAGTTCAGGCGACTTTCATCCCATTTGACCCGTTCTATGTTTGGCCTATTTGTACCTGTCAAATATAACCCAAATCAACCCATTCAATAGTAAATGGCTTCAATTTTTGCTTCCATTCACCACTGAAGCTTGATCTAGGCTTCTTTTAGTGTACTCTTGTATTATCCTTAGAGATAGGAGACATTAGGAATTTAGGACCTTAAAGTTCTGCATTTTTTATAATGTGCCAACTTAGGAAGTCAGAACGAAATACAAGTCTACATATCAGACCTATCATAGAGCTGTTCTTCAGCTTAGATATAGTTCCGTTTGCTGTTTTTCAGGTTGTCAACTATGTTGTGGAAATATATTTCTGAACGATCTACTGGATAGCTTGTGTAATGATCACATTTTTGCTCTTGGGCTGTCCGAAGGAAGTTGCAGAAATCATTTGTGGAACCATATGGTTCCTTTAGCTCTGTATTAAAGGCGTGGAAAAAGTTAAAGCTTTCTATAAAGATCTTATGCAATAATCAGGCAAATTAATATCTTTGTATGACTATATGAATTGCTTTTGGTTGCATTTTCTTCAAAAGAGTAAATAAAGTTGTTGGTCTGCTAAAAGAACACCAAAGTTTTTTAGTGCGTGCGTGTACAAACGTGGCTTTCTATCTTCCATACCAGCCTGGGGCTGTGTCTCGATCTCCTATGTGCGAAATCTAAGGGACTTGTTCCTATGGAGATTCCCCTAATATTTTGTGTTAGTTTTAATAGACTTATTGGTTCTTGACAATCTCCAGAGAAATTCTGAGAACCTTGTTCTCAGTTACCGGTTATGCAGGAATTATGAATTAATTGTCTCCACACGGTAAGTCGATGTGTTAATTGAGTATTCACTATTTTGATACTCTTTCTTAATATCTGATAACGAGATATGCACATCCAATTAGGCTAATGGGATGATAATCTGACATGTACGTGTATAGTATCTTTCTTTTTTGGAACAAGATAAATGAACGAGGGGTTACACCCTTTTGCAAGCCTGCTAGTCAACTCAAAATGCTTTATACAAAAACAAAAACAAAAACAAAAACAAAAACAAAAACAAAAAAAGCGTTGTTGAGAAGATCCCAGAATTTCTTAACAAAGGTAAAGTTCAGAGCATCAGGTCCTTGGGCTTTTGAACATGCACAGTCCCTCACCAATTTTTTAATTTTATCCATAGTGAATTCATTATCCAAAATGATCGAGTCTGCTAGGTCCAATTTACAAAATAGTCAGCATTAGAAAAACAGGCCTTTGTACACGAGGCTCAGTGCACCTATCCGAAAAAATGGTCATTCATGATACCTTTGAACTGAGATGGATCTGTAATCCAAAATCCATTTGAGACGATACCCAAAATCTTATTCTTCCTTCTAATTTTGTTTAAACAAGCATGAGGATAGCAAGTGTTTTTGTCCCCCTCAACTACCTATTTTACACAACATTTTTGAACTTACTAGTGCTAATATACTCCAATCTATGATATTCAGTTGGTACTTCCTCATGGGATTCAATCTCATTTCGAGATAGCAGACCCCTATCAGCCTTTTTATCCCGCATACCAATTTTCAAAAACAAGTCTGATCTCTCTTTTTATCTCACCACACACCAAGCACTTCACAAACATCAGCCACACCACCACCTTTCCAAGAATTCCGTGATCTACTAACCAAAGGGCAGAATTCCTCATTACTGAGCCATGAGTCAAACACCCTAAGAGGCTTAGGTCCGAAATCGACACAAGCATTGGACAAAAGGATCGGACAATGGTCCGAGATAACACAGTCCAACAATTGTCCAAGATAAGAAAGTCCAATACTGTAACAGAAGTGTTGCTTCAGTGAAAAGCAAATTTTACTGTAATAAGGAGCCGATTTAGCTTGCTCATCTTTCATTTTTGATCCACTTCGATTAAATAAGTATTACTTCGCCCACCCATGTTAGAGTCGTGAAATCCCGCATTTGCAATGAAATTATTAAAAGACTTGGCTTCATTTGCATCTAATTGGGAGCTCGCTTTTTCGGATCTGGGCTTAACTGCATTGAAATCACCCATAGATATGCAAATACCATCCTTAGAATCAATAAGATTTAAGATGTCAGTCCTAAGATCTGACTTAAAACATGCCAACTCTGGACCATAAATATTTAAACTGCAGACACGCTCACTAATCCCCACCCACTTTCCAGATTCTATTAAGAAGCCATATACGGCACTACAATCAAGAAAACCTTACAACATATTTTCCTACGGTATATTTATAGTACACATATGGTGATATAAAAATCTCGTTTTTGCACACGATAACCATACTTTTTGTAATTCGATGGTACAATAAAACATTTATAATAACAGAGAGGATTTATACATAAGATTACAACATTGAGCGAGTATATATCATGCATACATACACAAATTGAGAAAGAAAAACAGTAAAGAAACGTCATTGATACACAAGCTGAAAAAGAATGGAAAAAAACAAATTGTACATGATCCTAACTCACTTTCAAAGAAATCATTGCGTTTAGCATAGTAACAAGCCTTTGAACCTCTAGATGATCTCTAGTGGACAAGTGTTGTCTCGTAAGGGTTTACAATGAATATACCCACAAAATTCACCTAACATAAACAAGACTTAAAACCATAAGGCTCACATATCATACCAAACTTCGGTTCTAGTCCTCATCCATGTAGTTTACACTATCATCGTCTTTGTCCTCATTCTCGTCACTGTCCTCGTCCATATCTAAACAATAACGAAAATGTAATGAACATTAGCTTCTAGCAAACTCCAATTTAAATATTAGATAAAATTAATCCAAGCAAATCAAACAAGATACTATAATAATTGTTGAACAAATTATTTCTGTTATTAAGAAATACTGATCGTATAACAAGTGCTATTAGATTTGGCATTATCTTTTGAAAAATTATTGCGATGGTGGATATAATAAAGAACACTTGATACTTGAAAAGAGTAAATTTTCTACACTTTCACTATATTCATCTTCAACTCGTAAAGCAACAATTAAATAATTTTTCCTATTATAGATTTGTTTATAGGTAAGCAGCCATAGTTAAAAAAAGAAAATAAAAAAAAAAAAAAATAATAAAAAAAAAGGAAAAGAAAATGTGTGTTACCGTGGAGTTTCAATGTCGAGATGTGGGGTGCAAGAAATTTTATGCCAATCCTCTCCTATCTCCTTTTCACACCTTCTGCTTAGAATTTTAGAATCACTAATCATAATTTTATTGAGATCCTTAAAACTTTGTATCTCATCTGGTAGAGAACGTAATTCATGACAAGAACTTATTTCCAAGGACGTGAGTTTTGGGAAGTTACTTGGCAAACAAACCAAAGACGAACAATTGTTTATGTCCAATTCTTGTAAACTAGGAAAGAGAATCTCGTCATTTGATGTAGCGTTGTCGTCCTCATGGAAACACTTTAAAGACCACATGTGCCACAATATAATGCTCTTTAGGCTGGGTAATTTCCCAAGTTGCGGAAGACGTTCACACTTTTCAAGATAATAAAATCGAATACTAGTCAAATTGGCTAATTTGACCAGCCAACTTGGAGAAACAACCCTTCCCATGTAATGCCATATAGACAACTTCTGGAGACCCGAATTTGGTTCCAATCCCTCAAGAACCTCTGATTCAAATGTTTCTGATTTATCTTTCCACGACCAATTAAATCTCAAAGACTTTAGATTTGTTTTGTCTTTCAACTTGGCACTTTTGGCATCCCTTAAACCTTCAACATTCTGAAGTCCATATAACCTCAATTTCCACCCAAGAAGATTTAGATTTCCCAGTTCCCCTATTTGGGCCCCATCATCTTTTCCTATAATAAAATGTGATAGCCTTCTAAGGTTGGTTAGTTCTTTTATTCCAACAGGCATATGCTGGAGTTCGGGGCAGAAACTGGTATCTAGACGTTGAAGATTCCTCATGTACCTCAAACCTTTAGGCAACTCACGGAGCTTACAACAATTTTCTAAAATCAGTGTTTGCAAGTTTTGGAGATAGATGATAGTGTCTGGTAGAGCTTGTATATCCGAGTCTTTTATTTTTAAGTATCTCAAATGTATTAGCTTGCAAATTGATTCGGGCATTGTCGAGCTTTCAATTCCTTGCAAATACAACACCCTTAGATAAACATGGCTGGAGATTTGTCTAATGCTACTTTCATAAACATTAACAAACACCAACATTGATCGTATTGGTCTTAGCTTTTCTAAATCATGTTCTGAAAAACGAAAACTGTGGCATGACAAACTGAGATGAAGCACCTCATCCAAGGTTATCAACTCCTTACCAGGCTCTATAACTGCACAATCATGTCTTATTACATATTGCGCAAGATCGTGCATTAAATCATGCATTTTGCATTTCTGATCACCTGTATATCTATCCTTCTCGACGACATCTTCAAAAAACGACCTCCGGACCAAACAAGTAAAAATTTCCTCACCAAGCACGTACAAGCTTACATCTCCTTGAGATGGAATAAATCCATTTGCCATCCACAACTCTATTAATGAATCCTTGCTCATTTCCTCCCCTTTTGAAAATACACAACAATAAGCAAAACATATCTTCATATATGGAGGCAGATCATCGTAGCTTAACCTCAAAGCAGTTAAGATGCCATTGTCTTGCATCTCCAACATGAACTTGTCGTTTACAAGCTGCCACTCATTCACCTTTTTTTTGGTCGACATTAAGCTACCCAAAGTCTTCACTGCTAGAGGTAAGCCTTTGCATTTCTTCACTATCTCCTTTCCTACAAGCTCTAGCTCGGAGCTTATGTTTTCCCCCTCTCCTCTGCCAGGGAACGCAAGCATCTCGAATAGCGACCATGACTCCTTCTCTGTTAATACTCCCACATTATGCTGCAACTCAGGAGTCTTAGCCATCAGTTGGGCAGTATTTTCTTTCCGTGTCGTTACCATAACGATGCTGCCTTTTGCTCCGCAACTTAATGCTTTACATAGCTCGCCCCACTTTTCCATGTCTATGTTTTCAATCCATACGTCATCCATGACTATAAAAAATTTCTTACCTCGTAACTTGTTTTGAAGGCATGCTTGCATAGCATCCAACCCCGAATCTTCTGAGCCACAAATAGCTTTAATTATTCGTTTGACATCAAACACAGCTGAGACATACACCCAACACTTAAACTCGAAATGTGTCTTCACCGTTTCATGGTTGTAAACATATTGAGCAAGTGTTGTTTTTCCGATGCCACCCATGCCCCATATAGCATAGACCCGAACATCATCATCTTCATGTCGGATGCCTATATCTTGGTTACATACCTTATGAATCAACATTATCTTCTCTTCATCCCTTCCGTAGATCTTGGACATAAGAGAGCTAGTTTCCCTGTTAGAAATGTCACCAACAATACCCGCGCCAACTTCACTTATGGTATTGGGAGTCAACTTAAACTTGGATCTATGAGCATCAATCACATCCAATTTTTTCCGTATGTTTTTAACTTTATGAGCAATCCTAGTTTTTACCAAAAGCGGATTATAGCGGGAGGTAAAGAAGGTTCTTACCTTGTATTTCATGCCCATTTCTCCATGCAGCCTTTGAATCATAGCTTCAGTTTTGGCCTCGTCGAGAACGTTTTCCGCCTCCAAAGAGGCAGATTTGAGAGTCTTGAGCCATTCTTCCACACCCTTTTCGTTTGTTTGTCTCATCTCCGCGTCATAAAGAACACCTTGGATCTGTTTGAAAGTGTTCTCGAGTGCTGAAAGATCGGTCTTAAGTTCCCTGAGCAAGCGATACTCTTGGATAGCTTTAGAAGTTAATCTCCCTACCATATCACTCACAAGAGCCGAAGTAATGGGATCAGCCATTGTTCTAATAAGAACTAATTCAAATGACTAATTCCAAAGAAAAGATTTGAACCAGAACTAATCCAGAAAACCGTAATTCACTTGAACAACGACACTATATGATCGCAAAGAAAATATTTTCAAAAAACAAATTTTAACCAAGATTTACAGAGAAAAGACTAAGAACGAAACCCAAACAATCTGATAAACAAACCGTTGAAACTGCTACTATTTCACTAATGAAATGTTTTATATTGTGTTATTTCAAAGGTGTTGGGGATGCGTTTAGATAGGTTTGTTTTTCACAAAATATTTTGTGGAAAATAAGGAAAACAAATATTATGTTCAAATAATCGTTTTTCAACAACATGTTTTGCAAAACAAAAAATCATCTATTTTCTAACTTAACAAGAAAAATTACAAAACAAATTTTAGTTGTTTTCTTTGTTTTCCTTTGTAACCTACACAACCCTCCCTCCCTTCTTCAAATAGAAATATAAACATCAACTAAACACGTTTTTTATATTTTCAAGTGTTTTGTGAAGATTAATTTTCCTTTCAAATTTTTACAAAACGATAAATAATAAAAAATAAAATTTTTTCTCCAACTAAAAGCACAATGTCTTATTATGTTACTTATAATTTGGAAATGAAAGTATAAATCTAAGAACTTATCGAACTTTTATCTTTTGTAGGAATGAAAAGTATCCTACGTTTATAATTACTTATTCATCCGGTAAAATAATACTCCCTCCGTCCCAATTTTGTTGTCCACATTTCCTTTTTGGGATGTCTTAATTTAATTGTCCACTACTAAAAATAGATAGGGAAGTTTAACCAAGTTTACTATATTACCCTTGTTTAAAATTATTATTACATACTTTAAAGAAGACTTTAATTAATTACCTAAAGGCAAAATTATCATTCTGTCAAAAATTAAGAAAGAGAAAACTGTAATAAATGTACTTTTCTTAAACTTTGTGTTTTTTGTCGGTGGCTAATAATTTTAGAACGGATGGAGTAATAATTTATCAGCCCGGGGTCATTAAAAAGGTTACTGGCTTAAAAAATATGGAGGCACGTTAATTAAGCTAGTATATTGCACATGCTATGACCTGAATCACTACTTCATTTCTGCTCAAAGATAAAAGCATTTAGTTTTTTAGGCATTTAATATTTTAAAATCTATTCTATCTAATAAACGAAGGTTTTGAACAAGTTGGCTCAGCGTCTTTCCCCGTTTTCTGCGTTTTGTTCTATGCTTGCTTCTGCGCAATCAGTCATGATCTTCTGAACTTTTCGTAAATGGTCACTCACTGTCAAGGGAGCCACTTTCTTTGGGTGGCAATTCCCATCATTCAGAGTCAATGACAGCTCGCACACAACATTAAAATTCTAATTAATATTCATACGTGTAATTACCTTATTTAGATACAAAGTACAAGAGCACAATGCATTCAGTTTTGTAAATGAAAATGACAAAGTCAACTAAGAGATTTCTACTACAGTTTCATTATTTTGTAAGATATATACAATTAAACATAGCCATAAGTGTTTCTTCATCTCATTCAAATTGATATCAGTTTCATATCAACATTAAATGAAAACGCGTTCCAAAATTAAGAAAGAGGAGCATCCAATGACTTCTTATCGATGATTCCATTTGAGTTCTTTTTGTAAATGGATTCATGGTTTTAATAATCGGTTTTTCATTGATACTTCTCAAATCCTTCCACAATTTGATTTTTTGGTTCATCAAATTAAAATAGGTAAAGATTTTTTTTAATCTATTTTTGTGTAGGGTGTTAGTTGATTCATCATCTTCACGGTCTTCTTTTTTAGGGTTAAGATTCAAATCGCATAATACAACATTTATGATTGAATTACAATACATTTTTTTGTTTGTTTGTAGCAGGTTTTATATGCAGGTTAATATGTTTTTTTATTTGTTTGTAGCATGTTTTATATGTAACAGGTCAGGAGTTTTTGCTAATTGTTGCTATGTTGATATGTTTTTGTGTTTTCTTTAAATCTCAGATTTTTACGTTTTTTGTTCGGTTGTTGGTATGATTTGTGGGTTTTTTATCGTTTGTGCAACAGATGAAATTTTGACAGTGTGTGTAGTTAAATAGATGAAATGGGTTTTTGATGTTTTTGTGAAAAAAAAATGAATTCTTGGTGCCTAAATAGACTGATTGATTTGTGACGAAAATTTAGAGATTTGTTGTTTCGTAATGGTAGTAATTAATTAAATTTGATTATTTGTTATGATTGTGGGTTTATTGTTGATTTTCATATAGAAGTTGAAATCGTGGCATTGTTGTTGTTGTTGTGGTAGAGTCGATGGAGTAGTGTTCATAGGTTCTTCGACATATTGTTGATCGAAACTTCATTCCGGTCATGGTGGCATGATTGATCTTATTAGGTAATAAATATTTCAGTTTAGTGTAGTAGCGTTTACAGAATTTATGCTTAACATAAATTAATTTTAAGCTAAATTTAGTTTTATCAAATGAGCATATAAAGGAAGTTATTGTTACATCTACAATCATCAGGTGTGTGTACCATCAGCAGGTTACAAAATTTGAGCCTGTGTATGATATACTCCTTTTTATGGCAGGTTAATGGTGAGGATGAATGTTCATTCGGGTTTTTAGGTTACCTTAAAAAAGGAAAAAAGTTACGGTTATTATGAAGTTTTTAAGTGAGAGTGACAAATAAAGGCAATGTTACTGATGTTGGCACTGTTTATCCTTTTACCTCGAGAAAGACGAGTGAGGTATGTGGTATCATAAGTTTTAGTTTTTCTTTTTATTTTGATCTTGCCTTAAGAAATTTTTGGGTGTGTTTGTGTTTAATTTTGCAGGTTTCTGGAATTAGGGGTTTTGGTTGGCTACGAAATTATGGCATATTTTGATTTCAATTGGTCCCGTTAAGAAGGCATACAAAGACTAGAGAAGCAGCCAAGGCATATTCTTATCCGTGATGTGGCTGCTACATGTGCGGGATCAAGCGAAGGTGCAACTCAAGGTAAATAAGGTTCTTTCATTATTTTTTATGTTTCGTTGTTTTCGTGGTACTGTGTGGTTTTGGGTTAAGATTTTATCATGTAGTTGTGAATGCATTTTTTTACAGTCATGTTTCACTTTTGATTTTTTTTCCTTTGCTTTTATAGGGAATGTATAAAAAACGAAGTAGGACCATCTCTACATCTGTGCAAAGGCATCTTGGTCAGTTGCAACACAAAAAACGTGACCAGCCCTTTATTCAGCAGTGTTGTAGAGACTGAACATGTAGGATCAAGTAGAATTGAAGATCAAGGTGAATAAGAATTTTTTAGTTTCTTTACTATCGCGCCGTGTTTACGTCATTGGAATGCATGCTTTTACAATTAGGTTTCAATTTCAACTTTCATTACCGTTTTTATGGTGTACCTTTTTCGGATGATTTGAGGTGTACATCTCACTATCCACAAACCAATACTATCACATTTATGCTATAGCGGTGTGCAATTGTGTTCCACTTATGACATAGCATCCGAATTAATAAAATTGTTGATTCTCATAATATAGGTGGTCTATTAATGTTTTCTAAGAGGTTTACAGAGCTATGAGTAATGAACTCATAAATGTATTAGATTAACTATCGAACTACTGTACAAGGTAATAGAGATGTATCCCAAGTCTTCTTCAAAAAACTGTTTTTTTATTAGTAGGTTGAAAAGGAAGACTCCTTCGAATTGAGAGTGACTATCTCTACTTTATATGTTGGTTTATGCTATTCGATAATCTAATTTATTTGATATGTTCATTACTGTTTTGAGATAGTGTAGAATGATAGGGACTAAATAGGCCAAATGATGATTGCATTGATTTTATGTCGAATAATAAAAGGCTATAATTATTTGTTACTTGATTACAATAGTTTATATTATATGATGTGTTTAAGAGACAGTAAGTTATGTTGAAGTCTACTAAGTTGCAACAGTTATAATTATTCGGATATGTTGTGAAAAAGGAAATGTTGCTTGAAATTTAAGGATAAAATGAAAATATAGAAGGTAGATGAAATGATACATTTTGAGTAGACCTGATAATCGAGAAAGTGTTCCCATGCTTTGACAGACAGTGTGGTTCCTTTTGTGTTTAATGAATGGAGTACCGTGTCATGTTAGCAAACTAAATCATTCTTATTGCATAATAGTCACTGTTATACATATGACATGTTTTTAACCACCTGTTTACTTTTTATATGTCATACTTAACGACTATTTTTTACTTACACCTGTGTTTCTTTTTTCTTTCTAAGATGTTCATGGAATGGACTTTGGCTACTCAACTCATCAACATTATCTACATACATTTACATGTCAACACTATCAAAGGTGAAAAATACGATAAATCAACGTTTATTATTTTCATAGTTAAAAACCAGATTGTTTATCGTATAGTTGGGAGATTTGTTATTCTTCCTTTCAATAATAATGGAACTTATTATTGATCAATATTCTCTTAATGAAATTATGATACATATTTACGTTTGTTGTTGTTTCTTACTTTATTTGTGCATGCAACTACCTAATGAATAATTTCTTTAAAATTTTCTTCAAATCTATGGGTCTTTAAGCTAGTTCATCAATATAAGTATTCTTACTAAATGTACAGCTAATTTAAACATAATTTTCTAATATTAAATACCTTAAAAAACTTACTTTCAACATTATAAGTATTCATACAATGTTTACAATTCATTGATACATAATTAATATACATTCTTAAAACATTCATTTAATAATAAATACAATTATTAGAATACATAGTACAAGTTATAAAAGCTTTTTTAATGATACTTTAAAAACTCACATTCAATGAAAAATACAATTAAATAACACATTGTACAAATCAAATAAATTGCTAAACACAAAAAAACAAACAAATAAAATAATACAAACTAAGCAAAGTTTCATCAAACTTTTGTTATTGCTTATAGTCTCTAAACGAATTAACTAATCACTAAAGTTATTGTCAAAAAACGTATAAAAATAAATTATTACCCGAAAAAATTAAATTACAAGGTAACCACAACAATATTGCGCGAGGACCATGCTAGTTCTTCAATAAAGTCTTTGATTCCTTTAGATTCTTCTTATTTGGAAAATTGAAGGTAAAAATATTTCTACATAAGAGTTGAAGAGGAATCTATTGGATGCAGTATTATTATTATTATTATTATTATTATTATTATTATTATTATTATTATTATTATTATTATTATTATTATTATTATTATTATTATTATTATTATTATTATTATTATTAACCATCACTTTTATTAACAATAAATAGGATTTTACAAGAAATTGGTGGGGAGCCGAGAAACCAACTGAGCCCCCACACCTCTAGCAATAGCGAAACCAATCCTATTAAAAATATGAACGGCAGCCTGTGCTCCAATGTCTTGAGTCGAAGAGAAACGTCGAATACGCTTTAGAAGAGTTACTGCATCTTTCTCAAGTTCTCCAAAAGAGGAGAAAGAGAAAGGGAGGAACCCATATCCGATATCCACACATTTGGCCTCATACTTGACACGTTTATGTTGTGCAGCTTCAATAACCGCACGACCTGGCATAAAATCAATCATACCAGATTGTGTCAAAGGTGACGACCCCGTAAGATCAACACAAACATCAAGCCCACCATCCCAAGAGTAAAGTAATATATCAGCTGGGCGCAAAGATCTATCCCTATCACCATAAAGCCCAATATCCACCTCCTTACGAGCTGAAATTCCAGACCGAGAGCATATATCAACAAGAACATCACGCACAATATTATGCCGATGTTTAATGCTAACAATACTGATGAGTGTGTAAATACTCATTATTTTTACCTTTTCTGAGCTGCCAAAACATCTAAAAACACTCAATATTGAATCAAAATAGTGAAAATATCCCAGGAATGTGTTTTATGTGTTTCAAATGCAAAACAATCAAAAACAGATGAAAAACGTACAAAGTTTGCAAAATTGGCAGTTTCAGTCCCTCAACTTTCAAAAGTTGTCAAATCTAGTCCCTGGTTGTTCTAAAAACTTGAAAAAGTCACCAAAGGTCCTTTTAAATCAAAAAGTTACACAATTAGTCCTTTGGTGCAAAGTTTCACAAAATGTCAAGTTTAGTCCCTGAAGTTTGGAAATTTGTCAAAAATGGTCCCTGGGATATTAAAACTTTGAGAAAAACAAATTTTGTCCTTGTACTTCTCATATATGGCAGGATTGGTCCTTGGTGGAAAAGTTTGGTGAAATTACACATTTGGTCCTTGAAGTTTGAAAGTTTGGCAGATTTAGTCCCTGAGAAATTTAAAATGGAAAAGTCAAATTTGGTCCTCATACTACTCATCACTTGGCAAGAAACAACCTTATGGAAACTTTGGAAGAATGCCAAATCTCACCCCTAAAACTTTCGGCAAAATTACAAAATTAGTCCTTGTGAAATACAAAACCAAACCGGACCCTTAATAATACTACTAATCCAATAACAAGTCCAATCCCAAACACCCAGCCCACTCCTTTTATCCTAAGCCCAAAAAAATACCAGCCCAACACCCCTTATAATAAAAACGGGGTCAAAGCTTTGACCCTTGGTCAAACCGAGTCAAACAACCACCCCTTCACCCCTTCCCTCCCCAACTTGCTTCTGCAACCATCATATCACCAGCCCACCATCTCCATCCCATCTCCACCGCCCAATCCACTACACACCTCCCTTCACCTCAACATTAAATGCTGCCACCCCTTGCCTATAAGAGTCCAAATCCCACACACCCAATTTTCCCGCCAAAATTGAGATCAAAGGCCAGGATCAAATTCAAAAGATTCAAGGGCTTGGATTGAGTGGGAAATGATCAGAGAGGCAAAAGAAGCCCTATTCCTCAAGTATAAATAGAAGAGAATGCAAAGAAGAAAGGAAGTAGTCAATTAAGTTTATTTTTATGTCGAATTAAATTAGAATTTCAAATTCAGTTGTAATTTTCATATTTCAAGCATTGTAGTAGCTGTCTTATTGTACTCTAAGTCTTTTTAAGTTATAAAAATCCAAGTTTCAGTTTTGTTTTTATTATTGCAATTTACTCAGATTCCTAAACTCCTCAATAATATTAGTAGTTAATTGTATCAAGGTTCATGGCCTTCTATAGGCTCACTTAGGTTCCCTTAAGCTTGTTAAAGCTTGTAGAGACCATAAAACTCAGTACTAGTAATAAAAATCAAAAATATAAAAATAGTCAACATAAGTCAACTGTGGTTTGTTTGAGATTGATTTCAGGTATTCAGAAGCAATGCAAGGCAAGTTTGGAAGTGGATAAGCCTATCTAAAGATAGGCTTCTGTGGAAAACCCTTTGTTCATGCTAAGGGTAGTTTGTAAGTTTTGCTTATTTTGATTTTCCTCTAAATCTTAATTCCCTATAATTTCTGTAGCCTGCTTGTTATTGCCATTCTGTGTCCTTTGTGCTTGTTAGGTATTGTTAGATAAGTTTGTGGTTTAAAGTTAGGTGTTTGTTACTTAGATTTCTTTGTTACTCACACTCTTTGTTTAAACTGCCATACTAGCTATAATATTATTTTCTTATGTATTAGTGGATACAACTTGTGTTTCTGAGCTTAATTTATCTTTTTAGATCATATTAAAACATTTGGAAACAGAATCATGGGTTAAATAAGTGAAAATCTTTGAAAAGCTCTCAATACTGATTTTAAAAGGGTGTTTGGATCATTAGCTTTCACCCTTTTGTCCTGTGTTTCAGTTGGTTTTTGTGGTTTAAATAACTCATAATAGGTTTAGGTAAAACATTGGAACCATAAAATCTAGGTCTAAAGTGGAAAAAAGTCAAAATCCCACTCTTTGTGCCCTCACAGTTAACTGTGAGGGATTTGGCACCCAAAACTTTGTTTCCTAGCTTATTAGTGGTCACCATCTCCCATTTTAGTTTCATTTTAGTTTTTTAAGTCATAATTAATCAGTTGAGCAAGGTTAAAATTCATAATAGTCAACTGAGGAACAAAAAGGTAAAAAGTCAAAGTTGCATGTTTCAGATTTTGCAAAAATGGAAAGATTATTTGTGAATTTTGAGTAAGGTTCTAGACCTTGAAATTCCTAGGTTTAGTAGCCACCCAGCTCATCTTCAAGGTCTCACCTCCCTTTCATTTTAGTGAATTTTATATTGGGCCCCACACTTAGCCAAACACACTTGCAGGGGGACTGACCTCCCCTGCATCAGCAAACCACCACAACACCACCACCTTTAGTGGTTGTTGTAGGCCACCTCAGTGGGTCCCAGTGGTCCACCTTGGGTTTTCCCAACCCCCTCCTACCAGGTTCCAAAGTTTGACCTTAGGCTTAGTGGACCCCACCTGGAATCAACCCTAGAGTTTGTCCTATTTCTGTGTTGAACTCAAGATTTCAAAGTGCTTATTTCTGTCTAATTAGCTTATTAGTGATTGTAGTTTGTTGTTTCTAGCTTATTTAAGTCCCTTGTGCTTAATTGAACCGAGTTTCATCATTGTGGACCCCATATATAGTCATTTGAGCTTAATTTACTACTTGGTCAAAGATAGTCAACTGTTTTGGTTAAGGGGGTGCACACAGCTTATTTTTAAGCTAAAATAAAAGTTGTTTTACAAAAGTTTCCTATTTTCATCTTATTATTAGCTGTCAAAAAGAAAAACACCAAAAAAGCAAACATAAAATTAGTGATAGCTTCTATTTAATAGATTCTATTTTTTTCAATTTTCATTTCAGCTTATTTATAAGCACTTTTCCATTTTTATAATTTTCTTAATTTTCTTGTACGTTTAAGTATTTAAAATAATTTTCTTAGATTTTTCCTAAGCAGTTTACTATTTACTAGATTTAAAAATAGTTTAAATAAATAAATAAGTAATATTAGTAATTAATTAGATTTCTTAAATTTTAATTAATAACAGTAGGTTTTTATAATTTTCCTAGGTTTTATAAATTAGTTAAGACTTTTAGAAAAATATTTTTAATTTCTACTGTTCATTTTCCAATTTTCTTATTTTAATTATTTAAATTAGATTTAAATTAAATAAAAAGTAAATAATTAGTAAAATAGCCTAAATATAATTTTTAGAAGTTTTTTATAATTTTTTAGGATTCCTGTGATGGTTAATTAGTTTTATAAATTTTTCCATAATTTTCTAAGTTAATTTAGTATTATTTGTAATTTAAAATAATTTAATTAGTTTAATTAAGATAATTAGTTTTTAATTGATAAAAAACTCATAAAAAGACAAAAATATTTATTTTTATTTTTTGTACTTTCTTCAAGTTCATTTTAAGGTTTAGAAAATATTTTTGCAAGTTTTTAGTATAATTTGTAATCCTTATAATTTTTAGTTAATTTAAATTAGGTTTAAATTACATTTTAAATAGTTTTAATTAATTAAGTAATATTTAAATATTAAAATAATCATTTTTATAATTTCATTTTCATTTTAAATTTTAAGTTTCAAAAGTTCACTTGCACCCCCTGTAGTTTGTAATCTGATAAAACCCACTTTTCTGTCTGTTACCTGATTCCAAATTGTGAATTTGTGCATATATCTGTATATATGTTATTGTGAATATTATATCATTGTGCAAATACCAAAATATCAGTAGTAAAATCAATTCCCAATCATCTTGGCTACTGTCCTCAGTGCCACTCATTCTGAAAAGCATTTTCCAAAACACAATTGCAATCTCGCTGGGACATAACGACCCGGGGACACACTATACTATCACCGGAGAATTGGAACGGAGCTGTCTTTGACTTATTGACCTTGGTCAATAATATCTGACCGTTTCGGGACCAATCAAAATTTGGCGCCGCTGCCGGGGAAGTTGTTGCGTGTTTTTAAAATCGTTTTAAGTTTAGTGGTTTTCAAAACCCTCCCTGTACAAATTTCACATAATTTGTAAAAAGTTTTTGTAAAAATATAATCATATCAAAAAAAGGTTCATTAACACTTTTCCTGAAGTGCTAAAAACACCAAAAAAATCAAAAACAACAAAACAAACTGTGAAGTTAAATTACTTCGTTTTCTTTAAGATTACAACCTGAAACAGTTGGTATAAGGTAAGTTCTGACATTAAATTGCGAACTGAAGAGGAAAACTATTTACTTCCTCCCGCCAACCTGCGAGTAATCTTAAAAGAACGATTTCGGTTAACGAATCAGTTCTAAAAATATTTCCAAAGTTTTCTGCACACACACCCATAAGCCTAAAGCAATTTTTCTGTTAATAAATACATAAAATCTTACCACCGCAAACCAAGGCAGAACACCTACCAACTGGGGGTATGGACATAATAAGTTCCCAAACTTAAGATTAAAACTTGCCTTTATATCCCTGTGAGTGGTGTACCTTTTTTAAATAAGCCATTCACTTGTGATTATTGGTTTATGTTCACTGTGGTTTTGCCTCGATCTTGTTTTGAAAAATTGTTTTTAGTGCATGCGCACTTGGTCACAAACAAAGTGTAAAAATCAGAAAAACGTACACGAGTTACGTACTGTTATTGAAGAACCAAAAACCGAAATGGCCGATGGGCCACCACCACCCCCCCCCCCTGACCCTCCCAGGGATGAGCCAGCTCCCGATCTCCGAACCAGGGGCGGGCCTATTGCACCACTCACTATTGAGGCTACGGACTTTGGCCTCAAGCACCACATGATCCAACAAGTCCAAAATTCGTGTTAATTTCACGGATTACCGGGTGACGATGCTAATAAGCATCTTGATAAATACCTCACCGTCACCCAAAGCATGAAACAGCATGGTGTCACCGATGATGCCCTCCGGCTGTATCTCTTCCCCTATTCTCTCACCCATCATGCCACTGCATGGTTTGACCGACTTCCAAAGAATTCTATTCGTACCTTTGATGAAATGGTAACCAAGTTTTTAGCAAAATATTTTTCACCTTCCATGGTTACCAAGTTACGAAATGATATCAGCAACTTCCGGTAACGTCCCGATGAGTCTCTTTTTGAGGCTTGGGAACGTTATAAGCTAGCTATTGATCGGTGCCCTAACCACAATATGTTACAAGTTACCATCATAGACACCTTCTATAATGGTCTGACATTGAGGCACCGGGATATTCTCAATGCTGCTGCTGGTGGGACCTTTATGAAAAGGCGTCCCGAAGAATGCTATGACTTGATTGAGAGCATGACTGCCCACCATAACTTTTGGGATTCCTCTGCGGAGAGGGATGAGTCATGTAAATCAATCATTCCTTCATCATCATCTCCAGAAATAATTGCTCTCACCAAAAAGATGGATGATATTTCTACGGCTGTGTTGAGAATGAACCAAACGATGCAAAATCAGGTTCAAAATCAACAAGTGAAAGCCGTGGCCCGAAGTTGTGAAACTTGTGGGGAGCCCACATCTTTATTCCGAGTGTCCAGCTACTGCTGGTTTTCCTCAAGAGAACGTTTATGCTGCTCACGGTTCCTACAATATGGGGGTAATTCTTACCAACCACAAGGGGACCGTAATCTCTTAAGCTATCGTTCCAACAATTTTCTCGGACCTCCCGGTTTTAACCAAAATCAAAACCGTAACTCGAATCAGAATCGAGGAGATTTTAACCAAGGTCAAAACTCAAATTTCCAAAACCCGAATCAAAATCAAGGTCATTTTAATCAAAACAATTTTCAAAATGGCAATCAAAATCAAGGTTTTCAAGGAAATTTTCAAAGAAACCAAAATCAAGGAAATTACAATCAGGGTAATTTCAATCAGAGAAACAATTTTCAGGGTAACAACAATCAAAATCAAGGGAATTTTCAAAACAACCGTGTTCAAAATCTTCCTAATCAAAATCAAAACGTTGTTCCACCCTCGACTTCCTCCGATGAAGTGCTAAAACAATTCATAAAAGCACAAGAGGAAACGAATCGGTTATTGATCAGCAAGATCTCTGAGCTTCAGAAGTCTTTAAATGATCAACCCTCGGGCCCGGGTACACTACCGAGCAACATGATCGCTAACCCGAGGGGCGATGTCAAAGCGATCACTACCCGAAGTGAGGTATCATACAATGGACCCGCGATTCCCTCTACCTCTTCTTCTCCTCCTACTAAGGTAGCGGAACGTGAACCTGAGGTTACCACGGACACGGTACTTCCTACTAATAACGGAGATATCAACAACGTCCACTGATATTGCGTTTTTTGAGTGCGTATAAAAAATATACAAGGTAGACGTGAGTGGAATTCACTAATCAACCTTTAGGAAAAGGAAGACTTGCGAAAACTCGTGAATACAATATATATATGTGATACCGGGTAAGTGATTACCCGGGTCGTGTGCCAACGAGGTGTGAATGGGCAATATCGTGTGAGATTTGAGATTAAAATGCTTGTAAGGATGTTGAGAGATTATTTGGTGTTGTGGAATAACGAGAAATTAAAATAACGTACGAAGAATAAAATAAAAGCAATAAAAATGCAAATCAAACAAGGAACGACAAATAAAACTTAAAAACTATTTAGAATTCTACGGGAATGAAAATTAGGAAGCTAGGGAACCTTAAACGTAATCTAATTTTAAAAACGCGGAATTTAATTAAGGAAAAACGCGAGTGCGCGAATTAAAAAGTAAAACGGGAGCAAATAAAGTCCTACGGGTATGAAAATCATTTTTCTACGATTCTAATGATGAAAGAAAATTTTTGGAAAAAGAAAAATATTTTTTCGACTTTTATATTTTTTATAATGAATTAAATTACTAAATAACTAAATTAAACATTTAAAAATACTAAACTACTTCTAAAAATTCTTAAATTTTTTTGAAAACTAAATATACCACAAATAAACCTGAGAAAAATAAAAACATGAGATAAGCAGTTGAAATAAGCAAAACAGAAACTAAACTAGTAATAAGCAATCCAAAACTATACTATGTTAAATATATAACTGAAGGAAGAAGTAACAAAAAGAAAGGGTAGCTCAGATGGTAATGGTGGTGTTGTTTGTGAGCTGGAGGTCAGGGGTTCGACCTCTGCCCTTTGGCTTTTTACAACACATTTTTTTTTTCAAAATATTTTGCACAAACTTATTAAAAACATGAACATGAACAATTTTGTAAACTGCAACTTTTTATAAAAAGCAAAAATAAGCACAATAAAAGGGAAATGTATAAGCAGTTTGGGCTAAAAGCTACAACTAAGGAAAATTTGAAAATTAAAAAGCTACTTAAAGGATCTAATAAGCTAAACTAGGAAAGACTTAAGCTAAGGGACACTAGGGGGAAACCTAAATAAGCACTAAGGGAACATTAATCAGTTTACAAAACCTAAAAAGCACAAGGTTAATCAAATCCTAAACTGGTACACTAGAAGGAAAACAGACAAAGAGGCATATTTGTGAGCCTAACAAGCTTATAAGAAAAATTTATAAAAATGAAACAAAAATATGAGCATAAAGAGGGCCGCCAAATAAGCTAATTACCAATTTCTAGGCCTAATTACCAAGTAATAAAAACATGAAAAATGCAAACATGAGGGCTGTTGGGACTCTATCTAACTGTATGCAGGCCTATGACAGGTTGCCATGGTTGGCTAAGCTGATTTGCAGCCCACGAGATAGCTACCAAATAAGTCGGAAAATGCACGATAAGTTTAAAACTCATAAGTTTATACTACTAAATGCTTGTAAAAACAAGGTTGGAGGTCCAATCCCTACTCTAGTTGTTCTAAACTTGGGTCCAAAAAGGGGTGTTTTGACTGCTATGTAACATTTTCTGACGGGGAGCAGGCCTAAGAGGGCGAGTATTTGCAGCCCACTTGAAACTACTAAAGACCATAAAAAGCAAATGTAAGCTCTAATTTTCAAAGTCTAAACTACAAACTAAGTGTGCATCTAATTGCATATATAACTTCTAACTACGACAAACCTAAATTTAATATCAAATTGTGCTGTTGGGGACTGTTTGTGGGGGAGTGGTACCCGATTGCAGCAGGCCAACAATGGGTACAAAGGTGTAAAAATAATGAACTAACTTTGCTTGCTACTCAACACATGAACTCAGAAACAAACACTACCCTATTTTAAACATGTTTGAACCAGCAATAACAAGTAAAGACATAAATTCTACCCTAATTTCTATGTAAAAAACAGATCTTAAGAGTGAAGGATAACTTGTGCCAAACACCCCTTCAAGAGGGTGACTGACTTTGAAATCTAAGAATATGAAATTGAGCCAAGGTTATTGAAACACAAGTTACTGAAAACTTCTATTAAACAAGCAATAATTTAAATAAGTAGTAATAACAACAAGTAGCTTAAAAAAAGTTAAACTTTCATTGATTGAGAAAAATTACAAAAGATTTAGAAACAATTAAAAATACTGGAAAATTAAAACTCAGGCCTAATTAAAGACTGACTATTAAAACCTAATTTTAGACTACTAAAACCTAAATTTTGACTGCCCTTTAGGCTTACAATTCATACTCTATTTATACCACTCCAATTAGGGTTTCCCTTGAGCTCTTTTTGTCCACTTTTGTCATGTGTTTGTTCAGTGAGTGAATTGAGCTTATGTCCGCACTTGTGTTTCTTTCACTCAATCTCAGCCGTAGGATCAAACTTGCTTCCCAATCTCCATTCTTGGCCATTGATGTAAATTGAGGTTGTGGAAGGGTGAGTTGGCAGAGGTAGGTATGGGTTTTAATGGAGTTAGTGGGATTGGGAGATGGTGTTTGAGGACAGATGGGGATGGTGATGGGTGGATGGTGATGGTTGCAGGCTTCACGTGAGTGTGAGGGGTGAAAGAGATGGATGTTTTGACTGGGAATGTTTGACTAGGGTTAAGATATACGTTTTTATTAAAACGTGAAAAGGGTGGAATTGGGCCACTTGATATCTTGGGCCAAGGTTAGGTGTGGGCTTTGGCAAGTGATGGATTGGGTACTTTTTACAAAGGATACCCGTTTAGTATTGTGGTTTTCAAAATCCTAAGGACCAAATTTGTAAGCTTGCTGAAATTTGAGGGGTGATTTTGTAAATATCCCAAGTCATCAAAAGGACTAAACCTGTCAAGTTAGATAAACCAAGGGACCAAAAAATGCAATTTTCCAATTTTGAAACACCAGAGACTAAAACTGCCAATTTGCCAAAGTACAGGGACCAATTGTGTAATTTTCCAAATCATTTTACCCAAAGATCATTTATGATTTATTTTTATTTTTCAAGAACAAAGGTTGACTTTTCTTTGAAATAAATGCCCAGGGACTAGTTTTGTAAAACTTTGAAAGTTGGGGGACTGAAACTGCCAAATATGAAAATTTTGTTCGTTTTTTGTTTGTTTTCACTCGTTTTGCATCAGAAACATATAAAACACGATCTTTGGGATTTTATTCGTATTTTGATGCGTTTTTTAGTGTTTTTAATCATTTTGCATTTCAGATTTAACTAAAATTTGATGAGTATTTACACACTCATCAATCCCCCACACTAAACTATTGTTAGTCCCTAGCAATCTCTTTGAGAAAAATTAATGGATTTGAAGTCTCTTTACCAAAAGCCATCACTTCTGGAGTCGCCGAATGTTTTGGGTTCAAGTAAGAATTATGGTCCATTCGATGACCATGTGATTTTGAGCAAACCACCAGCTGTCAACGAATTTGATTTGTCTTTACCAGAAGCCGTTTGCTCCTGGACTAGCCAACTCTTGATGGAACAGTCAACATCTTGGTGAGTTGATTACCAATTATGGTTTTTCCACTGCCTTTACCACAGGCCAGAATCTTGCGGGCTAGCAAACTCATTTGCTTTTTAGGATATGGCGAGTTGAGGTACCATACAATTTTGGGCAAATTGCAAGCCATAAACGGATTTGATATATCTTTACCAAGAGCCGTTTGCTCCTGGATTAGCCAATCCTTTTGTTGGTTAGACATGACTGACTGATAACCACAAAAAATTTTGAAGCTCAAGTGAAAATTTTTTTAAAATTTTTGCTAAAAACGGGGGTATTAGATAGTAAAATGTGATAAAATTCGCTAGAATAGCGAAATACCCCCCCCCCCCCACACACACACACACTTAGAATGAATATTGTCCTCAATATTCAAAGTCCCGGCTATTATGCCGACTCTTTGAACGTAAAAGGGCAACATTACAAGCTAAATTTGGAAAACACCATTTTTTCACTTTATTTGTAACCACAGCAGGGGTAACTCCCCCATACTTAGGGTGAAAACCCTAAGTACATGCTACTGTTTTTGTTTACCGAGTCGCTAGCTTGACTCGACCCCGAATTCATTGGTTCTTGGGGAAGCATGATGTGGAAGAGACAATCTCCATCGGACTTTCATTCAAGATGTTTGGACAAACATTTGAAGCACGTGAAAGTTCCACACCGATGAGATATACAGGCCCTAGATCAAATGAATGATACATGGAAATGTCGGGGTCAAAAATAGTGTCTTCAGTCCCGAAAGAGTGAAGAAGAGAGGACGTCACGGGATAGGTGAAGAAAAGAAAGAAACTCATGATGAAAATCATGATTAACTCGTCATCACCCACGGGAGAATCCATAATTTCTAGATTATGAATCTCATCATTTAAGCTCGCTTGATCAAGACATATCCCGGGTGTGTCATGATCAAAATGGAAGTTATCATACTCTGGTGGAGATATGATATGAGTGAGTTCACTGGAGAACTCCTCGTTAAGAGAATCAATCACAAGATGTAAATCTGTGAACTCATGTTCCGGAGTAGACTCATCACAATCCTCAATCTGAGTACCAAAGATTGGATTATCAGAAATCAAAGTGAATTCAGATTCGAATTCAAACAAAGGATTGGTGAGAGCCGTATTAAATGTTTCGGGAACAAATTGATTATCATTCTCTATTGGACTACTGGGATAAGAACTGAGTGACTGATCATGATAGAGGAGACTTTCAATTTCTCCAAGATCGGCTTCAAAATCAACGAGACCGTCATTACTTCCCGTTGGAAGTGGATTGATGTGAGTGAGTTCATCGGCGAACTCCTCAAGAAGATGATCAGCATCAGAATGCGGAAGTGATGCCTCAACATATTCAATGTCTCCATAAGATGTATAATCATCGCTAAAATCGGAGAAAGTCTCAAATTGATCTTTTGGACACTCAAGAGGGGAAGGTAAATCACACACATGATCAAAAGTTCCCTGTGACTCTCTTGGGATTAGGACAAGGTTCTCAACACTAGACTTTATGAATTCGTCCGACTCCTTATCAGGAACAGTGCTAAGATGCTCATCCCCCATGTTTAGAGAGTGAGTGTGAACTTCGGGTGTAATAACAACAGACTGATTTTTCATGGAAGGAACCTCAACTGATGAATTTGATGAGCCTTGACGAATATCAAGGGTATCTTCATCATAACTATCGTCATCGTCATCGTAGATGATAGTTTTACGCATTCGAAATCTTACTCTAGCTGCTTCTTCTGCTTCTTCAGCTAGTATTTCTTTGTAAGACTTCGGACGAGGTTCTTCCGGAGCAGGTTTATTAACCAAATCCTTATGGTCTTTTAAATTATTTAAAACATTTTGCAAAAGTTCTTGAGGAAATGGTTGAGGTTGTGTTTCAAAAGTTTGGTATTGTGGAGGTTGGTCGTGATAATTGTTGTCACAAGGAAAAAGATTCCTAGCTTGACAATCGGTGCTAAAATGCGGACCTCCACAATACTCACAACCGTATTGTTGTGAAGTTGGTGCATTTTGAAACGATTCGGCATTGCAATTTTGATAACACGGATTATGCTCATATGAAATGAAATTATTTTGTGGCTCATTGCAAAAGCTCGGATTAGAATCGTAAGCGAATGAATTAATCGAACCACAAAACAAACAACTTCCGTTTTGAATATCATTACCACATCGTTCACATGTACACCAACGACATGGTAACCCGAAAAGTGGTCACCACTACCGACACAAGGAATAAAAGTCAGAGGTGGGACAAGTGGTGTGCTCTGAGAGCTAGGAATTTCCACCACCTCCGTTATGGTCTCTGGTTTTTGTTTTTGATAAACGTGAAGATTAGGCAAGTCGTTCTTTTCAATCACTGCTCTATGCTCTGTACGTTTGCTTGACAAACCTTTAACCGTAAATCCTGAAAGGTTAGGATCAATTCTTGATGGTTTGTCATTAATAGCACGTATCTCAGGCAGTGATGGGTAGTTGGAAGAATTTGGTGAATCATCGATAGAATTTGGATGTATGAACAAATTGCACGTAGTGCAAAAACTGTTACTACAATTATTTCCACACTTCTCAGAAATACACCGGAAACAATGATAGTCATTCTCAATCGGGCTTTTACAGTGAAAACACGTGTAGCCGAGAGACGCCATAAGAATTATACATGAGAGGGGTATAAGAAGGTAGAATCAAATGGATGGAGGGTAAAGAAGAATATTTTTGGGTTTTTCGAAAAACACATCAATTAAAACGAGACCAACTCAAAAAGACAATGGTGAACTTAAACCAATAATCACAATGTAAATGGCTTCTTTGAAAAAGGTACACCAATTCACAAGGATACAATGGCAAGTTTTAATCTTTTGTTTGGGAACTTATTAATATTCACACCCCCAGTTGGTAGGTGTTCAGCCTTGGTTCTCGGCGGTGTGTTTTATGCTTATTTTATTTAAACAAAGAAAACCGGAAAATCTTTTTGTATTTTTATATGATAAATATATATACAAAAGAAAAGGAAAATATTTTTGTGTTTTATACTTTTTTTTTGAAAACGATAACTTCTTGACGAAGGTTCTACAAGTCACTAATCGTTGAAATCATAACGATATTGTCGCAACACAACCTCCCCGGCAGCGGCGCCATTTTGATATTGCGTTTTTTGAGTGCGTATCAAAAACATAAAAGGTAGACGTGAGTGGAATTCACTAATCAACCTTTAGGAAAAGGAAGACTTGCGAAAACTCGTGAATACAATATATATATGTGATACCGGGTAAGTGATTACCCGGGTCGTGTCCCAACGAGGTGTGAATGGGCAATATCGTGTGAGATTCGAGATTAAAATGCTTGTAAGGATGTTGAGAGATTATTTGGTGTTGTGGAATAACGAGAAATTAAAATAACGTACGAAGAATAAAATAAAAGCAATAAAAATGCAAATCAAACAAGGAACGACAAATAAAACTTAAAAACTATTTAGAATTCTACGGGAATGAAAATTAGGAAGCTAGGGAACCTTAAACGTAATCTAATTTTAAAAACGCGAAATTTAATTAAGGAAAAACGAGAGTGCGCGAATTAAAAAGTAAAACGGGAGCAAATAAAGTCCTACGGGTATGAAAATCATTTTTCTACGATTTTAATGATGAAAGAAAATTTTTGAAAAAAGAAAAATATTTTTTAGACTTTTATATTTTTTATAATGAATTAAATTACTAAATAACTAAATTAAACAATTAAAAATACTAAACTACTTCTAAAAATTCTTAAATTTTTTTGAAAACTAAATATACCACAAATAAACCCGAGAAAAATAAAAACATGAGATAAGCAGTTGAAATAAGCAAAACAGAAACTAAACTAGTAATAAGCAATTCAAAACTATACTATGTTAAATATATAACTGAAGGAAGAAGTAACAAAAAGAAAGGGTAGCTCAGATGGTAATGGTGGTGTTGTTTGTGAGCTGGAGGTCAGGGGTTCGACCCTTGCCCTTTGGCTTTTTACTAACACTTTTTTTTTTTCAAAATATTTTGCACAGAATTATTAAAAACATGAACATGAACAATTTTGTAAACTGCAACTTTTTATAAAAAGCAAAAATAAGCACAATAAAAGGGAAATGTATAAGCAGTTTGGGCTAAAAGCTACAACTAAGGAAAATTTGAAAATTAAAAAGCTACTTAAAGGATCTAATAAGCTAAACTAGGGAAGACTTAAGCTAAGGGACACTAGGGGGAAACCTAAATAAGCACTAAGGGAACATTAATCAGTTCACAAAACCTAAAAAGCACAAGGTTAATCAAATCCTAAACTGGTACACTAGAAGGAAAACAAACAAAGAGGCATATTTGTGAGCCTAACAAGCTTATAAGAAAATTTTATAAAAATGAAACAAAAATATGAGCATAAAGAGGGGCTGCCAAATAAGCTAATAACCAATTTCTAGGCCTAATTACAAAGTAATAAACACATGAAAAATGCAAACATGAGGGCTGTTGGGACTCTATCTAACTGTATGCAGGCCTATGACAGGTTGCCATGGTTGGTTAAGCTGATTTGTAGCCCACGAGATAGCTACCAAATAAGTCGGAAAATGCACGATAAGTTTAAAACTCATAAGTTTATACTACTAAATGCTTGTAAAAACAAGGTTGGAGGTCCAATCCCTACTCTAGTGTTTCTAAACTTGGGTCCAAAAAGGGGTGTTTTGACTGCTATGCAACATTTTCTGATGGGGAGCAGGCCTAAGAGGGCGTTTGCAGCCCACTTGAAAGTACTAAAGACCATAAAAAGCAAATGTAAGCTCTAATTTTCAAAGTCTAAACTACAAACTAAGTGTGCATCTAATTGCATATATAAATTCTAAGTACGACAAACCTAAATTTCATATCAAATTGTGCTGTTGGGGACTGTTTGTGGGGGAGTGGTACCCGATTACAGCAGGCCAAAAATGGGTACAAAGGTGTAAAAATAATGAACTAACTTTGCTTGCTACTCAACACATGAACTCAGAAACAAACACTACCCTATTTTAAACATGTTTGAACCAGCAATAACATGCAAAGACATAAATTCTACCCTAGTTTCTATGTAAAAAACAGATCTTAAGAGTGAAGGATAACTTGTGCCAAACACCCCTTCAAGAGGGCGACTGACTTTGAAATCTAAGAATATGAAATTGAGCCAAGGTTATTGAAACACAAGTTACTGAAAACTTCTATTAAACAAGCAATAATTTAAATAAGTAGTAATAACAACAAGTAGCTTAAAAAAAACTTAAACTTTCATTGATTGAGAAAAATTACAAAAGACTTAGAAACAATTAAAAATACTGGAAAATTAAAACTCAGACCTAATTAAAGACTGACTATTAAAACCTAATTTTAGACTACTAAAACCTAAATTTTGACTGCCCTTTAGGCTTATAATTCATACTCTATTTATACCACTCCAATTAGGGTTTCCCTTGAGCTCTTTTTGTCCACTTCTGTCATGTGTTTGTTCAGTGAGTGAATTTAGCTTATGTCCACACTTGTGTTTCTTTCACTCAATCTCAGCCGTAGGATCAAACTTGCTTCCCAATCTCCATTCTTGGCCATTGATGTAAATTGAGGTTGTGGATGGGTGAGGTGGCAGAGGTAGGTATGGGTTTTAATGGAGTTAGTGGGATTGGGAGATGGTGTTTGAGGACAAATGGGGATGGTGATGGGTGGATGGTGATGGTTGCAGGCTTCACGTGAGTGTGGGGGGGGGGGGGGGTGAAAGAGATGGATGTTTTGACTGGGAAGGTTTGACTAGGGTTAAGATATATGTTTTTATTAAAACGTGAAAAGGGTGGAAATGGGCCACTTGATATCTTGGGCCAAGGTTAGGTGTGGGCTTTGGCAAGTGATGGATTGGGTACTTTTTACAAGGGATACCCGTTTAGTATTGTGGTTTTCAAAATCCCAAGGACCAAATTTGTAAGCTTGCTGAAATTTGAGGGATGATTTTTTAAATATCCCAAGTCATCAAAAGGACTAAACCTGTCAAGTTGGATAAACCAAAGGACCAAAAAATGCAATTTTCCAATTTTGAAACACCAGAGACTAAAACTGCCAATTTGCCAAAGTACAGGGACCAATTGTGTAATTTTCCAAATCATTTTACCCAAAGATCATTTATGATTTATTTTGATTTTTAAAGAACAAAGGTTGACTTTTCTTTGAAATAAATGCCCAGGGACTAGTTTTGTAAAACTTTGAAAGTTGGGGGACTGAAACTGCCAAACATGCAAATTTTGTTCGTTTTTCGTTTGTTTTCACTGGTTTTGCATCAGAAACTTATAAAACACGATCTTTGGGATTTTTTTTCGTATTTTGATGCGTTTTTGAGTGTTTTTAATCGTTTTGCAGTTCAGATTTGACTAAAATTTGATGAGTATTTACACACTCATCAATCCCCCACACTAAACTATTGCTAGTCCCTAGCAATCTTTTTGAGAAAAATTAATGATTTGAAGTCTCTTTACCAAAAGCCATCACTTCTGGAGTAGCCGGATGTTTTGGGTTCAAGTAAGAATTATGGTCCATTCGATGACCATGTGATTTTGAGCAAACCACCAGCTATCAACGGATTTGATTTGTCTTTACCAGAAGCCGTTTGCTCCTGGACTAGCCAACTCTTGATGGAACAGTCAACATCTTGGTACACTACCGAGTAACACGATCGCTAACCCGAGGGGCGATGTCAAAGCGATCACTACCCGAAGTGGGGTATCATACAATGGACCCGCGATTCCCTCTACCTCTTCTTCTCCTCCTACTAAGGTAGCGGAACGTGAACCTGAGGTTACCACGGACACGGTACTTCCTACTAATAACGGAGGTATCAACAACGTCCACCCTCAAGTTGTCCCAGTCCCGACTCGTAAGTCGAAAGTTGTATTTGATCCTCCTGTAAGTTCTGATGAAATTCCAAAGAATGATCCTAAGCCTTCAATTCCATATCCTTTACGATTGAATGATCAAAAGAACCACGAAAGAGCTAATCATCAGATGGAAAAACTTTATCAAATTTTCCAAGAGTTACATTTCGATATTAACTTCGCGGATGCTCTTCTTCTCATGCCTAAGTTTGCTTCAACAATCAAAAATCTGATAAGCAACAAAGAAAAACTCTGTGAGATGGCAAAAACTCCACTTAACGAGCATTGCTCAGCAATGCTCTTGAAAAAGCTTCCCGAAAAGCTTGGAGATCCCGGGAAATTTCTCATTCCTTGTATTTTCCCTGGGATGGTTGAATGCTTTGCCTTGGCCGATCTTGGTGCAAGCATTAACCTGATGCCTTACACAGTCTGGAAAAGACTCTCTCTTCCGGCTCTCACTCCTACCTGCATGACTCTCGAGCTTGCAGATCGTACTATATCTCGTCCTCTCGGCATTGCCGAAGATATCTTCGTGAAAGTAGGAAAGTTCCATTTTCCTGCAGATTTCGTGATTGTTGATTTCGATGCTGACCCAAGAGTTCCTCTCATTCTCGGGAGGGGATTCTTAAGAACGGGTAGTGCTCTAATCGATGTATTCGAAGAAGAAATCACTCTACGTGTTGGTGGTGAAGCCATCACATTCAATCTTGATCAGACTTCAAGATACTCCTCCAACTATGACGCTGAAATGGTTAACCGAATTGACATCATCGATGTTGCGTCTGAGGAGTATTCTCAAGAAGTCCTTGGTTTCTTAGCAAGTGGCAGTACCACTCCTTCTACTGATCCTATCATATCCGACTCTTCCCCTTCTCTCACTCCGTTTGAGGGAAGTGACTTCCTTCTGGAAGAGGTCAAAGCTTGTCTTGCTCAGGATAGTTCAATTCCACATGGGGTTGATGAAAACTATCTTGACCCGGAGGGGGACATTCTTCTTCTTGAAAGATTGTTAAATGACGATCCTTCACCCTCTCCGTCTCCAAAAATACTTCATAAAGAGGAAGTCAAACATGTTGAAATAACTGAAGACTTTCCCGAGGTTGAGCTCAAGGACTTGCCTCCTCATCTAGAATATGCATTTCTGGAGGGTGATAATAAATTGCCCGTCATTATTGCTAAATACTTGAAAGATGAGGAAAACGCTGCACTCCTAAAGGTTCTTAAGGCAAACAAACAAGCAATTGCTTGGAAACTCTCCGACATTAAGGGCGTAAGCCCGGACTTTTGTACACACAAAATCTTAATGGAGGATGACTTTAAGCCAGCAGTGCAACAACAGAGAAGGGTAAATCCCAAAATCCACGAAGTTATCAAACAAGAGGTTCTAAAACTTCTTGATGCGGGATTGATTTATCCTATATCTGACAGTCCTTGGGTTAGTCCAATTCATTGTGTTCCTAAAAAGGGTGGCATAACCGTTGTCACCAATGAGGAAAACGAGTTGATTCTAACTCGTTTGGTCACGGGTTGGCGAGTATGTATTGACTATCGAAAGTTAAATGAAGCCACCCGTAATGACCATTTTCCTCTCCCTTTTATGGACCAGATGCTCGAAAGACTAGCGGGGAATGAATACTACTGCTTCCTCGATGGTTTTTCGGGTTACTTCCAAATCCCAATTGATCCACAGGATCAAGAGAAAACTACCTTCACATGCCCCTACGGAACTTTTGCTTACAGACGTATGCCTTTCGGCTTATGTAATGCACCAGGCACGTTCCAGAGGTGCATGATGTCTATCTTTTCCGACATGATCGGGAAAACCATGGAGGTATTTATGGATGACTTTTCAGTCATCAGGGATTCATTCCAGTCTTGTCTCTCCCACTTGGAACAAATGCTTAAACGTTGCAAAGAAACGAATTTAAGTCTCAACTGGGAGAAGAGCCATTTTATGGTTAAAGAGGGCATTGTCCTCGGCCATAAAATTTCAAAGAACGGGATTGAGGTTGACAAAGCCAAAATCGATGTCATTGCTAAATTACCTCATCCCACCACCGTTAAAGGTGTCAGGAGCTTTTTGGGTCATGTCGGCTTCTACCGTAGGTTTATCCAAGATTTCTCTAAGATTGCCCGGCCTATGACCCATCTCCTTGAGAAGGATGCTCCTTTCATCTTCTCTCCTGAGTGCATCGAAGCTTTTGAAACATTAAAGAAAAAGCTTACCGAGGAACCGATTCTTGTTGCCCCCGATTGGGACCTACCTTTTGAGCTTATGTGCGATGCTAGTGATTTTGCCATAGGTGCGGTCTTGGGGCAACGAAAAGCTAAATACTTTCAGCCTATACACTACACAAGCAAAACTATGACCGAGGCTCAAGGTCATTACACCACCACTGAAAAAGAACTCCTAGCTGTGGTGTATGCCTTTGAAAAATTCCGGCCATACTTAATCTTGACCAAATGCGTAGTGTATACGGATCACTCGGCTTTGAAGTACCTATTTGCAAAGCAAGATGCAAAGCCGAGGCTACTCCGTTGGGTTCTCCTCCTTCAAGAATTTGATATCATTATCCGTGATAAAAAAGGAGCCGAGAACCTTGCTGCTGATCATCTCTCACGATTAGAAAACACTCACCAGGATGTGTCCGAGAAAAAGGAAATAAATGAAACATTTCCTCTCGAGACACTCAATGCGGTTGCTTTTCGTGGTGACTCTATTACCCCATAGTTTGCCCATTTTGCAAATTACCATGCGGGTAACTTCATCGTGAATGGGATGACGTCCCAACAGAAGAACAAATTCTTCAAAGACGTTAAACATTACTTCTGGGACGACCCCTTTCTCTTCAAAATCTGTGCCGATCAAGTCATCAGGTGATGTGTATACGGACAGGAAGCCGCTGATATTCTCAAGGCTTGCCATGCTGGACCCACCGGGGGCCATCATAGTCCTAACTACACCGCCAAAAAGGTGTTTGATTCCGGTTTCTATTGGCCCACAATCTATAAGGATGCCCACGAGTTAGTCAAAGCTTGTGATGCTTGTCAGCGTCACGGGAATATTTCACAAAAGAAGGAAATGCCACAAAATGCCATTCAAGTTTGTGAAATCTTTGACGTCTGGGGCATTGATTTTATGGGGCCATTCCCATCTTCTCGTGGAAACAAATACATTCTCGTGGCTGTTGACTACTTGTCAAAATGGGTTGAGGCTAAGGCCTTACCCACTAACGATGCCCGAGTTGTTGTGAAATTCTTGGAATCCCTCTTTGCTCGTTTTGGAACTCCCCGTACCATTATTAGTGATCGCGGTACTCACTTTTGCAAGGATCAATTCGCAAAAGTCATGCTTAAGTACGGTGTTACTCATCGTCTTTCTACCGCGTATCACCCACAAACAAGTGGGCAGGTGGAGGTTTCAAACTGTGGTATTAAACGGATTCTTGAGAGGACCGTAGGTGAAAACCGTCTTCCTGGTCGGACAAACTAGATGATGCACTCTGGGCCTTTCGTACAGCTTACAAAACACCCATCGGGTGTACTCCCTACAAGCTTGTATACGGGAAGGCGTGTCATTTACCGATCGAGCTCGAGCACAAAGCCTACTGGGCCTTGAAACATGCAAACTATGATCTTCATAAAGCGGGTGATCACCTTAAGGTTCAACTCAATGAATTAAACAAACTTCGTGATCAAGCCTACGAGAACTCTTTGATCTACAAAGAAAAGACAAAGAAGATTCACGACTCTAAGATTAAGAACCGCGTTTTCAACGTCAGTGACAAAGTCCTTCTTTTCAATTCGAGGTTAAAGATCTTCTCGGGGAAATTAAAAACCCAATGGACTGGACCATTCACTGTTGCTAAAGTATATCCATACGGGACCGTTGAGTTATCTCAACCCGAAGGTCCCAACTTCAAAGTGAATGGTCATCGTTTGAAACATTATTTTGGAGAGGACATACCACCCATGGTTGTCCCGGATCTCCAAACTTTCCCCATGGACTAATGAATTCGAGGATCGAGTCAAGCTAGTGACTCGGTGAACAAAAATTAGCAAAATATATGGGTTTTCACCCGTATTTCTGACTTCTTTCTACTTTCTACCACTCTAGTGTGGGGGAGTGGCCGTCCCCCAACTTTTGAAAATTAAATATGTATATAAGTCTAAAAAAAAATGTATAAAAATGTTTATATGATCAGATAAATAAAGTGAAAAATAAAATCGATATTTCCACAGTTAGTTTCGAATATTAGCTTTTTCCGTTCAGAGATTCGGCATAATAGTCGGGACTTTGAATATTGAGGACAATATTCAATTCTAGTGTGTGTGGGGGGGGGGGTGGCGAATTCTTGCGAATTTTATCACAAAATACTTTCTAAGTACCCCTATTTTGGCCTAAATTTTTCAAAAATTTTTTTTTCACTTTATTTCAAAATTTTTGTGGTAATCAGTCCGCCATGTCTAAATGACAAATGGATTGGCTAGTCCAGGAGCAAACGGCTCTTGGTAAAGACATCTCAAACCCGTTGATGGCTTGCAATTTGCCCAAAATTGTATGGTAAATCAACTCGCCATATCCCATAAAGTTAATGAGTTGGCTAGCCCGCAAGATTATGGCTTGTGGTAAAGGCCGTGGAAAATCCATAATTGGTAATCAGCTCACCAAGATGTTGACTTAGTCCATCAAGAGTTGGCTAGTCCAGAAGCAAACGGCTTTTGGTAAAGACTAATTAAATCCGTTGACAGCTGGTGATTTGCTCAAAATCACATAGTTTTTCTCAAAAGATTGCTAGGGACTAGCAATGTTTTAGTATGGGGGATTGATGAGTGTGTAAATACTCATCATTTTTACCTTTTCTGAGCTGCCAAAACATCTAAAAACACTCAATATTGAATCAAAATAGTGAAAATATCCTAGGAATGTGTTTTATATGTTTCAAATGCAAAACAATCAAAAACAGATGAAAAACGTACAAAGTTTGCAAAATTGGCAGTTTCAGTCCCTCAACTTTCAAAAGTTGTCAAATCTAGTCCCTGGTTGTTCTAAAAACTTGAAAAAGTCACCAAAGGTCCTTTTAAATCAAAAAGTTACACAATTAGTCCTTTGGTGCAAAGTTTCACAAAATGTCAAGTTTAGTCCCTGAAGTTTGGAAAATTGTCAAAAATGGTCCTTGGGATATTAAAACTTTGAGAAAAACAAATTTTGTCCTTGTACTTCTCATATATGGCAGGATTGGTCCTTGGTGGAAAAGTTTGGTGAAATTACACATTTGGTCCCTAAAGTTTGAAAGTTTGGTAGATTTAGTCCCTGAGAAATTTAAAATGGAAAAGTCAACTTTGGTCCTCATACTACTCATCACTTGGCAAGAAACAACCTTATGGAAACTTTGGAAGAATGCCAAATCTCACCCCTAAAACTTTCAGCAAAATTACAAAATTAGTCCTTGTGAAATACAAAACCAAACCGGACCCTTAATAATACTACTAATCCAATACCAAGTCCAATCCCAAACACCCAGCCCACTCCTTTTATCCTAAGCCCAAACAAATACCAGCCCAACACCCCTTATAATAAAAACGGGGTCAAAGCTTTGACCCTTGGTCAAACCGAGTCAAACAACCACCCCTTCACCCCTTCCCTCCCCAACTTGCTTCTGCAACCATCATATCACCAGCCCACCATCTCTATCCCATCTCCACCGCCCAATCCACTACACACCTCCCTTCACCTCAGCATTAAATGCTGCCACCCCCCCCCCCCCCTCTTCCTATAACAGTCCAAATCCCACACACCCAATTTTCCCGCCAAAATTAAGATAAAAGGCCAGGATCAAATACAGAAGATTCAAGGGCTTGGATTGAGTGGGAAATGATCAGAGAGGCAAAAGAAGCCCTATTCCTCAAGTATAAATAGAAGAGAATGCAAGGAAGAAAGGAAGCAGTCAATTAAGTTTATTTTTATGTCGAATTAAATTAGACTTTCAAATTCAGTTGTAATTTTCATATTTCAAGCATTGTAGTAGCTGTCTTATTGTACTCTAAGTCTTTTTAAGTTATAAAAATCCAAGTTTCAGTTCTGTTTTTGTTATTGCAATTTACTCAGATTCCTAAATTCCTCAATAATATTAGTAGTTAATAGTATCAAGGTTCATGGACTTCTATAGGCTCACTTAAGTTCCCTTAAGCTTGTTAAAGCTTGTAGAGACCATAAAACTCAGTACTAGTAATAAAAATCAAAAATATAAAAATAGTCAACATAAGTCAACTGTGGTTTGTTTGACTTTGATTTCAGGTATTCAGAAGCAATGCAAGGCATGTTTGGAAGTGGATAAGCCTATCTAAAGATAGGCTTCTGTGGAAAACCCTTTGTTCATGCTAAGGGTAGTTTGTAAGTTTTGCTTATTTTGATTTTCCTCTAAATCTTAATTCCCTATAATTTCTGTAGCCTGCTTGTTATTGCCATTCTGTGTCCTTTGTGCTTGTTAGATATTGTTAGATAAGTTTGTGGTTTAAAGTTAGGTGTTTGTTACTTAGATTTCTTTGTTACTCACACTCTTTGTTTAAACTGCCATACTAGCTATAATATTGTTTTCTTATGTATTAGTGGATACAACCTGTGTTTCTGAGCTTAATTTATCTTTTTAGATCATATTAAAACATTTGGAAACAGAATCATAGGTTAAATAAGTGAAAATCTTTGAAAAGCTCTTAATACTGATTTTAAAGGGGTGTTTGGATCATTAGCTTTCACCCTTTTGTCCTGTATTTCAGTTGGTTTTTGTGGTTTAAATAACTCATAATAGGTTTAGGTAAAACATTGGAACCATAAAATCTAGGTCTAAAGTGGAAAAAAGTCAAAATCCCACTCTTTGTGCCCTCACAGTTAACTGTGAGGGATTTGGCACCCAAAACTTTGTTTCCTAGCTTATTAGTGGTCACCATCACCCATTTTAGTTTGTTAAGTCATAATTAATCAGTTGAGCAAGGTTAAAATTCATAATAGTCAACTGAGGAACAAAAAGGTAAAAAGTCAAAGTTGCATGTTTCAGATTTTGCAAAAATGGAAAGATTATTTGTGATTTTTGAGTAAGGTTCTAGACCTTGAAATTCCTAGGTTTAGTAGCCACCCAGCTCATCTTCAAGGTCTCACCTCCCTTTTATTTTAGTGAATTTTATATTGGGCCCCACACTTAGCCAAACACACTTGCAGGGGGACTGACCTCCCCTGCATCAGCAAACCACCACAACACCACCACCACCTTTGGTGGTTGTTGTAGGCCACCTCAGTGGGTTCCAGTGGTCCACCTTGGGTTTTCCCAACCCCCCTCCTACCAGGTTCCAAATTTTGACCCTTAGTTTGACCTTAGGCTTAGTGGACCCCCACCTGGAATCAACCCTAGAGTTTGTCCCATTTCTGTGTTGAACTCAAGATTTCAAAGTGCTTATTTCTGTCTAATTAGCTTATCAGTGATTGTAGTTTGTTGTTTCTAACTTATTTAAGTACCTTGTGCTTAATTGAACCAAGTTTCATCATTGTGGACCCCACATATAGTCATTTGAGCTTAATTTCCTACTTGGTCAAAGATAGTCAACTGTTTTGGTTAAGGGGGTGCACACAGCTTATTTTTAAGCTAAAATAAAAGTTGTTTAACAAAAGTTTCCTATTTTCATCTTATTATTAGCTGTCAAAAAGAAAACACCAAAAAAGCAAACATAAAATTAGTAATAGCTTCTATTTAATAGATTCTATTTTTTTCAATTTTCATTTCAGCTTATTTATAAGCACTATTCTATTTTTATAATTTTCTAAATTTTCTTGTACCTTTAAGTATTTAAAATAATTTTCTTAGATTTTTCCTAAGCAGTTTACTATTTATTAGATTTAAAAATAGTTTAAATAATTAAATAAGTAATATTAGTAATTAATTAGTTTTCTTAAATTTTAATTAATAACAGTAGGTTTTTATAATTTTCCTAGGTTTTATAAATTAGTTAAGACTTTTAGAAAAAATATTTTTAATTTCTACTGTTCATTTTCCAATTTTCTTATTTTAATTATTTAAATTAGATTTAAATTAATTAAAAAGTAAATAATTAGTAAAATAGCCTAAATATAATTTTTAGAAGTTTTTTATAATTTTTTAAGATTCCTGTTATGGTTAATTAGTTTTATAAATTTTTTCATAATTTTCTAAGTTAATTTTGTATTATTTGTAATTTAAAATAGTTTAATTAGTTTAATTAAGATAATTAGTTTTTAATTGATATAAAACTCATAAAAAGACAAAAATATTTATTTTTATTTTTTATACTTTCTTCAAGTTCATTTTAAGGTTTAGAAATTATTTTTGCAAGTTTCTAGTTTAATTTGTAATCCTTGTAATTATTAGTTAATTTAAATTAGGTTTAAATTACATTTTAAATAGTTTTAATTAATTAAGTAATATTTAAATATTAAAATAATTATTTTTATAATTTCATTTTCATTTTAAATTTTAAGTTTCAAAAGTTCACTTGCACCCCCTGTAGTTTGTAATCTGATAAAACCCACTTTTCTGTCTGTTACCTGATTCAAAATTGTGAATTTGTGCATATATCTGTATATCTGTTATTGTGAATATTATATCATTGTGCAAATACCAAAATATCTGTAGCAAAATCAATTCCCAATCATCTTGGCTACTGTCCTCAGTGCCACTCATTCTTAAAAGCGTTTTCCAAAACACAATTGCAATCTCGCTGGGACATAACGACCCGAGGACACACTATACTATCACCGGAGAATTGGAACGGAGCTGTCGTTGACTTATTGACCTTGGTCAATAATATCTGACCATTTCGGGACCAATCAATACCCGCACAAGAAACCGCATGATCCCCATAAATATCTCCAGTAAAAACACGAGAACAAGCTGAACACGGTACCTGAACAGTGAAAAGAGGAACACCAAGCCGATAACACAACACACAACGGTATGTTGGATAGGAGTCTAGACAACTAACTATCTCACAAGCATATCACATGTTTTTAACAGGATTTAAACCACAATCATTTGGTTATGGAGATTTTCACAAAGCAAAAAGTACCATTTGATTATGATATGTTTTAAAAATCCATTTTATTTAGTTTTATGACATTCAATAAGTAAGCATTTTCTTTTACAAAATTTTAAATTATATGTGCTTAGATATATACATACTAGACTCTAGGCTCACGAATTTCGCGGACGGCAAATTAAAATTTATATGTTAAAAAAATTGATAGTTACTATTAGGGCTGAGCAACGGATCAAACCCATCCTGAACCGACCAAACCCGACCAGACCTAAAAACCGAATAAGGGAAAAACGTGAACCGAGAACAAAACCAAGTACAAGCTATCGAAACCAAAACCAAATCGAATAAGGTTGATTTGGATCGGTTTAGCTATTGTGAACCGAATAAGTGTTTTGACCCGAACTGAACCGAAATTGAACCGAAACAAGTAAAACCAAACAATTATACAAAACCGAAAACCGAACCAAATAAGGTCAGTTAGGTTTGGTTTGGCCCAGTTTTGGTTGGTTTGTTGGCTCTGGTCGGTTTTCGAGTGATTTTGCTCCGCCCTAGTTACTGTAACACATTAGAGTTCTCATTAAACTTATTTTATATATTCGTGAATTTCCCTAGCAACTAAACTTAAGACGTAAAAGCTTATAGACTCGTGAAATAAAAAAAACCTTTAGCCTTTAAACCTATAAGTTTCCTCAACATCAACATACACTTTGATTCAATGGCCAAGATCAAGAGTTATAATTGATTAAATAATGTTAGACATTTCAAAAAATAATTTGTTGTTCGTTAGAAGATGCGTGTGCATGGTTCGGCCATGAAAAATAATTCTCTCTTCAATAGAGACTATATTAGATCATATAACTGTGATATGCGTTCGTGGATAAACGTTCATCGATAATCATTCAAGTCATTTAGGAATTACTTAAGTAAAAAAATCATTCGCGAATATTAAAAGGGTGAAAGTTAAAAACACGCAACATAATTATTCAAAACAGATAATGTACGCAACAAATATTAAAAATTACCATTGTACACAAGATATTTACAAATTTGAAACAATGTACGTAATATGACCGGTAACTAATAGGTTACTAGGTTTTCAAGTTTGAAAATTGACAGGAAAGGCACTTGTGGCTTTCGTTTACTTTCAATGGTCATCCTTAGGCTTTTTTTCACTTACAAAAGTTACAATAACTTTCCCCATGGTTTGCGTTGACTCTCACCTTTAGTCCTTGTCTTTTTTTCACTTACAATCATTTCATGCAACATCCAAAAAAATATATATATATATATAAATAAAATAGAAAATTTTTTTTTAATAATTATCAAAAAAATATTTTCTTAAAATATTTAAACAATAAAGTTCTTTCTGATTTTTTTTTTCAAGTTTCGAAAAAAAGTCATAGATTTTTTTTTAATTCAATAAAAAAATTTGAATATTTTTTTAATAATTTTATTTTTAAAAGAGAAAATTAAATTTTTTTCAAATTTCGAAAAAAAGTCATAGAATTTTTTTTTAATTTGAAAAAAAAAATTAAAACAAATTTTTGAAAAATAAATTCGAAAATAATTTTATTTTTTTTAAGATTTAAAGAATTTTTTTTCGATAATTATTTATAATTTTTTTTTTCAAATTTCTTTTCAAAAATATTTTTTCGAAAAAAAATCAGAAATAAATTTACGAATAAAAGTTATAGAAAAAAATTTTCAAAAAAAAATTAATATTTTTTTTGGATAATTATTTTATACGTTTTTCTTTGAAATTTTCTATAACGTATAAATGATTATCGAATTTTTTTTTCAACGTATAAAACAATTATCAAAAAAATATTAGTTTTTTTTTTGAAGTTTTTTTCTATAACTTTTTTTTCGAAAATATATTTCTAATATTTTTTTTTGAAAAAATATTTTTGATAAAAATTTGAAAAAAAATATAAATAATTATCAAAAAAAAATCTTAAAATATTAAAAAAAATAAAATTCTTTGCGAATTTATTTTTCAAAAACTTTCTTTTTTCAAAAATGATTTTGAATTTTTTTCTCTTTGACTTTTTTTTTCGAAATTCGAAAATATTAATTTTTTTGACTTTTTTTTCTAAATTTTTTTTTCGAAAATTTATTTCTAATTTTTTTTCTAAAAAATATTTTTGAAAAAAAAATTTTTTAATAATTATCGAAAAAAAAATTCTTAAAATATTTAAAAAATGAAATTCTTTTCGATTTTTTTTTTTAATTTTCTTTTTTCAAAATTAAAAAAAAAATTTCTATGACTTTTTTTTTTTCAAAATTTGAAAACAAAATTGAATTTTCTTTTTAGAAAAATAAAATTCCTAAAAAAAAGGTTTTCAAAAAAAATTTTTGATTTTTTTTTTCAATTTGTTTTTCTATGACTTTTTTTTCGAAATTTGAAAAAAAATTCGGAAAGAATTTTATAGTTTAAATATTTTAAGAAAATATTTTTTTGATAATTATTTTTAAATTTTTTTTCGATTTTTTTTTTTTTTGGATATTGCATGATATGATTATAAGTGAAAAAAGGATAAGGACTGATGAGGCGAAAAATGTACCGCTTTTAAGGGGTCATTTAAGCCCGAATTCGTGATTATTTGATCAAATGTTGCCCTAAATCGTTCCTGTTATCATTTTAGGTACTTTTGAGGAGAAATCTGGAAAAAAAAAGTGTTTTGGACGTTTTTTGAGCTTAAAAGTGAAGAAAACGGCAAAGTCTCAAATTTTGTTTTGCTGGGAACAGTACTTGACGACGTCAAGAAGTAACACATGATGGCGTCAAGAGTGGCAAAAGAGGTGGATTTGGAAATTATAACATGACGGCCCAGAGTCTTTTCAGTGTTATTGGCCTGACGGCGTCACCAAGGCCGTCAGGGTCCAAATACAAGTGACGGCCCAGAGGAGATTTACACATGAAGGCGTCAAGACTGGATCTAGGCAATACGAATTTCAACTTGGCGGCGAGTTGACGGCGTCATAGGCTAATACATGACGCCGTCAGGATGCTATGTCTATATATATTTTTCCAACTTTTCATTGTAAAGTGTGGAACAAATTGTGGAATACTAAACATAAACCCTAGGTCGAATTTCCTGCATATTGAATGGGTTTCAAACCCTTCTTTATTCCATGTTTGAATAAAGACAAGTCCTTCAATAATCATTCAATATGTCTATGTATTGTTTGATTATATCTTATGTTTATCTTTCTTTTAACATGTTAGGGTAGGTTTTTATTGTGTTTGCTTAGATGTAGTGAAACCTAGATGTTGATTATTGGTTGATTGTTTGTTTATAATTGTTACAGATGATTGTATTCGATGTTAGGCTTAACAATTATGGTTTTCCACTGCCTTTACCATCTTGGTGATTTGATTACCAATTATCTTGATAAAATTATCATCTTGGTGAGTTGATTACCAATTATAGTTTTCCACTGCCTTTACCACAAGCCATAACCTTGCGGGCTAGCCAACTCTTTACTTTTTAGGATATGATGAGTTGAATATCATACAATTTTTGGTAAATTGTCAGCCATCAACGGTTTTGAGATATCTTTACCAAGAGCCGTTTACTCCTGGATTAGCCAGTCCTTATGTGGGTTAGACATGGTGGACTGATAACCATAAAAATTTTGAAATAAAGTGAAAAAAATTTTAAAATTTTGGCAAAAAATGGGGGTACTAGAAGGTATAATGTGATTAATTTCGCTAGAATTCCCCCCCCCCCCCCCAAAAAAAAAAACTTAGAATTGAATATTGTCCTCAATATTCAAAGTCCCAGCTATTATGTCGACTCTTTGAACGTAAAAATATAACATTAAAAGCTGAATGTGGAAATAACATTTTTTACTTTATTTATATAGGTATATACATATACACATTTTTTTTTGGAACTATATACATGGTGAATCATAGCCGGGGTAACTCCCCCCACACTTAGGGTGCAAACCCCGTATACATGCTACTGTTTTTGTTTATCGAGTCGCTAGCTTGACTCGATCCCCGAATTCACTGGTTCGTGGGGAAAGTTTGGAGATCCGAGACAACCATTGGTGGTATGTCCCCTCCAAAGTAGTGTTTTAACCGATGGCCATTCACTTTGAAGTTGGAACCGTCAGGTTGAGATAACTCAACAGTTCCATATGGAAACACTTTTGTTACAGTGAATGGCCCAGACCAACGGGTTTTAAGCTTTCCTGAGAATATCTTCAATCTTGAGTTGAAGAGAAGTACTCTGTCACCGATGTTGAAAACACGGTTCTTAATTTTTGAGTCATGGATCTTCTTGGTTTTTTCCTTGTAAATCAAAGAATTCTCATAAGTTTGATCACGAAGTTCGTTTAATTCATTTAGTTGAACTTTGCGGTGATCACCCGCTGTCTGGAGGTCGAAGTTTGCATGTTTTAAGGCCCAGTAGGCCTTATGCTCTAACTCAATCGGGAGATGACATGCTTTCCCGTACACCAGCTTATATGGAGTACACCCAATGGGTGTTTTGTAAGCGGTGCGGAAAGTCCATAGTGCGTCATCCAGCTTATCCGACCAAGAGGCACGGTTTTCACCCATCGTCTTCTCCAGAATTCTCTTAATTCGAGACCTCCACCTGCCCACTTGTTTGTGGGTGATATGCAGTAGAAAGACGGTGAGTTACACCGTATTTCAGCATCACTCTTGCAAATTGATCATTGCAGAAGTGTGTGCCACGATCACTGATGATGAGGCGAAAAATGAACCATTTTTAGGGGGTCATTTACATTAGTATAATAGTTTAATTTTCATTTCTGTTATTTTAATTTGATTGCATTTTAGTTAATTGGGTTAGTTGGCTAGCAACTAATTCCACTCACTCCTTCAAAACCCGAGATTTTACTTGCTTTCTATAAAATATAAAAATACAAAAAGAATCATCCCTCACCTCTAGACCTAGTTTAGTAGGTTTTGTAATCCTAGCGACACTATTCTTGAGTTGAACGATCAATCTCCCGGTACTTGTCACTATACTATACTACAACGATCAGGTACACTGCCTGGTGGGGGTTGTAAGCTTCTCAAGATCCCTTGAGAAGTAAAACCTGTTGCGAGGGTGCAATTCCCACGTATCAGTTGCTAAGTCGAGTCATATCTTGTACATATTGTTTTGGGACGATTGAGACTCATGGGTAAAGTACTAGTGATATGGAGTAATGAGGAAGGACATCAATATATTACCCACACATGTGTGTTAATTTTAAAAGTACTCCAAGTGTTTTGATTATCTTAAATCGAGTCATTAGAGTAGTTTACTAAAAAAAAATCGAAAAAATAAAGAAAAAAAAATAGAAAAAAAAAAAAAAAAAAAAAAAAAAAAAAAAAAACCATACGTACTACCATCCCGTTTCATTCTATGTTTGTTTTAAGTTTTTGTTATTTTTGATTTATTAGCTTAAGTCGAGTCGATTCTTGGCTTAGCAACGCCATATTGTACATGTAATTAACCAAGATGATTAACTCGCCACAAGTAAATATTGCTTTTATCCAACAAAATTGTGTTTTTCATATCCCTACACCTAACGTTATAACCCTTTAAAAGACCTCTTTGATAGTTTATCCTAGGTGCTTAAGCCAAGTGGTGGAGGTTTGATCCTTTCCCAAAACTATGGTAATCTATTTGCTATGACAGGTAGTGAGAGATGTTTTCCATTTCTTTATTGTGATATATACTTTATTACACCCAAGAGATGTGAGTATCTAAACACTATTTGTGAGGTGCTAGTGTATGACCTCCGTGCTTGTTTTTGGTTTTTAGTGGAACGATTATTTGTTGTAATTACTTTTATATTAGTGTTAAATGACCCTTAACTTGTATTTTGATTAGAATAAAAGCGCATTTGTTTGAGGACAAACAAATCTCAAGTGTAAGGGTATTTGATGAGGCGAAAAGTGTACCGCTTTTAAGGGGTCATTTAAGCCTGACTTCATGATTATTTGATCAATTACTGCCCTAAATCGTTCCTTTTGTTATTTTAGGTACTTTTGAGGAGAAATCTGTAAAAGGAAGCATTTTGGACGTTTTTGGAGCATAAAAGTGAAGAAAACGGCAAAGTCTCAAAACCCATGCTAGGAACAGTACCTGACGACGTCAAGATCTAACACATGACGGCGTCAAGCTTGGTAAAAGAGGTGAAAGTGGAAAATATAACGTGACGGCCCAGAACATTTTCAGTGTTATTGACCTGACGGCGTCACCAAGGCCGTCAGGGTCATGTTACAAGTGACGGCCCAGAGCTTATTTCTACATGAAGGTGTCAAGACTGGATCTAGGCAATACGACTCTTAACATGGCGGCGAATTGACGGCGTCAGAAGCTACCACATGACGCCGTTAAGATGTTTTATCTATATATATTTTTCCAATTTTTCATTGTAAAAGAGTGGAACATTAGGAGGAACTTTATCACAAAACCCTAGGTCGAATTTTCATCATATTGAAGGGGTTTCAAACCCTTCTTTCATCCATATTTGAATAAAGATAAGTCTTCCAATAATCATTCAATATGGCTATGTGTTGTTTGATTCTATCTTATGCTTGTCTTTCTTTTAACATGCTAGGCTTGGTTTTTATTGTGTTTGCTTAGATGTAGTGAAACCTAGATGTTGATTATTGGTTGATTGTTTTTTTATAATTGTTGTGGATGATTGTATTCGATGTTAGGCTTAAGAAAACTGGCAGACTTCCATTGGTAACTTGCCTGAACGTCTTAAGAAACATGATCGGAGGTGTACTACAATTTTTGGTTGTATTTAATGCATAAGTGAATTCTAATGATCCCATGTTAGGAGCTTTTAGTCGGCTCGACATAGGAGTGAAGTAGGAGTTTATTGAGATAGGGAATATTGTACACGGCCATACGACTAGTATTAAGGAATATAACCCGTCATCCATGCAATTGTAACAAGCTAATCAACCGGTAAAAGATATTGATAACGTATAGCCTATATTTGGGCCGCAAGCCCAAATGATAGACATTACCTATACTTAAGCCCATCACGAATGGGCTACCATGACAAATGGTATGGGCCGCAGTATCAACGCTTAGGCTTATGAAGCCCAAAGGCCCAATCTAACTCACCGGATATCCGATAAGGATCATCTATTCAAGGAATAGATATCCTTACCTCGGATAAGCACCATGCGTGCGTAGAGTAAGGAGCAAGAAACACGGTTTCTTAGCCCCTATATATAGAATCATACGATTCTCATTAAAGGTACGATTCACGGAATCCCTAAACTCTTAAACCAAAACCTAAATTCGATTACTTACTCTCACGCCGGAGTCTAATCGGGGGAGACAATCCCTCGATAAGCCTAACGGTGTTGTTTATTTTCTTAGTACGCAGGTAACAAAGTGCTAAGGAACGAATTGATATAAGAGCAAAGCCCAACAATCAGGTACGCCCAACTTTTGTATCAACAAGTGGCGCCATCCGTGGGACCCTACAACGTAAGGGTGAGCAAACGGACCGGATGGACCGGACCGACCGACAAAACCGACCGGACCGGACTGGACCGGACCGGACCGACCACATTCGGTCCGGTCCTCGGTCTAGTCTTTTTGGCTTGGTCGGTCCTCGGTCCGGTCGGTCCGGTCCGGACCGACCAAAAAACCGAAAAAACGTGCCAAAAATGTCTAATTGGACCGGACCGACCGAAGACCGGACCGGACCGAACCGGACCGAGACCGGACCGACCACATTCGGTCCGGTCTCGGTCTATGGTTTTTACGGTTCTCGGTCGGTCGGTCCGGTCGGTCCGGTCCGGTCCGGTCCGGTTTTTGGACCATGCTCACCCTTACTACAACGAACTAGAATGACGAAACATAAGAATTCGAGCCAGCGGACTCCGCAGCCAGAAAAACGTGACCATCTGAGGAAGAATCAACAAGATCCAACCTCTAGACAAGTCGCTGGGACAACCAGCACACCTGGTCACCATGAGGCAGGGACAACCCAACCTCCCCCAGCGGTAGAACTACCCAGGATTACTTTAGAGGTCCCCAGCGTTGAAGAACTCCAACGCACCCTCTTCACCACTCCTCATCAGGCTACACCCGCAGTAAACAACACTGTGCCGCCAGGCGCTCCTGAACGGAACAGGGCGCCTAACACTGAGGAAGAAATTCTTACAACTGAGGACGCACCGGATCTGACTTTGGGAAACTTTGTATCCCAAAATTATGAAACATTAAATGCCCTCATGCAAGAAGAAGCGGCAAGAAGAGCAGGTGCGGATCCGCAAACCCGACTTAATCTTGGTCCAAAACGCGAACCATCACCACCGCGCCACCCGCGAGGAAGACGTACAGAACGTACCTCTGTCCATGATAGGCTAGGTGCGGTACCTGACTCACAAAACTCTGGAGACAGCGGTAGGCGCACCAATGTCCATTCCAGACTTGGCAGTCGGGGAATACACGATCGATTAGGGCCTCAGCATTCGCCAAGCCAAGGATCTTCCAAACCTGAAAGTAGGCGAATACAAGATAGATTGGGGAGGAGGAGATCCCCAAGCAGAGATCCCTCAGGCTCCTCTTCTGAAAGGAGCAGGCGCAAACGCCGAAGGAGAGATTATTCTTCCTCCAGCGATTCCTCGGACAACGAGGATAAAGAAACAGGGCACTGGAAATCAAAAGGAAAACGTCGCGAGGAAGAGAACGAGGATATGTCTCTCCCATGGCGACGCCACAAAATTGATGCGTTCACACGTCGCATAAGTGATTACTCAGACGACAGGCGCAGGCGCATGCCCACTAATGTGAAGACATACGATGGAACAGGTGACCCAGATGACCACCTAAAAATTTTCGAGTCAGCCGCAACTATCGAAAATTGGCCACAGCCTGTGTGGTGTCACATGTTTAATTCCACATTGGTAGGGAACGCGCGCACATGGTTTAGCAAACTCCCACGTAGGAGTATAGGCGGCTTTGAGGAATTACGAAAAGCATTCCGCCACAACTTCACCCAGCGAAAGAAGTGCGCTAAAAATCCTGTAGAATTGGCAAGGGTGAAGCAACGCCAAGGAGAATCAACCAGCGCCTTCATGGAGCGCTTCAAGGATGAGTGCATACAAGTCAAAGCATGTCCCGAAATACTAAAAATTTCAGGGTTCATGAATGGAATTAATAATCCAGAACTCATCCGAAAGCTCAATGATAGAGTTCCACAGTCTTTCGATGAACTCACAAAACGCACCAGATCCTTTATACAAGGAGAAGCAGCTGCTGCGGATAGCAAAAAAGGATATTCAAACTATAGGCAACAAGAACAGCCGCGGAGACAATCCAATGATCAAAACAATAACCGCGGCAGGAACTACCGCAGTGGAAGAGACAACGACAAATATACTCCTCTCACTAAAACTCCAAGGGAGATATTTGCAACAGAAGGTGCGAACTTCCCAAGACCACCACCAATTAAAACGGCAGAAGAAAAACGCCAAGGTAGTGGATACTGCGAGTACCACGGCCAAAAGGGCCATACAACTAACGAGTGCGTCCAACTGAAACAACTAATCGAAAAATTAGTGAGAGAAGGAAGGATGGACCACCTCGTAAAAAACATCAAGGAAGGAAAAGAGAGACAGAGAAATGGAGGCAAGAAAGAACCCCCAAAAGAAAAGGCTGATACTATATACATGATACAATCATGGCAGCGCAAAATAAAGCAAAAAGTCAGCCAAAAATTCTCTCCAGAAAAAGAGATATCCTTCCCTACAATCGCTGCGGACAACGCAGTCGTGGAACCTCTGACCATTGAAATACATGCAGGAGGACACGACATCCACCGCATGTATATTGATGGAGGAGCATCCGCAGACATCATGTATGATCACTGCTTCAAAAGGCTGCGACCTGAAATCCAAAGTCAGTTGATACCAGCTACAATGTCACTAACAGGATTTACAGGAGAAAAGATCTGGCCCATGGGGCAGTTACGCTTATTGGTGGTTGTAGGAGATGAGCAACACTCAACTGCGGCATGGATAAATTTTATGGTAATCAAGTCTCCCTCACCATACAATGGCATAATTGGAAGACCAGGAATATCATCCATGCGCGCAGTACCATCCACAGCACACGGAATGCTTAAATTCCCAGTTGAAGGAGGAGTGGTTACTCTCTATAACACAACAGTACCACCAAGAGAATGTATCGCAGTGACAACTGAAGCAGATACTATTCCAGAACAGCGCACGGAAAAATCGCCAAATTTAAAGGTCGCTATTCATCCAGACTATCCGGAACAACAAGTTTCGATTGGAGGATCTTTATCTGACAAAGGTAAAGCAGCTGTATGCGCACTCTTGCAAAAGAACCTAGACATCTTTGCATGGGAACCAAAGCATATGACAGGAGTGCCTCGTTCTATCACAGAGCACAAACTACAAATCCGACAAGGATACCCTCCAATACGACAAAAGAAGCGCGGCCAGGCTCCAGATCGTGCAAAAGCTATTTTGGAAGAAGTACACAAGTTAGTAGATGCGGGCATCATGCGCGAAGTGTACTACCACGACTGGCTCTCTAACCCAGTCATGGTAAAGAAGAGCGATGGTAGCTGGAGGATGTGCGTGGACTTCACGGATCTCAATAAAGCATGCCCGCAAGACTGCTATCCATTGCCAGAAATTGATTGGAAGGTTGAATCCCTATGTGGATACCCCTTCAAGTGCTTCCTAGACGCATATAAAGGGTACCACCAAATCCAAATGGCAGTGGAGGATGAAGAAAAAACAGCTTTCCACACCAGTCAAGGGGTATACTGCTACACAAAAATGCCTTTTGGCTTAAAGAACGCAGGCGCGACATACCAACGGCTGGTGGACACAGCTTTCGAAAAACAAGTAAGCCGCAACTTGGAAGTCTACGTGGACGACCTTGTTATAAAAAGCCATACAGAGGATGAGTTAGTGCGCGACATCGAGGAAACATTCCGAACGTTGGGGCGGATAAACATGAAACTGAATCCAAAAAAGTGCACCTTTGGCGCAACTGAAGGCATGTTCCTCGGATACTTAATAGAACCCGATGGAATCAAACCATGCCCAGAGAAGACAAAGGCTGTTATTGATCTCCCCTCCCCGCGCACACTCAAAGAAGTCCAATCACTGAATGGAAAGCTGGCAGGGCTGAATCGCTTCTTATCTAAGTCAGCGGACAAGTCCCTTCCTCTCTTTAAAACACTCACGAAGTGTACAAAAAAGGGAGACTTTCGTTGGACCAATGAAGCGGAGGAAGCTTTCCAACAACTCAAACATCATCTGGCATCTCTTCCCAAACTAGTCGCACCGCGACAAGGGGAAGAACTAATCATGTACTTATCAGCAACCCACAGAGCAGTTAGCGCAGTACTATTGACAGATAGAGACTCCGTCCAGACACCCATATACTTCATAAGCAAAGCCTTAAAGAAAACAGAGGTTAACTACAGCGCCATGGAAAAACTGGTCCTGGCTTTAGTGTTCGCTGCCAAAAGACTGCGCAGATACTTCCAAGCGCATCCAATTGCGGTAATCACTGATCAGCCAATTAAACAAGTTATCTCTAAACCAGATGCATCGGGACGCTTACAAAAATGGAGTGTAATGCTCAGTGAGTACAACATCTCATACAGGCCGCGCACTGCTATCAAAGGGCAAGTTTTAGCTGATTTTATCGTGGAGAAGCCAGAGGGCGACAGCCCAACATCTGCAGCAAAAACGGATCTACAGGAACCATGGACACTGTTCACCGATGGATCCTCATGCGCAGATGGATCAGGCGCAGGACTCATTCTTACAAATCCAGAAGGTATGGAATTCACCTATGCGCTACGCTTCGAGTTCACAGCCACAAATAATGAGGCAGAATATGAAGCCCTACTGGCCGGACTACGCATCGCAATTCAAATGGGTGTACGCAACCTAGAGGCAAACGTAGATGCTCGGCTAGTCGCTAACCACGTGTTAGGAGAATACGAGGCCAAGGATGATCATATGATCCAATACCTGGAAAAGACAAAGTCTCTGATCAAAAACTTCGATAGGTTCACAATAAAACAAGTACCTAGAGGGGAAAACAGAAAGGCGGACGCACTCAGCAAGATCGCATCTACAAGCTTCGCACACCTTTCAAAACAGGTATTGGTGGAAACCTTAAAGAACAAGTCCATCCTTGATATGGAAATATCAACGGTGATAGAAGAACAAGATCCCACGTGGATGACACCTATCATCGAATTTATCAGCAAGGGAACCCTACCCCAAGATAATCAAGACGCTCGAAGAATACGGCGCACAGCGCAACGATTCGAATTCCGCGACAACGTACTCTATCGGCGATCTTTCTTACAACCATGGCTCAGATGTGTTGGACCCCTTCAAGCAGACTATGTACTCCGCGAACTTCACGCTGGATCATGTAGTATGCACTCAGGACCGCGATCCGTGGTGGCAAGCGCTTTAAGGGCAGGATACTATTGGCCAACAATGCACCGCGACGCACGCGACCTAATAAGAAAGTGCAGCAACTGCCAAGTACATAGACCTATTCCGCGCCGACCACAGCACGAGCTAACACCAATCACCTCACCATGGCCATTTTACAAATGGGGTATCGACATCGCAGGACCTTTTCCCGTCGCAGCGGGAGGAGTAAAATTCCTCATCGTAGCCATAGATTATTTTACAAAGTGGATTGAAGCAAAAGCTGTGGTGAACATTACGGGAAACCAAGTAAAACGCTTTGTCTGGGACAATATTGTCTGTCGCTTCGGCCTACCAGGCGAGATCGTATCAGACAACGGAAAACAATTCTGTGATAACCCATTCAAAGATTGGTGCGCACAATTAAACATCACACAACACTTTGCTTCAGTCAAACACCCACAAACCAATGGCCTAGTTGAGCGCGCTAATCGCAGTCTAGGCGAAGGCATAAAAGCGCGCCTTGACAGACATAAAGGAAGATGGGTAGATGAGCTCTCGCACGTCTTGTGGGCGCATCGCACGACAATCAAAACCAGTACTGGCGACACGCCATTCTCCTTAGTCTATGGAACAGAAGCCGTCATACCAGCCGAGATAGGAATGCCAACCATACGCACGGCAGAGGTCAACGTCACAACAAATGACGAGGAACGGCGCATAGACTTAGATATACTGGAAGAAAGACGCGAACGCGCAGCTATACGTGAAGCAAAGGCTAAGGCAAAAATGAAGAAGTATTATGATGCAAAAGTCAAAAACACTTCATTCAGACCAGGAGACTTTGTTTACCGCGCCAATGACGCGAGCCACGTAGAAGACACAGGCAAGCTCGGACCCAAATGGGAAGGACCTTACGAGGTCACAGACGCGCTCGGCAACGGCGCATACAGGTTGCGCGATATGGAAGGTCACGACCTAGCGCGCACTTGGAACATCTGTAATCTCAAAAGATGTTACTTTTAGGCTACGGCCCTTACACAAACACACTCACACCCTACGCGGTGCCCAATAAGTGTTTGTCTTTCTTTTCTTTCTTAGGAATTATGTTTTCCATTTTTTCAATAAACTTGCAAGTATTAATAAAATGTTATGGTTTCTAGCTAACTCCATAGCGCACTTTTACTTTATTGCATATATGTCAATATTGTCTATCTTATATTTTTTGCCTACATGGCGTGCATGCACCACTTAAAGACCCACGAAGGCATAAAGGATGAGTTAACCTACTAATTTACTCGTTGAATAAGAGGGTTGCAAACCCATCAACATTGGATCACGTATCCTTGCTAAGCGCCTTACTCTTGAGACGTCAAAGTAAGTTTCATATGCGCACCCCACGACGGATGCGCATATACCAAGTACACCGTACGAGCTTAGCAATATAACGAGCCAAGACACTTGGTCAAAAATACAACTTAGCAAACAATGCAAGTATATTTAAGTTACGCACTTAAAAGACTTAGTCAAAAATACAACCTAGCAAACAATGCAAGTATATTTAAGTTACGCACTTAAAAGACTTAGTAAAATAATCAAACTTAGCAAACAATGCAAGTTACGAGCTTATAACAAAATGTATTTTATTCCATATTCATTAAATTACAAGGACAAAATACATAAGTTCACAAACAACCTATATGCTATGGCGGTGATCATGGCTCTCTTCTGGAGCGGCGGAACTCCCTTCCTTCAACTTACTCAAGATTATGGCATCCTGCATCGATACGGTTGGAACACTTACAGCCACGCCATCTGATCTAGGAAGGTGTGCAGCGCCAATACCGCACATCACGGCCTTGCCCTTGATACCCTTCTTCACAGCAGCCCTCTGCGCATGTTGCTCCAGCACCTCCTTCAAGGGGACTTCCTTCTCCAGAGCAAAAGGCTTGAGGATATCACGGGGCCGCGCAAAAACTGGGACTTGAAGCTGCGATACATCAGGTTTTAGATAATAGTCTAACTCCTCTTCCGCATTCTTCTCAAGATGGCGCTGCAAAGTTAAACCGGCCATTAGCACAGCTATAGGGTCATCTTGGTCGCGCTCCAATTTCCCTATATGCGGCAGCTCAAGAACCTTCAGCCCCGCCATCGCCTTCACCAGCTCATCGTACGCCGTTGAGCTATAACCAGGAATCTCCGCCAAATCCTTCTCCAGCAACTTGGCCTCACGGAGCTCCTCCATCGCCTGCGAACGGCCACGCGCCATCGCGCAGTGGACGACCTTCCCAAAGGCCTCCACCACCTCCGCAGACTCTAAAGTACTTAGAGCTGCCAGACGAAGCCCACGGCTGATCAACCACCTGCATTCACAAAGTGGTAACAAGATAAGATAAAATGGAGTGAAGAAAACAATTCTAAAAGATAAGGGTGTAAGAATACCTGCGCTCAGCAATCACAGACATGAGATGAGGATACAGCTCCTCGTCGTACTCAATGCTAAGTGCGCGCAGCTTCTCCTCATACATCACGAGCGTCTTCTCCATGCGCTCCTTGAACTCTTGCAGGCTAGCATAATGCTCAGACCTTTTTTCCTCAAGGAACGACACAGACCATGATGCCTTGGCCTTTATCTGCTCGTTGCACGCCCTCGCATGTAGCAGATCAGCCAAGATGCTCATCTTGTCCTGAGCCATCTTCTCCCCATACGCCCTTGACTCCCCGAGCTCAGCCTGCACGCCCGCCAATAGCACGCGCAGCTTCTCCAACTCTTCTTCCTTCTGGGCCAAAGCACGACTCTCCCCAACGCGCTTTCCCTTCAGCTGCGCCACCAGCTCAGCCTGACGGGCAGTAGTCGCAGCCAACTCATCAAGAAGTTGCTGCGCCTCACCACCATCAGCTGCCAAGGTATCCTCTCCCTTGTTTTCATTCTGCGGAGAGGATACTTCATCGTCCTTCGCGTCGTCATCCCTACGGAACAAAGACAGTCAACAAAAAATTACAACAAGTAATTGCAAAAAAAAAAAAAAAAAAAAAAAAAAGGAGAGAGAAGAAATGCACACTTACAGAAACGGAGAAGCATCAGCCTTCAACCGTGCGCCGGAGGTCGAAGTCTCTTCCGCGTTCGACTCTGCGTCTTTGATGACGTGTCGACGCCTCTTGCTGGTGCCGCTGGTTCCAGCCTCCCCCTTGCGCTTCAAGTTCTGCGCAACCTCTTCCCTCAACACCTCCTCAGGTTTCAGGATCCGAATACTGTCAGATGACCCTGAGCGCGCCTCCTCGCGCGCCACCCCCACTTCAGGCACCACAGTGGGCGCCACCACTACCTCTGGCGCCATACTCTGAACGGGCGTCACCACAAGTGGTGGCGTGTCCTCGGGAACTGTCGCGGGCAAAACAGTCAAACGCCCCGCGGTCGCTTCCAGCAAAGGCAGCTCCCCTTCCCTCAGAGGACGCACCCCTATGGTCACCTGCTTTGGCTTATCCAGCTTCACCACTGCGAATAAGTCCATCTCTGCACATATAAAAATGAAGCAAGAAAACAACGAAAGATTAGTTGGTAAATGCGCGAAGAAAAAGGATGAAAAACTTACAAACAATTACAAAGGATGAACACCCACCCCGGCCATCCTCACTCAGGAAAATGGGAACCTCATCCGCTGCGCCAAAATACGCGCGACTCAATCCTACATGCACCAAAAACTCCTCCGGATAGGGGTTAATGGCCAAGCGATTGGCATTTAACGTTTGCGCGTCAGCAATACTATAGGAACCGGGTGCGGGATGCCCATCCCTTGGTAAAGACGCCTGAGTATAAAACTCAAAATTGGAAGGAAAGACCACGTCGTCTACCCAAAAGAAAAATTCCCTCCAATTCTTGAGGGCGTCAACTTTCTCCGTATAACATTGAAACGCCCGTGGGCGCTTCGCAAAGGACACCCAACCGTTCGACCATGTTGAGTGGTAAAAGGAGCGGAATAAATCTACAGTTGGTTCTATCGCTAGTAAACGGCAGTTTACCTCAAAATTCGACACCTTCGCCGCACCTATACAGTGCAGCTGAGAGATGTGGAGGCGATAGTGATTGAGCAAATCGCTCAGAAATATAGATATAGGTACGCGGTAGTTAGCGTACTCGAAAAATTTCGTGTATAAACCTATCTTCCCTTCGGGGAAGTCGGCTATACACGCATCGACATCTGGCGCCTCTGGATGCACATCCAAAGGCACAAAATAGTCGGAAGAAAAGCGCATCACATCCTCAACAGACAACGCAGAGCGAAACTCCTCTAATTGAGCGACCATGTTCATCTTAAAACTAAAGTGGACGCACACAAAGATTACCTACAGAAGCTCAAAGGTTTTCTAGCAAAAACGCTCTCAAAATGAAGAAGATGAATAGTGGTTGTGTGTGTATTTTACTGTGTGGTGAAAATAAAGGGGGACGGCACTCTTATATAGGGGTGGTAAAAACCCTAATTCACGCCCACGTGGATCCCACTCACAGTAAACGTGTGGCTAGAAGATCAAAAGGTACAACACTTTTTCCCGAATCCCAAGTGATACGTGGACACCACCCCCAATTACCGAGGTAACTATTTTGAACCTGTTAGGTGCATTGCACCTCCAAAAAGGCGGTAACAATTTGTTCATTATCCCGCCACGCTTACCGCTGCTTACATTAAGTCTAGTACCCGCGGCTACGTGCCGCGCATACTAGACTGGGGGGACATGATAACGTATAGCCTATATTTGGGCCGCAAGCCCAAATGATAGACATTACCTATACTTAAGCCCATCACGAATGGGCTACCATGACAAATGGTATGGGCCGCAGTATCAACGCTTAGGCTTATGAAGCCCAAAGGCCCAATCTAACTCACCGGATATCCGATAAGGATCATCTATTCAAGGAATAGATATCCTTACCTCGGATAAGCACCATGCGTGCGTAGAGTAAGGAGCAAGAAACACGGTTTCTTAGCCCCTATATATAGAATCATACGATTCTCATTAAAGGTACGATTCACGGAATCCCTAAACTCTTAAACCAAAACCTAAATTCGATTACTTACTCTCACGCCGGAGTCTAATCGGGGGAGACAATCCCTCGATAAGCCTAACGGTGTTGTTTATTTTCTTAGTACGCAGGTAACAAAGTGCTAAGGAACGAATTGATATAAGAGCAAAGCCCAACAATCAGGTACGCCCAACTTTTGTATCAACAGATATCTAGGGAGTAATGAAATTTAAGTAAACACATCTTTTTATCATTATTATTTCCACCACATTAGTTTAATTTTATTTCTTTTTATTTTATTTTAATTGTATTTTTAGTTAATTGGGTTAGTTGACTAGCAACTAATTCCGCCCACTCCTTCAAAACCCGAGATTTTACTTGCTTTTCATAAAATATAAAAATACAAAAAGAATCGTCTCTCACCTCTAGACCTAGTTTAGTAGGCTTTCTAATCCTAGCGACACTATTCCTGAGTTGAACGATCAATCCTCCGATACTTGTCACTATACTATACTACAACGATCAGGTACACTGCCTGGCGGGGATTGCAAGCTTCTCAAGATCGCTTGAGAGGTAAAACCTGTTGAGAGGGCGCAATCCCGCGTATCAGTAATGTATAGTTTAATTAATACTCTTATTAAAACACTTCATCACTTAAAAATACATTGATTTATTCATATTATACAACCAATTAAAAACATATCTACTATATTAAACACAATCAATTAAAAAATCACTTACTAAAAAATATAATAAAATTTTCATAATATACAATTTAAACAAGTTACAAGCCTATAACATAATCCAAAATATAAAATAATTAAACAAACTAATTAATATTATTTTTTAAAACCTTAAAATGAAAAGTACATATTATTATACGCATCATACAAATTAACAAAACACAGTAAGCTTCATACAACCTAACAAGTTGATGATATATATAGTTTTGAAAACCAGGCGGGACCAACGGGGTCTACCTAGAACCAGTGTCGCCACCGGTTCGGTTAACCAATAAAAGCCATATGAAAATGAACCAGAGAGGACCTGTTGAAATCGATACAAACTGGTGAATCAGGTCTAATCGAGATCTATTTATCCGGTTAATCGTCGCAAAGGTACCCGAAAGAAAAACTGAAAAGTGAAAAAGTTGAAACTAAAAAAAGAAATGTTGAAAATATATATTTCAAAATGAAACTATTAATACAAATAAAAAACCGGGTTGACCCGGGACGCTTCAAACCTGGATTAATTTGACCCGTTTTCGACCCAACCCGGCAAGTTGACCCGGTTTAAATCGACCCATTTTTTGACTAGAACGGTTCAACCGATTGAATCACATGGGCCGAACCGGCTTTCAAAACGTTATGTTTAGTCCCCAAATCTTCAAACTTTTATTATTTTTCGTTTATAACCTATAAACATTATTTTTCTATCAATAAACGATTTGTCACTATAAAATCACGTTGCTAGGCACGGGTATTCGTCTAATAAAATGAAAATGGTCAAATATGAAATGTTGAAAGTTGAAAATGGTCAAAGGTAAGATAAATATGTGAAATGTTTAATGAGGTTCGAAATTGCAGGAAAGTTTTGATAAATTTGGTAATACATTCATGGCAATGAAAAGCTTGTATATGACTTATATATGACATGTACTTTGTCTTCCACTATTTCCAAATGAAAACTCATATATAGTCAATAAATTTTATATAAAGTCAATTTGTATATCATAAAATCATGGGTTAAAAAAATAAAAAATTTTACTTTTTTCATATAGCTTCTTATGTATCTATATGATAAAAAAACATTTATAAATTTAGTTTATTAAAATAAAAATATTAATAAATAAAAAATATTACTATTTTCCTTGGAATTGTTGATGACTTTTTGCTTTATGAACATATCAACGGGTTATGCACATGTTATATAAAAGAGGCGTATGCATATTAGAGGTTTCAAAAATAACTAGAGGAATACCCATGCATAGGAACGGGATTTTCTAGTTACAAACAGCTATAGTTACACAAAACGTTAAACAAAACATTTAACCAAAATATTGCTACAAGTATATGCCGCTATAAATCTCATTGCTATGCACAGGTACTCGTCTAATTACTTATAAAAAGTGTATATTTTTTTTTCTTGAAACTTAAATCTTAAATTTTGAATCTTGAAATCCTGCAACTTAAATTAATGTAAATTACCCTTATTTACCCCTCAAACTTGACAACTTAAATTATATATTTTCTTGATAAATTCTAAACTCTAATTTAAAAAAACACACGCTTTGTATTTCAAAAAACACACGCTTTACATCAAAGGTTGAATAAAAATCACAATTTTGCAAGTATTTATTTGCCGCTAAACATTGTCGTTTTGTGCGAGTAAGGAGCTCACACCTTGTTGAAGATTAAATAAAAAAAACCGTCCCTATGGTTCGACGAAATTGCAAGTATAGTTCAACCTTTTCAAAAGTGTAAACGTAGTCTTTCTAGGAACTTTTTTGTGCAATTATCTTTCCTGTCGTGAGAAACTCAAAAGAGAGAATTGCAAAAATCGTTCCTAAAGTTTGGCCAAATTGCATGTTTCGTCCCTAAGTTTGGAAAGTGCAAGGATCGTCCCTGTGGAGAAAACTTTGGTGCAAATATCGTCCCCACAGGAACGATACTTGCACCAAAGGTTTCACCCAAAAAGACGATACTTGCAACAAAGGTTTCCCCACAGGGACGATCCTTGCACTTTCCAAACTTTATGGACGAAATGTGCAATATGGCCAAGCTTTAGGGACGATTTTTGCAATTCTCTCAACTCAAAATTTTAAGAATGCAGCCAGAGCCCTCATTAGAACTACACCAATGTTTTTCATATGGAGTCGAGTTATTTAAAAAACCAACCATTCCTCACATACAAAGGGACTCATCCCCACCATCTATCTAAAAAGAAATCAATGGTTGAGATTAAAAGTATTTTAATATTTCACTCATTTTTTATAATTTAAATATTTCTTAAACCGTTAATCGTTAAGCGAAAATAATTACACCATCGCGACGAGCATTTAATTATCTTTCTATAGATAGGTTATTTGATATATTTTCGACAAATTGTTTTTTTTTTCCTTTTTTTCGCGTTTTATTTCGTGTCCGAAAAAATCATATATGATATTACATATCATATATGATATGTAATATCATACTCCCTCCGTTCCAATTTATTTGTCCAGTTTTGACTTTTTGAGTCTTTCTTTGTCAATTTTGACCATAAATATTTTTATTTGTGTTATATAATACTTAATGAAAATTATACAAATTAGAAATACACTTAAAACTCAATCTATTCATATATTTTGCATTAAATATTAAGTAACACAAACAAACATATTTAAGGTCAAAGTTGGCAAACAAAGACTTTGAAAATCAAAAGTGGACAAATAAATTGGGACGGAGGTAGTATATGATATGTAATATCATATATGATTTTTTCGGCTAAAAAAAAAGTGAAAAAAACAAAAAAAAAAAAATTGTCAACAATATGTCAAATAGCCTATCTATAGAAAGATAATTAAATGCTCGTCGTAACGGTATATTTTTTTTCGCTTAACGATTAACGGTTTGAAAGATATTAATATTTGAAAAAAAATGATGAAAGTGGGTTTTTTAAATTGTTGGGATTAATCTCATCAATTAGATTAAATAAAGATGGAGGAAAGATGGATGGTGAAGATTAGTCCGTAAAAAATGTTTGGTCTCTTTTACTCACATCTAAAAGTTTTTCATATAAATTTAAAAATAATTTCATTAAGTGACATCGATGTTATCTTTTTGTCCAGTACTTCATATATTTGAAATCATTGTAACAATATTGGTATGTGAATTAAGTTATTCTATGATTATTTTATTTTAAATATTCTTTAAAGTAACAAAAATTTAATTCGTATATTACAGTGTTGCGTGCAAATAATATTTTCATTGTTTTAAAGCATTAAAAAATTTTGTGTGGGAATAAAAAATATATCAATTTGAATACGAATATTTATACTACTATATAATGCATTTGAGACTATTTTATAATTAGAAATGCTTAAAATTCAGACTTTTAATTGTTTATTACAGAAGGATTTCAAAATTAATTGGTTATGAAGCAGGTTGGTTAGAAAACAAGTTAGTTAGTAAGTTTGTTAGGAAGCATGTTGGTTGTTCAAATTAAAATTACTTGGCTTAATTATCTCTACAATCTCTACTTATAAAGTATAAAAACAACTAAATGTGAAACCGAATAACCAAATAACGCAAAATATAGTTACAGGTACCTGCCGTCGCATTGCGCATATACCGTTCTAGTATAAAAAAAATAGACATACAGAGCAGAGAGTATTCACCGGAAGAACTTGTCAACATATTTGTGTTTGGTAGCATCGACTTATTAAAAGTTTGTTGTATGAGGACTACTCTGAAACTTTAAGCAAACTTAAAGGATAAAGCATGTAAATAGACACATAGATAGATATGGCAAGTTACTATGCACGACGTGGAACAATAAACACCCCTTCGTATGCTACATAAGTCAAGAACTTAACAGTTACAACTAGAAAATTAAAATGCTACGACATGTTCAAACGTTGACAGCTTCCTAATTTGATTCCATATTTCCATCCTTAAAATATCTCTACTACTTGGAGCTTTAGGTGGGGTGCTCGCCACCCCTCGCCATCGTGACATGGCAAGTTTCTGTCACTCATCACGACACTGCTAAAGCTCGCCAACCCTCGTCATAGATGAGCTCGTCGTCTGTACGACGAAGCAAGAATTCGTCCTTTCGGTACTGTTTTTTCGGTGAGCTATTATTATTATTATTATTGATGTAGTTTTTTATTTTATTTTATTTTTATTATAGAGATCACTTTATTATTATCAATGTAAAATTTTATATAAAGTTGGATGGGAGTCTAGATACAAGCTGTGCTCCCATTCTTTTTTAAATACAAAAATTCACTCTGTGAAAAATAAAAGAGTCGGTCTTAACATTATTTGAATGGCTAATAGAAATAGATTTAATACGCGAAAGTTTGTCAAAAGCCTCTGTATCGAATTCCCCAAACGTAAAAAATGTAGAAAATGCAAATGGTATAAACTTTTACCTGTTGTCCTCACACTTACACTGTGTTCTTAAAGAAAAATTTAGAGAGAAAAGAAAAGGAAAGAAAGAAAAGGGTCGAAAGGTTTAGTAAAGGAAAGGTGAGCTTCTTTTTCTTTTGTGTTGTCAAGTCATAAAATAAACAAAACAAAAGTAAAGGATGGTATCAGTCGAGATCATGTTCTTGACTTTAATGGAAGAAAATTGATAAAAGAAACAAGTCTACATTCAACCCTTTTGAATAAAAAGATCTACATATTAATATATTAACACAAAAAACAACCATGAACATAGTAACCAACCTTATCTTTTCTAAAAAACAAAATCCCCAATCTTGCTAGCCAAAAAAATAAATAAATAAATAAATTGCTATCTTCCCTGCAATTCACAAGTTCTTTACTAACAAGATTATCAATTAATTGTGGCATGGAACAATGCAATCTTGCATAAAAGATCTACCCATTATCTTGAACAAATTGGAGATGATTGCAACGGTAGACTTTTGTAAGCTTCAGGTGCTGTAAATTGAAGTTTGGAAGTGGATTGTGATTAGTGGAATTTTTTTTTGGATTTAAAGCTTGCTGAGAGAAATTTTTGTCATAGATTTTAGTTTGTTATAAGCTCTTTCATCAGCTTTCATCCCAAATATGGGAGGGAAGGTATGAGACAAAAATTGCACTAAGCTCCTTTCCTTTCCTCTAGCAACCTCTTCCTTTCCTTTGTACAAAAAAACTCTAGAACACAAAAACTTTATGTTTCACTCCAATCCTTTCACTTTCTCTCCTAAAGTGAATCTAGAGAACACAGTGTTAGACACATACTTCTTCTTTTCTCTCTACAGCATTGTGCAAGGCTACCCTAGGAGCCCATTATGCCGCCCCAATACTCGCAAAGGGAGAAATCCCGGTCACATCCAAACATGCATCTTTACCCTGGAGCCAACTAAATAGTAACAGGTTTGCAGGTCGTAGCTCCTTCCCATCCTCCGAAAGGAAACCCATTGGAGCCTCTTTACGCATCATGATCCCAACCTTGGAACATATATCAACAAGAATATCACTCATCAGGTTATGCCTGAACTTCACCCTCACCTCACTGGAACAATGGACCACATGATCTCCCCACCGGTCCATATGATGCACATTGCAATTTGGGCAAAGGTTACCTTCAGAAAACATAGGCACAGAGAGCCTATTAAACAACACAGAACGGAATTGACGATGGTTCATCCTCTGTCCCAATCCATCAATAGGGATGGTGAAAAGAAAATCCTGTGCATGCGGGGCACAAATACAACTGAGAATAGCCACCTGTCGAGGACTTAGCGAGTACTTAGAAACAAGGTCTTTCTCAATGACATCTGTAGAAACTAGAAGGGGTGGTTGAATAGTTTCACCATTATTATTTACGTTTTAGAAAATTTACGTTACAAGTTGTGTTTATGAAAATGATTCAATTCGATCTTTAAGTGAAATCAACTCAACAATAAATACAAGCAATAACAAGTAAATAAGTAAAGATAAAGAAAGAAAAGATCAAACCGGCACACGGATATTTATAGTGGTTCGGCCACGAAGCTCACTCCTTCACCCTACTCCACTCCTCGAGTCTCATACTCGAGAGTTTCACAAACACTATATCAACACGCTCTCTTATGGCGGAACAAACCTTATACAAGCTTACACCAAGTTTAACGACACTAAGCGAAATGTCGAGTCCTAATCCTAGCTAGAACCAATCTATCAAAGCCCACGTGGCTTCACACCTCGTACCAACACGATGGCACGACACAACACAACTCACAATACAAGACTTGCACTCAAGTCCTATTACATACAAGCAAAAATGAATAATAATGATGATAGATCCGTGACAATGGTATGAGATGAGAAAGACACTTCTTCAACACTTCGTCTCTTGACAACAACGAATATTCTTCTCTTGCACTTGATGAGTGTGATCACTTGTAAACAACTTAGAACCCGATAATGTGATCAAAGACTGTAATTTGGAAAGGATTTTGGAATACAGAAAGTTTTAGTGCATAAGAAGTGGTTTTTTTGAAAGGGAACAGTTCTGTATTTATAGACGCCAGGAAAGAGAGGGACTCCCTCAAATACCGGACGGTCCTTTATCAATAAGGGACCGCCGTCCACCTTAAGGGACCGTCCCAACAGATGCTCCCATTTTTGTCTTGACGTGGTGAAAATTTTTTGTCGGTTTTAAGCGGGAAAAATGGTTGTTGTGCGTTTGAAATTTGAAAAGATTTTCTTAATAAAACATTTCTTTAAATTATACAAAAATACTTTTGTAAAAATGTTTTGTGACATGAAAATGTAAAGTTTTGATGAAATATAAATCCTTTGATCACATACACAAGTTGGTAGATGATTATACATACCTTAAGTGATGTTGAAGACGAAAACGAGTTTTCTCGATTAAAAACTTATTAGTCGTAGTTTTACGTAACGTGTGTTTGTATTTTGTGATTATCAAAACTAGTAGAGACCGATTAATGCAAATGACGTTTTTGACATTATTTGTATTAACAATCTCCCCCTTTTTGATGATTACAAAATGTCACAACTCGTAAATTCTGGTCTTTTCCCGAACTTTCACATTTACTATTCATCGGTTACTATTCATCGATCACTATTCATCATTTTACTATTCATCTTTTTCGGAGTCAGTTTGATATTCTGAGAAGCGTTTTAAAATTTTACTATTCATAAAACACTATTCACCTCCGGAGAAAATTTGTCATTTATACGTGAGTTGCGTCATTTCTGTACACGTACGATTATCAACCTAATAAATGTTATCTTATGAGCTATTACTTTAAATAATTGATCCGTCAATCCCAACTATGGTCCTAACACATTTTTATACTCATAATAATAATATAAAAATTATATTATTAATTTACCCGATGTTTTGGAAATTTATTTAATTTATATCGTACGCCTAATTTAATTACGACGGTTTTCGTAAAAACTAAACAATGATCACCCGAACACCCAATATTTATACCCAACATATTTTCATAATTTCTACAACTTTATTTTATCCCGGTTAACTCCGTTAATATTTATTTTTAGTTAACCCGGTACCCGGTACACCTTAAAACTACAAATAAACACATAATATCTTACAAAAATCTTCCACATTTCAACAAAATCACCCATTTTTCTTCCTACTCTTTTGAAATTGCAGCCCCCCCCCCCCTAATCCTCCTTAAAAAGTGGATCTTGTCCCCTTTAACTAGATATTTATTTCATATACTTCACATTTCTCATTCATTTCACACATATCATCTAGCAAACTTTCCTTCTTTCTCTCTTCTTTGGTGGTGCTCGACTTCATCAAGAAAAACAAGAACAAACCATCATTTTTCCAAGATCAAGCTCTAATCTTGTTCCTTTAGTTGTTCTTGTTTGGGTTTTGTGATAAAAACCCAAGGTTTTATAAGTTTTCATCTCCATAAGCTCACTAATCTTTCTATGTAAGTTGTCAAACTTTTGTTCATAATTTCTTCATGTTCTTATTATGTTCATTTGATTTCATACAAGGTTTACATGCATATGTTAGTATATACCACTCATTTATATATATATCTAACTTTTGAACTCTAGAAATAGATTATTGTTAGATCCTTGTTAGAGTAGCTTGGTGATGATGTTTAGGAACCCATGACACCCTAAGAAGGTGTATGGTAAGATTAGACTAGATTTGTGGTGATTGAAAGTGGTTTGGTTGGATTAGAAACTAGATTGGAACACTAGAAATGACTTTTGAAACTATATATTTACCTACTGTTGATATTTTTAAATCGTGGGAAAATCAGTAGGTGGTGGGTAATTTTTGACCAAAGATTTAGAAAATACTTTCAAAAACGAAACTTTTGGCGAAAGAACGGATTAAAACGAGTTTATAACGAAGGAGATATGAATTTTTCAATATTAACGACGAAAACTATTTTCTGAAAACTGCATGCTGTTTGACAGTTTTCGACGGGCAAATAGAGGCGTTAAACGTAACCTAGAGGAGCCGAGCTATTGAAAATATATTAGTATATACTAAAACGAATCCGTGGATATAAAGAATGAGTAAAATGAGCTTAAAACGACCAAGATATACACTTTTGAAACTAGGCGAACTATATATATATTTGACAACTTCTAATAGCACATATTCTCTTAAGTTATGGAAACACTATAAATCAACGCCAACACTTATTTTCAAACTACGAGTGGTATAGGCTTCATGTGCATGTACATTCATCACATCCTCTCATAATTTAAGTAGATCGTATCATTCGTTCGTTATAGGTCGCGGTTAGAGATCGAACCTCATTTCTGTGTATCCACTTTTGTCATCGTAGCTATCGCACCAGGTGAGTCATAGCCCCTATTCTTTTAAATTGTTTTGTTAACGTTTTGGGGGAGAATACATGCTCGTTTTTATATAAATTACTACTTGACTCTTTGAACTCATTTGACCTTATAACTTGTTTTGAACTATTGAACTTGACTTGACTTTTGAACTTGACTTAAACTTTTGACCCTAATGTACCGTACGTACTATGACCTAAAGTCTCGCCATTTTTGGTGGAGCGTGCAAAGTCTCACCTTATTGATGGAGCGTTCTTAACCCTAAAGTCTCGCCTTATTGGTGGAGCGTGCTAAGTCTCCCATGTTTGGAGCGTTCTTAATCGTATATAATAGTTGTATGATGTACTGTTCGTACATTCGCATTGTTCGACGCCTATTAGTAGTATGGATAGCGCTATTAGAGGTCGGCCAACCTCTCGTCCACCATGTTACGGGACGCATATTATTTAATTAGGGGCTTTGCATGGCATACATTATTATATATGTGGTGCTTATATTGTGACTTATTATTGACCACGGGTGCTTGACTATTAGACCTAAACTATTTAGCAGTGGGTTGTAAACACACAGGTTGCAAGTCTCTTATGGCGGGATTTGCAACTGAGTGGATTTACGATGCCTTTGCTGTGTGACCATCTTTCTATAAACTTTATTTGTTAAACAAACTCTATGAACTCACCAACCTCGTGTTGACACTTTAGCATGTATTTTCAGGTTTTAACCTATGGCACGCTACAGGAGGTTTTGGCATGGCATGGCATGGTCATAGAAGACTCTGATTATTTATATGGGGACCGTTTTAAACTATTTTAAGGGCCTACTTCCGCACTACTTTTAACGATGTAAATTCAATATTTTTGGTTAAACGATTTTATTTTAAATAAGTAAAGTGAAAACCATTTTTGAACTTGTGTTGTAGTACCGATTGAGTTACACCCCAGCCACACGTATGCTTCCGCTGGACCCGATCTTGGGGGTGTGACACAAAATATAAACCCATTTTAGATAAAACTAGGCATTAATGTGTTTTAAAACGAGTTTTCATTTTCTTCTCCCTCTTTTTGTAGAATCAAAAAGGCTTCATAGAAACAAAGAAGTCCACGACATCATGATGACTCCCCCTAGCTTAATACTCCCCCTTGATGAGGACATCCGGGAATCGATCGATGGAATTTAGCTGCAATAAGTTAGAAGAAACATGCAAGCAAACATAAAAATCCTGCATACAAAATAAGAGAAGGCAGGAAAAACAGATATTGTGGACGGTCCCTTATAGTGGTGGACAGTCCTTTATATATATCGGGGACCGCCACTATGATATGGGACCGCCGGCAGAAAGAAAACCTGGAACAAGTAATCAATAATTCATGCAGAAACTAGGTCATTCATTAAGAAATAATAATGTCATTCATATGACTATTACAACATGAGTCTACATTCATAATCCTAGGCTATTCTTCTAGTAAATCCCATGTTGAGTCTGGTTTTATTTGTAAACATGCATGTTTTTCTAGAACTTGCGAGGACGTGGTGGAGATGAGTGATACTCTCAGATCAACCACTTAACCAAAGGATGGTCAATATAGTCAAACCTTGCATGTGTATCATCTCCGGTGAGTATAGTGTTTCCCCGGGTCGTTATATCCCGACAAGGTGTGAAATGGTAAACCGGTTCAAGTTTGTGATCGAGTGAAGTGAATAGTGATTTGAATAGAAAAAGTGATTTTTGGATTTTAAGACTAAAATTAATAAACATAAACTAAAAATAACTTAACAAGCATATAAAACAAGATAGGAAAGCACAAACTAGCAAAAACGTAATTAAAATATAAAAACGCGCACTAATCGGGCTAATCCCGAGCCTAAAAGCCAAAATGAAGAAAAACTAATCCTATAAATATATGATAACAACTAAATTATGCTAAGCAAAGAAAATAATAAAGCTAATGGCAAGTAAATAATATAAAGTTAACGATAAAAGATAACTAAAAATAACAAACTAAATTATACTAAGCAAGCAAATGAGAAATTTAGGATAAAAAGATATACTTGTTAAGCAAATTATCACGATCCTTAAGTGTGGTTTATTATTTCAATTAAGTTCTCTTATTGATGAATTAATATCTCTTACGAATAAATATTTTCTCACAACGTTGATTTATTTTGAAAACAATCTTTCATAAAGAGATATCAATATCTAAATTAAAACCCAATTATTTTCACGGCTTTTGCCCGCTCAAATAACCAAAATTTAAATCTAAGTAACTTAAAATTACTAACCAATATATTTTCTAACTTTTATAAAACCATACTTAATTCACGGAATAATCTACTCAACAAGTATATAAAAAGTCTACTCGCTACTCATGACTACTAAGCTAGCAAAAACAAATAAGCCAACGATAGTAAACATATTTCTAAATTAACAAATATAAACTATTCGCACATAATAAAAACTATACTACAAGCAATAATAATAACTACTAAACTAATCATGACGATAAACATAAACATTAATAAATAAAATCTCTAGTCAATCTATTAACCTCAACTAACAACTAATATCACCAACAACAACTTCCTCAAAATAATCACAATATCCTAGCCACCAATCTCTAAACAAACATATATCTAAACTACTCGCCAACAAACATAACTACGCTACGAGCAATAAATAAAGCAACAACAATAATAATTAAACTAAACATTGCAATAAATATAAAATTAAATAAATAAAAAGATAAAGATAAGAATAAACCAAAATCGGGTTCATGACGAATGTGACGAAACAATAGCCTCAAACAATACCAAAATTACTCATTTCCATAAGCTTCAAACAGCATCCTTTAGCCCAGTCATTAACCCAATGATTACCACTTTAATCTTTTCTAGTTGCTACTAACAAATAAAATGCCTAGTTTGAATAAATAAATTTTAAAGTAAAAGTAAAAGTTAAATAATAGATAATAAAATTTGCTCAAGAAGATAACTAGCTTAAAATAAACAGTTTAGTAGGCTACTGATTTTCGAGAAGAACAAAAACATTGTGACAACCAAAAATATTATTCATAAAACTAAGCTTGTAAAACTAGAACATAAAGAAAACAACCTGCTTAGAATTTGAGAACCAAAGTGTAGGCAAAATGATGTAACAAAGAAAATAAAATCATTACTACATTGTAAGAGACAAAATAATTTTATGAAAATAAATGCTAATCTAAATTTGATAACATTGGACACCGACCCTCATGCTTGTGGCTCTCCTTCAGTTTGTAAGCAATCCTCCTTTTGTCTTCTTTTTTCTTATTTTGTGTACCACAACATATCCAATTCATATTTTTTATTATTATTATTATATATATTTTTTTTATTTTCGTATAATTGCATCAGGGGCAATTGCAAATTTGCATTCCATTTCATTAGTGGTGGGGCTCGGCTTCTAGATGGTTGAATTTATTTCAAGTTTGGCGTGGTTTGTCATTTTACACCCTGCTCTTCACTTTAAGTCCTTGTTTCCTTTAAAACTTCATATGAATTAAACACCTTTGGTACCTCATCGTTCTTCATGTTTAATTCATTGGTCCTTGGAATAATTAATCTTTAAATTTCTCTTCTTTTGCCTCGATGCTCCAAATAAAATTAACGACGGACTCGCCATTCCGTGCTCTTTCCAATCTCGTGCTCGGTTTTTTATCCGTTTTGACTTGAATTTTTGTCCTTTTTCATGATATTCGTACCTACACATGCATAAACATAAAAACACGATATATTTGGAATATTTGGTTAGTTTTTTTGGCCATTTTCGCAGTCTAAATGGGTATCAAATGATGAGTATTTACATACTCATCAATCCCCCAAACTAAACTATTGCTAGTCCCTAGCAATCTTTTGAGACAAACTTAATGGATTTGAAACTCTTTACCAAAAGCCATTACTTCTGGAGTAGCCAAATGTTTCTGTTCAAGTAAGAACTATGGTCCATCTAATAACTATGTGATTTTGAGCAAACCACCAGCTGTCAACGGATTTGATTTGTCTTTACCAAAAGCCGTTTGCTTCTGGACTAGCCAACTCTTGATAGACATAGTCGACATCTTGGTGAGCTGATTACCAATTATGGTTTTTCCACTGCCTTTACCACAAGCCATAATCTTGCGGGGTAGCCAACTCTTTCACTTTTTTGGATATGGCGAGTTGAGATACCATACAATTTTGGGCAAATTGCAAGCCGTCAACGGATTTGAGAAATCTTTACCAAGATCCGTTTGCTCCTGGATTAGCCAATTCTTTTGTCGTTTAGACATGGTGGACTGATAACCACAAAAATTTTGAAATAAAGTGAAAAAAAAAATTTTAAATTTTTGGCCAAAACGGGGGTACTAGAAGGTAAAATATGATCAAATTCGCTAGAATTTTCCCCCCACACTTAGAATTGAATATTGTCCTCAATATTCAAAGTCCCGCCTATTATGCCGACTCTTTGAACGTAAAAAGGCAATATTACAAGCTAAATGTGGAAACACCATTTTTTCACTCTATTTATGTATGCATACACACATTTTTTTTGAAACTTATATACATGGTAACAACAGCATGGGTAACTCCCCCACACTTAGGGTGAAAACCCCATATGCATGCTACTGTTTTTGTTTACCGAGTCGCTAGCTTGACTCGACCCCGAATTCATTTGTTCATGGGGAAGCAAGTGGAAGAGACAATCTCCATCGGACTTTCATTCAAAATGTTTGGATAAACATTGAAGTACGTGAAAGTTACACACCAACGAGATACCCACTGCTCTAAAAAGAAATTATAAATGATGATGCCGGGGTCAAAGATTAAATCCTCACTCCTAATGGAGTGAAGGATTGGAGAAGTCACATCAAATGTGATGAACAGGAGAAAGATTTTTATCACAAGAAAGATTAATTCATCATTTTCAAAAACAAGTTTTCCGATTTCTTTGTTTTGAATATCATCGTTAAAGCTCATTTGGTTATTTTTAGAAACTTTGAGAGGGAGAGGCGGGGTGCTTTCATCAATAAGCACGTCTCCCCCCAGACTAAAATCTTTCTCAAGATCAAAATAAAAATAATCATACTCCGGAGGAACTATGACATGAGAGAGTTCACCGGAGAACTCCTCGAGAAGATAATCACTCTTATGAAGTGCGTCTACGAGCTCGGGCTCTGAATAGATAGATGGAGGTGGGACTTGTGCGGTACTTCGTGGGCTATAAATTTGCACCTCGTCCATTACTGTCTCCGTATCGGACTCATCACTTTCCTCGTTATGAATATCAAAGATAGGATTGTCTGATTTGAAAGTAAACTCAGAATCAAAATCAAACAAAGGATTCGTGATAGTCGTGTCAAAAATATGTGAAGTAGAATCAAGAAGATCGAAAGGTTCCTCGGATACCCTTGGGATTGGAACAAGGTCATCAATTTCCTTAAGAGGATTAATTTTGACCTCCTTGTCCCCCATTAAAAAGGTATCTGAAGGTTTCTTAATGAGTGGATTGATCTTAGAATTCTCTTTTTCAAAAGGTTCATCCTCATCACTTTCATCCTCGTCAGAGTATGAAGAGTAAATAGTGTTAGGATGACATGGTCCTTGGCAATATTGACTTATATAACTTTCTTGATCGCCAAGGACCTCAATTTGTACAATCTTTGCGGAAATGTAATCAGAATGATGAGCACTCAAATCAGTGGTAGAGTCATACTGAACTTCAGCGTCCCACTGATAGTGATGATGTGTCATATTCTCGATCAAATCGTAAGCTTCTTGTGGAGTTTTCTGCATGAAATTACCACCGGCAGCCAACATGATTTTGTCCTGATCAATCGACGTTATACCATGATAAAAGGTTAGAATTTGATTAAGAAGCAAAATTTGGTGATCAGGACATTTCTGTAACAAAGATTTGAATATTTCCCAAGCTTCGAATACTGACTCGATGGGCAACTGCCGGAAATTCAGAATGTCTTTCCTAAGCTGCACCGTTTTAGAACGTGAAAAGTATTTTGAAAGAAACTTGAGGAACATCTCTTCCCAAGTATGAATTGAATGGGTTTTAAGAGTATAAAACCAATATTCAGCGTGGTGGGATAAAGAGAATGGAAATAGATTCAAATGAATGCTATCTTGAGAAACTCCATTTTGTTTCATGGATTGAGTGATAGATATGAACTTGTTTAGGTGCTTGTTTGCATCCTCATCTCGGAGTCCGTGAAATTGGCAGTTTTGCCGGATCAGTCGAACCATATGATTTTTCAATGTGAAATCGGTTCCAGGAACTGATGTCGGAGTGATCGGTCCTCCTCTACCGATCAGTGACAGACGATAGAAATCCTCCATGGTCCGAGGATCATGGGGATGAGATGAAGGAAAATCGATCATTGTGGAGAATTAAATAATGAGAGGGTGAAAAGATAAGAATGAAATATTTAAGAGGATAACGAAGATTATTTTTGGGATTTTATAACGGAAAAACAAACTAAGATAAAGGAAACAAAATTTAAAACCAATTTTGAGAAAGAAAATCTTTTTGGGATTTTATATTTAGGAAAAACAAAAGAATATTAACAAAAAACAAGACGATAATTTCTGGAGAATGGTCTTCAAACACTAATCTGCAAAGTCAAATCGATAAACGGCTTCACACCTCCCCGGCAGCGGCGCCAAAATTTTGAAACTTTCAGATCAACCACTTAACCAAAGGATGGTCAATATAGTCAAACCTTGCATGTGTATCATCTCCGGTGAGTATAGTGTTTCCCCGGGTCGTTATATCCTGACAAGGTGTGAAATGGTAAACCGGTTCAAGGTTGTGATCGAGTGAAGTGAATAGTGATTTGAATAGAAAAAGTGATTTTTGGATTTTAAGACTAAAATTAATAAACATAAACTAAAAATAACTTAACAAGCATATAAAACAAGATAGGAAAGCACAAACTAGTAAAAACGTAATTAAAATATAAAAACGCGCACTAATCGGGCTAATCCCGAGCCTAAAAGCCAAAATGAAGAAAAACTAATCCTATAAATATATGATAACAACTAAATTATGCTAAGCAAAGAAAATAATAAAGCTAATGACAAGTAAATAATATAAAGTTAACGATAAAAGATAACTAAAAATAACAAACTAAATTATACTAAGCAAGCAAATGAGAAATTTAGGATAAAAAGATATACTTGTTAAGCAAATTATCACGATCCTTAAGTGTGGTTTATTATTTCAATTAAGTTCTCTTATTGATGAATTAATATCTCTTACGAATAAATATTTTCTCACAACGTTGATTTATTTTGAAAACAATCTTTCATAAAGAGATATCAATATCTAAATTAAAACCCAATTATTTTCACAGCTTTTGCCCGCTCAAACAACCAAAATTTAAATCTAAGTAACTTAAAATTACTAACCAATATATTTTCTAACTTTTATAAAACCACACTTAATTCACGGAATAATCTACTCAACAAGTATATAAAAAGTCTACTCGCTACTCATGACTACTAAGCTAGCAAAAACAAATAAGCCAAGGATAGTAAACATATTTCTAAATTAACAAATATAAACTATTCGCACATAATAAAAACTATACTACAAGCAATAATAATAACTACTAAACTAATCATGACGATAAACATAAACATTAATAAATAAAATCTCTAGTCAATCTATTAACCTCAACTAACAACTAATATCACCAACAACAACTTCCTCAAAATAATCACAATATCCTAGCCACCAATCTCTAAACAAACATATATCTAAACTACTCGCCAATAAACATAACTACGCTACGAGCAATAAATAAAGCAACAACAATAATAATTAAACTAAACATTGCAATAAACATAAAATTAAATAAATAAAAAGATAAAGATAAGAATAAACCAAAATCGGGTTCATGACGAATGTGACGAAACAATAGCCTCAAACCATACCAAAATTACTCATTTCCATAAGCTTCAAACAGCATCCTTTAGCCCAGTCATTAACCCAATGATTACCACTTTAATCTTTTCTAGTTGCTACTAACAAATCAAATGCCTAGTTTGAATAAATAAATTTTAAAGTAAAAGTAAAAGTTAAATAATAGATAATAAAATTTGCTCAAGAAGATAACTAGCTTAAAATAAACAGTTTAGTAGGCTACTGATTTTCGAGAAGAACAAAAACATTGTGACAACCAAAAATATTATTCATAAAACTAAGCTTGTAAAACTAGAACATAAAGAAAACAACCTGCTTAGAATTTGAGAACCAAAGTGTAGGCAAAATGATGTAACAAAGAAAATAAAATCATTACTACATTGTAAGAGACAAAATAATTTTATGAAAATAAATGCTAATCTAAATTTGATAACATTGGACACCGACCCTCATGCTTGTGGCTCTCCTTCAGTTTGTAAGCAATCCTCCTTTTGTCTTCTTTTTTCTTATTTTGTGTGCCACAACATATCCAATTCATATCTTATTATTATTATTATATATTTTTTTATTTTCGTATAATTGCATCAGGGGCAATTGCAAATTTGCATTCTATTTCATTAGTTGTGGGACCCGGTTTCTAGATGGTTGAATTTATTTCAAGTTTGGTGTGGTTTGTCATTTTACACCCTGCTCTTCACTTTAAGTCCTTGTTTCCTTTAAAACTTCATATGAATTAAACACCTTTGGTACCTCATCATTCTTCATGTTTAATTCATTGGTCCTTGGAATAAATAATCTTTAAATTTCTCTTCTTTTGCCTCGATGCTCCAAATAAAATTAACGACGGACTCGCCATTCCGTGCTCTTTCCAATCTCGTGCTTGGTTTTTTGTCCGTTTTGACTTGATTTTTGTCCTTTTTCATGATATTCGTACCTGCACATGCATAAACACAAAAACACGATATATTTGGAATATTTGGTTAGTTTTTTTGGTCGTTTTCGCAGTCTAAATGGGTATCAAATGATGACTATTTACACACTCATCAATGAGCTTTTGGGTAAAGATGGCAGAAACCCGGGTGACAAGAGAATGAAATGATGTAGTCAAGATCATTCTTCATCTTTTGAAAGTGGTTGTAATTGTAAATGCAACAAGCACAATAACCCCCATGGGCATCCACTTGGGAAAGAGTGGGATGAGACATTATTGGAGGATGAAGTTTTTGTGATAGTATGATGTTGAGGAGGCTCAAGTCAACAAGATTAGAGAATTCCTGGGCCTTGATGGAGTGTAGGGAGTTGGCATTTGTCAAAGGTGGCAATGAATGTTCTTGAGGAATTGGGTTTGGATGCTCATTATGAGTGGATGGAGGCTCATTTTGTGGTTGAGAGGCAAAGAAGGAGAATGATGAAAATGATGCCTCATGGTGTGATGTGGGATTGGAATTGGCATGGTTATTGCGTGAGTTGTTTGAGTTGTTCATGAAGTTTCCAAGGCTTTGTTTCTTCCTCCATATGGGTATGACCGACATTCTAGGTTTTCTAGGAGATGACACTTTGTTGGATGACATTGAGAAGGATGAAGGTTATGCCATGAAAATGGATGGAGGAAGTGAAGATTTAAGTAGAGGAGGAAGATTGCAAGGTTATGCCATGACAATGGATAGAGGAAGTGAAGGTTTAAGTAGAGGAGGAAGATTGCAAGAATAGCAAAGCATGCATGCTTAGTTTTATTAAAGCAAATGAAGAAGGTGTTTAAGACCTAGGGGTAGGCTGGTCAAACATGCAGGAACAGAAAAGTAAGCAAATAAGTCACGTCACAATTATAAAGGGACGTGTAGAAACTAGAAGGGGGGGTTGAATAGTTTCATCGCTTCTTTTTAATTTTCTAAACTGTTTTGCCGTTTTAGGTCCGGTTATTTTTCATTTACAAACATGTTGAGTTCTACTAGTTATGTGATATCAATTTGGTTACTAGCATAAACAAATAAACAAGTAAGTAAAGAGTAAGGAAAGAACACAACCAAGAGATGCGGCAATTTATAGTGGTTCGGCACGAAGCTCACTCTCCGTCCTACTCCACTCCCCGAGTACCACACTTGAGAGTTGTCAATCACTATATCAACACACTCCTTCAGGCGGAGCAATCCGTACACATGCTTACACAAGGCTTAATGACACTAAGCATAATGTCGAGTTCTAATCGTAGCTAGAACCAATCTAATCCAAGGCCCACGTGGCCACACGAGCAAGCACTCTTGTCCAATCTTGAATCTTCACCCGATCCAAGTCTTCATATAATCGACACACTTGGTTCTTTACCCGAACCAAGCCTTCACACACTAGACACACTTGGTTCTTCACCCGAACCAAGCCTTCACACAAGACTCACTTGAATCATCACCCGATTCAAGCCTTTATATAATGACTCAACAAAGTCCTAACCAACACACTAGGACATCACTCTCCTCACATCAAATACATGAACTAATCTAGTTACAAGACTTCTTGGATCTACATCACCATCTAAGTTTACACAAATATAATTCTTGGATCTACATCACCATCCAAGTTCACACAAATATCCCCATCCTCGACTCACACACAAGTCAAAAAACAATGATATTATTTACAGAACCTATCACCGTAACACTTGTTACGTTTATCTGTGGACACCTATAACATCTCGAATCTTAATAGTCGTCGAGAGTTCTTCTCTTGCACTTGACGGAAGAGGAAATCACTTATAAACATATACCGACATGTTATAGTGATCAAAGATTAAAATGAACAAAGACCAGAAAGTTTTGTGTGTGGAAGTCTGATTTCTGAAGTTTAACAGTTCAGTATTTATAGACGACATGTAGGAGAGGGACGGTCCTATAAATGCAAGACGGTCCTTTATCACTAAGGGACCGTCGACCTATTTAAGGGACCACTGCGACAAAACGCTCCCATTTTGTCCTGACATGGTGAAAACTTATCTGGTTCAGGCTGAACTGATTTGGGGGGAAAACTAGCTGTTATAAAGTTTGAATTTGAATTTATTTTCTTAATAAAACATTTCTTTAAAAATATAAAAATGCTTTTGTGAAAATGTTATGTCAAACTTAAAAATGTAAGTTTAGGTGAAAATAAAACTCTTTGCTCACTTACCTAATGACGGTATAAAGTTTGTTCATACCTGAAGTGATGTTGAAGCAGCTACGTAGAAGAAACGAGTTTCCTCGATTAAAAACTTATAAACCGTAACTTTACAATAACGTTTTTGACATTATTTGTATTAACAATCTCCCCCTTTTTGATGATTATAAAATATAAACTCATTTTAGGTAAAATTATGCGTTGATAAATTTTTAATGAGTATTCCCGTCACTTCTCCCCCTTTTTGTAGAGTCAAAAAGGTGTGTCGTGGTTGTTGAGGAGAGGAGACACGAGCACCTTTGAAAGAGAATCGTTAGAGTGATCAACAAAATACAAGCTCCCCCTTAATGAGTTCTCCTCCTTAATGATGTGCTACAAAACAGAGTTAGAACAAAGCACATGCATGCATATACATATATGAAGGTATGGAAAGATGATATGGATGTGAAATCAATTATGTAATGCAAGAATCAGATAGAAAAACACAGAATAGAATCTAATTATGAGAACTACTGGGGACGGTCCCGTAAATAGGGGACGGTCCCTTAATGATTTGGGGACCGCCAGTCCATTTAAAGGACCGCCGACAGTAGGCGTCCAGGTTGGCAGATATGTTGTGATTTAAGTAACTTCCCATTTTTAATGTTAGATAATTTTAGTCCATTTTCATGTTTAACTTTGACCAATATCACAACAAATTATCATAACTTAAAACGTAATCATTCATTCATGAAGCACATAGATCATAAGTACATAGCCAAAGCAACATTAGACTACAACAAAGATTATCTACTAATACAACAAGTCATCTCCCAAAGCATGCTTGGTCCAAAACATAACATCCACTTGTTTATTCTTTAACTAGATATTTGAGAATATCTAGTTAGATGGTGGAGTGAATGATGGTGACGATGAAGGTGGAGGTGGAGCTGATGGTGGCATGGTGGAGATGGGAGTTGCTTGAGAGTTTTGTTAGGATAGAAGGTACTCAAGATATCCAAACATGTAGTGAAGATCATCTCTAAAGGAAGAAATGAGATGAAAGTTATGATAGCAACAAGCACATCCCACGGTGTGGTTGTTTACAAAGTTGTAAGGAATGGAATGGTTAAGGATTGAAGATGATGGTGGAGTTGTGGGATTGTTTTCCAAATGCCCATTTGGTGAAAGAGTTAGAGAGGTATTGGGTGGTAGTGGATGTGATATCCTTGGAGGAGGAGACAAGTTTCCAAGGAGGTTTGGAAGTTGGGATGATGAAGCAACTTGTGGACTAGGAGAGTTTGATGTGTTAATGGAGCAAGATGAGTTACTTACAAAAGGAGTGCAAGCACCCGAACCGGATTGAGTGAATAAGAGTGATGAGTTTTTAATAAATGATGTGAATGGTGACGAATTGGGTCTTGATGATGATGAAGAAGTGCCTTTGATGAAGGGAGTTTCAATAGGTGCATTTGGTGCTTGAGAAGATGGGATATCATGAGTGAGGTCAATAAGTTTTCTTTGTAGTGGTGTAAGCTTGAGCTTAGGTCTTTTGTTTGGTAGGGATAGTGATGTTGAAGGAGACTTCATTGTGGAAGATGAGGATAAGATTAGTATGATGCATGTGTGTTTAAATAACCAAGAGGGATTATGGAATGGGTAAAACATGCATTAGGAGATAATAAGCACATACAAATGTTTTGCTAATATAAGGAATGGTGATGAAAATCATGAAATAGGTGATTAGGTTTGCAAGAAATGAGAAACAGTGCAGGAACCCGTGATTAGAGGCTGACAGTCCTTTATTGTTAAGGGACCGTCATTTTTATAAGGGACCACCGGCAGTAAGATCTCAAGTTTCAGCCCAGTTTTTCCTTTTCAGCAAAATGACACCTTCAGACCAATCTAGTGAAATACATATCCACATCTATCATTGTAAACCTATTCAAAGTGCTAGTTTAACAAGTAGGCATATAACATGTAATTATATTAAGCCAACAATTGATACAAAATATTTACCATCTTGTAAGATTGGTGCAGTGGTAAATCACCTCTCATGTTCCATGAGAGACCCACTTTTCGATTCTTGCAAGTTTTTTTTTTACCATGGCAAAATTAGCTGTAAGCTGTAAACTGCAAAGCTGTTAACATGAGCTACAAGTTGTATCATTTTTTTTTTTAATAAAAGTGTTTGGTAAATTAGCTGTTAAATATAATTATAAGATGCAAAATGACATAAAAGGACATATCTATAATTATAAAAAAAAAAATGTTTGGAGGGTATATCAGTAATTTAAAGTTTTAACTGCTCCAAGATGTTTAAAAAGCTTCATGAATCAGCTTTTCATTTAGGAGCTATTTGTTTGAAATAAAAGCTCGAAGTTAATGTATCCAAACAAAGTTATTATTTTAGAAGAGATTATTTTTGTAACAAAAAGTTAACAGCTCCTCCAAAAAACCTGCCAAACAGGCCCCATATATTAGTGGTTTTTTTTTTTTTTTTTTTTTTTTTTTTAATATATTTCGAACCTCTCATCTTGTAAGGCGTTTTCGTCCTTTTATTAAGTTTCTCAATTCATCAATGTAATACTATTACTCCGTATTTGTTTTATCATCATTACAACTATAATTATCAATAGTATTACCTATTGTTGCATATTACTATTACTCAAGAATTGATCTACAAAAGGTCTAAACTCACCATCACATATATTTCATTTAAAAGTATCCAACTAATCCTATCGTATATAGTATATACCATGTGTTGTTGATACCCAAAAAAAAAAGTCGGACAGGGGATAAATAGGTACCTAAAAACTTGGTTTTTAAAGAAAGACTAAAATGCAACTTTAAACTACACTCTAAAGCTACCGTATAAATACAGCTTTAAGAACAATAAAATATGATTAAACTGGTAACATCATTTATTTATTTATTTTTATTATTATTATTATTATTATTATTCATTTTAGTCAATGTGCAGAAGATAGCAACGTATAGCAAAGTTTCGCATTTTACTTGTGTTTCATAACAAATTGATAATCAAGCATATCATGCCTTCAGAGAGATGGACAAAAGTTAAAAGTAAATTGTTATCTTTCATCAAAAATGTTTTTTTTTAGAAAGAAAAATTTTCACACCTATCACCTACTGTACTATATTACAACTTGTATGAGAGAGAGAGAGAGAGAGAGAGAGAGAGAGAGAAAAAAAAAAAAAAAAAAAAAAAAAAAAAAAAAAAAAAAAGTGCCTAGTCAACTTAGAATGAGTATTGATGTACTTCAAAAATACAGTAACTACAAAGATATGGCCAGGCCAGGTTGCATGCATAACTGATGCCTCCGTCACTTCCACCTAATTCTTGCATCTAATTATTCCCTTTGAATCAACCATTTTGGCGATTGGTTTCTTAAAATGGATAGAGTCAGATCGTGTAACACGTTCTTCAAAATGAGTAATTTAAAAGTACATACCCAAGTATGTTGAGTTCAGCTTACCCGTCATACACTTTTTTGAAGTTCTATAGATAACTACTACATTACATGTGATGGTAAAAAACTAAAAACTACAAGGAAGATGATTTAGTAGGTTGTAACTTGTATCACTTCCGACCAGTTTTCCCCATAGCTATTTATTCCTATTTAACTCCTCAGTAATATTATCTAACCCTAATTGAACATTTTCCAAATAAAGTTTAGACTGCCACACAACCTCTATACGTCTAGCTCAGGTCATACATAATGCAGTTGCACGTTTATTCTCCACTGCCAGTATGACTATTACTCTTCCATAATGTTTCTTGATTCTAATTTTGATTCATATCTCAAATCACAATCATCACCAAACACATACTCGTGTTTCAGCAAACCTATAGCTACCAAGGTGAAATAAAATCGAAGCACCAATCAAACTCCTCAGTAATATTATCTAACCCTAATTGACCATTTTCCAAATAAAGTTTAGACTGCCACACAACCTCTATACATCTAGCTCAGGTCATACATAATGCAGTTGCATGTTTATTCTCCACTGCCAGTATGACTATTACTCTTCCATAACGTTTCTTGATTCTAATTTTGATTCATATCTCAAATCACAATCATCACCAAACACATAATCGTGTTTCAGCAAACCTATAGCTACCAAGGTGAAATAAAATCGAAGCACCAATCAAACTAGCTACATTACGTTGTACCCTGCACACTAAAAGTATCTTTCTAAAGGGATTGATATTCTCCTAGAGCAGAAGTACAAGTCTTAAGTATGCACAAAGCATAGATCGCTAAAGTACTGGGTCAAAAATTCTAACTTTATTGCAGTACATCTAATCATTCATTTCCCAAGAAGATTAAAAAGAACAGTATTAAAGGAGCATCAGCAACATGACTATGAATCTGCATATATATTGATATTATGACCTTCGACGAGATTTGATGTTTACAAATACATAATTTAGGAAAACAAAAAGAGGCTTGCATCAGCATGTCCCCCTAAATAATCTCCAAAAGCTACAAACTTTTAGCAAATGAATCCCCAAAAGTAACAAGAATTACCGGAAAGATGCATCATCATGTGTGACGCCTTCGCTTGACGTTTGTCTCATCATAAGACTCCCATTTCTTGTGATCAAGGATGCTGATATCATCAAGATCAGCTATGGCAAGCAGGTACTGTGTGAGCTTTACTAGCTCCCTGTCGCTGTCTCGGTTTTCATGTGCCTTTCTAAACGGTTTTATGGTCAACCCGTTCTGTGGATTCATTACAAAATTTCTCCGTAGATCATCGAACATTATGGTATTCTTTGCACTGTAGTACTGCAGTCACACCATAAAAGATACACAAGTCAATTACCAAATTACTCTTTTGCAGAAATCCAACTTAGTCAGACTAATTCCATAGAAGCATAGTTTTAGCAATTAATGAATAGTTTTAAGTGTAAAAATTAACAAACCTCAGGAAAAAGGGCCCAAATTAAACCAAGTGGTTTGCAGTCAAAGATTCCCCTACTATCTGATTGAACTGTGATCATTGCTAAATGGTCTAAAAGAGCAGTAATTTTGTAATTAGGATTACTTAGTACCCCAAGCTGGCCCATCTTCAATTCAACCCATTTCATGCTGCAGTAAGGAATTACTTATTATCAGCAATGTAAATAGTCTGACTGATTGTAACAAGAAAGGGAACTTAAAGTCTAACCTCGTGGCAGACCATATAATGATGTCATACTCTGCATAAGCTGCTGTCAGGAACTCGTGAAGATCTGCAAGTTTTGGAAAGTTAGCGAATGCTGCTAATTAATTGTTTAGTATCAATAAGATGTAAGCTTCTTACAAGGCCGCATAAGTTGAAGAGGGTTTTCTGCTGTTGAACGATGGTCAAAGAGAGTATAGTCTATATCCAATACAAGAAGCTTTTTCCCTTTTCGGCATGGGTTTTTGAGCTCAATCTACAATCAAACATCCATTAACAAATATCATAAGTAAATACTTATGCACATATAAATGTCCCAGGTCTTGAAATCACAAGTTATATCAACCAATAGCTTTATTGCTAAACTTCTCCTTTGTTATTAAAATGGTTTTATGATTTTGTTTAGATATGCGAAGGTTAACCGTTAACCCCATTTCCGAAGTTGACCAGTTTGTCATAGACAACATCAGATGAATATTACACAATAGGATATTAATACCGGGTGTGTTTAGTTGGTGAAAAATACCCCATTTCTCCAAGAAACTTTTCACAGAAAAATGAAAAAACAGAAAACCTGTTTAGCTACAGTTTTTGAGAAATGTTTCTAAAATAATGAAAATCTCATTTCCCAAACTTTAACTAAAAATCTGAAAGTCCAATTTACCCTTCTCTACTCTTCTCTTCACTAGAAAATGAAAAATGTAACACCATCTAAATGGATTTTCCAAGTTCTAACCTCTTTCCTAGAGAAGAAAAACCCTTCCACTCTCAAGAAAACCAAAAATGAAAAAGTGAATATTTCTCTTCAACTAAACGCAACCTTAGAGTTCGTTAGAACTATTTCAAAAAATCATAGAAGTAGATTCATAAAAAGCAATAAGAAAGCGTACTTATAAACATGAGCCCAATTAGTGTTACAGAATGAAAAAAGACACCAATGATAAACATACATGGTACTGATAGTGACACTAAAAATAACAATGATGGAGATTAGAAAAACATGCCTTGTATTGAGCAACACGTCTTCTCAGTTTCTGCTTGTTGACGTCTTTGTCCTTGATGTCTACAACTTCATCTTGCCCGATTTCAAAATCATCAACAATCTCTGGAGATTCAACTTGATCCACGATTATATCGTCCTCACAAGTACTGCATTAATCAAGTAATTAGGCCATTCCTCAGTCAAACAATAAGATCATATCATTTTGTAAAAAACTAAAAATTGTTTATCATGAAACACTTATTCATCAGTAGAACAACAAGCAAGTCGTAAAAAAATATTAGATGATGGTGGGTGCCTGTTTGTTAGTCATCAATTGCCCTATCACCTTGGAAAAAAAATGGTCACATACAATCAGTAAGAATGAGAGGAACATATTATGGAGAAAACTTGAGGGGTATGTAGGGAATGACTTGTATAGCAAATTAACTCTATTCCAACATAAGCTGTTACAACTCTCTTTCCAGGCTTTCTAAGCAGACTAACTACCCTTCATGTCCATATAATAGCATGTCAACATAATAAACAAACTTGGTATGAATTGCACAGTTCTTTGTAGTTTGTACCCATCATATATCATAGTAAACAAACTTGATATTTTTGCACGGTTCTGTGTACCCGTCATCCTAGTCCTGGCTCAGAAACACACTTCACGAAATCCCATGAAAATTATACTAGTCCCAAGAAATCAAGAATGATACAGTTAAAAAAGCTGAAACTTGAAAATAGCAATTAATACAAAGTTGCAACTTTCTCTTCTCAAGACAGACTGCAGTTCAATAAAATCAAGCAGGTCAGCTGCTGCTCCTCTTAAGCTATTATCCTCTTAAAAATCTCCCTTTCCAGTTTCAGAAAATTAAGAACAATAATTTCTGATTTCATTTAATTGTCCCCAAGAATATGACAAAAAAAATTCCTAATTCCAGTGAGAGACAGTTGTTAGTAAAGGATAAAACAAGCAAAGTTTTGACAACTCCAACCACTTTTTCTTCTCTCCAACACAAATTATGCATTCCATTACTCCTTTCCTACACTAGATACTAGATATGCCACACAACATCCATGAATGACAAATAGTTTGCCTGGCTAGGCATGAGAGAACAGTGCAACTGGGTGTAGAGAGTATCCTAGAAAAAGACTGCAATTCAGAGATTTAATGATGAAAAGGTCTGAATCTACTAGATTTGCGACTTAATCCCAGAGATTTTAAATTAGCAATAAGTTCTCCAAGCCTTCTTGGATTTGATAAATTTCTTGAGCTTTTTGATAAATTGCATAGTGGACTAGATGATTGCAGAAAACTGATCCACAAAGTTTTGAAATACGTAAAGCAATGACAATATTTTAAAGCTTCTATAATGGCGCTTGGTCATTCTAGAAATTTAAATAAATGTCATCAATTAGAATAAAAACATAAGAAAAGCAAGTCACCAATAATAAGATATCGTCATATGCTCATTTTACCATGACAGAGGCGCGAAATTTTATCTATGTCTTTAAGGAAGCGGCGCCGGCGGTTGGTCTAGTACCATACTCAGAATAGATGAGGCAGATTACTGAAAAACATACAGAAACTAGACAAGAGCAGCATGTTCTTGCCAATTGTAACAAATTGCATTGAAAATCAGGGACATAGAAAACACTAGAAAGTGTCAAGGAAGGAGTATATTTAATTTGAACAACATGTGTCAATAGTTATAGCCCTTCCATCAGGCAAATGCACAATAATAGGATGTGTCCCAAGGTTGTTCTAAACAAGTATTTAGCAGTGCCGACATATGTAGTGACACCGATAGATGTTAACAAAGTCACAAAAATAGGGTTGAGTATGCATGGCCGTTTTGCAGTCGGCAGTCCTGCTGAGAGTCAGGAAGGCATTAGAATAAAATTCGATAAGCCTCTTGAAGTTCAGCATATGCCAATCACAAGGCTTCGGGAGGCTAACTAGTCTCGCCAGCAGTCAGACAGACTTGTGGAACCTAAGAAGGTTACTTTAAGGTTCGCCAGGACATCAAGAGTGCACCAAGAACACGATAAGTTGTTACTTTTAAAACTAGTCTCATAATCATACTGGGAAGACCTTATATTTTCACAACTTTTAAAGAGATTCAACACTCAGTCAATATATCATCCCAAATTCCCATTTATATATTTTTAGGGAAGAGAATACAATCATGAAAAGAGAGAATATCACAAGCATAATTGTTTATGCATTTAGTCATTCGGCAATTTAACACTGATTGTGGCTATAGATTTCACTTGCCTTGCTATAAATCCAGATTCTGAGCCAGAAGTAAGAACTTAAGAGCATTGATTGACATACTGTTAATCTAAATAATAATTTCCTGGCGGATTGCTAAACTTAAGCAGTGAAGCCCATGCTAATAAAGTAATAAGTAATGAAAAACCCGGATGGAATAGTAGCCCAAATGACCTTAACCAACCAAACTAACACCAAAATAGGTTTCTGACACTGAACATACATTCGTCACAAGCGCAAGTATTGAACACCGGCTGACCGTCAAACCGAGTCTAACTAGAGAAACTGATGACCTAAACTAACACAAAAATCTACCATCCTCGATAATCCCAGAAGGCCACCACCAAACACTGAATGGGCCTAATAATGAACAAAACTTTTCTATCTACCTGCAAATAGATACTCAACGAGTCTTTTCCTGATATTAGTGAATATATCATGTACATATTTATTGACACCTGGACAATACTTGCATTCTCCAGTGAGTACAGAGACAACTGCAAATGGAGTTTTTTACCTTTGCATTCCAACTGCAAATGATTACCTTAAGACACTGGAAATGGGACGCCATTCCAACTTCTACTGCATATAACCTATATTCCCTTGTCCTATAACTTAAAGATACGACTAGTCTGACTCACTCACCTGGACATCACCCTGCACCAAAAGATGCTTACCCTAAAACTTAAATTGAAGGGTAAATACTTTATATGAGCATTCCAACAGAAAAACTTAGCAAAGCCTTTGCCAGGAGGTGTTGCATAATCTGTTTAAGGAAAGTTAATTCTTTCACAATCGTGGATGCCTTGAGATATGCATCTATTCTATATTATCACCAAGCACAGATTCTTTTATTAAGCTAATACATTACAAAACAATATCCTATGTCCTAAACGTATTATCTATTCTCTCATATATCTATTCTCCACAATAGTTAATGTCATAACAAACAATAATAGTAATAGTGATACTGTGATAGTTTAAGTAATGATGCTAAATGCCTAAACAAATAATTACATTAAGCACAAACTAATTGCAGGTATTAACTAACCAGGGGAAACCGACCCACTCCCACATCGACCGGTCCAGCAGTCAACATGTGAGGTAAATCACGTAAGACTATGATTAAAGGGACATGGGGATGGGATTTGAATCCGTAACCTTCACATAATGCTACATTTCCCCCACCATTGAAACAAATCGAACAAATCACAAAACTTTATAAAATCAATTAAAATTAGACCCGATACACACACACAAGCTAATAGCAATAGTAATATTTTCACTTAAAAGATGATTTAATCTACAACTACTTTAAGCATACTTTCCAAAATTAACTAACAAATCACAACATTTAAAATAATGAATTAAAATTAGACCTAAAACACAGTAAGAGTAACTAGTGAAGAACTAGGTTAACTAGAATCATTATTTACCCAATCATAGTCATTTTAAGAGACGATTTAAGCGGCAAATTCCATGACAGAATCGAATCATCAGCAAATCCAAACACTGTTTCCTGAAGGACTTATTATAAGGAAAAAAAAAAAAAAAAAAAAAAAAAAAAAATCCCAAACACCCCTTAACTCATACCCGATCACAAAATAACCAACAAAAATCTATTCTAAACAACTAAAGTTAGACCTAACACACACACACACACTTTTTTTTTTTGGTTTGGGGGGGGGGGGGGGTGGGGGGGGTTAACCGTGGTTTCTGACCTTTTAGCCGACTAATAATCCGTCCCCTTTTTGTGAAGGTTGGCGCAGCCATGAATTCCTGAACTTGAGACCACTCACAATTTTAAATGAAGATAGTCGCAAGCCTTTACCAGTAGGCCACCTCAAACGATAATTAGCACTTTAGCAGTAACACTAATAGTAGCATTAGGTTATTATAACCGATCATATATTAAATTAAATCAACCAAAACTTAAACCTAACAGTAAATCAGTAATAGTGATTAAGATGTGTAATCATTCTAAACCTGCAAGCAACTACATTAACCACAAACTAACTTCAAAATTTAACTAAAATATCGCAAAACCTAAACAAATCAACTAATTTAGAACTAACACGCACCTATTGGTAAGACACCTAACCTCCTTACACATTTGGGGGTAGCCAAGCAAAGGATCAGAAACGATCACGGGCATACATCTCAGTCAAACACGTTTTATATTAACTAGTGGGTGTTTGTTTAAGCTTATATGTGGCTTATTAGCTTATTAGCTTATTTTACTTCGGCTTATAATTCATACGCCCCAAATTTCCAGCTTATTTTGAGATTATAGGCTTATATAAGTCTATTATGATATGATTAACTTATATAAGTATCAAAATAAGCCGGAAAAGTGAGGCTTATGAAATATAAGCCGAAAAACAAATAAGCTAATAAGCTATCATATAAGCTTAAACAAACAACCCTTACCATAGAACCAAACGAATGAAATAAGACTAACGGTATATCAGTAAATAGCGATTAGGTCAATTATTATTTACCCAATCATAGTCATTTTAAGAGACGATTTAAGCGGCAAACTCGACAACAAATTCGAGTCATCAGCCAATTTGTTTCCGATTTTAGGGTAAAGAAGCTTCTGGCGTTTAGGAAGAACATTTGTTACTTCGCAAATGCGTCTTTTTAATTCGCCGACTGAATCGTCGGAGCATAATCTGACTGTGTATTCTTTTCCGCTCCATTTGACTGTTAGTGTTATTTCTTCTTCTGTTGCTGCTGATGTTAAGGCGGATGATGATGATGATGACGATGCCATGTTTGTTTGTTTGTTTTGAATTGGTGCCGGAATAGAGGAAGGTTTTTTTATAAGGTTTTTATTACTTGGAAGTTGGAACGATAGATATTTGTTTGGTCAAAAGTCAAAAAAAAATATAATAAATAAAATAAAATCTAAAAGTATACTTTAAAAATAGAGTTAATTGCATTTTTGGTCCCTGTGGTTTGGCCAAATTGCAGATTTTGTCCCTAACTTTTTGAAAGTGCACCAGACGTCCCCATTTTCAAGTTTTCGTTGCATTTTTGGTCCCTGGCCAACATCTAATGACTAAAATACCCCCATCACTATTTTTTTTTCAGTTTTTTTACATAAAGGGCCCCTGTGTTGCGCCAGACTTTACAAAAATCGTCCTTTTTTTTTTTTTTTTTTACTTTTAAAATTAGTATTATTTTTTAATTAAATAATATTTAAAAAATATTAAAGATATTCCAAAAATAATCAAAAATATTAGAAAAAAATTCATACGTATTATACGTTTTTTTTTTTTTTTTTTTTTTTTTACGTTTTCGTCTGTTTTTTTTACGTTTTCGTCTGCTTTCTTACATTTTCGTCTGTTTTCTTACGTCTCGTCCGTTTTCTTATGTTTTCGTCTATTTTTTACGTTTTCCTCTCTTTTTTACGTTTTCGTTTGTTTTTTACGTTTTTGTCTGTTTTTTACGTTTTCCTCGCACGTTTTTGTCTGTATTTACACGTTTCCGTTCGTTTTCGTCCGTTTTTTCACGTTTTCGCACGTTTTTGTCCGTATTTACACATTTTCATTCGTTTTCGACCGTTTTTTACAAGTTTTCTTCCGTTTTTTTCACGTTTTCGCCCCTTTTTTTTTCCGTATTTACACATTTTCATTCGTTTTCGTCCGTTTTTTCACGTTTTCGTCCGTCTTCGCACGTTTTTGTCTGTATTTACACGTTTTCGTTCGTTTTTGACCATTTTTACAAGTTTTCGTCCTTTTTTCACGTTTTCGCACGTTTTTGTCCGTATTTACACCTTTTCATTCGTTTTCGACCATTTTTACACGTTTTCGTCCATTTTTTCCAAATAGTTTTTTTCCGAAAAATATTTTTTTTTCGAAAAATAAAAAATTATTTTTTTTTCAAAATTTTGTTAATTTCGAGAAATAAAAAATCAATTTTTTTTCAAAAACGTGCGAAGACGGACGAAAACGTGTAAAAACGGACGAAAACGTGTAAAAAACGGTCGAAAATGAATGAAAATGTGTAAATACGGACAAAAACGTGAGAAAACGTGTAAAAATGTGCGAAAACGTGTAAATACGGACAAAAACGGACGAAAACGTGCGAAAACCGACGAAAAAAGGATGAAAACGTGTAAAAACGGTCGAAAACGAATGAAAATGTGTAAATACAGACAAAAACATGCGAAAACGTGAAAAAACGAAAAAACGGATGAAAACGTGTAAAAACGGTAGAAAACGAACGGAAACGTGTAAATACATACAAAAACGTGCGAAGACGGACGAAAACGAATGAAAATGTGTAAATACGGACAAAAATGGGCGAAAAAGTGAAAAAAACGGATGAAAACGGGCGGAAAACGACGAAAAAAGGACGAAAACGTGCGAAAACGGACGAAAATCGGACGAAAAACGGACGAAAAAGCAGACGAAAACGTAAAAAAAAAAACGTATAATACGAATGAATTTTTTTGAATATTTTTGATTATTTTTTTGAATATTTTTGAAATATCTTTAATATTTTTTAATATTATTTAATTAAAAAATAATACTAATTTAAAAAAAAAAAAAAAAAAAAAAGGACGATTTTTGTAAAGTCTGGCGCAACACAGGGGCCATTGACGTAAAAAAACTGAAAAGAAAATAGTGATGGGGGTATTTTAGTCATTTAATGTTGGTCAGGGACAAAAAATGCAACGAAAACTTTAAAATGGGGACGTCTAGTGCACTTTCAAAAAGTTGGGGACTAAATCTGCAATTTGGCCAAACCACAGGGACCAAAAATGCAATTAACTCTTAAAAATATCAAGTTGAACAATTTATTTTTTTATTGCTTATTTGACAAACGAACTTTCAAATTTTAATTTGACTTGAAACATTTCTTTATACCGTTAGTCATCATGTGGCAATGTTAGTCCTTTTACTCAACGAACGTTTGCAAAGTTAGTCCTTTTATACTAACGACTGTTTTTAATTAACTAAAAATTCAATTTTTCTTACGTTTAAATACTTATTCGCCTGATTTTACACGTTTTGATCCGTTTCCATACATTTTAACCCTGTTTTACACGTTTTCATCCATTTTTACACGTTTTCGTCTGTTTTTACACGTTAGTTTTACATGTTTTCGTCCTTTTTTACACATTTTCGTCCGGTTTTACACGTTTTAGTCTGTTTTTACACGTTGTCATCCATTTTTTTACACGTATTCGCCCGGTTTTACACGCTTTGATCCGTTTATACACGTTTTCTCTTGGTTTTACAAGTTTTCGTTCGTTGTTGCACATTTTCGTCCGCTTTTTACGTTTTCATCCACTTTTACATGTTTTTGTCTGTTTTTACACGTTTTCGTCTGGGTGAATACGTGTAAAAATGGATGAAAATGTGTAAAACTAGGCGAATACGTGTAAAAAAATGGATGAAAACATGTAAAAACAGACTAAAACGTGTAAAATCGGACGAAAACGTGAAAAACGGATGAAAACGTTTAAAAATGGATGAAAACGTGTAAAAACGAACAAAAACGTGTAAAAACGAACAAAAACGTGTAAAACTGGACGAAAACGTGTTAAAACAGACGAAAACGTGTAAAAATGGATGAAAACGTGTAAAACCGGGCGAAAACGTGTAAAAACGAACGAATACGTGTAAAACGGGGCGGAAACGTATGAAAACGGATCAAAACGTGTAAAACCGGGCGATAAGTATTAAAACGTATGAAAACGTAAGAAAAACCAAATTTTTATCTAATTAAAAAGAGTCGTTAGTATAAAAGAACTAACGTTGCAAACGTTCGTTGAGTAAAAGGACTAACATTGCCACATGATGACTAACGGTATAAAGAAATGTTTCAAGTCAAATTAAAATTTGAAAGTTTATTGGTCAAGTAAGCAATAAAAAAGTAAATGATTCAACTTGGTACTTTTTTGGAAATACGATGGTATTTTATAGCTTTTTGGAAGGTTAAGATACAATTAGTTTTGAAGGTTTGATACCAATTTTCAAAAAATAAAACTCATTAATCAAACAGCTATTTTGAGAATGAAAGTTTCATACCCTCAAAACCAAACACCTTTTTATTAAAACAATACTATCTCCGTCCTTATCTTCATTTCCACTTTAAAATGTCTCAAAATAATAGTTTATTTCTTGTGTCAACCAATCAAAAGAGAGTTTTGTAGGTGGAGATGATATTTTATTAGTTGAAAAGTATAGCAGTCCCATTTTCTTTAAACTGTGTATTTTTTAATTCAAACGCATGAACTTTATTTTTTTCATTTTTTATACAGTGCTGACCATGTATCCAAATTAGGTCACAAATCATGCACTGGATCCATGTGTCCAAATGGATCCGTACCTCTCTGGTCCAAAAACATATTTTGCCATAAACTCAAACTTGATGCAACAAAGATATAAAACTGAGATAACTTGATACTGAACTTACATTACATATATTAAACATCAAATCTACACTTGGGCTTTACATGAACGCTTGCAGAAACGCTTCTTTTACAAAATAATGAGTAACAGTCCTCTTAAACCATAAACTAGACAACTTGTTTAAAATAAGAACGTAACACATGAACTAAGATAATATGTTTTGACACCATAGTAAAATGATACTAAAACATGTTGGGGTGTTACAATCTACATATCAAAGTGTAGTAAGAGACGCTCGTCACTTATACCCACGAGTGTGCTTGTTCCCTCAAAATACACCTTGGTCTACTTCTTCAGGCCCCGATTCTTTACTTCATGTACCTACATGAAACATAATGAGAACGGTAAGTCCTTGCAACTTACTGAGTAAACAGAACTATTCTAACATAACATAAGCAATAACTAAGCATTATCATGCCACTAAGCCACCCATTCTCTAGCTAATAACATACTTCTACTATCATGAGCTACTAATGTCATTATATCCTATCTCTAATTGGAATTCTAACACTAATGTGATTTCTAATCACCGTGCTAAAGCTATGCTACTACATTACGATATCTCATTCCTTGCTACTAAAGATACGGCATTTAGTCGTCATGCTATTAATATGTGATATCTAATCACATTTCTATTAATGTTACAATGCCTAATAGTCGTGCTAACATCCCATGATATCTGATCACATTTCTACCAATGATATGATGCTTAATCGGCATGCTATCATGTCGTGATATCTAATCACATAAGTACTAATGATACGATGTCTAATTGCCATGCTATCATGTCGTGATATCTAATCATATTTCTACTAATGATATGATGTATAATCCAATATCATAAAAAAATGATTACCTTCATTGTAATTTGGTGAAATAATCGACTATTGTATTTGAACTATTGGATTTGGCTAATTCGGTTGATCTATTGTTGTGTTTGTGACAAAACACTTACAAATTATGAATTGGCTTGTTTATTATTGTTCTCCCAAAGCGTATTTATACAAGAGGTTTAGCTTGAGCTCCAAGCCATTTATCAAAATAAGGTAACTAAATAAAATCAAATCCCATAATAGAAGATTTGACAAATATCTTCGCTCAATAGTTTGGATTCTCAATTGATTCAGACCTCATATCATTATCATTCAATCCTAACAGTCTACTCAATATTCCAGCTCCCCTAACTTTTATTCCCACTCCACCACCTCTCATTCTAACTCCACCACCTCTCATTGAAACTGCACCCTTACCCTGACTAGAACTAGAACCACTACCTCTAATTGGTCTTCATGCATCCTTACCATGACTAGAACTAGCACCACCACCTCTTATTCTAACTGCACCCCTACCCTTATTAGAACTAGAACCACCACCTCTCCTACTCAGTCTAACCCTAACCCGACTAGACCTAAAACCACTTGCCTCAAATACATTCGAAATCACCAAGCACCCTAAATGGTTCAATTAGCGGAAAGTATTCTATTAGGCCTAGAACATCTTGTGTTTTCTTTGGTCTTCTTGCTTTACTAGGCTCCTTGGGTGGTTTGGGTATGACTACTTTCTTACAACCTCTTTTGTTGTGGCCTGTCTCACCACAGTTTTTACAAGTCATTTCAATACCACATCTAGGCACTCTATCAGGATGATTCTTTTCATGAGACTATCTAATTCTTTGCTTCCTAGGTCTCCCAGGCATGTTCCTTGCCTCCTTGGTGTGGGTAGCAAAACTCTAGACATGTGACAGCAATCAGGCCAAAAAGACATACCCTGAATAGGACATGACATCCTGCATGAGGCATGACATCCTTAACAGCTTCAATTAACTCCTATGTTTACATTGAACATTAGTGATGTTGTCAATGATAATAAACAAAGTCAATAAATATACAAAGAACTGTTGTTAAACATGTATACCTTGTGTTGACCAGACATTAGCATTAATCCATTTACTATTGGCATATCCATGTCATGACCAAGCAACTCTAGGAACCAACTCTAATCGTCTTTGTTTTCCGCATTGACAACAGCCCAAGCCACTGGTAAGAAGGGTTATTATCATCTCTGCCTATGGCAGTCAATATCTCACCCACATTTGGTTTTTTTAAGAAAGCATCAATCCAACACTATAATTATTCTACATCCTAATTTCCATCCTTCTTTCAATCCATTAAAGCAAACATAAAACCTAATTAAACATAATGATCTTATGTGCTTGATTAACCCTCATTTAAGGCATATCTTTTGGCATTCCTACATTGATGTGGGCTGACAATACATTTATACTTTTTATTATGCAAATTTATTTTAGGATTTGACCTTATTTTTGTCCCAAAGTTTTTTCCAATCCATCTATAATTAACTAGGCTTCCATATTTGAAGCTCCTAGTACAAGTGTGTTTATCTACCATAGTTTTGTACCTGAAATGAATCCTCCTTTTTCAGCCTCTTCCCATAACACCTCCAAGGGCAATTTGAAGTTTGTTTGACAACATAAGTTGGGTTCTTGTTGAACTTTTTTATTTTCCTTTTGAGGGATCCTTTAATTTTGCTGGTCTCGTTCTACATTTTGCAATGAGTTATGTTTTGGAACTTCCATAAAACCATAAAGCGATGTAACCATTCATATGTGTAAACATTAGCATCAAATACTCATGATAACTACATAATTAACAATGAACGAGTGAAACATACCCGAAGCGGAAGCGGATGTTGTCATGATGTAGAGAACACTTTTAGCACAAACTAGTTTCTCTCCTTTGACCCACTTGAGTGTAAAGAGCTTGACGGATAGGTAATGATTATACCTTTTGTGTGTTGTAGGGTATAGAGAGGACTAGTTTATACATGGCTTTTAGGTTAGCATGTCCATCAATGTTAACATATGTAACGGTCAAGATATAGTGTACCATTAGAAGCATTCATCATAATATTGACTAGTTTGATTACATCATTAGTACACATTGAAGTATAGGTAACCTACAAATTAATATGGGATAATGACACCAATATAATGTCACATTTTTACAAGAGAATCCATTTTCAAGAACATAATATGTAAGACACTTTCTCAACTACTCTACATCTACAAACTTTTCTCCAACCTACAAAATTATTTTAAATTTTGTTTATACATTGTGCATATGTAATTATCATTTTCAGGCCTTCTTTTAATGGCAGATAAGGCATGTGCGTAAACAACTAATACATGTTATTATCATTTTTTTGTTCTAAAAACTCACATAATGTAGCATAATCCATTATTTCATATAATGTAACATAATCCATTATTTCATATAATGTAACAAAATCTATTCTCATACCTCAAGGGTTCAAAAAAGAATACGCCATAAGTGTGAACCTCAAATGACAAATTATTGGGTCGAGGAGTTGCCATCCAATAAAATAAACAAAAATATTGTATTTTCATTTTCTTTTGAAACCCTAAATCACTGAAATCGACTTCATACATACAATAAATAACACGAAGAGAACAAAATCATATATAATAATAACTAAAGTACATTTTGCACCGTTCAATTAGGAATAAATTACTGCAAACGACAATCAATTTGGATTATTATAAGATATAGGGTTTTGAGTGGGGTTTGGATGTTTTGTGTGAAAGTGATAAAATGGAGTATTTGGGGTTGTAAGGTACAAGTGCTTTTCTATTAAATGCAATAATTAAATCATATATGGTGGTTAAGATTATGTGTAAACTTATATGTATTTTTCAGTAAATATGTAAACTCACATAAATCGGCAACTTAGATAGCTGGTAAAAACATACATAAAATATAAATTTGAAAAGATATTGACCAAATAATTGAAATCAAAGAACGTTACACATAATTACAAAAAATGTAAAAAATGATACATTACTTAACGATTGGTGCATTATGAATATTCATCATATGTTATCTGAGTTCGAAACTGGTGTAATTGTATGTTTTCACAAAATGTGCTAGTAATCACAGTAGTATTCTTCTAGTCCTTCAGAAGAAAAAAAAACTTTCATGTTGGGTCAACTCTTCTAGTTCTATTTACCATTTATATAACCTGAAAAGTACAACATGATTTAATATTCTAAAATATACATACATATATTAAATATAATAATCAATTGAGTAAAGTATATAATATAATACTATACTAAAGAACAATATAGTGACATGCCTTATGATTTTTGTGGGGCCTCCTTGTGATCTAAACTTCAACTTGGATGGATGGTGGTAGGGCCAGCTTAGAATAAAGAATGATAATTGTAAGACTATCGCTAATGGGAGTTGGATTTCACCAAGTGACCCCAAAAGTGACGCGTCACTTCCCCTAGCACACCCCAATAGCAACGCGTTGCCTTCCAATATTTTTCACAATTCGGTTGCCTCACCAACCAAAACTTTGAATGATCCATGCTTTAATTTGGGAGTAAAATTTTCAAATGGGAGTACAAAGCATGCAAAAAATTGATGGGATATTTATTGCAAGGATATACTACAATGAAGGTCAAATGGGCTACTGAAGAAAAATTGAAAGTATATTTAATTTGAATGATCAGTGCTGCGTACTGAAGAAAAGCATGAAACATATTTACTAGAAGGAAGGTCAAATGGGAGTACAGTCTACCAAAAGCATGAAACATATTTAATTTGAATTGAAAGCATATTTACTACCATGCATGCATTTGTATTAAAATTTCAACTACACTCCACCAAATCCCAAACAATCTGTACATGCGTATTAAATATTTACTACTATATTAAATCAACTCATCTGTTAGATCTTATTCAAGAAATACAAGACGAGCAAACTCACCTTCATCTTAAAGCCGATTTAGTGGAACACGTTTGGCGACGGACAAATCAACAAGCAGTTTAAATTTTATCATAATGTATTTTAGTGTATCTTAATTATTTATTGTAATATTTATTTAAATATTGAATGAAATTTTAATTAAAAAAAATGGGGTTGCTTTTGTGGTCACCACTAGCTAATTGTGGTTGGGGTGGAGTTGTGGAGAGAGAAAGCTGAGGTGGCGCTGACGTGGCGGGGTTGCTTTTGTGGAAGTGGTGTTGCCATTAGCATTAGTCTAAGTATGAAACATGGGTAGAGAGGATTGTGTGATTAATAATTGTTAATAAGTGTTAATATTTATAATACTACTAAAGGGTTAGTTTTGTAATTATTTAACCTAATTTAGAAGATTAGGGCCGGCTGTACAACTTCATTAGCTAAAAAAAATTAAAACTAGCCATTTATATAAAAAAGCTAGCGCTTTTCGGTCGCCTGACAACGCTTTTTCTCACTCTAGTAAAATGCCTCGCTTCTTTAAAATCAAAGCGCTTTAGGTCGCTTCGCTTAAGCGCTCTTGACTACACTGAAGTAACCTTTCATTGGTAAGCAACAATCCTTCTACTTTGTAGCCGGGGACGAAGTCAGGAATTTGTGTTAATGAAGGCTCTTGGTAGCCGGGGACGAAGTCAGGAATTCGCTTAAGCGCTCTTAACCTTTCATTGGTAAGCAACAATCCTTCTACTTTGTAGCCGGGGACGAAGTCAGGAATTTGTGCTATTTTTTTTATTTTTTTTATTTTTTTTTTCACGGTAATAACATACAATTCCTTGTTTACAAGTTGGATTGAAGTGTTCGACATGCATGTTTAATGGTATTTTTTTTTTCGGTTGTGTAACCAAAACACATTGTTTTTATATTTGACATTTGAACAAACCTGCGTAGAGACTCGATAAAACTTGGATGATGTTAAAATTAACCATGCACTAAATTCAAACAAGGGGTTTTTATAACCAAGCTTGATTTTAAGACAAAAACAATCTCGATAAGATCAGTTTTGGTTTTTACTTAAATAAGTTTGTGAACAAACACAATTGTGTTATGGTTTATTTGTAAACACATAAAAAGTTTTGGCAAACATATACAAGAAGTTTAAGGTTTACATTCTCTGACGAATATATTTTGTTAAACAATACTAAAACGGAAATAAGTTGCTAAAACAAAAAGGTGATAAAATGAAATATAATAATAAACTGTAAAAAGAAAAACATACTAGTAATATGAGTAATAGTATTAGTTTTCAACTCCCTATGTAACGTGACTAATCAGACAAAAAGACTAAAAAGAAACTATTTTACACCAATCACACAAAAGTAACACAGTAGTAAATCAAATCATCTTCTTCCTTGTATCTTCCGGCCACTCTTTAACTGATCTTGTTGGCCTTTAACGATCGATATATGGTCTATAGCGTGGACAAAATATATCAAGACACAAATACGGGATTTAATCTTTACTTGAAATAAATAAGTTTTATAAATCTTTCATCAATCTTGTTCGAATACAATAGCTATCTATACATACATGTCGAATGGGTACAAATGAAAGGTTGTGGTTCGAATCCAACAGGCATGACCCTTGGACTATAACTGTCAAATAATTGTTTTTGTAACTAACTTAGTAACTAACTTCCAACTACTTTTCCAGCAGATTGGGATTAACCCAATATTCACCTCCTTAATCACAATCACTGGGTCCTAGATCTTTAACTCCAATAAGTTGCCTCATTGTTAGAAACTTGATCTTCGGTAGTGCTTTTGTGAGTATGTCAGCCTTTTGATAATCTCCACTTATGAATTCGACTTGTAAGTCTTCTCTTTCAACGCATTCTCTTATGAAGTGGTACTTCGTATCAATGTGTTTACTTCTTCCGTGGAATACGGGGTTCTTCATTAGTTCTATAGCTGATTTGTTATCAACCATAATAGTTACCTTTTCTTCCTTTGAGTGTGTAAACCTGCTTAGTAGTCTTTTCAACCATAATGCTTGTGTTGCTGCTGCAATAAATTCAGATTCGCATAATGATAATGCTACAGTGGCTTGCTTTTGTGTGCTCCAGCTAATTGGGGATTCACCATAGTAGAATATTATTCCAGTAGTTCCTTTTCCTTCTTGAGTGTTAACTCCATAACTACTGTCGCTAAAACCTTGTATCTTGTTTCCTCCATTATGCTTGTAGGTAATACCATAATTCTTTGTTCCTTTAACATAACGTAGTACTTGCCTTATGGCCTTCATGTGTTGCTCTTGCTTGTTGAATTCTCTCTTCGCCTATGTGTCTAGTTTTCAAAGCATCCCATATGGCTTTCGGGGTTTTGTGCTTTGTTATTTGAAGCAATTGATCTTCGGGTAAGGCTTGGTAAAGGTATGCAATAGCAGTTTTCTCCTTTTTCTTATCGGGTTGAGTCGTATCTAACGGCTCTATTGTTTCCCATAACCCATTTGCTTCTAGAATGATTTGCATTCGAATTGCCCATAATTACTAATTCGCGGTTTTAACATCGGGCATTGGAATTGAGGTGTAGTACTAGTTGTACTAACTTCCTTCTTTCCATCATCTCCACCTCCTTTAGTCATATCTCAAGTATATTGACAAAAAAATCTCCTAAATTTCTAACACAAGGCGTGTTAAAAAATATCTAGCGCGCTTCTATTGTTTTGTGTCTTAAAGACTATCAAAACCTTATAGGATTAGTTTTAATTCAGAAACTATCCTCAGAGATTATATATTCTAAAATGAATAACCTAAGGGTAATTACTCCTTAAAATTATTCCTAACAATATAATAAGCAGTGTAATCACTATGTTATTATATTTTCTAAAACTTCACACGATACTAACTAAGTAACTTATCTAAAATAAAGCTATACAATATATATCAATAGTAACTAATATATACTATATGAAAAAAAAGTTGAAGAGTGGTTATTGCGAATTTGGAACCTGGGGGGTTATTAATAAACCGATGCCCTTTTTATTTGGTTCCGGTGTTGCCCTGGCACTTGTATTGCGCCTCTCTGTTGTTTATCTCTTGAGATATAAAAGCGTCTCTTTTGCTGAGACTAAAACTGCTTCTCTTGATGGTTTGACCATCGAGTATTTTTGGCTTTGGTTAACCAATCTTCTTCTGCATGGATGGTGTATTCTTTTCTCGAACGCCCGCACTACTACACAAACAGGTTTTTCTCACGGCAAAATCTGTAGGAAATCCTGTGTGAAAGGGCCTTTTCCCACGGATTTCACACGGAATTGTTCCGTGTGTAAAAACCTCGTGGGTAAATATTTTCCCACTGATTTTCCTACCGCGTTGACTATTTTTCCCACAAATATCGTTGTGTGTAATCTGCAGTTATATTACCCACAAATTTCCCACTACGTTGACTATTTTCCCCACAAATATGGTTGTGTGTAATCTGTAGGTTATTACACACAGATTTCCCACTACAGTTTCCGTCAAATATTTCCCACCAATTTATTCCCCCACGAACCTTCCCACTGATTTCTCGTGGAAAATTTGTGTGAAACCGGATCAAAATTTTATAGAATACAGTAAATTTTTAATATTTATATAATTATAAAATTAGAATCTAATAACTAAATGCAATATTATGTTAATATGTTTTAATTGAAATCCAAAATAAGAGTTGTAAGTAGCACATGAAGTCATAATATACAAAATGAAAGATCCCATTAAAGCACATATAAACTTACAAAGACCCAACAACAATCAATCTGATGTAACAGGATACGGTAAACTAACATATACTGAGTTCGACCCTAGCTACTTGAGTAAAAAGTAAGCTTTATGTATTTATTTTTTTTTAACATTACAAGGTGCATAATCTCTTCTATGATCTCTATGATGCATCCATCTTTGCCAATAGCCACGATAGCAGTTTCCTAACCTGTATGTTTTCAACAAAATGCAAAATCAAATTAGTGCACATAACCAAAATAAAAATTAGATCTAAAAAATAATAGTAGTTAAATATAACAAAATCAAAACACACATTATTAAATCTAACAAAAACCAAAAAAAACATAGATCCGCATATACGACTCCGAGATCTAATAAAAATGGACTATGGAAGCCTTCAAACAACACTTGCTAGCTAGAGACAAGTTGTATTTAGATGTTATTGGATGTGCTATTAATAATTCTTGAAAATATTAAACGAGACAAAAAAAATATGAGAAGCTAGCATTTCTATTCGAGTGTCTTGCTATCAAGAACAAAGAAAATGAGTGATTTGTATTAAAGAGATAAAAAGATTGTGGCTGTGGTTTGTAACATACAAAATAGTAGTGAAAGTTGCGCGAAAAAAAGTAGAGGGTGGCGTGCATATAAGATTAGTTAGGGTTATCAGAGTGAGTGATTTATATAGCTAGGTTTATCAAGGTTTTTAGTGAGCCGGTTCTTGAGTGGGCCGGTTCTAGAATTAGGATTGTTCACAATCGGGTAATACTAGGGTATTAAAATGAGTTGTGTTCGTATTGTCTTATTCAGGTTATTGTGTTGGCGGGTTAGTATAACTTTTAACCCAAACACGACCCATTTATTAATCGTGTCAAGAAATTCAACGCTAACCCAGACCTGCACAACACGTGTAACTAGTTTGTAACCCGTTTAACCTGTTTAAGTAAATAGGTCAAGCAGTAAATAATGTTGGTGGTTTGTTTATTTTTTATTTTTTTTTTATCGGTGAAATTTTATTAAAAGAGCTAGCAAGAAGCTAGGCTAGAAAGAAATTACATATAAATCACAGTTAACGGATCATTTAGCCACACAACCCAAGAAACATTTAACTTACTACACATATTCTTCACCCAAATAAAAGTTTGAGAATCTTTAAGAGGCTTCTTCAAAGAGAATAAAGTCGCGTTCCTATACATCCAAATACGCCACCACATGGAGAAAATATAGGCTTTCAAAACAAATGTCACCACATGGTTTGTTTATTTAATTAGTTTAAATGCAAAAATTATACGAGGATCTAAAATATGATAAAAATAACATACAAATAATTGTACGGCAATTTTCTGAGTTATAAGCGTCAATTTCAATAATATTTAAGGTATAATTGTAATTCACTCATATTAAGTTGTACATAAAAAATACATTTAATCCACATTTAACATAAAAACCAGGTTACATATTTTATTTTTAGATTCTTATACACTTAAACGGGTTCACGGGTTAACCTGTTTAATACTTACTCAACCCAAAAACGACTCGTTTATTTAACAGGTTAGATTGGTTAACCTGTTTTTGACCCAAACATGTTTATCCTCGACCCAAACATGTTTATCCACAAATAAGTTATACAAATAAACACATATACTTGTGATACGCATAAATAACTACATTAATAAGCAAACACGTACAATATGAAACTATAAACATATAAAAACACATAGATAGTAATGTGAGAATGTGTAAGTATATAGAAATGCAAAAACGATATCTTTTGTGGAAAATCTGTGAGTAATTACCCACAAATTTCTCACGAATTTATCAAACCGGTAGGTAATTTGTGGGAAAGTACCAACAAATTTCCCATGAACATAATCATCTATCATGTTTTTTGACATACTTACACATTCACAAATGTACCTTCTTATATATAGACATACAAAAGTGCAATGAAGGCTAAAATCAGCTTAAACTACGCATGTACATTCATTAATAGATGCACGATGGTTCATAAAGCACATGTCTAAACAAACATGTTCCACATATATACATATACATTTGTGACACATAAACAAATAGCTAAATAAATACGAAGACACATATAATTGAAACTATTAAACCATATTAAGACAAGATTGTAATATGGAAATTTGTAATTATAAAGAAACATAAAAAAAAAACAATTTTTGTACATTACATGTTTTCACAAATAAGTTATACAAATAAAAACGTATGCTTGTGATATGCACAAATAGCTACGTTAATAAGCAAACACGTACAATATGAAACTATAACCACATAAAAACACACATATATAGTAATGTGGGAATGTGTATGTATATAGAAACGCAAAAACAATATCTTTTGTGGGAAACCCATGAGTAATTACCCACAAATTTCTCACGAATTTATCAAATCGGTGGGTAATGTGTAGGAAAGTACCGACAGATTTCCCACAAACATAATCATTTATTATGTTTTTGACATACTTATACATTTACAAACATGTTAGACATATGTACATATACATTTGGAACACAAACATGTTAGACATATATACATATACATTTGGAACACACAAACAAATAGCTAAGTAAATACGAAGACACATATAATTAAAACTAATAAACCATATTAAGACATATAATGTAATATGAGGATTTGTAGTTATAAAAAAACATAAAAACAATTTAAAAATAAACACATATGCTTGTGATATGCACAAATAGCTACATTAATAAGCAAACACGTACAATATGAAACTATAAACACATAAAAACACATAGATAGTAATGTGGGAATGTGTAAGTATATAGAAATGCAAAAACGATGTCTTTTGTGTGAAATCCGCGAGTAACTACCTACAAATTTCCCACGAATCGGTGGGTAATTTGTGGAAAACTACCAATGGATTTCCCACTGACATAATCATCTATTATGTTATTTACATACTTACACATTCACAAATGTACACATTCTTGTAGATAGACATACAAAAGTGCAAGGAAGGCAAAAATCAAATTAAAATACGTATGTACATTCGTTAGTTGATATACATGGTTCATAAAGCAAAAGTCTACACAAACATGTTACGCATATATACATATACACTTGTGACACAGTCAAAAATAGCTAAATATATACGAAGACACATACAATTGAAACTATTAAACCATGTTAAGACATAGATTGTAATATGGGAATTTCTAACAATAAAGAAACATAAATAAAATATTTATTGTGGCTAATGAGTAGGTAATTATCCACATATTTCACATAGACTAATTAAATAATATTTTTATTAAATAAGACCGTGTGAAATCCGTGGGTAATATAGCTACAGATTTGCCACAAACTTATATTCGTCGCTAATATGTGTGAAATTTGCAACAGATTTCCCATGGAAGTCCGGTCAACAAAATTAGTGTGAATACTGTCGCTAATTCGTGGGAAATTTGCGACCGATTTACCATGAAAACTTGGTCAACAAATTGGTGTGTAAACTGTGGGAAATTCGTGGTTAATTTGCGACTGATTTCCCACGGAAATTTGGTTTACAATTTGGTGTGTAAATTGTCAGTAATCTGTGGAAAGTTTCCCACGAATTATTTTCTGTGGGTAAAGTTTGTGGGAAAAACCATTATGTGTAGTAGTGTCGTGATCCCTTTAATGCGAAAATGTGTTTTTCGTTCACTTGTTGGGATTCTTCTGCGTGTATTGATTTGAATCAAGAGGTGATTCAAAGTTATGGGTGCTTGGTTTGATTCTTTAGAAAACAGGTGTGTTTGTTCCTTGTTTTTTGAATCAATAATTTGCCCCTTTGATGACTCTGTGTTATATCGAATTTGGTATATGGTTTTTCTTTGTTTTTGATTCAATTAGATACCGGTTGTGTTTAAACCGTGTACTTTCTTGATCCTTGGGTTCTGTCTTGTTTCGGTATGTTTTTTACTGAATTTTTTGCAAAAAATAAAGAGGAACCTTTTTTTTATGCCGGTAAAATAATCTCTGTTGTGATTGATACCTAGGTGATGAAAAAAATGGATTCTCTTGATTGTAAAACACAATAAAATGATTTTTGATTATTGTGGTTTCGAATGGTTTTTGCAAAAAAATTTTTTTTACCGAGACACAAGAATTTATATCGATTCAAAAACAAGGGTGTAACAAAGACCTTGGTATATGATGCTTTGGTTAAAAATTACCAAACCTGCTCTGATACCAATTGTTGGCCTTTAACGATGGATCTATGGTCTATAGCGTGGTCAAAATATACCAAGACACAAATACGGGATTTAATCTTTACTTGAAATAAATAAGTTTTATAAATCTGTCATCAATCTTGTTCGAATACAATAGCTATCTATATATACATGTCGAATGGGTACAAATGAAAGGTTGTGTTGGTTCGAATCCCACAGGCATGACTCTTCGACTATAACTGTCATATAACTGTTTTTGTAACTAACTTAGTAACTAACTTCTAACTGCTTTTCCAGAAAATTGGGATTAACCCAATAGATCTTTTTCCGGTAAAAAACGTTTTTCTAAAATTCACTAAACCTGTTTATCTACACTACAAGGTGGGCTAGTTGGGGTGGTTGGGGTGGCCGAGCACCCTCCAACCCCCCTACCATCTCCGTCACTTTTTGTAGCATTGGAGCATGCAAAATCATTAGTATTTTTCATTATGTTTTAAAAGTTGTAACCATTATAGAGCAAACTTTGCCCCCTTCATCCATACTGAACAACACAAGATATGACACATACCAAATATATATTCACATCTTTCAGCATGCAAGTTATCACCCTTGGGTGTTGATATCAACCAAAATATGTGAAAGTAATGTATGTTTGTACGTAGGCGCGCACAAGTACAGACGCTAGACATGTGTGCTAGTGTGAGAAACATGTTTAAATATGTTCTAAAAAAGATTCATGTAAGTAATCACAAACACGAAGAGAGTACACAATGCCCCATGCTACAAATATTACTCATATATTTGAGAGAAGTAAACATACCATCCATAAGTAAATGTCACGTATTTACAAAATGTTTCGGTTAATAAAAAATGCAACAAAAGCCACATTCCGAGTTTCCGGCTATTACAGATAGGAGACCCTGCCAAATCAAACTTTATTTACAAAAAAACTACGTTTATATCAATTCTACATCACGTAAACTCGTGAACATGAGCCTGGTATCTAAACAACAATGATGCATGAATCGGTGCACACGAACCTGGTATCTAAACAACAATGATGCATGAATCGGATTGAATAGCATAAGGCTCTTAACTAAAAGTTTAAAATGCATGACCAAAACCATGTGGTGCAGATTGCATTTGGTTGGGTGTGTGAGGGCTTTTTGATCCTGAATCTAAGACAGCGTCACCGTTTTGGGGAGGGTCACTATACCTGCCGCTCTGACCACCGGACCCAAACCTAGAGTCTAGCCGCAAGAACCGTTGGCAGCAGAATCAAAAGCAGATCTCCAGTCATCACCTGTTGAGTCTCCGTTAATTCTTAGATTATCTATTGATGTCAGATCATATGATCAATTCCTTAAAACTGGAACAAGAGGGAGAACAGAAAAGTTTATATTCTCAACTGGATAATGGAAACTTAAGTTATACACCATTCTCATGTAAGAGTAGAGGAGGCAATCTCAACTCATTTACTTATGAATGGGTTGATTGAGGTAATGTTCTATAATTAGTTTATAAGGAAACAAGTCAAACATTGCCCCAAGTGTATTACTCATGCATACAACCAACTAAATCGCTTTATTCACTAAATTATAATTTTACTGTAATAATTATATATTGTACTTATATGTAACACCAAAAAAAGTGTTTCGGGTCAACTCGACCCCTTTCAAAGTGTATAAAAAAGTAAGGGTTTAACTCAAGCCCGTTTTGACCCACACGTTTGTCCACATATATGCAAGACAAAAGAGGCAAGTTTCAGGATTAATAATACCTGCAGCTGCAGGGTTACCATTTGACATAGTTGAAGGCGCAACTGCTTGATTATCATGATGACCGAGTTGCATGGCAAGTTTAGAGAGCACAGAGTATTGTCTCTGAACTTTCTCTCTTTTACGCTTCACATTACTATCCTCTTGAAGCAATTCTTCAATCATCATCGTACTTTGGGAACTATGAAACAGTGAAAACAGAAGTAATGAATTTCCTTTTACATATAATCAAGGCAAGAAGAAAGGTAGATTAATGGGTTATTATTACGTGTAATCTAATATGCAGAATGAGTAAAAGTGTAAAACGCAGATGCTGACCTTACATCAATGTAAAGCTTATTTAGCATTTCTTCTTTAACTTTTTCTACTTGGCAAAGAACAACAGCCTACACAATACAACAAAATGGGAAGCTTAAATAAACATAGGTTGGATCACACACAATGATAATGGATTTGGAAAGATAAAGAAATACCTTGGGGACATTTGCTGCGAGGCTGTTCAAAACAGCCTCACAATATCCACGTAATTCTTGAGCCATCCACCGAAGTTCTTCCTCTGGATCTGCAGGCTTTCTGGGCGCTGTATCCTAATATTTTCATGTAACTTTAGTTTCGAAATTAACAAGTATGTAATCAGTTTCTATTGTTTGAAAACAGATTCTGCTTTTAAATTTCTTATTATTCAGGGGTTACATATTCAGTGTCATACCAACTACAATAAAGCTGATTATTATGAGAAATAAAACTATATAAAACTTCACTTACCGAACCTGAGACCTGTAAGCATATTGTACAACACGGCTATCCTTTTTTCACACACAAAAAAAGTATTTTTGGTCATTTTAACTATTAATTCCTTAAATTATCAGATTTTCCACACTTGAATATCTGACTATCTTATTATCACAGCTTAAAACAACACGAGCACATTCTCAAAACTATCATTTTACAGGCCACTTTGTTAGAGCTAATTATGTTAACTAAATTTTTGTTATCACAATCTACATCAGAATATGCATCCAAACACCCACCTAATCATTCAACTAATTATTTTTAAAGATGCAACATATAATTGAGTTTATGTCAAAATACTAATAAATCATAATACTCAGTTACTCACAAGTGACACGTCTGGTGGACTTTGCCGAATGGATGGACCGTCTTCTTTTGTAACTACTTGATCCTCTTTGTCACCAGTTATGGATTTTAATTTGTTTAACCACTCAGCTTTTTCTGCAGCAGTCTCAGCCTTCAACACAACAGTGCTGTGAGCTGTAGAACCAATTAAACCTTTCAACATCGTCTTATATGAAACCTTGCTTCTTATCCTGAACACTAGGCTGGGCACCTTTTCTTCTCCCTTTGAACTCTTAGAACTTTTGGACTGGCAAGCTTCTTCTTCAATTTCTTGTATATTAGATTCCTAAGGCATAAAAACACAGTACGGCTTAGCAACAAACTTCTTCAATTAAGCATTAAAACTGAAGATCAAGCGTAAAGGATAGTATAAAATCATCAAGTTAAATTTGAAATCCCTCTTAAGGTCCAAGCTGCAGAGGAATACGTAACCCATACCTCTAAATTAATGACACCACGAAAATATCTATCTTCTTGTTTCTTAGTGTATCCAAGCTGTAGAGGAATACGTAACCCATATGAGTCCAACAAACAAACTGTTTTGTTAAGACGATTGTAAAAGATATAAATTTGACAATTTGTTTAGCAACTCAAAGTGTCATAATATACCAACAAACAATACCATTCTGATGATGTTACTAACCTTCCCAGTTTTCTCATTTAAAACAAACCATCTCCTACTCCATCCATTAGTTTTTGTACTTTTCTTCAACAAGAATCCTGCAAAACATACAAATGCAACAATAGTGAGTAAGTAGTATCAGTATGTCAGATACTTGGTGGATGTCAGCCCCAAGGTTCTCATCCCACCAGACAGGTGGCATCAAAGGGTCTCACAAACATTACATATGAAACAATAATGATGTTCTAAATAAAGAACGTTTAGGATAAATATATCCTAATAAGTAAAAATGTGAGAAAGATGTAAAAACCTGCTACAATCTCCCCCTCAGGTCCTGAGACCTTTAAGGCAGGCGCCTCTCGCACATCCTTATCTTTTTTTTGTTTCTTTTAGTAGGTTCAATAAGGTCTGGCCAGGTTCTTTCCCACCATTTTGAGGACTAGTCGCCTAAATTAAGTACAAAAAAGTAGAAGTTTAAAGTAAATAAATCTCAGGTTATTGGTAAGGAAATTTATAAAGTATATTAATTTGATCAAGCAATTAATGTTGATTTGATTTACCCCATTATGTAAATATGGCTCAGCATCAACGGCCTTCTTGGAAGAATTTATTTCAGCATCTTCTTCTCGTCTCTGCTTTTCCATCCTGGCATGAATATGGGAATGTCTTGTTATATAGGAAAGCATAATCTAAATAAGCAATTAAAAAACTGCATAAGTCCATTCATAATTTACGAACAGTTAAATGATATCTTGTGTCATACACATGTTATAACATGCTGAGACATATCATTGTGATTATTGAGCGCACCTTTTCTGCACCAGATGATTGAAGTGTTTTGGTTGGATGAACACACGCTCCATGTCAATAAGTGCAGCCACCATGATCTTAGCTTCATTCTTAAACCCCTCCAGGGCAGCAGTTGCTATTGACACAACCTAGTTGAATAATTAAGCAACAAAAATATAATATTAAAGCACAAAAAAAGGGTTCAATAGGATTATCATAATAAATTGCGGGTAATATAGATGCGCACCTCTCTCTTGAATTGAGGATATCTTCCTAGGCATGGTGTAGCATTTGCCGATGCTGAAACTACATCCACAAGCACACGATGAACCTGTGTATAATCAAGTCTCATTAAAGCAAGTTATAGAGCAGATAAAATAATAATAATAATAATAATAATAATAATAATAATAATAATAATAATAATAATAATAATAAATAAAAAATAAAATAAAATAAAATAAAATAAAATAAGGTAAATAATATAGATAAACAAAAAGAGAAGATAAAATAATGAGGGAATTTTACGTCATCTACACAAAGGCGTGATGGTTCTTTTGCCATTTCTAGTATACTTCTTATTAAAAACCGCAGCCCTTTCTCTGGAGAAATAAGATAAGGCTGGTAACCATCTGCTTCAAGCACAACTTGATAAAAATTCTGCAGTCATCATGTAGTGATGGAAATAATTTTGAGTGAAATAAATGAAGATAATCATACCCTCTTAACATTATTCAAGTCGAAATGTTTGTCTAGAGGAAGCTGCTTGATCCTATTTGGAAAATTACCCTCAAAAATTGAAACAACTTTCCACCCACTACCCTGAAAAAGTCACCCGCATAACTAAATGAATGTGTTAAATGATTCAAGCTGAATGAAAAACGATGGGCAAGTGTCCCTGTATGAAACGTCTTATTAACCAAAATTTACCAGTTTATTATTATAAACCATTTTAATCTAAGTGTGTTCTGATAACAATGAACAATTGGTGATAAATGACCCATCACATTATGATTACTACCTGTATTAAGCTAGCCGCACATTAGCCAAAATTTTAAAAAAAGTGGGTAGATGTAGGTTGGCAAGGATACTGTCTATCTGCAGCTATATGTAAACATAAAATAACTGTAACACGGATGTTTTTTTATCGTTTGGAAATTAAAGTAACACAAAGACATGCCTATACTGTAACTGGGCAATATTACATGAAATATTATGTGACATATCATATAACATGAACAAATTAATAATAAACCAATAAGAACTTCGAATTTCTGTGTTGACTCCTTAATGTTAAGACCCTTTACAGCTTTACTTACATTGCCTCCACATCTGTATTTTAAGATAGGGGTAAAAAATTGCTTTTTTTTTTGTCTGTAGGTTATTGTCGAGATGTATGAATTCTTATAGGGTGTTTGTTTCGGCTTATATAGTGGGCTTATGGCTTATATGGTTTTCGGCTTATGTTTCATAAGCTCACTTTTTTGTGGCTTATTTTGAAAACTTTTGGCTTATATAGGCTTATTATAACATGATAAGCTTATATAAGCCGAAAAGTTTCAAATTAAGCCACACAAAGTGAGCTTATGAAACATAAGCCGAAAACAAATTAAGCAATAAGCTCGCTATATAATAAGTCTTAGCATGTTCAATCATGTCCAATTAAGCAATAATTAAGCCGAAACCAATTAGTTTGTTTAAATCATGTCCAGCTTGCATGGAAACTTTTGTGAAGTTAATTCACAACAGACAGTAGAAAATCAAAGCTACCAAAAATCTAAGTTATTCATACTGTGCATATATAGCGACTAGTACTTTGTTTCAAATGCTCACCTCCCCGCTAGATATATGTTGAAGAAATTTGTCCTCGAATTCGCGGCAAAGCTCTAAAGCCAAAGCCCTTGTACCTTCAGAACCACGGACCATTGATTCTTCAAGCCTTACCAACTCATCCTGCACAACTTGAGATTTACCTTGAAGCCTGTACAAGTTTTAGAAGAAAATAAAAGTGATTGGTTTGAAGGCCTAATAGAAATGAACAAAAAGGGTGCATATGTGAAGATGATAATGCAACTACGGTATTAGCTATATATATAATCAAACTAGAATTGAAGAGCATTTGTCTGATTACAACTGAGCTCCTTGTATTTGGTCATTTCCTACATATTTTGAAACTTGCATGTAAATAAAAATCAACAGAAACATCAAGAAAAAAATATTATGATCCATCACCAACTACAAAATATTTAAAATCTGAACCGTTAGGGAGAGGTTAATATGTGGTACAGCAATAAACATTTCAAGCAACATGTAAAATATTTAGCAAATAAACAACGATGAAAAGACAGAGAGCTGAATAGTCCACTTACCCTGATAGAAGACTTGAAAGCATAATTTTCATATGGCTACGCATTTGATCAGAAAGGGTTGCCAGCAAGGCTATTCTACCAAGCTTACTCTGAGGAGCTCCTGGCAGCAAAGCTTTTAGACTTTCACTTTCAGCTAGCCAGGAAATTTCTAATGAGTTATCAGATCCCAACGGTGCTGAAGCGATGGAAACCGATTGAGCAATTAAAGCAACCCATGGGATATCAATTGTAATCTCTGGTCCTTGACCTAACAGAAGTGCTTGGGTAGCTACAAGGACTTTGGAATCTGATGAAACTTGATCTATTTTAGTGATGACACCAACAGTTCTTGTAGCTACAGTAACCAAAAAACATGTTTAAGACTTAAGGATTTATAAAAAAAATAAGAATACAACTTGGACAAAATTTTGTAGTACTAAAACAGTGAACACTAAACTCACATTCTCCGTCATATTGCTTTGCAATTCTGAGTGCTTTAGCAGAGGAAATTTCTGCTGCCTGAGCAGCTGGTATTATAACCAGCAGTATTGCATCATTGTGTTGTGCATATTCCTTCTGCAAGAACACTAGCTATTAAAATACGAGTAAATTGCATTCTTACTGAGAAAAAACACCAGAATGAAAGCAACTCACCAGTGAATCATTTGGTTTTCCTTTATCGACTCCAGGCAAATCAACCAACTTCAAAGGAGGTGCTATGATATCAATCCATAGATTAATATTAGCTAACTACCGACATGCAGGGTAGATATATGAGGGAAGCAGTTTAAAACATGAAATTCCAGTATTTAAAATTGCATGTTGAACTGTATCATCATGTCAAAGAATGTGATTCGATCAACTAAATCTAACTTCAAGGGAAGCAGGAAGGGAGTTATTGTAATTCATCCAAATGTATGTTTACGATTAAAAATAAATATATTTTTATTTTCAATAATTATGTATGCCTCCATCTACCAACTACAGTACAGGAAGGGTTTTTTTTTTTTTTTTTTTTTTTTTTTTTTTTTTTTTTTTTTTTTTAATACCTCCACTGAGTGCATGTCGAAGCAAATGGAGGTGGTGTTCCAAAAAATTATTCATTTAAATAAATGCATCCTAGACTGACCTGTACTCGTTCGAAGTTTCATATATATTTCCTCATGACTCTTGCTTGATGTTTTACTGAGTTTATCCTGTAAAGAACGCCGAAGAGCACCTATATTTGCACAGAAGGAGGGCAATTACAATCATTATCACTATGACATCAACCTACATATTTAGAGAAAAATATATCTGCATGACTCTCCTTTCTTATAACTAAACAAGTGACATTAAGTATCACATGAGGACTCACTTGCAGACACATGTTGGGATTTATTATCAATTTGCAATATAATTGATTTGCTGCTTAAGTTAACATCCCTCTTTAAGTCTATGCATATAGGTGCACGAGTTGCACCACCTTCACCAGTAGGCTGCGGAAATAAGTCCAAACGGGAAGCAAATGATCAGAATTGGATATATACTTGATTATATACTAAAAGTTACAGTTCTACATATGTTCAAATAAGTCCAAAAGAGAAGCGAATCAATCAGAATTAAATACTTGTATCAAAGAATCGAAGCCACTGACGAGTGCAAAACAATATTGAGTTACTATACCGTAGGTGTAAATCATAAAATTGTTTATAAAATAGAAATACTACAAATTATTGAATAAACCGAATGGGAACTAAAAAGAATCAATCTCTTACCAGGGCAGGATGTCCAATCAAGCTATTCAGTACTGCTGATTTACCGGCACCCTGAGCAAGTTGTGCAGTGGTCCATAGTTAGAAACTTGATAATATTACTAGAAGATCTAGTTTGAATTTATAATGTTAATCAAATTTCATGGTTTTAGGGATAAGTAGATAAGATGCCACCAGAACTTGATATAAAAAAAGAAAGGAAAAAAAAAAAGAAAAGAAAAAAAGAAAAGAAAAAAAGAAAAAAATAAAAAATCTGCTACCGAAAACAACAACATAATGAAGTTACGTACATAAATATTTCCTCCGACTCTTTTGCATGTATACCAATATTAAGCAATTATCATCATAACAAAAGCATGAAATTGTAGTAGCAACAGTCGCATTTGCATCAAGCAGCAAGGAAAAGAGTAAAGAACACGGTAGCATAGGTAAGATAGACGAATTCTTTTGAACATATGCAGTACTAGCGCTATAGACGAATTCTTCTATATATTACGTGCCTTAAAGCGTAGCAATGTCAAACTTATGCTTGTGGTCATACATTTTTGTGTCAGCCGCATAATACAACTTCTATATAGTGTACGCCAATTTCAAAATTTTACTATGGCCAGCTGATCATGCATGGAAATTGAGCAAGGTATCCTAACACATGCTACGTGAAACTTAGAACTCGCAAACCAAAGCTTACAGCTCTATACTGTAACAACCAAGTAACAGCATATCAGGTGCCACGTCATCTCTTTTACGTAGTAACAACTAATGTCGATAAAATATATGCTAAACAAAAGAGTAAGCCAATGATCTACAATAACACCTACTACATTACACAAACGATACACTCAAATTACGAATGACAACACAATCAGATCAATAAGTTTCGTATTAGACGGACATACAGTATTTCCTAAAGCAACAACGTTCAAAAACGTGGAAATACATCTAGAATCATCATCGTCAATATCTTCGTCATTAAGCATATCAACAGCCTGCCTCATCGAATCCGTGAGGTGTACTAATTCTTCCATCGCTTCCATTTTTAAATCTATCAGTTCAAATTATCAAAATGTAAACGAAATCACGCGTAAATATGAAATTTACGCGAATGAAATAAAAAAATGGAAGAAAATGAGACATATAATTAATAATGTAAGATTTGTGTGTGTGTTTAGTGTGTGTGTTTGTTGGAGATGAAACGGTTATAACTGAAAATGGAGCTGGTATTGTTTTTTGAGCGATGTTTTTGTAAAATGATTAACCAGGATCTCTAATCCCAATTGTTGTATACAAGCAGTTTATGCGCATGTCTAAAAAAACTACGCTTGTTCATTTTACAAACGGCACAAAAATCTGCTGGTTTACAAATATATATATATATATATATATATATATATATATATATATATATATATATATATATATATATATATATATATATATATATATATATCAAATAAAAAAAAATTAAAATATGAAGTTCATTCAAATTTTCCGTCCCAAATTAAAATGTGTGCAGTGGGGCTATAATTACTTCTTACTCTTCTCATTTTAATTACACAAAAGATATATATAAATTAGTTTTTAATTATTTGTGTTAAATATTAAAGATTACTAATAGTAATAAGTTTTTTCTTTTTTTATTTTTAAAACAGTTTTTACACTCGATGAATAGATTATTCAAAAAATCAATTAGAGGGCTGGCAATCTTTTCGGTATGGACCTTCGGCAACAAATGCCGCTCGGCATCATGGAAAACCACCTCTTCGGCATGCCAAATTCGGCATCCAATTAGGTGATCCATACCAAATTGGCATGGTCATGTTCCCCATAATTTTCGAACGTTGCAAATTAAATGTAATGTGTTGGTATGGTGAATTATGAATGCCACTAAAAAATGAAGATGATGTATGGTGAATTATGAAATGTGTTGGCAATATGTTATTGGTTAATTTTGCTTGATGTTAAATTATGGTGTGGCAAGGTTGCCACCCCCCTTAAGTATATAGAATGTGAGTGAATCACACATTTCAGCATGTTACATAGACGGTAAAACAAACATTACAGACACTTCTACTTCTAAATAATAAGAAAACAATTAATCACTATAATACATTTAACTCCGAAGTGACACCAAACATAAACTAACGTCTAATTTGACCACGAAGATTAATGTCTCATGCCATACAAAATGCCATATGTTCTTCAGTTAAATCACATACATAATTTCCATAACCATCATACATGTCGTAATCCTCATCCTCACGGAAACTAGCCTCATTTGTACCACCGCTACCACTAGCCCGTTTAGAAGACAAAGACATAAACAAAGCGGTCACATCATATACATCCTCAAGATCACTATCTAAACTAACCTCTTGATCCACCTTCTTCGCACTTGGATTTTCTGTTCTAGCCATATTCGCGCTTGACACTAAACCATCATCATTACAATCGGGTTAAGAGCATCAAACGGATTTGAAATAGCAGTCTTAGTTCCCGACAAACTTCCTACCATGGAAGTTTTAATCGTGCCACTCGTACTAGCTTCAGACTTGGACGAATTATTCCCATTCTTCACAACTTTACCCTCTTTAGACAATGTAGCACCTTCCTTAGACCTAGAAATTGGTCTATATTCAAACCGAGATTTACATGTAGTAAACACACTATTATTACCCCCCCTTTTTTTAACCACACGAAACCCCTTTTCATCTCCATTCATATTCGTACTATGCACCTCTTTAGTAGCCTTTTGGCAAAGTATCCTTTAAATGCCCAAATATAGAACAAGTACAACACCTAGGAGGCTTCTATACTCAATATGGATAGTTTCATGCGTATAGCCAGTTTCTTCTAACTTTGGTACTGCCACAACCAAGTTTCTAACAAACTACTTATTTGCATTGATCTCAATCATAGCCCAAGCATAGCGACTGCACCCCATGACTCCAGCCAAGTATTAAATTTTTAATATCACGTACTGTATAATGTTTAGTGCAATGAGTAGTAATGCACTATATTTTAATGATAAATTTCGTGATCATATTGGAAAGCATTTCTAACACTTTTTGCATTATTTTAGTGCAAAAAGTACACTTAGTGCATACATTGAAGATGTTATGCGGTTTATGGTAACAAATTTAGTGAAAAGGGGTTATCTGGTAATTAAATGGAGATGTAACTGCTACCCTATCTATTTCGCATAAGTTTTATTTTGAAACATGAGCATGCATGTAAAATGCTAGGAATTGAACATAAAATTGATAGTTACATAACAACACTTTTAGGGTTAGCGTGTGTGTGTGGAGAAGATACCTTAAAATGGTTTTAATCTTAACCATGTTATTGGTTTACAAGACTTTATTTGCGACTTTTGTTCATTACTTTTTAGTATCTGAGAGAAAGCTAAAGTAAAATATGTCATTTCTTGAATTATTATTATGACTTGAATTTATATAAGAAAAGACACAGCCTATGACCTTAAATGTGGACCAACACCTCAAGAAAAATGTGGTAATTTTAGGCTATGTAGCATTGCAATTGAGACGAGATTGAGAGAACAAAATGGCTAGAAGATCTTTTTTGTTTTATCAAAACTTGGGTTATAATTAACTATATTCAAATCATCCAATTGACTTTTTAATCTTTAATAAACCTTATTATAACTTTTATGACTAAGTAAAATGCACAAAGATGGTAACCACAGCTAACGTTGCGTATTTTGGAGTGACTCATTTTTCTCGGATTAACTGAATGAATAAAATATTATTTATTTACCCGTTTAGACATAATCTTACAAGGTTATTTTTAGCAAAATCATTAATTTAAAAACACAATTCAGCATTCAATATGACTTCAATAATTTGATCTGATACACGTAGCAATCTGCTAGTTGGTCATATATCTTTATAAATGTAATTATAAATATAAGTATCTCTGCCCTCAATCAAACCATATTCACAATGAGTTATTTGGATTTGTCTTTATATTAAATCTAGGTTGACTTGACAAAATTAGAAGTTGAATAGGCCCCATCAATTGTTTTTGAATCATTCTTGATTTGTGAATTCAAAAATTATGTAAGAACATTCATATAATTACAATATGACAACCGTTCAAATATTTGACTATGTGCTAGTACAACTTCTTAATTTGGAAACACGATATACAATAAAGAAAATTTTACAATATGATTCTCAAACAAAGGTGGATGGTCTTGAAGTATTGCAGTTTGTAAAACTTTGAACAAACTAAGTTTATTACTTTCTTATACATAAACAGTGGGAAACGAAGTCGTTTTTTATGACGTATACTACGGATAGCAGGCCTACTGGGCCTAGACTGCACTATACAACCGGGCTCTGGCTCGACACACAAACCAAGCTCCGGTCCAATAAGCAAACACTGGGCTCCGGTCCTCAACAAACTAGGCTCCGGCCCCATGAACCCACTAAGCTGGGTCTAAATGCCCCAAGTCACGAGCAGGGCACAAGGACACCCACGGACGAATAGAGCGGCACTCCTGAAGTACGTTCACGGACCAACATGCGGTCCGGAAAATAGTCCGCATCCACAGAACATCGGTTAAGCTCCAGATCCTTGCCCGACAAGGGTCCCACATCAGCCACTATAGCAAATATGTGAAATGACAGAAAGCCCTAGCATTTCAACCACCTATAAAAGGTAGCCTCAGTACACATACGGTAAATATATAGAACAATAATATTTTAAATAAGGACGAGGATGACATTGATTATAAGTGGCTGTGATGATAGAATTTGGATTCCTGTTAATGTATTCGAGCAAAGTTGAGATTATGCGCATTTTGTCAGGGCAACTTACTAAGTTTGCAGCCATCACGGATTGATCCTCCTTTTCGATTATCTCAAATCTGAGTGTAATCTTGGTTGAAAACGACGCCATTTTAGTTTTTTAGTTTTTTTCTTTAACAAGGCTATTAGAGGCAATGATGATAAATATATTCAATATCTATTGTCTAAGTGAAGTCAGTTAAAATTTGAGAATAACTGCATCCTTGTTGGGCATTCATATTAATGCAGCATTGGGTGGTTTTTCCTTTTTGTTTTTCTACATTCTTACACATCTGAGCCTCCATTTTCTTTAGGACTTTATAAGCTGTGCTCATAAGTTGTGTATAAGTTATGGTCATAAGTGATTTTTTTAAAGTACTATAAGCTTTGCTCTACACAATCAACACAACTGTGTCTTAAAACAGTTTTCACTGGGCACTCTTTATATAAATGTGATATGTAAGAGGGTGTGATAATAGACTTTAAGTTTTTTAGCAATCCTTGCGTCAAAACAATGTCGTTTCATTTCTTCTTTCTCTTATTTTCTTAAAATGTTTTCAGGCTGGATTGCAGTCACTTAGCTGTGATGATTTGAACAGACATTCAGTCATACTTTTGGCATGGGAAAAACTGGATGACTTAAAATGCATATGTTTTCTTCGGCCGATAGTATATATCTGGGCCAATGCACAAATATTTTGAGTATAACGAAATCGTGGGGCAAATGGTGTTTAAGGGTTGCTAAAGACCACTGCATAGACCTCAAGATCCGAGGAATGTGAGAATCAGGCACCCTTAACGCATAGAAATCTAGATTTGTTTCTATAGGCTGTCAATGTGGTGTGTTTAGTCTGTATTTGTAAATACATGCGTTGCTATATGTGGTCATCATTGCTAATTTCTTTCATAAGTGTTATATGGTCTGTTTTGTTTAGTTGGCATGATAGTGCGACATTTAGTGTTCATCTATAAACAATTCATTTAAATTACTGCTAAAGAGGAAGAACCCGTTTGGTGGTACATTAGCTGGTCACAGATTCATTAGTCACATAAGTAGGGATGTCATATGGTCCGATATATTTGTGTAACCCCATGAATTGTATGAACAAAAGCTTGAGCAAATGAAAATAACCAATGTTCATTAGAAATAGGAGCATGTTTACATAATCTTGACCTGAGTCAAGTAATAATACCCATTTGTACATTACGACAGTATCAGTCTCACTTAGTGGTTAAGGTGAAGGCTTTATGAGGTTTAGAAGCACAATATTATCCATGGTAATGACAAATGTTGCTCATCAAGTTATGAAGAGGAAGATCCCACTTAGAAGAGGAAGTTTCTAGCAATGGAATTTGTTACTTATCACTACTACTAACCTCCCTTTATATACTAGGGAGATAGACAGTTAGTAGTTACCAGAGAATAGTGATAACTTAACTAGAAGTAAACTGGAAGTAAGGTACACGCGCACTTGTGTGGCTAGGGTTGCTTTACTATGCTGACAACCTTTGTACATGAAAGTTGCTTTCCCTGTTCTTAATGAGTCCATATCTTCCCAAGGCTTTTCCCGCTTTGCCTTATCTCAAATTACTCCCGCCTAAGTGTGTCTGAGAACTTCAGTTAAATCCAAGGATATACTTTGCAAGTTGTTAATATAAATAATGCGTAAAAACGTTATTAATATTTCTCGATATCCCTATGTTTTGACGATCACAAAATGTAAAATCATTAAACGTAAAATCATTACGTAAACAAGTATTTAGTGACAAAATATCATTACATCCAACTAAATCACTTAAGGTATGAATAAACAATTGCCTAATACATTTTATGATCAAAGGAAGGTTTATTTAATAATTACAAATTATATAAAATGGTATAAACATTTTATATATTTAGAAAAACACTTTTGGTAATTAACGGAAAATGTTTAATTCATAATAAATATATGAATTCAGATTTTTAACCAAAATCAGTTAAATCTTCACCAAATAAACTTTCTCCAGAACAGACAAAAGTTCCTGGCGGTTACAGGTGGGCGGCCCACTTAATTTTAAGGGGGCCGGTCATGAATTAAGGGGGCCGACACACGCTCCTGTATCAGAAACTTTTGCCTATAAATACTGGTTCTAATCTGTAATTTTTTCTCACCTTTTGCACTATAACTTTCTGTCCAAATCCTCTCAAATCATCTTTCTAAATCCTTTGATCATAAGATTATAAGTTCTTGTTTCAAGTGATCCAATCCCTCATCATTCAAAGTGCAAGAGAATAATACTCCTTCAACATCTAGTTAAGAAGTATTGTAGATGTGTGAATATTGTTAGTAGTTGTGTAAATTACTTGTAAAGAGGTAGAAGTTTTGTAATAGGTAGATTTAGGTGTGTTAGTGGTGTAGAAAAGTAGTGAAGTAGAAGTTGTGTTGTGAAGTAGAAGAAGTTGTGTTGTGAAGAAGAATGTGTGGTGTGAAGAAGTTGTGAAATAGGTGTGTAGTGACTAGTGGTGTGAGATTGGTTCTAGCTACAATTAGAACTCAACACTTAGCTTAGTGTCATTAATTGGTGTAAGCAAAAGTTGTGTAAGGTTTCTCCGCCAAAAGGGAGTTCGTTGATTTAGTGAAGAAAACTCTCAAGTAGGTGACTCGAGGAGTGGAGTAGGGCAAGGAAGGTGTCCTTGTAGCCGAACCACTATAAATCCTTTGTGTCTCGGTTTGATCCTTCCATCTCTTACTTATTATCTTATCTACATCATTTTTATTCACGTAGACATAGACATTTACATATTGTTACATCTTATCACATTGTGCTAATATTGATTTCACACAAAAATCAAACTAAAAGTTCATTCACAAAAATAAAGCTTTTACAAACAACTTAAAAGGATATAATACATATATACATATATACATGTTCAATTGATCATTTCGATCAACTATAGTTTTCTAAACAAAACTTTAATTGAAGTTATCTTTTGACAAAAGTTTTATAAATAGAAAACGACGTAAAACTATTCAACCGCCCCTTCTAGTTTTCCACACAAGTATTTTGAAAAATACTCTAAGTTTATATGATCTGTGTAACTGGTTCACCTGCATGGCTTAACGTGATAAGTCTGTTTTAGAGCCCTAAAGACATTTTTCAGTCCTTTAGGTCTAATGGTTTGTCACTTCTTTGCTCTTTGCTAGATGACTCCGTTATTAGGTTACAAAATTTTACATTCACTTTGGACTTCGTCTTTTGCAAAGCCAGACTGTTTTGGCTAAGAAAATGTACAACATATATGAGGTATTATCCTTTGATATGTGAACACTCAGTGAGTCCGTTAGAACCGATGTTCTTCCCTTCAGTGGTTTTTGAATCTGACTTCTCTGAGGTTCTCCCATAAGGTGAATACCTTTGAGTCTATTGGATAGCTGATTGTGATAAGTTGTGCTAATCATTTAGTCAGGGGTAAACTTTGCTTATGATTTACGATTTGACTATATCACACACACACACATACACACACACACACACACACACACACACACACACACACACACACACACAGAGTTGGGTCTCTGATGTAATCAGCTATCTTAACTTAGGTTGATTTAATGTTTCAAATACTTGTGAAGGATAATTTGGTCAGAATTTGACTTAACAATCTCCCCCTATTTGAACATAATTGAAGCCTAAGTTTTATCAGAAGTAAGTGAGCATAACGGCTTCTTCTTACGTTCTGATTTACAATCAAGACTAAAAAACATAAACATCTTATTCTTAAGGTGTTATAAGTTTATCAGAGGTAGGTGAGCATAACAGCTTCTTCTTACACTCTGATTTACACCAGGTTTATATGTATTTGATTAGGTAGTCTAATTTTATCAGAGGTAAGTTAGCATAACGGCTTCTTCTTACACTATAATTTACAACCAATAATATACATATAGGTATAAGCAGATGTTTGATTTCTTCAGCGTTCTTCAAATGCTTGGCTTTATCCTTAAGCTATGCCTTGGGTCTTGTATGTTACAGAGTCTCCAAGCTTTTGAGCTTCTCCTTGAAAAGAATGTCATGCTCTTTCTTGATTGGAATTTTTTAATCACTGGTACTCAAAAAGTATGTTTGGTCTATTGCTGACCTTACAACTTGGTCTGAGTAGAGATGATATCACAGAGATCTATGGTGTATATGCCTATAGCCCTTCTTCATTGATCTTATAAAATTCCTATCCCAGACAGTCAGGTTAATAGACTACAATACTTATTAGAGAGTTTTACTGTCTCTGATAGTTTATCAGAGAGCAATGCACGGATACTTTAAACATTGAGTGATTTATTTATTTCACTGAAAGTCAGTGACTGAGTTTAGACTCTATTTTTGCAGTTGTGAGATGAACTCTACTTCAATCTGTATACATAGCCTAAAGTTAAATTAGTTGAAAGTGAGCATGAAGGCATCTTCTTACACTGATTTTACATCAAAGAATTATTTAAACTACAAATTTCATAGTTAATTCATTTAATGTCGCTGAAGTACTCTAATCCTGTGATTCCATTTAAGTTCCGCAACTTTCATAGGGTCTTGGCATTTCAGCAGTTAGTCCGAGCTGAACCGGTTGATTCACTCTTTCATCAGAGATCCTCGGTTAAGGGACTGTTTAAGGACTATTTCAGTTCTTGGTTAGACACTTGGGTGGCATTTTCCGGTCTTCCATGAAATAGCCTTGGTTTTACTCGGCTGTAAGCAGGCTTTCTAGTTTCTTGCTTACAAGATGAGTTGCAACAAAATTTAGAGAAAATCATTGATTTTCATCCTTTGTTGCTTGACGTCTTAGGTGGTAGAAGAACATGGATTAATCCATTTACTGAATAATTCATGATGTACGATTTGTTCCTATAACTAAGACACATTTTTTTTGGTATTTCCTCTTACCAATGGCCTCTGATGGCTCTCTTCCATTATTAGTTGTTACTAGGATCAACCATGTAACATTTCTAAGTGTTACCACTCTTATGGCTTATGAGATAATACTCATGAAGCTCTCGCCATAGGAGTTACCTTTGAAGATTAACACATTTACTCAGGACGTGTATGTCTATATAAATTGTTTTTGATCAAAGGTATTTGAAATTCTTAGAGAATTTGTGGCATTAAGAGTGATGGAAAACTATGCGTCCAAAAGTTGCTCAATTTATGGTGTGTACCATAACGTCTTTCTAATGGTGGTGAGTAGAGCCGAAGACAGGGATTACACCTAACAAACACTTTTGGTATATGCAGCTAAATATGGAGCCCCATTTACACTTATGCATTGCTGGGATGAATTTAAAGATTATCCAAAATGGAAGCAGGTGGAACTTCCAAACTTTGAAGCAAATGCTTAGGAAAAGAACAAGAGATACAAGTCTTCGATCTCTAGTTCATTCAACACGATGCCGAGGGTTTTTAATTAGAATATGCAGGATAGGGATGAGGAAGAGGATGCGCAGGAAGTTCGACGTCCAATGGGCAGGGACAACAGAGCAAAAGCGAAGAAGAAAGGGCCGCGTCATCGGAATTGGCAACGAGGAAATGTTGGGTAGGTTCATAGTTAGCGAATATGCAAGTCTCAACGAGTCGTACAATGCTAAAAAGTCACAGAATGTTGAAGCGTTTTTGGAGATCACAAAGAAGGATGGAACTAAAGAAGGAGAAGAAATGTTCTATCTCTAGCCTACTGATCACTTGACTAAAGAACAACGCGAACGGGTCAAGGCGGCAAGGCAGGTGATCAAGGCGAGGTGGAATCTATCATATTCGTTTACATTTTTAATTATCTATGTAATGTTTACGTTTTTTTATTTCGTATGTTTACGTTTTTAATTATCGATATAAAGAGGGAATTGCGTATATATCCCTCCAAAGGTCCGATAACTAAAGTTTTAGCTTTTAATAAATAAAAGAAATGAGTTGAAAGGTAAGGTGTTGTGGCTATTGGGAGTGAAAAGTGAGATGGAGTGAGGAGAGATAAATGTAAGGGTGACAATTCGGGTCGGGTTCCGGTTGGCGGGTTCGGATTGATAGGTTGGCGGGCCAGCAATCCTCAACCCGAACCTGACCCATTTAAATCATCAGGTCAGCTATGTCAATCCGAACCTGACCCATTTAACCCGCATATATACTTGAGTTGTGAATAGGTTAAACAGGTTTCAGGTTGACCCATTTAACCCATTTTATATACAAAATTTGGCATATTATACGAGTTAACATGTTAAAATGGTTTGCTGGTTGACCTGTTTAACTCATTTAACCCGTATAATAAAATATAAACAATTATTAATTTAAAAAAAAAATCTTAAATGAGTTGACGGGTCGACCCGCTTAACTTATTCCTAAACCTAACCTTACCTGTTTAATAAATGGGTTAGATGGGTCGATAAAAAACTGACCCGAAATTTATTTACACTTAACACGAACCTGTTAATTTTTGTGTCTGTTTTAGATCGGATTTCGTGTCTAAGAAAAAAAATTACGATCGAAAAAAAAGGTGAGCCTTAGAGCACTGGGTGCAGCTCGTCACTCAAGCGTGGCACCTCGCCATTGCACCCCCTTCGTTGCTCGCCACTTGAGGCCTCCTCGTCTGCACGACGAGGCTAATTTTCTGAATATGTCAGGTTCTTTTTCTTTTCTTATTTTTATTATTATTTTTTTAATTTTTAATTTTTTTGTTTGTCGGGTTTGTGTTTGTGGTGGGTTTGTGTATGTGTATTTGTGGTGTGTTTGGTTTTGCCATTATAGTTGGGAGGAAGAAGATGATCAATCTTATAGTTTTGGTCCTTCGTGGTTCAGTCCTTGTAGTTTTTTTTATTTACGTTTTTGGCACTTGTGTTTTTCTTTTCTTTATTTACAATTTGCTGTTTTTTATTCTTAAGTAAATAACTTTTTTATGTTAGTTGTTTTAAATGAAATAAATTTAATTTGTTTGAAAAATGAAATGAATAAAAAAATAAAGTTGTAAGTGGTGATGTTAAATAAGTAAGTTGAAGTTAGTTATTAGCGAGAAGGGTTTGTTGTACTGGTTTGTTAAAGTGATGCGAGACTCGTGGGCTCCAAATTACGAGGGGGAAGTGCTTACCGCACCCGGTGCTCTTACATTTATTACAAACAACCACTTTTTCGTTTTCTATTTTTTCTACCATACACCCCTCATCTCTGTCACCATATTCTGTGTTTGTAAAATTTTATAATCAACCACCAGTATTATCTACTTCTACTACTAGTATAAACCATTATCACATATATATCACTTGTTTCACTAAACAAACAAACACATTAACCAGATCTCCGACACCATACATACATCGTTGATCCAAGAAATATTGAGTAACATTTTAGGTACAGTCATTACTTGAAATCCATTCATTCATTATTGTTTTGATTATCGATCTTGAGTGAAGTGAAAAGAAGCATGGATAAAGACCGGTCTGTATCCTTACGTGCCAGCCGTCGCCCTAATCACTCCAACTTGGATATTCAAGGTATCTTTACTATCCTTACAATGCTATCATGATTAATAAGCTGATCCAAACACTAATAAGATGAGTTTAAATAATCCAAAACAAACACCCCTTAATTCATATCGTGTTAGTTTTCTCATTACAGGGAGGTTGCTTGTTTTTACTAACCACTCGACTGTTTCGATTTTCTTATGATATAAAAAACGAACCCATTTTAAAAAGGGTTTTAGGTTAGATATGAGGGTAAAAAGTTATTTACTTCAATCCGGAAGTAGAAGCAGTTTGGCGGCGCGTGTCTGCTTAAATCAATCCCAAACACCCTTTTATTCAATATAACTCTAGAAGATTTTAGGTACTCATTTGGCTCTTTGAGTAGGTCAATTTACTTTATAAATAATTGAGATTAGTGGTGCCACAAATATATGATGTTAGGTGTACGGCAATACTAAGGAACCAGAGGATTATGAGTGTGATTTTAATCATTTTGTGCATAGCTTGTTATAGAGTGAAAATACATTGAAGGGGCATTGGTATGAAAAGTGATGATGTTTTGAACTTTTGTGGATGCAGATGGAGATGATGGTTTCTTTGATGCTGATAAATCGCCGTTGGACTACCCGATTAAGATAATTTGGAAAAGGGGTTTTGTTCGTTTGCTTTTAGTGGGTGGTATTCTATGGATGCTGCTCATTCTAGTTGTACTGTTATTTCATATATGGACTTGTCAATCTTCTCTTGTTTTTGTCTCAGGTATTGTATGCATTTTTTTTTCTCCTTTCATATCTTAATATACTTTAAGTTCAGCATTGCTTATACTGCATATATAAATGCCTAATTGGTAATTTTCATGCTCCATCATTGCGTGCATATCACTATTAAATTTAATGACTGCAATAAGGATGCAACACATAAGAGTATAAAGAAAGGTTGCAACAATGTTATGTGTAGGGGGTCTTTTTTTCTTTGTGGTAATATAGATTCTTGTAACGAAACCTATTGTTGATTGAAGTTACCTTTTAGCGATATGAACTACTCATCTGACATACTAGATCCAAAAATAAAGCTGCCTTTATGTGAGATTAGTCAATAACTGATTTAAATTTAGGTTTAAACATCCGAATGATTTAGTTAAAGCAACAGGAAGATTATTAAATTCATTATTCTGATAGTTTACCCTTATTGTAACCAATCTATTGGGGATAGATATAATATGAATTTTGTTATTGTAGACTATTAATACCTACTTTACTTCTGCCAAACCTCATTTTCCGCATCTAACATGTAATACACACTTTAACCAACTATATTTTTTTTTCCTAGCACCCTTAAGTAGTTTCTTTGGTTTAAGTTTATTCCAGGCATACAATCATCTATCTGTTTTCCGTTTTAGGAAAAAAGTGTAAATTAGTATCTAGCTCATGTTTGATTTTTGAATTTCATATCAGGTAGAACATATACGAACAAGGAATTAAGAGATTTTGATTCACTAAATATTGAAAAATAAAAATAACACTACGATTTTGTTCAATGATAATCAATGTTTATGAGAATAACGTATATTGGCACGGGGAATGGTTGATTGGAACGGTCATCTTTGAATGTAAAAAAAAATCTTTGCATTGTATCTGGTTTTTACATTTGGTACAATTTGGCCGTAGTTTTATGACTGATGTATTATACATTTTTTTTTTATTATTGTGCAGCCATCTGTAATAAAGACAGCACAGTCTTTCAAATGATGCACACAATGGGGCTAGTAACACCACCACATCGTAAGGGTGCTGAATATCTCCTTTTTTGAAATCTTTTAATCATTATAGAGAGGTTGATATAGCTCTTTAATGTGTTTTAGGTTGCTCTATTCCCCTGGCAAGTGATCCAGAAAAAGTAGTTATTCCAGAGAAAAGGTCTCCTTCGAAGTATGTTCAAAGTTTATCCTACTTTGAGGAGGATGTTCCAAACACAAATGGATCAGATTCCTCTCCACTATTTGGAGGACATCAAAGCTGGAAACAGAGAGAGGATAGTTTTAAGCTAAAATCAACCATGAAGGTAAATGACACGTCTATCTTTGTTGTCAGTCTATAATAGTTCTTAATGAAAGGTCATCCCCTTACTTATGAGCGAAAATGTTTGTTTGTTACTTGTTACTGTTTTCGATTTTGATGTAGTTGCACCATGGTGGAAATCGTATTAACAGTCTTTACGTTAGTCCCACTCTGTTATTTCGGAATTTCATAATCATTTTGGGATCAACCTTAGTTATTGACTGTCAATTTCCATCCCTTAATTATGAGCGAAAATATTTATTTGTTACTTGTTACCATTTTTCAATTGTATGTTGGTTGGAATTGCTACTTTGCATTAGTCCCAAATGACCCAATCTATTATTGCAGAATTTCATATTATATTTAGATCAAAATTAGTTGTTGAGTTTACACTTCCATGTTCATGTTCCATATCCTGAGGACAAATGGAGTTATGGACAATAAGACATTGCAATGTATCTTGACCTAAAAAGAAACTACCGAGTTTTCTACATTAATTATAAGTCACATGAAGTTTATAGGTCATTTACACAAGCTTCCCCTGTTCTCTGAGCTTTGAGTCTCACCACTCTCCCAACAAAGACACCCTATATGGAGTTAAGCTAGTTCAGTGACAATTTATTTTGACTATGGAAGACACTTCGAAATGATGGATGCTTCTTATATGTAGGATGTTTGAATGAGGCTTTTCAGTCTTTGAATAAACATTTTTTTTAATCATTTTGTTTATACCGTTCGTATGAGATCTATAGCAATTCTAAACCGAGTGTTGCTGGTATGGATATGGTGGTCTGACTCAAGTATAGGTGCTTCATAGCTTTTGTAGTATATACACCTATAGATGATTTCCTGTTACCTGCACTTAGTACTTATTGTGGAGCTATGTACAAAGATAGTCATGTTTGTCAAGAAAGTTTACTAGAAAGGGATGAGGGATCTAGAATGGGAGAAAGATGACTAGATGACCTAACAAGATGTAGTGCACTGTAATCAAATTTGCAGACACAAATGTATACCTGAAAACAAAGCGTTTCTAGATGTCTTGGATGATAATTCGTGCTTTAGGAAGATGCCTCTGAATCCAAATTTCATTAAATCTATTTCAAGATTCCAGTGTAGGTCTACCTAGGTGGCGCTACCTGCTTTTTGTGACAAGTCTTCTTATATATTTGGGCTCAAACCTCGTGGCTTAGTCTGCCAAAAGGTCGGAAACCATGGTTACCCAAAAAAAAAGTCTTCTTATATGTAGTATAGGTGTTGTGTGAAATGCCTTTTACTACTATTGTGTTTGTGTGTATGTATGGTAGCCTACCATATTCCATTCTTCATCTTGTCTTGTTAAATTGATTCAGTTCAGAGGGTGAATTTTCTCTTTTCCTTCTCAGGTACATTGTGGCTTTATGCGAAATGGTGGTGCAGAAATGTCTGCCAAAGACATCGAGTACGTAGAGAAATGTAAATTTGTGGTTGCATCAGGAATATTTGATGGATATGATACACCTCATCAGCCATCAAATGTAAGCCCACGATCCAAGAAGCTATTTTGTTTTCTTATGGCTGTGGATGAGGTATCTCTAAACTTTATCAAGCAAAATGTTACTGTCAGAGAAGATGATGATGGAGGACAGTGGGTAGGTATGTGGCGCCTTATTCTGCTTAAGCATCCACCGTATGATGAGCCCAGAAGGAACGGGAAGGTTCCTAAGATTCTGACTCATAGGCTCTTTCCTCAAGCCCTCTACAGCATCTGGATTGATGGAAAGATGGAGCTACTTGTTGATCCATTGCTAATGTTGGAAAGGTATAGTCTTCTATTATGTGTATTCTACATGTCTTATTTGTTATTCTCTTTTACAACTAAGCAGTAGCATTTGAAACAACAAAAGTTATTGAACATTTCAAAAGTTGACCATATTAATTATTTCACCATGCCATCAGACTCCTCTTGGATATGTACGATATGATCTAGAGAAGCATGTCAACTAATTGATAGGAGAAAAGAAATGGAACTTTCAAAGCTTCTTATCTACTGTTAATACATGATAGATGTGATTGTTCTATACTCTACCGCAATTGTATACAAAAAGAAAAACCGAGGGATACCGCTTGGTTGACCTACGTATGTTGAGAAGCCACATGCTAAATATAATTACAAAAATGTTATTAATGCAATAACTGTCTGCATCTTTAAAAGAAACAATTTAAAGGTTATATTGATGCAGAAAAACAATGAAGGGAAATGTTAGAACTCGTGAAGCTCTGAATGCCCTTAAACATAGCTGTTCAAACCCAAACTTAAAAGGAACGAAATAACAATAATCTTCAGGAAATTAAAGTAGATAAGAAACGGTTTCCGATACTAAATGAATAGAAACTTTAGGGCCTTGACAACTAAAATAGGCTTTGGAATACTTTCAACCCATTTGATCCATTCTTCTTTTACCTAATTTTGTTAATATGACCCGTTTGTGATAATACACACAAATTGACCCATTTAAAAGTAAATGGGTTGAAATCGTCACCTTTCGCTGAATTCATAGGTCATATTAAGTGGGTTCAAATTGCCACCTTCACTTCTGCATTATCTTGAACCATTGAATTCTAGCCTTTGAAACCACAAATTTTGATATAACATTGCAAAAATTGACAGCCTTGTTTATGCTATACTGATATATGCATTAATTTAAAGCAAGTGAACAAATTTGTAACCATAAACAAATGGAATTTTAACTTCTATCCACTACTAATGGGTGCAATTTTTTTCTACACTATTTTATCAAAATTTGAAGTTCGACTTCTATACTCAGTCAGCATTACAGACTATTGATACTATTGATTTTGGTCCACTTAGGTTGCCTAATTTGTCGATGCCTCTTAAGCCATTCAGCTAACAATTTTATAAAATTTCGTTGGGGTTAGAGTCAGAAGATGGGTGGGTTGGGTAACAGATCAAAATAGGTTGGGGTTAAAATGGGCCATTTTTAGTACAGGTCTGGTTGGGTTGATCCACAAACACTTCTTCGTCCATATCTTTATGAAACATTCCTGTGTTTATTATAATTAGAGATCAACACAATTACAATTACAGTAACTTTTTGAATAAATGATTTAGTAGATTATATGCTTAAAAATGCATGTTTGGTGAAGATAGCGGTTGCAAAGTGCGGTAGCAGTAAGCAGTAGCGGAAGCAGTAGATGTTTGTTTTGATAAAGCGTTTGGTAACATAGCTGTATAGTCATAATTTGTAAGTGGAAACGCTAGTTGTTCGTAAATGCTACTAGAAGTAGCATTTTGATTTGAAGTGTTTAGAAAAAGTAGGAACGCTAGTAGCTTGTTTTCAAACAAGCATTTTGTGCAAAACGCTAGCAGCTAGTTGTTAGTTGCTTCAAAATGCTTCCTACCAAACATAACCTATGGGAGGCAATATTTTCTATTTGACCTATTCCTAGTTTATCTAAACTGTTTAGTTTGACTAATTTGACCTGTTTGAGATAAAAATACAACAAAAAATAACTCATTTATAAGCTAATGGGTCAAAATTGTCATCTCTGAAGCTGGGATCACAGTCTTTATTTTCACAGAACTGAAGGAGCATAACAATACTGGTGTTTTAATGAAGATCATTGACAACAGTAGTGACCATATCTTTTTCATTTCTTTCGATGATACGTTTATCAGCTCGCTAATGTATGTTGTTATGTAGCAGACATTGAAGTTCGTTATTGTAGGATGTACAGTTGAGCTAACACTTTTGTTTTTTTTTGTGCAGATACTTATGGCGTGGGAAGCATACATTTGCTATAGCTCAGCACAAACATCATAAGAATATTTATGAGGAGGCTGATTCTAACAAGCGAAGGAAACGATATGCTCGGCCTCTTATTGATCATCAAATGAAAATATATCGTTATGAGGGATTGGAACCTTGGAGCCCTTTGAAGCAAACCAAAAGTGGTAAGATATAAAACACTGCTATTTTTTAACCTTGTTATCTAATACCCTTATTTCATGAAACTTGCAATGTCTGATCATGAACATAGGTTAGAAATTGTTCTGATAGTTGACCACTTGTCTAAACTACCCTCTAACAACACAATAGGAAAATTTATAAGGACCTGATCAGTTTCGTAACTCTTTTAATGCTTAAACGGGCAAATAAGTAGCTTACTCTATCAAGTTAACAAGAGAAAAGGAAATGTTGCAATTTTCATGGGGTAAGACAAATGAAATGCGTTTTTTTTTCAGTGATTACCAACTGGTAAAAAGGCGATTTTGATTTTTGAGGAGTGAGAATCTCGTAATACAAATGATCTCAGCGCTCTTTTATTCAAATAACATCCTTGGTTAATCCAATGAAATAAGTAACAGAAATAGTTTCTTTCTAGTTTTAACAACGTAAAATAGTTCACACTCCCTCCTTCACCAAACATGTTTAATTTTGGGTATTACACCTCTAAATAATCAGTCAAAATAGACAAAATTGTGGACAAAGTCAGTGTTATTAATTTGTATTGTAACTTTCTAACAGTGGAAACCTTTTTCATTTTTTTTTTGGACCACATGGTTAAAAACTTAAAATGTTGCTTATAAAGGATTTTTAGCATGCGTTATTCTGTTTTTTAATGAATTTCTTATTGGAAACCAGATGTGCCGGAAGGGGCTATAATCATACGTGAACATACAGCACTGAATAACTTGTTTAGTTGCTTGTGGTTCAACGAGGTAAATTTATTAACACCAAGAGATCAGTTAAGCTTCGGCTTTGTCGTCTACAGACTAAAGGGTAATTTCAAGTTCTTCATGTTCCCAAACTGCGAGTATAATGCTATCTTTATATTGCATCCACACACTCGTGAGCATTCCTCTAAAATCGAGTGGGTGAAATCCTTGAAGGAATTTCAAGGAAACAGTAGTGGCTTAAAAGAAAGCCGTGGTGGATTAGGGTTGTGGTCACCTTATCCAGCCGATCTTAATTCTGTTGTACTTCCACATGTAACAAGAACATCAAAAGCAGGATAATTTACGCGTAAACCCTATTTGGGCCACACTTATATAACTTTTTTAGACACATTTGGTTCCGAGCCGATATAGCAATTATAGAACCATTAAGTTTTAGCCTGATTAGTATATGCCTTCTATGCCATTAGGTCGTGTTTTTTACGGTTGTAGGTTAGTATCTGTTTCTTATTTTCCTTTTCTTTTGTTCACTTGGTAAATTCAGCATAAAAGTCTACAGGATTGTGTTATATTGTAGTTAATTGTATTTTTTTAATGAAATCTGATATGTCCTTTGATCATTCTTTGGTAAAAAATGATTATCATTTCTATTGTGACACCTTAGACAATGTGGTGATGTGCGGGTTGTTAATTCAAGACTTGTCACTAACAAGACGTGCGTGCAAAATTACTGCTTCAGATAAGAAACAATGACTTTCTTTCGGTGGAAATGTTCATAAGCTGCAAGGAGCTTCAATCCTTACTCTTTATCCTCATCTTCCCCCAGGCTAACGGGGGCTTTGCGACTAGGGATGGCAATAGGCGAGAAAAAACCCACAACCCGCGGGTACCCGCCATAAATGGGTGGGTAAATGAGTCAATTTTCACCCACGGGTGGGTCGTGGGTGAAAATCTTTACCCATCAGTGGGTGGCGGGTGGGTGGCGGATGAGGCATACCCATCGCGGGTAAACCCATGACACCCATTTAAAATACCCACGGGTATACCTGTCAAAATACCCGTAGGTGTACCCATAAACCCATGTTAAAATTAATTATACTAATTAAAATATTTATGATGTTGCAGGTACATTTAACAGTTACCACCAAGTCTCAAAAAAACACATTAATCTAAAAGTTTGTTTGAGTTTCAAGACTAAAAAGAGAATATGAAAGATCAAATAATCAAAGCTGTATTTGGCAAATTGATTGGTATCTTATTACGCAGTTTCATAGTTAGTTTTCATATCATCGTTTTGCAATTTTGTTGCATAACACTAACTCATGGGTTTACCCATGGGCAACAAATACCCGCGGGCAAGGGCATGGGTAGAAATTTGTACTTATTGGTGGGTGACGAGTGAGTGATGGGTGAGAAAAAAACTACGTGGCGGGTGACGGGTTAGAGGTACCCGTGCCCATTGCCCACGGGTGTCTATCCCTATTTGCGACCCCTCATGGTATTGTAAGAGCATGATGCGGTTTGTTTGTGTGAATTGTGTGTTGGTTTGTCTCGGCTATGGAGCAACTAATTAATTACCAACCTGTTTTTTTAAACCCTACATTAGCATTTCAGTAAGGTAAATTTTATAAAACAAAATACATACCTTCTCACACATGTACTTTAATCAGCAACTAAACTAAGCTAATATACATAAATTTTTTGCAACGATAACTAACTTGGTTATGATTTTTCAAAACGAAACAACCATGAAAGCTTCTAGATTATCACACCATATTTCTCATTTAATTTTAATTTTATATATAAACATTTATCAAATGTTTCCCTAGATGTGTAAATTTAAAGGTGGTCAGAGAAGAGTCGGAAACGGTTTTGGGATTAATCCGGTGAGCTCGCGTACATTTGAGTCATATAGCTCGCCCTCTCCGAGCAACTTCAACAAATTTCTGGTTCCATAGATTTATATTCTCATTACACAGGATTGATTGCTTCCCTTGTTCGTGAAGAATGTAATATATATTCATTAGCCACAAAAGGAGACACGTTGTACATGGGATCCGTGTGGGACCATGGTTTACGCGGATTTATCAGATTGTCTTCTGCTTTTTTGGGAACGCGATAAGTTTTTGTCTAGTGGGACTGTTTTGAGATGTCATAATATCGTGGTTCTGTGCTTAGCAGCAACGAGTAATTTGGTTTTTAGCGGTTCAACAAATACAACTATAGGTGTGTGGCGTAGAGAAGAGGGGGAGAGCATAAATGTATGTATGTTTTGATTGGACATAGCGGGCCGGTTAAGTGTTTAGCTGTGGATATGAATCGGGGTAGCAGAGTGGGTGAAAGGTCGTGTACATTGTATAGTGGGAGTTTGATAGGTCAGTGAAGATATGTAGAGTTTCTATCGGAAAAGAGGAGATCAAAGATGACGAACCACGATGACCATCTAAGTTAAAAGAAAGGTTATGGCGGAGTTGTAATGGCGGGTTGCAAGGCTTCACGGCTCGAGGGCGCTAATGGAAAAACTAGTCGGTGACATAGAAGTGTACAACGTTGTTAATTTTTGGTTGCCAACTTCTTTTTTACAAGCATTCTTAAGTTTTAATGAAAAATGTACTGATCTTTCGATGTGGTGTATGAATCCATCTAAATTATCGACGTGTGAGTTTACCGTAATACAAACTCAAATTTGGTACGAAATCTTGAAAGAAAACTTGTGTAGCCATCACAAGCTAGTAATGATAGGTATCAAAAGGCTTCAAACCCAGGAATTGTCGACATATAAAAGTATTTAAGCTATTTCAACTTGGTTGTGGTTAAGTTTCCGTAATCTTTATTAAGTACATATGTACTTGATACTCCACCACATAAAAGAATTCTCGTCATGAGATCAAACTTGTATGCAATTTCGTTCATAAGAGAAGTTTTTAAGCTATTTCAACTAGGGCTGCAATCAAGTCAAGTTTTTATCAAGCAACTCGAGCTCGAGCTCGATTCGATTCGATCGAGTCAAGCTTTTATCAAGCTCAAACTCAAAAATTAACTCGAAACATATAACGAGACAAGCTAGCTTTTGATAGCTTGGCTTAAGCTCCTATCAAGCTTTTTCGACCTTTAATATAAATATATTTCAGTTATAAATTCATATAACTAACTAGGGATAATTTGAGTATTAGGAGTAACATAATTATAAGGACTTACTTTGTAAATGATTGAATATGTATTTTAAAAAGTTATTTAAACCTAGGGATGGCAATGGGCGAGAAAAAACCCACAACCCGCGGGTACCCGTCATAAATGGGTGGGTAAACGCGTCAATTTTCACCCACGGGTGGGTCGTGGGTGAAAATCTTTACCCATCAATGGGTGGCGGGTGGGTGACGGGTAAGGCATACCCATCGCGGGTAAACCCATGACATCCATTTAAAATACCCACGGGTATACCTGTCAAAATACCCGTAGGTGTACCCATAAACCCATGTTAAAATTAATTATACTAATTAAAATATTTATGATGTTGCATGTATACATTTATCAGTTACTACCAAGTCTTAAAAAAACACATTAACCTAAAAGTTTGTTTGAGTTTCAAGACTAAAAAAAGAGTATGAAAGATCAAATAATCAAAATAGTATTTGGCAAATTGATAGGTTTTTTATTACGCAGTTTCATAGTTAGTTTTCATATCATCGTTTTGTAATTTTGTTGCATAATACTAACCCATGGGTTTACCCATGGGCAACAAATACCCACGGGCAAGGACATGGGTATAAATTTGTACCTATTGGTGGGTGACGGGTGAGTAATGGGTGAGGAAAAAACTACGTGGGTGGGTGACGGGTTAGAGGTACCCATGCCCATTACCCACGGGTGCCATCCCTATAATTAAACCTAAGAGTTGCGATCCCTTAAGAAAGGGATCAAAATTAAAAAGTCTAAAAAGGTTTCTAGCCACTAAGCTAGTGTCATGTGTCCCCCACCCACTCCTTCCATTTTTTCTTTAATATTTTCGGTTAGAGGGCATTTTGGTCATTTGACCCATTTTTTTAATTCCACCTTAAATTTCAAATGCGAATAACTTTCAAACGACAAACTTTTAGAAAAAACCGATTTCACCATAATTTTTAAAATTTAATCCTCTTTAACTTGGTATATTTTTTTTTTTTTAATTTTTTCGAAACTTTTTTTTTGACATTCATTTGGTCATGATTTTCTTGAAAATTTTAGCATTTTCGGCTCTAATTTTGTCTAGTTTAAAGGCCGAATTTTGCAAAACTTAAAACACGAAAGTTGTAGCTTCTTGGCCATTCTTTACCCAGAAATTTGAATCACTCAAATCCAATATGATGTGAGTGAGATATCGTATGTTAAAGATGACGTTTTACTCATATTTGTTGCACACAACGTGTTTGATGAAATGTTTAGCTTAAATTTTTAGTCTTAAAATCGAGTTAAATGCACTAATTTTTGTACAACAATGCACCTTTAGTTATTTTATTAATGTAAGATTCAAAAAGTTTTTTTTTTTTTTTTTTTTTTTTTTTTTTTTTTTTTAATTGATGAACCATATTAACTGATGAACCTTATTAACTGATTTTTAAAAAAGACATTTTATTCATCAGTTACTTTGGTTGAACTATATTAACTGATGAACCTTATTAACTGATTTTTAAAAAAGACATATCGCGCGTTAAAGAGCCTTATTAACTGATGAACCTTATTAAATTAGTTAATAAGGTTCATCAGCCTTATTAACTGGTTGAACTATATTAACTGATGAACTTATTAACTGATGAACTTTATTAACTGATGAATTTATTAAATCAGTTAATAAGGTTCATCAGTTAAAGAGCCTTATTAACTGATGAACTTATTAAATCAGTTAATAAGGTTCATCAGCCGTATTAACTGGTTGAACTATATTGATGAACCTTATTAATTGATGAACTTATTAAACCAGTTAATAAGGTTCATCAGTTAAAAAAACAAAAAAACAAAAACAAAACTTTTTGAATCTTACATTAATAAAATGACTAAAGGTGCATTGTTGTACAAAAATTAGTGAATTTAACTCGATTTTAAGACTAAAAATCTAAGCTAAACATTTCATCAAACATGTTGTGTGCAACAAATATGAGTAAAACGTCATCTTTAACATACGATATCTCACTCATATCATATTGGATTTGAGTGATTCAAATTTTTGGGTAAAGAATGGCCAAGAAGCTATGACTTTCATGTTTTAAATTTTTCACGATTCGGCATTTATGATGGTACAAAATAAGGTCGAAAATGCCCAAAAAATAAAGAAAATTAACACCAATTTCGTATGTAAAAAAAAAAAAAAAAAAAAAAAAGGTTTTGAAATTTTTAACAAAATTTATACCAAATTAAAGAGGATTAAATTTTAAAAATTATGGTGAAATCGGTTTTTTCTAAAAGTTTGTCGTTTAAGAGATATGTGCGTTTGAAATTTGAGGTAAAGAAAAAATGGTAATTTTACTATTTTGCCCCTATCCAGATTTTTTAAATAAAATAAAGGGGGCACACGTGGCAACACCAAATTTCTTTTTAGGTTTTGCAATGTTTGGGTACTTTGCAAGGGATCCGGCATCTTAAACCTAATTAATCTAAACGTTTTGTATTCTACCTTTTGTATTCTTCACACTTCTTGGACCGTCGACTGTTATAATTTGTTAAAACACTAGTGAGTTTGGCTATTATGGGTTAAGCTTGTTTTACTTTATACATATATTTATTGATGAGCTTGGGTATTAGATACAATATTTTTATATACATCCAAGCTTTTCAAGACGAGCTCAAGCTTTAATCAAAATTTTCAAGTCGAACTCAAGCCTGGATGATTAAAGCACGTCAAGCTATCAAGCCAAGCTCAAGCCTAACTTATAAATTTCAAGTCAAGCACAAGTTCTGTTAATCTCGAGCTCAGCTTGACTTGATTACACGCCTAATTTCAAATAGTTTTAATTTTAAATATTAGCATTTCATAAATGTTTACTATTCACAAAATAGTAAACTTCAAACAAAATTGGCAAAAATAGTCCCCTAAGTTCAATTGTGTTGTATAAACAAACCTTAAAAATTGAAATAAATAAATAAATAAATAAAAACATGTCATAACTTGAGATTACATAAACAGTCCCTGAATTAGATCTAGGGACTATTTGTATAACGAAAAGTTACGTAAATAGCTCTTGTTACTCATTTGAACTTTACAAAACCGGCCCTAATGGGAAAGTTGCATAAATACTTATCTTATTTATGGAAACCGTTAAGTTCAAAATTGTATAATTTGAAGTTAGTAAGTTTAACATTTAAATTACTTAGATTGGTAAGACTTTTGATTTCTTTCTTACAAGTAACTTTTAATGTATTAGAGATAAAGAAATTGATTTGCACACTTTTAAAAATGACTGAGACACTCTATTTGTGCATTAAACACTTGTACAATATTAATATTGTGCTTTAACTATTTGTACATATGAGTGTCCCAATAACATTTTAGAGTGTGCAAATCACCTCTCATTAGATAAATAATATAATATTATTTACTTTAGTAATTAAAATTTACTTGTATATACTTGAAATATTTTATAAGTAAAAATAAAACCGGAGATAATAAAATAATAAAAAACGTAAATTGTTTTCATGTAAAGTCCCGCGTCACGCAGCAGAGCGCGGGTAAATGTTTGAGTAAATTCCTGGTGCCTAGCGGAATGCTTGAGCTGCAAGAGTCCTTCGGTATCTGTAGAAACACAACAAACGCGTTAGCCTCGCCCCGGGTGTTGTGTGTGTGTGTGTGTAGTAATTGCTAATGATATGTGGGAGTAAATGAAAAGTATTTATACTACCTCAAAACTGTACCTGATTACTATTTCGTTACTATGTCGGGTAGAACTAGGCTATTGTTCTTGACATGCAGGGTGTGGGCGCCAAACTGACCCTAGTCTAGAGTACCAACTAGGACAAACACGTGGTAGACATAATCTAATTTTTTCATTTAAAAGTTATGCCTAAGTTTGTGTCTAAACATGTGTGGCAACAATTCATTAGTTGTATTAACCAGACCCACTTTTTCACAATCCAATGAGGTAATGATACATAAGGTAGACACAAAATTAGTCGTGTCTTTTAGGTCTCCCAATCTTTAAGAATTCTAGATAAATGGGTGAGTGTAGAACTAAAGTGCCCATGAACTACAGAATGACACATCCAGAGTTGTAAAATGACAAAATATATGTGATATTGTGACATATGGATTTCACATAGTTGGTAGAGAAGAGGGCATTTTTGCCATTTTCAAACCAATTAAGTTTGTTGGATTTTTATAATTTTATATTTTCTTTTTATAAATTCTTTTGGTTGTAATCGTCGTACATTTTCTTTTATTCTTTCTTCTTCTAAGTCTAATGATGTGACAAACCGAGCCAAGGTGATATATTTCCAATCTCCAGCTCAACAAAGCATTAATTTTGCAGGTTGAGCTCATTCTCAATGAAATAATTGACATTTCAAGCTCGACTCAACTAATACCACGTCAATTGCTAACACTTTTCGAGCCAGTCTAAAATATATAACAAGTTGTCCCATCTCAAATACACCCCACTCACACCTAAAGACCCATTTGCAAACTTTTTCTTTTCTTTTCTTGTAAGAGCGAAGGGTGTGGTCACTTGACCCCTCGCCATTCCTATGTGGCACAGCAAACGCCGCCGCCAAATGCACGTTACCACCCCAGAGGACCCTCACGCCATTTCCCAAGTAACTACATTCACTTTCGCCAAAAGAATACTCATTTCAAATTTTTTTTGTGTTTTCTCTTATTTTAAATGGGTTTTGTGTTTTAATTGTGTGTGTTTATTTATTTATTTATTTATTTTGTATGTGTGTAAGGTTTGTGGTGTGTGAGTGTGTAAGGTTTGTGATGAAGATGAAGTGCAGAGGAGTGTAAATGTGTAATTATGTGCGTTTGTTTTGTGATGTGTAGCATTGTTTATTAGTGGTGTGCGTTTGTCTTGTGGTGTGTGTGTAGGGTTGGCATTTTTTTTTATTAATTGTGTGTGTTTAATAAACCCAAATGTGTTCAAATTTTATTAAACGAGCCTAATTTTATTGAGTAATGATTTGCACACTCTCAAAATTTATTGGCACATTCCACTTAATGCATTAGACAGTTGTACTTTACATAAAAGCTGTTTTAACTGCTTGTACAATTGAGTGTGCCAATAAATTTTGAAAGTATGCCAATCACTTCCCAATTTTATTGTACTGAGCTCTTGGCCCAAATATGGTAAAATAACAAAAAAAAAAAAAAAAAAAATGAAAATTTTAGTTTTTTGTTTCGCGTTGTAATTTGTATTTTTATTTGAATAAATGAAAATTTAGTTTGTTTGAAAAACGAAAAAATAAAAATAAATGGTGGGGCATAAAAACCATGAAACGATACCCAAACGGTTGAAGCCACTGCAGTTGGGATATTTTTTATGTGTGAATGTGAAATGTGAAATATTGAGATAGCACTGATTTGACACAAATGGCATGTGATGATACTTAACCCTTTGCTATAAGGAAATGTTGTTTGACACACTCTCAAAAGTTATTGGCATACTCAACTGTACAAACTGATAAAGCAGATATACATAAAATACAATTTCTAATGCATTGAGTAGAGTATACCAAAAATTTTTGGGAGTGTGCAAATCGCTTGCCATCGCTCTAAAAGGCACAACTTGCTTGGTTGATATTTGTTTAGGGTAAAAGATGTGACTTAACAAAAGATGAGGGTTAGAACCATGATGTAAGATCTTATCGCACATGATTTAACGTTGACCGAAACACAAGTAGAGAGAACATAATAACGATGAACGTTGCAAAGGATGTTATGAGCAATTCACAGATTATACTGCTACACAATGGTTTGATAGTGACTATGGATGATGAATTTCGTGTGTTTCGTAAAGGTGGGATAGTTATTGAAAATGACAGAATTGTAGCTATTGGTCAATCATTGGATATAGTGCCTGAATATTCTTCAACTTCACATGAAATTATTGATCTCAATGGACAGTTTTTACTTCCTGGTGAGTTTCCTTATGTTAGCCCTTCATATGTGGTTTTTTTTTTTTTTTTTTTTTTTTTTTTTTTTTTTTTTTTTTTTTTTTTTAAGAAATGTCATTCACAAAGTGAGCTAATAAGTGCTTATTGGCTTTTTTAGAAGAAAAAAATAAGCACTTTTGAATTGTTTGGATAGCTATGTACTTATTACTAGCTTATTCTTTATTTTGTGAGAAAATGAGCACTTTTAATTAAGCACATGGGCACATGTTTACTATTTACGGGGTGTTTGTTTCGGCTTATATAGCCGGCTTATGGCTTTTTGGTTTTGGGCTTATGTTTCATAAGCTCATTTTTTGTGGCTTATTTTGAAACTTTTCGGCTTATATAAGTTTATTATGTCATAAAAAGCTTATATAAGCTGAAAAGTTTCAAAATAAGCCACAAAAATTGAGCTTATGAAACATAAGCCCAAAACCAAATAAGCCATAAGCCGGCTATATAAGCCAAAACAAACGCCCCCTTAGTGCTCATAAGCCAAATGCATAAACTAAAAATATGAAATCCCAAACGCCCAAAGAAAATATGTAACAAAGCAGTTCACTAATATTCAAACTTGTATAAGTATACAAAAACAATGGCTGTTATCTTACAAGTCTATGAGCACCATTTCCTATCTAGTGTCTTAGTTATCGTGAGGATCCCAACAAAACTGAGGCTCTTTAAAGAAGGTGGACTTGCGGGATCGCTTATAGCACACTTGCTCAAATACTCGCTACTTGACTATGTTGTTTATTGTATATTAGGACTGATCAATACACACGTCCATACATCACAACAACTAGCTAGAGGGATTGCTGATGATGTCGATTTGCTTACATGGTTGCACCATCGCATTTGGCCGTATGAATCGAATATGACTGAAGAAGATTCCTACATCTCCACTTTACTTTGTGGAATTGAGCTCATTCACTCTGGTGTAAGCTCCCTCAGTTCCATATTTCAGTACAAACAAGTTTTTTTTCAACTTCTAAATTGGTGCACATTTGGTTGTTCAAGATCTGGATGCTGATAAATTGACTATCAGGTCACATGCTTTGCAGAAGCAGGAGGGCAACATGTACCAGGAATGGTGAAAGCAGTAGAGTTACTAGGCCTGCGTGCATGTTTGGCAGAGTCGATTATGGATTCTGGTGACGGTTTACCATCTTCATGGGGCATTAGGACTGCAGATGAATGTATTCAGGTAAATTTCCAACAATGTGCAGAACGGAATAGATTGGAATAGATATATAATCTGATGTTCTTTATGTAAGAGCACAGTCCCAAAAGGAATTGCACAAGAAGTACCATGATACAGCCGATGGACGCATAAGAATATGGCTTGGGATTAGACAGATTATGAACTCAACTGATCAATTGCTTCTAGAAACAAGAGATACTGCAAAAGAACTACAAACTGGAATCCACATGGTCTCTCTCTTTCCTAACTAAGTTTTTGAACAGATTCAATATGTTTATTTTTTGTAAGCTCGGATTCTTATTGCCTGCTTTTTTCAAACAATAGCATGTTGCAGAGATACCTTTTGAGAATGATCTTGTCATGCAAACTCGTGAAGTTGATCATGGAACAGTTACATATCTCGAGAAAATAAAGTTTTTGACAAGCAATTTGCTTGCAGCTCATTCTGTTTGGGTCAATGAAAACGAGGTAATCCTTTTTATCAAGGCTGCATACTTCTCACTATTAACCGACTTACTAACTTACAGCATAGTGCTGAAATTGTAAGTGTATTGTTTTGGATTGTATAATTTTTCATTGCTATCTTGTACGTGTTTCAGATTGGGTTTCTTTCTAATTCTGGGGTTAAGGTGTCTCACTGTCCTGCTGCTGCCATGCGCATGCTTGGGTTTGCGCCAATTAAGGAAATGCTTGATGCTGATGTTTGTGTGTCATTGGGGACAGATGGAGCACCGTCAAACAACAGAATGAGCATAGGTATGTTTTCTTTTTTTTAAATAGGATTATTTTTTATTTAGTATAATAAAATTAGTTACTCTTTTACAGTTGATGAGATGTACCTAGCTTCTCTGATCAACAAAGGGAGAGAAGTTTATAAAAATGGGACTACCGATCCTACAGCTCTTCCTGCTGAATCTATTCTGAAGATGGCGACTGTAAATGGTGCAAAGGCAGTACTTTGGGACAACGAGATAGGATCTCTTGAAGTTGGAAAAAAGGTTGGTTTCTTTAGAGGGGGTAAGATGGGCCGGTTGGGTAATGGACAAAACGGATCGGGTTGGAAATGGCTTTTCTAATATCGTTCAAAATGGGCCAGGCTAGGTTGAGTTGGGTTGAGCCAACACTTTTTGGTTATTTTTTCTCATTTTATTGTTGTTAAGAAATGCGCAGATTTTTTTATCACAAAAACTATACCATTACAATTGTAATGTAAATCAGAGAATAAGAACGACCTAGCAAGTTGTGTGCAATACAAATTGACCTTGGATGACCTTCAACCCCTTTGACCCTTCTCTCAGCTGTTATTTTTATCTGACCAACTTCCCTATATATCAGATAAAATATAACCCCAAATTGACCCCTATATTACTAAATTGCTCGACCTGACTACCTATATCTAAAAGTACTTATTTACCCCTATAGTTCATGGCTTTAATGTTGTTCTTATGCATATTTCGGCAGGCTGACTTGATTGTAATCAATCCGTCCTCGTGGTCAATGGTTCCAATTCATGACTGGTATATACTTTATCAACACTTTTGCATAAATCTTGTATTTCCAAACACTCCAACGCCTCTTCTGAATTTTGTTTAAACTTCTTCATCCTTATAAGACGTAGTCGTTTTCTAGACCTAATCATCTTATAAGTAAACACCAAATATGTTTATGTTTCAAATAAGATTTTGTTCTTTTATATTTCTTATATCTGTATGTGTTGTTTGCTTTATAAATGCAGTATCTCGAGCCTTGTGTATTGCTTGCGAAGTGAAAATATAGACTCAGTTATGTGCAATGGCCGTTGGATCATGAAGAATCAGAAAATCATGAACGTTGACGAGGTATCATAGTTTCATTACCCATATGGCCATGTCAGTTAGGCACCTGGCTATATAAATGGACATTGTTCTACTATATGCAGAAAAAATATCATTGTGTTAACAAAACTTGTCTTATGCAAAACAGGGCGAGATTATTTCGATGGCAAAGCATGCTTCTGCGCAACTTTTGAAAAGGGCAGGCATACAAATTCCAAATAGGATGAAGCTCATATAAGCTACATTCTATAAACATTTGTTTTCATTTGTGTTATTTACATATGTACATACATTATAAGCTTATCTCAATTCAAAGAGTATGGATTATTTACCGACTTTGTTAAGCGATAGGTTCTAATAGTTTTCATGTGCTTTTGTTTTAGTTCTTAAGGACAAATTATTTTATAACAATTGTTAGTTTCAATAATTTTGTATGATCATGTATAAATTTAGATCTATAAACAACTGAGAGATAGCTCGCGCTTGATTTGGACTCAAGCTGAATGTGAAGAGTGAAGACCTTATTAGAAAACCGCATCTGTTTAGTAAACATCAAACAAAAAATTGTCCATGTGGTTTACTTACAATTACAAACATAGCTCTAGAAAAATTGCAAAAAGGTCCCTACTATTTTACTCTTGATTAAACAAATGATTCATAAGTTAAATCTAAGGACTGTTTGTATAATACAAAAATACATAAATGTCCCTCTGGTTTGCATGTGTTACAAAATTAAGTCCTTAAATAAATAGAAAAATAAAAATCTCTCTCGCTATTTGCGATTACAGAAACCATTCCTATGTTAAATCTAGGGATTGTTTGTGTAACGAACACCTGTGATTATAGACACAATCCTTAAGTTATCTATCGATTTCAGAAACGATAATTGAGTTAAATATAATAATAACGTAAAACCCTACGTCCCACAGCAGAGCATGGATAAAACTACCTCATTACAATTATAATTTTGATGTCCTGATTGTCCTCTAAACATTTTATATTTTTCTTATGTTCTCATTTTCTTACCAATCTAGTCATTCTTATTAGCCTACGTGCCACAAATGATGGATTGTATGTGCTTTTTTCTAAAGAGAAAAGTGCATCAACCGATAAAAAATGATATTCTTTGTCTAAAATCTTTCCTTAATATCAATTTATAAATAAATTACTACTCATTACTATTCAACTTTAATTTTCACTTTTAACTTTATAATTTTACACCATCTTTTACTTTCTACCATATGTTTATATAAATTATATATTACATTATTACTAAACTTGATTTCAACTATCAGCAGGTCCAACAAATTTAAAAAAACCAATCAATTCACTATAAAATGTGGTATTTAACTCACAAAACTACTGTTTCAGTTATCGCCATTGTCTATAACTTGTTAACTCTCATCTTTAGATCCGATAAAATGATAACATCTCACCTCATTATTATTTATCATTCTACTATTATTGAGCTGTTTAATTTTACTGTTATCGTTTTGTAACATTCACATATCTTTGCTAGGATTATTTCCATATATCCTCAACTGAGTTTGGTTTAATAAAACATAAGAGAAACTAAAAATCTAATGAATCAAATTTTTATAAAGGGGAATTTACATACATCCCCATGTACACATCAATATTTACATATTTTTCCAAACACAAGTTTTTAATGCATGATATACAAGGCTATTAAAGTTGAGAAAATATGTAAATAATGATATGTGTATGGGGATATATGTAAATACCCCTTTTATAAATTATGATAACAAAATTATTTTAGCCCAGTTGCAACATACGAGCTACTAACACCTTGCAAATGTCAATTTTAATTAACTACTCGTAAAGTAAATATGATCAGAACATAATTTAAATTAACTAAAATTTACAAGCATTAAGTCGTAAAATAAATATAGATTTTGGCAAGACACGTGAGACGTCCGTTGCGTATATTTTGAAAGAAGGCTTTTATTATTATTAAAAAAAAATAAATAAATAAAAAAATAAAAAAAAAAAAAAAAAAAAAAAAATCGACTCCGCTGGGGATCGAACCCAGAATCTCTGGTTTCGTAGACCAGCGCCTTATCCATTGGGCCACGGAGTCCTTTGATGTCAAAGGCAGGTTACTATTATATTTGACTAGGAATGTCAATTTCAGATAGCTATTCCTCGTACCAATCTTACAAAGTACCAACACATCAAGTATTTTTCAGTTATTCATTTCCAGCGTTTGTAATTTGATGGACTTTTTACATAATAGTACTTACGATATCAGCTCATGTAAAGGTGTTCATAGATGTAACTTGTGTACAATCATCAAACAAAAATGTTGTAAAAGGCATATTGACATGAAAGATACACATAATAGAACTTACCTATCTATACTACATATAAAGGAAAAATTGTCAATCTTAAAAAAATGGTCAACTTGAAAAGTGAAAATTTTGAAAAATCTTATTAAAGGATATTATGAAATATAATTAATACTCTTATTAAAACATTCCATTCCTTAAAAGTACAACAATTTATTCACATTGTACAACCAATTAAAAACATATCTACAAAATTAAATACAACCAATTAATACAAATCACAAACCGGGTTGACCCGGGACGCTTCAAACCAGACGGGTTGAACCGGTTTAATTTGACCCGTTTTCTACCCAACCTAACAAGTTGACCCGGTTTAAATCAACCAATTTTTCGACCGGAACGGTTCACCCGGTTGAACCACCCCGGTCGAACCGGGTTTCAAGACATTATGTTTAATTCCTAAATATTCAAACTTTTATTATTTTTCATTTATACCTATAAACTTTTTTTGATGAATAAACTATTTGTCGAATAAACTATTTGTCGCTATAAAGAGCGTATGGTCAAATCTTGAAAAGTGAAATCTTGAAAGTCAAAGGTGAGAGAAATGCATAGTATAATTAATACTTTTATTAAAACACCTCATAACTTTAGAGTATAATATTTTATTCACATTGTACAACCAATTAAAAGCATACATATCAAATTGTAAACAACAAATTAAAACACCCCTTACTAAAAAGTACAATAAAAATTTCACAATGTACAATTTAAACAAGCTACAACATTATCTAAATATAAAATAATTAACACACTAACTAATGTTATTTTACACATTATACAAATGAATAAAACACACAAAGCTTCATACAAGCTAACAAGTTGATGGTACATATAGTTTTGAAAACTGGACCGGACCAACGGGTTCAACCGGGAACCGGTGTCGCCACCGGTTTGTCTAACTAATAAAAGCCATACGAAAACATATATTTCAAAATGAAATTATTAATACACATCGAAAACTGGGTTGACCTGGGACGCTTCAAACCCGGCGGGTTGACCCGATTTAGTTTGACCCGTTTTCGACCCAACCCTTCGCGTTCACTCGATTTAAATCGACCCATTTTTCGTCCAAAACGGGTCAAACCGGGTTTCAAAACATTATGTTTAATCTCTAAATCTTCAAACTTTTATTATTTTTCGTTTATAACACATAAACTTTTTTATCACTAAACAATCTGTCACTATAAAATCTCGTTGCTATGCACGGGTACTCGTCTAGTATAGTTCAAAAATGTGAAAAGTGAATATGTTACTATACAAGAAACACAACGAAAAACAATGGTGACAGAATAATGGAGAAATGTACTAAGGTCTATATAGACTTTGAGGTCAGTTATAATCTCCACTGCCTTGTGTCACTCTTGAATGATCGGAGACAACCAATATTCACCGCACTAGATGTGTTTCGACTTTATCTTGACGTGGTAGTAGCTACGTTTTTTTCGGGGGAGTCTTTTTGTATTGGAGTGCTATGATATAGATTTCAAAGATCGTCACTATTAAGAGAATGTGGCGCAACCACTACTCTTTCGTTTCTCAATCTTTGTCTAAGAATGTTGCGGGCATGGTTAAGAATGACTTATTGGAATAAGTTAGATCGATGATAAAATTTCTTTGACATTTGTTGTCCAAACGCTTGATTTTCGTTAAGTTGTTGATCCGCTCTTTGATCTCTACCCCATCATTTTCTTCGGTTCGTTAGTTGCTACATCTTTTATTTGTCAGCTCGAAATCAGAAACTATTTTAAACTGGCTTAGTGGTAAGGTGTCTCAAAAGTTTTTAAAAAGAATAGAGTCAAATCTGTGAACATTGTGAGATAATCGAGAAAAAGCTTAAAAAGTAAAATAGCCACAAATATAGGGTATGTTTGGTAGCCGCGTTTTGAAGAAACTAATAAGTAGCGTTTAATATTTTTTACACAATGCTTGTTTGGCAACAAACAATTAGCATTCTTAATTTTTCTAAACAATTCAAACCAAAATGCTACTTGAAGAAACATTTACTAGCAACTAACGTTTACATGTAATAATTACAATTATACAACTATTTTATTAAACATTTCATCAAAACAAACAAGTGAACAACTATTGCTTACTATTACTACTTACTGCTAGTAGTTAGACGACCTCATAGACAGCTACATATCCTAAAATAAAGGGTAAATGCAAATTTGGTTACTAAAGTTGTTCAAATGCGCAAAAAATACACCGAGCGAAAAATTGTGCAAAGACGGCATTAACGTTTCATTTTTTTGCAAAAAAGACACTGACAGCTAACTTTCATTATTTTTCTCGTTAAGTGCCATGTCATTGAGGGTATTATCGTCATTTCATTATTCACCGTCTCTCCCGCCAGTTATACTTTAAGGACTATATTTGCAAACATAAGTAAATTCTCTCGTTAAAGCAACTAGATTACTAGAGTGACTTTTTCAGATTACATTAACTGCCCAAAACAACCCCATTTAAATTCATTTCAGACATTAAGATAATCAACCGTCAAACCCTAGCTTTAAAAAAAAATCATAAATCGGAACAACGAAACCCAGCTATTGCGAATAATGATAAGGGAAAAGTCTTTGTTTGTGGAAAACTAGGGGGTTGAATAGTTTTACGTTCTTTTAAAATTTATAAAAACAAGTTTGTTTTAAAAACTTCGATTCTAGTTTATGTGATCTCAATACTTGCACTATATGAACAATTATATAGTAACTAACTAACTAACTAAGCTAATATAGTACAGGTAAATAAGTAAGTAATGAAAAGAGTTGGAGAGATCAAACTACAACACAAGGATTTATAGTGGTTCGGCTACAAGGTCACCTTTCTTGTTCCTACTCCACTCCCCGAGTCACCTACTCGAGAGTTTTCTTCACTATGTCAACAAACTCCCTTATGGCGGAGAAAACCTTACACACCACAACTAAGTCACAACTTGATCACAACTTCTACACAACTTTTTCACACCTATCTACTTCACACCTATCTTCTTCACACATTTCTTCTTCACACCTATCTTCTTCACATCAATCTACTTCACACCTATCTTCTTCACAACTACACTACTTCACTACTAATCAACTTCTACTTCCTACACAACTTCTATTTCTTCTAAACTACTTATTACGAACACAACACAACTTCACAAATAATATATATACTATGCACAACTACTCTTCAATACTTCTTGAACTTAGTTGTAGAAGGAGTGTTCTTCTTTTGCACTTTGGATGAAGATGGATGAGAAGGGATTAAATCACTTGAAACAAGGATTAGTATACTAATGATCAAAGGGTTTTGGAGGATGTTTAGAAAGTTTGAGATCTGAAAATTTCGTGCAAAAGGTGGGGCAAAATTCCAGAATTAAGGTGATATTTATAGGAGAAAAATTCTGACAATTTCTGACACAGGAGCCTGGCCGGTCCCCTTAAATCATGGCCGGTCACCTTAATTTTAAGGGGACCGCCCCTTATAATTAAGGGGGCCGCCCAGCTGTAACGGCCAGAAAACTTGTCTTTTAGTGGGGAAAGTTTATTTGGTAAAAAACTAACTAATTTTGGTTAAAAATTTGAAATCATATATTTAGTATGATTAAAACATTTTTCTTTATTACCAAAAGTGTTTTTCAAAACTATATAATATGTTTATATAATTAAATAAACTTTGTATTAATTAATTAAATACCCCTTTGATCATGAGATGTATTAAGCACTTGTTTATCCATACCTTAAGTGATTAAGTTGGATATAATGATATAAACTAGCCTAATACTTGTTTACGTAGTAATCTTACGTTTGATGAGTTTACATTTTGTGATCGTCAAAATATAGAGATATCAAAAAATATAAATAACGTTTTCGTACATTATTTATGTCAACAATCTCCCCATTCTTGATGATTATAAGAACATATTTATATATACATTAGATTTATACTTATTCAAAAATACGTTGGAGAGTATTCGCACGAAAGGAATTACTTGACACTTTTACTTGACATTTCATCAATTAAAATTTCTTGATCATTTCGGATGAAATTTATCAAGTTGTCAAGTGGACGAGAGAGCTGTGGAAGGTTTATAAGTATATATATATATATATATATATATATATATATATATATATATATATATATATATATATATATATATATATATATATATATATAGTATGGGCTTATAAGACGAGAATATAGGAGGGAGACGTATGCAACGGAAGCCGGGAGTTTGTTTCATCCATAGATTTTTTGACTCATCTCTCTTCATCAGCATGAGTGTTGTTGAACATTAAAGTTCAATAAGGCAAACGGGGGAAAGAAAGGGTTCGTAAACGAACAATTTCTAGTTCTAGAAAATCAACAAATGAATTTTCTAGGTTATATGATCCTAGATGTAACTAAGTATATATATATATATATATATATATATATATATATATATATATATATATATATATATATATATATATATATATATATATATATATATATAAACTAGAGGAAACAATGAGCCAAACAAAATCACATAACAACTAGATACTAAACTAAGCATGCATTTCTTGACAAGAAAATAAAAGGAAATGTGTATCTTTTGTCTTCAATGCGTTTATCTTCAAAGTCTTCAAGGAATAGTCCGAACAGGAAGTGACATCAAAAGTTTCCATGTTTGAATGGCGAATATTTTTACGTTGGTCCCCATTGTCTCATTTGACCAAAGTTATTTGATCCGAACATGTTTTGTATTTGACTTGGGTGCATATATGGTGGAAACATTCCCCACGGATTGAAGTTCCATATTTGTTGATTATTGTTAAAGTTTCGTCTATTTTAGTTTGCTCTTGGTTGAGGTGTTTTAGGTCTAGGGTAAGAATTATTTGGTTTCCTAGGTGGTGGAGTTTTAGATCTTGTTTTAGGTTTAGACGATCCTACTTCGGTTTTTAAAGATGCTTCATAAAACAGTTTTATTTCTTCATTACTAGAGAGAGGTATTTTCTTATCATTTATGAGAGGTATTTTCTTATCATTTATGAGTATATACTTAGGATTAGATTTTGAAGGTTTTAGTACCTTGAGTTCACTTTCAAATTTAACATTTTTAATTTCACTTGTTGAAGCTTCGGTTGAGTTAAATCCTAAACCGGTTTTATCTCCGGATACTCTTTGAATACTTATAATTTTACTAAGTGAGTTACTACTATTTTCAAATTTATCAAGTTTACAAATTTCTCCCCTAAGTTTGTTGTTTTCACTTTTAAGCTCTTGACATGATTTACATTCTTCAAAAATTTCTTTACCTTTTTCAAGTTGATGTATTTTAATTTTTAGTTCTAGTACTTCATTTTCTAGTTGGTTGTTTATGTATTTTAGTGATTTGTTTTTAGCCATTACTTGTTGTCCTAGTTTGCATAATCTATTGTATTCACTATCTAAATCTTTTTCATCTAATGATAAATTTTCATCACTAAAGTATTCGATTTCGAAACGTACCTCACTTGATGTCTTAGCCATGAGACACTTTTCTTCCTTTGTTATTTCTTTCTCATCTTCATCGCTATCACTCCAAGCTCCTCCAACAAATGCTCTTTGATTTTGATCTCTTGTCATCATTAGATATTTTCCAATGAGGTGATTCGGATCACCACACTTGAAACACTTTCTCTCATTCTTGCTATACTTGTCATCATTATTCTTTTGAGGTGCTCTCCTTTTATCGTGTGGTTGTCTAACGAATCTTCCTCGCCTTTTGAAGAATTTCTTGAAATCTCTTACGGCTATGGCATATTCTTCGTCCTCGCTTTCGGAAGATGAGATATCTTCGTTGTTGGATTCCTTTCTAGCTTTCAAGGCGATTGACTTGCTTTGCTCTCGTTTTCCTTTAACCATTTCGGAGTCCTTCTTTATAATTGCTTCGTAGACTTGCAAATTTCTAATTAATTCATCAAGTTGTAACGTTGACAAATTCTTTGATTCTTCAATAGCCGTCACTTTAGCTCGCCATTTTGGGTGAAGAGCCCTAAGAAACTTCCTAACAAAATTCTTACTAGAAAAATTCTCTTCAAGTGCTTTTAAACTTGTGATGATAGTGTTAAATCTAGCGAAAGCATTATCAATTGATTCCTCTTCCGGAATCGTGAATTGCTCATATTGTTGAAAAAGTAGATCTATTTTATTATATTTGACTTGATTATTACCTTGGTGAGTTATTGATAAAGAGTTCCAAATTTCTTTTGCGGTTTCACACATAAAGATCCTTTCGTACTATTGTGGTAGCGCATTATAAATAACCATTTTTGCTTCATTATTTTTAGTAAGTTTTCTTTTTAAATCATCATTTTGTTTTTCAAAATGTACGATTTCATCTTTCTTTGTTTCGGGCTTATTTTGAATAGGTAAAAAATTACCATTGGTAATAATATACCAAAGATCTAGATCTTTTGATTTCACATAAGTTTCGAATAGATTTTTCCAATATAAAAATCCATCACTTTCAAATAGTGGTGGTCTTTGCATAGATTGCCCTTCTAAATATTTTTCAGATTCCATAGATCGTTACAAGTTTTAAAATACAATATATTTTAAAGATCTTGCAAAACCTGGCTCTGATACCAATTGTGGAAAACTAGAAGGGGGTTGAATAGTTTTACGTTCTTTTAAAATTTATAAAAACAAGTTTGTTTTAAAAACTTCGATTCTAGTTTATGTGATCTCAATACTTGCACTATATGAACAATTATACAGTAACTAATTAACTAAGCTAATATAGTATAGGTAAATAAGTAAGTAATGAAAAGAGTTGGAGAGATCAAACCACAACACAAAGATTTATAGTGGTTCGGCTACAAGGTCACCTTCCTTGTTCCTACTCCACTCCCGGAGTCACCTACTCAAGAGTTTTCTTCACTATGTCAACAAACTCCCTTATGGCGGAGAAAACCTTACACACCACAACTACGTCACAACTTCTACACAACTTCTTCACACCTATCTACTTCACACCTGTCTTCTTCACACCTTTCTTCTTCACAACTATCTTCTTCACATCAATCTACTTCACATCTATCTTCTTCACAACTACACTACTTCACTACTAATCAACTTCTACTTCATACACAACTTCTATTTCTTCTAAACTACTTATTACAAACACAACACAACTTCACAAATAATATATATACTATGCACAACTACTATTCAATATTTCTTGAACTTAGTTGTAGAAGGAGTGTTCTTCTTTTGCATTTTGGATGAGAATGGATGAGAACGGATTGAATCACTTGAAACAAGGATTAGTATACTAATGATCAAAGGGTTTTGGAGGATGTTTAGAAAGTTTAAGATCTGAAAATTTCGTGCAAAAGGTGGGGCAAAATTCCAGAATTAAAGTGGTATTTATAGGAGAAAAATTCTGACAATTTCTAACACAGGAGTCTGGCCGGTCCCCTTAATTTTTAGGGGATCGCCCCTTATAATTAAGGGGGCTGCCCAGCTGTATGTCACAACTTGTAAATTCTGGTCTTTTCCCGAACTTTCAACATTTACTATTCATCGGTTACTATTCATTAATCACTATTCATCATTTTACTATTCATCTTTTTCAGAGTCAGTTTGTGATTCTGAGAAGCGTTCAAAAATTTTACTATTCATAAAACACTATTCACCTCCGGAGAAAATTTGTCATTTATGCTTGAGTTGCGTCATTTCTGTATACGTACGGTTATCTACCTAATAAACGTTGTCTTATGAGCTATTATTTTGAATAATTGGTCCGACAATCCCAACTATGGTCCTAACACATTTTTATACTCATAATAATAATATAAAAATTTTATTATTAAATTGCCCGGTGTTTTCAAATCAATTGTTACGTTTTCCGGTCGAAGCTTTTAACTCCGTCGGTTTGCGATATTTCAACCCGATCATTATTTTAACTTCCGATTCTCACCAGGAATATTACTTTACAATTTTTACAACTTCATTATATTTTATTTTATCTCGCTACAATTTATTTTAGTTAACTCGGTACCCGGTATCACCTAAAACTAATAATATCTACCCAATTCTACACCAAAGTCAAGATTTCTTACAAGTTTCATTTTTTTCTTCCTACCCTTTGACATTGCCCCCCCCCCCCCCCCCTAAGCCTCCTAAAATTGTGGATCTTGTCTAACAATAATATACACACACATATATCTACTACTTTCTCATTTCTTTCATGATATACTTCAAGCAAACTAGCAACTTTTTCTTTTTCTTCCTTTCTTCTTCTCATTTTCGGCCAAGAACAAGAACCACCACCATCCATCATTGATTTTTCAAGATCAAGTTATTATCTTGTCCCTTTTGTTATCCTTGTTTGGGTTTTGTGATAAAAACTCAAGGTTTCTTAGGTTTTACTCATCCAAGCTCTATAATCTTTCTAGGTAAGTTGTCAAACTCTTTTCCATAATTTCTTCATGTTATTTTTATGATCATATGATTTCTATTCAAGATCTACATGCATATGTTAGTTATACCACTCATATATATATATATATATATATATATATATATATATATATATATATATATATATATATATATATATATATACTAGACTTCAAAGCCCGCCCAACGGGCGGGCATGACTTGTAATGATAATTTGGATGGTTTTAGTTAACGTATTTTTTTTTAAGGTGTTTTGTTTTTTTAATTTGATTTTATTTAATTTTGTTATGGTTTACGTTTAAAAAAATTGAAGAGAAGGTTAGGTTGGCGTAAAAGAAGATTTGTGTTGTTATTTTTTAAGTTTAAGTAATTTTTATGGTGTTAGTTAGTTAACGGGAAATTATTTTTAATGACGTCGAGTTTATATATATTTGTTATGGTATTAGTTTATGTTTAAAAAATTATAAGAAAAGGTGATCTTGACGTATATTTTATTATTATTTTAAAAAAATAGTTTTTTTTTGTAGTATTTTGTTTTCCGCCGGAAAATAATATAGAAGGAAATAGTTGAGGATCAACGATTACTGAACTGTTAAAATAAATAAGTTAATGAAAAATAAGATATAAACTTACCAATTTTTATATTGAATGGACTAACAATGAAAATAATTAAACGTTAACATTTATAGAACTATTAAAATATTCAAAGTTCTTTGTAATAACATAGTATACAATTTAAACTCAAATGCAAAACATGTATACTTGTCCGTGTCAGAAAACTGGCCTATGTAAAAAAAAAAAAACCGTAAGTTTGTATAAAGTTGAGCTTTGACTTTTATTAATTGTCATTCGAAACAGACCGAAACAGTGAATTGCCTACGACTGAGTTTAAATGGAATGTTAGTGTCCAACGGGCTAATGACCATAGTTACATAGTCCGCCCGAATGGGCGTGTTAGGTTTATGAATATCCTTAAAGAAATTAAGTTAAGAAAAATAACTTATAAACATACCAACATATTTATTGAATGTATCATGAACGAAAAAGATAAATAATTAGAGAAATTCTTGACTAAGATGACCATTGAACTCAGCGATTAGTCTGTGCTCGTTACTATTTAAATATCAGTATTAAGTAAAAACATACTTCAAATTGATGAGCCAATTTATCTTACATTGAATGGTGGCTATGTTATATGTTCTTGCTAAGTTTGCATCGTATTAGGAATCTGTGTTTTTTTTTGCTTTATTTATATTCATTTCTTCATAAAAATAATAATTATATCATAATCATAATTTGATATATCTAACCTTGTGTGTCACGCGGATAATTCGAATCTTGAGTTTATAGATTAAAAGTTCAAGACGTGGATACCTTGTTGTCTTAAGCTTCTTTTCAATTATGTATTAGAACTCATAGCTTTTCTTTTACATGTATATAAGACTATTATATCATATACCAAAACTATGTCATACATTAGTTTTCCAAATGATAATGCAGAATTTGACTTAATAAAATCAGTTACCATTAGTTTACGGTGTACCCTCTTCATCATCCTGCACCATTCAAGTATGAGACAAATCCACATATGGGATGTTAGTACTCTTAATACAATAGTTAGTCTATTGATATACTACTAATATTTTCGTTAGGTTCATTTTATCAAAAAACAAAGAGATAACAATAGAACTAAGGCTGCACCATTCACGCCCATGATTCTATACAACATACCTTGCATTATTTTCAAACATTTCCATATGTGTTCAAGAAAGTGTAACTGGAAAAAAATAGTTGGCGTATGAATACAAATTATTTGTCTAAGGTATGGTGCTATTTTATCTTCGTTTAGTTTGATGGATGAAGTGGTTTCGTCTGTCTTAGTTGATTCTTCACATGGATTAGAATCTTCGATCAGGTTTAGAGATACTATAGTGTCACTGACTGCAAGTTGTCTCTCACGTGTACGCTTTCTAATTAGGCCAGCTCTTAGCTTTTCCACGTATGTGATCGAAAATGGTTCTCTCAGTGATGACTTTGCAATCAATGTCATTGATCTCAACCACAGAATCACCTGTAGCAAGCACAGTTAGCTTGATAACTACATAAACAGATTTAAAATGATCCTAATATGCCCTATTATAAAGGTACATAATGGGGCAGAACATCATTTGTGAAGGGTTGTTACAAGTTGGTGTATGGAATTTGTTAATAATTAAACAGCAGCGGCGATATAGAGAACCTACCCGAGCGGATGAACCAATAGCCTCTCTTCAAACTAAAAGAGAGTGCGACAATGGGAGCACACCTGGTCACAATGCTCAAAGTATTTGCACTCGATTGGATGGCCTGCAATAATGCACCAAGATGTGTTATAAGCAAACAAATGATTCCATGAGAGTATTCAGTGTATCTGATATATAACGAAAGCACCACAAATGAATTTCATTCAATAACGTACAAAAATTACACCAACCCATTACCCAACTCAGCCCGTTACCCAGAGAGAGAGAGAGAGAGAGAGAAAGCAATCGATGAAAGTGAGTTTTTGAGCAACACGGTAGAGTGGAGTTCTTAGTGAGAGTAACGAATCACTTCTCCCTCTATTAATTAGAGAAGGTCTAAAGGTATAGTCATCGTCACAACTGTTGGTGGCATGACTCTTAGGAATAACAGAGACAAAAAGTTGAATGTTATCCTCTCCGGCATTTTTGAAGAGCTGTACAGACACAAAAAAAAACAACCAATATTTTAGCAAAAAAAGGCATAAAGAAGATACAAAAAATAAATTATCTCGATTAGTGGCAAAAAGTACCCAATAAGCTCTTCGGTCTTGCTTGAAATTTTCTTGAAGGAAGCGTAAAACAGAATGGCCATGCTCTTGAACGATCTCAGGATAAAAAAAGGGTGTGACATCTTCAGATAAACCTTTAGAATGAAAAATATTATCTGTTTTCAGGAGATCATATCCTTGAACGACATCGTTTTGATGATAACAGATGGCCAACTCAGTACACTTGCCATCATATTATCTAGCCAACCTGAGAAAGCTCTAACAACGAAGGTGAATGTAGCTGGAAATCTGAATGGTTGATCTGTGCATTAGCCAGTAGATCCTCCCCTGAATAGTCAAATTAACAAAGCAATTCATCGTAGGCTTATATATACAGAAACATAAAAGAGATGCATATAATAATTTTACACCACCTGCAAAAGGCATCTAATATTGGCTTAACTTATATTGTATGTGACAGTTTGCAACAAATTACAGTAAGCGTGATGGAAGATGTCAGTACCAATTGCAGCCAAACGTTGCTCTTTATTCTCAGTTTTTTCCTCTTAGCTCAATGGATTCTTAAATTCAAGTTCAGCTGTTGCCAACTCTCTTTATTTACACGACATTCTTCAAAGCTGTTTTTATATAGCCATAGGTGATAAAATTAGTAAACTTATTAAAAAAACATATTTGATGTTTGGTTAATATTTGCTAAAAAAAAATGTTTGGTTAATAAGCATACAATGTAGAAAAAATATAACAAAGTGTATGAGCATCTAGATATCAAATTGAAATTCAAATGGACAACCTTGCACACACAAACACAGAATCATATTGTTGTCTTAATCTTATATTATATGCATACCCATATCAGATTTTTCATAAAAAAGCTAATAGAAACCGATCAACTAAGCCTAATAAAACTTACTTGCCATGAGTCTGTTTATCATCCAGTAATTCTGCATTTACGGGTGACATTTTTCATTCATAATATAGTATTATTATAGGGCGTAAGCAAATGTATGGTTTTCCAACTTCTAACTTTATCTTGAGTTATAAAAGTATAATATGTGATCTAATCGACTTACCAAAAACAGTGTTAGTAGGATTCCTTGTGATTTGGTTTCTGGCACCCTTGCCTACTAAAAGCTCTGTATCGCTGCAAGCTACACACGATGGGGTAATATTGTTACCCTGTTCGTTGGGGAGGATCTCATCATGGTCGTGCAGATTAAACCATGCAACTACACAGGAGAATGTCTTTTCCAAATCAATGCTGAATGCTTTATGTTTTAACTCTTCATGGCATCTTGAAATACATTGCTGTCGACAAAAATCAAGAAAAACATAAAAAAGATACAGAAATGTGGTGAATTACATCTACTACTTTCTATAAGTTGCTGAAAAAACTCAATGAGTTTTAAATCAAATAATACAAATGTGGATATGAATAACATAGAAATCTTAGGAAACTCATGCTTACTGGACGTGCGAACAGATGTAGGCCAGAAGTTTTGGAATCTTCAATGCTGCACATATAAAACAATCATCACATTTGAGATACACATTACAATAGTGCTTTCAATTCATTCCAGTAGCACAACCAACAAAACTAAAATATAGCACACAATAAATTAACAAAACCAACATGTTTCCAGGTTCTTATTTGCATGAAATCCCTTATCTTTTCCACTGTATATATAGAGCAAGCTCGTAATTCGACTTCCTCCTCAGTGCCTGAACCAATCTCCTTATTAAACTCGATATTGTTGGCTATAATTCAACGATTGGTGAGGCTATATATAGGAACAATAACACTTCTTACTTGTTTAGAGGGACAATCAACTGGAAGATTGGACGGTAATTTTAGATCTTTAGAAGCCTCATCCGGACTGAAAAAGAGAATTAAGACTGATCTTAGGTCCAATAGTGCTTAAATCATATAACATAATAACGATATTTAAAAAAATTACTACCTCTTTTCAAAAGCTTTTGAAATCTGGGGCGGCAGCTGCTAAAGATAGTTTTTGGCAGGAGGTCTTTTGCTCAATGATGATATGAGGAAAAAAGCGCGTCATCTCCTTTGTATTCGGAAACTCATTAGCCAAAACAAATATGCTGCAATACTGCAACTGTGCAATGGATAGCAGTAACATGGACAACAATTTCGGATAAACAGGGGTACACAAATATTATATCAAAAGCTTACCATGAAAGGTAAAGACAGGACTCCTGATTTGGGCTCGTCATCATCTTCGCCTAACACTTCAAGGGTTCTCTTCTTTCCGCGCTCCAACAATTTTAACTTGGATGCATCGTCCTCATCTTCTGAAATGTCTTCATCATCGTCCTCTGAGCTGTCATCACTACTATCATCATCGTGCATAGAATTTCTTTTTCGAGTTAAAAGAGCATGTTGTTGAAGCTGTTCTGATATAGCAGCTCGTGTTCCATCATCTTGGATATCAAAACCACGCTTCTTGATACGTTTAGCCCATTTAGAAGTGTTCTTGTGCTTTAAAGTCAAACGCTCCTGAAAAACAGAAAATTAATAGGTTAAAGTTCACTGCTTTATTTGCTTTTTGCAAGGGAAGAACCCGCTAAAATGTTGATGGTCATTACCTCAGCTCTCCTAAACTCCTCTTTCTCAGCAAGTTCTTTAGCAACATCAGGGTTCATTTCAACCTCATTGTCTGTTGCTTTCAGTCTATCTTTCTTTGACAAACGTCTATATGTTTTGGACTTAATATTTTTAATCCTTTTCGCCTTAACTTCATGACGAAATAAAAGATTACGCATTTTAGCAAGACGGTCTTGTCGTTCCTTCACATCTTCTACAGATACCTGTTCCAACACCAAATGGAAGGAAGTTTCAATTTTTATATTCAATTAAAAAAAAAAAAAAAAAAAAAAAAAAAAAAAAAAAAAAAAAAAAAACCCTATAATCAAGAAAATGTAACACAACAATTACCTTGTTAAGTTCCAACAGTTTTGCACCATCTTCCTTATGAGCATCTGTAATGTCCTTATCATTTATTATTGAAGCCATTTTCTTTTCAAATTCAGTTCTTGGCTTAAACTCCGCAGCTATTGCACCAACCGTGTTATATCCCAAATTAATATCTTCATTAAAATACATAGTTGTTGCTTCTCGATTTTTCTTAACTTGCGGGTTAAATTCACTAAGTCTCTCCTTTGAAAATTTATAAGTAGTTTTTCTATCTAATTTTTCTTGTTGCGGTTTTGGAAGAGGAGGTTGTATGGACTTCGACTTTCTATCCATACGTTGTACATCTTTTCTAATTTTGCTGAATCCTGATTTCCCATGAAGAGGGTTTAGAAGGTCATCAATGGTAATACGACCATCACCATCCAACACATCACGGCTCGGATTATATTCAGACTCTGGGTATGCCTCGTACACTACCACATCATATTTCTTCTTCTTGCCTGGAGATTAATAGCATATGTTAGCCCAAAAACAATATTGCATTGTTAACGGAGGTTTAACTAAAGCTGGAGGCTGTGGGTACCAACTGGGAAATTTTATATTTTTAAATAAAACTAACAATATATATAAACCTAACTGGACAAATATCTAATGGAAGCACCCTTAAATACAGGCGATCTCTCCCAGTAGTTACATCCAAAAGCGTAGGCCCTGATTGACACAATACTTCTTATACATGATAATAAATCATAAAAACATAAGATTAGTCTATTCCTGAAAATTTAAGGTTGATTATACCTCGCTTCATAACGAACTCTGGATTTCATCATTAGGCAACTTCATCTCGTGCATATTCTGCTATGGATAAACAAAATAGCAACTTCTATTAATTACTATTTTATTTATTGTAACGTACGTAAACAGAAAGATGATGAAGCACACAGAAGTTAGGATTTTAGGAATTTAGGAGGGAATGAATGATACAGGAATGAAAAAGAAGGACATTAGGGTTTTCTCGTGAGGCTCAGGATTGAAACGTATTAGGGGTTTTTGTATAATGTTGGTTTATATAGGCAAGGTTTAGTTGTTAAACATTATATATTTAATTTTGCATGATATAATTCAAAAATTAATCTGGTCTAGTGGTTACAAATCGTGATAAATAATCCAAACATCCATAGTTCGAACCATGCTAGCATCATTTTTTAAAATTTATTTCCGAAATTTTGATAAGGTTAATAATTCTATGATGAGATTTCTGAAATTAATTATAAAAATACAAAATAAATTTAACAAATTGCTTACATGGCGACAATGTGATGACATGGCTGATGACATGGCTGAAATTGAATTACTGGGCATTGACTGGACAATGACTGGGCATTTCCTTCAAATGCCTCCTGTTATATATAATGTAGAGATATATAACTTTTGAGCACTAGAAATGGATTATAGTTAGATCCTTGTTAGATCCACTTGATTTATGATGTTTAGGAACCTATGACACCCTAAGAAGGTGTATGGTAAGATTAGACTAGATTTGTGGTGATTGAAAGTGGTTTGGTTGGATTAGAAATTAGTTTGAAACACTAGAAATGGATTTTAAACATATATATTTACCTACTGTCCCAAATTGACCAATTCAGAAAACTCAGGGGTTTCCGAGTAACATTGGGCTAGAGATTTAGAAAATACATTTAAAAACGAAGCTTTTGGCGAAAGAACGGATTAAAACGAGCTTATAACGAAGGAGATATGATTTTTGTAAATTTAACGACGAAAACTATTTTCTGAAAAACTGCATGCTGTTTGACAGTTTTCGACGGGCAAATAGAGGCGTTAAACGTAACCTAGAGGAGCCGAGCTATCGAAAATATATTAGTATATACTAAAACGAATCCGTGGATATAAAGAACGAGTAAAATGAGTTTAAAACGACCAAGTTATACACGTTTTAGAGTCGTCAAACTATATATATATATTTAGTCACTACTAGAAAATAATATAACTACGTACTAAATAATATATTTTCTAGATTTCTTATTCAAGGAGTTTATTTTTAATTAACGAAATACGTACGACTCAAGGTTTATTTATGCGACTACTAGACGATATCTTAAGGTTTTCAAAACGAGGAATATAACACTAACGTTTTTATATACGATATAATACGACAAGTTTTTATAACTTTATTTGGACTTATTTTTCCTAAGTATGGAAAATACTTTACTTTGACTATAACTATTATTTCCAAGTAATGAGTGGTATAGGTATCATATGTATGCATATTCTCTTCATCCTTTCATGATCTAAGTAGATCACTATCATTCATATTAGGTTGCGGTTAGAGATCGAACCTCACTTCTGTGTATCCACTTTTGTCATCGTAGCTATCGCACCAGGTGAGTCATAGCCCCGCTTTTACTCTTTTTATACTCGTTTTAACTCTTTGGGGGAAGATACATGCTCAACTACTTACTTACTTATACAAATACTCAAAACATACTTTCTTGATACTTGAAACATTTATACTTGATTGTCTTATACTTGATTGGCATTATACTTGATTGCGTTATACATACTTGTTACACTATACTTGCTTAACTTAAATACCAGATTCGTATTTACGTGCATACATAATACTCTATACTGTTGGAGAGGTATTGGTAGTACTCATGGGAAGATGCCCCCTACCCTTGTGTCTATACTTGACCTTGGATGTCGTAGTACTATTTGGGGAGAGGCCCCCGCCCTTGTGTCTATTCTTGACCTTGGGTGAATATAATCCGGTGCATTGTGTAAACTATCTTTTAGCAGTGGGTTGTGAACACACAGGTTGCAAGTCTCTTATGGCGGGACTTGCAACTGAGTGGATTTACGATGCCTTTGCTGTGTGATCATTTTTTTTCTATAGACTTTATTTGTTAAACAAACTTTATGAACTCACCAACCTCGTGTTGACACTTTAGCATGTATTTTCAGGTTTTAACCAATGACACACTACTGGAGGTTTTGGCAGGGCATGACATGGTCATAGAAGACTCTGATTAGTTGTATGGGGACCGTATTAAACTATTTTAAGGGCCTACTTTCGCACTACTTTTAATGATGTAAATTCAACATTTTTGATTAAACGATTTTTATTCTAAATGATTAAAGTGAAAACCATTTTTGAACTTGTGTTGTAATACCAATTGAGTTACACCCTAGCTACATGTATGCTTCCGCTGGACCCGATTCTGGGGGTGTGACAGATTGGTATCAGAGCTCTGGCTATAGCGAACTAAGTGTTTTTAAAACCTAGACTATAGCTACTTTTACGAAAAACTTAACCCTATGACCGTCACGTGCCTGCCTGCCAAGATAATGCCTCACTTGTGGTTTGTTGCTGACTTAGGTGATGAGAATTGTGTCTCATTATCTGGTATATTATATTCACTTATTCTAGTTGATTTCTATCATTGTCTTTCATATAAGCATGTTCACGTATCATATATGTCACCCTGTTATGTTTCTCCTTGCATAGTTTCATCATTTGACCTCGAGTTTGGTCACCTGCCTTAGTCTTTCTGAACGTCTTGGTATTTGTGAAGGACATAGTATTAGTATAACTGAGCTGAGTATTTCAAAATTTATGGAACCTCGGTGGAATATAGACTAGTCACCTATATTCAACCCGGGATAGTGGGACATAGGCTGACTACCTATATCCGACTCAGAAATAAATTTTGCAACACTGAGAATGGTTATAATAAAATTCTGTCTGGATTGAATCCTCAACTAAATTTCCAAATGTTTCATTTGTGTGTGTGTATACCCTCGTTGTCAGAACGCTTATCCTTTTCATCACCTTGTGAACCGCCGCCTGGAAGCACGTCAACTGGTCATTTCATCTCATGAATTTTCACCTTTATAACACTTCAGAGACCTACGTTAACTGAACTTCGGGACGAAGTTCCCTTAAGGGGTAGAGACTGTCACAACTCGTAAATTCTGGTCTTTTCCCGAACTTTCAACATTTACTATTCATCGGTTACTATTCATTGATCACTATTCATCTTTTTCGGAGTCAGTTTGTGATTCTGAGAAGCGTTCAAAAATTTTACTATTCATAAAACACTATTCACCTCCGGAGAAAATTTGTCATTTATGCGTGAGTTGCGTCATTTCTGTATACGTACGGTTATCTACCTAATAAACGTTGTCTTATGAGCTATTATTTTGAATAATTGGTCCGACAATCCCAACTATGGTCCTAACACATTTTTATACTCATAATAATAATATAAAAAATTTATTATTAAATTGCCCGGTGTTTTCAAATCAACTGTTACGTTTTCCGGTCGAAGCTTTTAACTCCGTCGGTTTGCGATATTTCAACCCGATCATTATTTTAACTTCCGATTCTCACCAGGAATATTACTTTACAATTTTTACAACTTCATTATATTTTATTTTATCTCGTTACAATTTATTTTAGTTAACTCGGTACCCGGTATCACCTAAAACTAATAATATCTACCCAATTCTACACCAAAGTCAAGATTTCTTACAAGTTTCATTTATTTCTTCCTACCCTTTGACATTGCCCCCCCCCCCCCCCCCCTAAGCCTCCTAAAATTGTGGATCTTGTCTAACAATAATATATACACACATATATCTACTACTTTCTCATTTCTTTCATAATATACTTCAAGCAAACTAGCAACTTTTTCTTTTTCTTCCTTTCTTCTTCTCATTTTCGGCCAAGAACAAGAACCACCACCATCCATCATTGATTTTTCAAGATCAAGTTATTATCTTGTCCCATTTGTTGTCCTTGTTTGGGTTTTGTGATAAAAACTCAAGGTTTCTTAGGTTTTACTCATCCAATCTCTATAATCTTTCTAGATAAGTTGTCAAACTCTTTTCCATAATTTCTTCATGTTATTTTTATGATCATATGATTTCTATTCAAGATCTACATGCATATGTTTGTTATACCACTCATTTATATATATATATATATATATATATATATATATATATATATATAACTTTTGAGCACTAGAAATGGATTATAGTTAGATCCTTGTTAGATCCACTTGATTTATGATGTTTAGGAACCCATGACACCCTAAGAAGGTGTATGGTAAGATTAGACTAGATTTGTGGTGATTGAAAGTTGTTTGGTTGGATTAGAAATTAGTTTGAAACACTAGAAATGGATTTTAAACATATATATTTACCTACTGTCCCAAATCGACCAATCCAGAAAACTCAGGGGTTTCCGGGTAACATTGGGCTAGAGATTTAGAAAATACTTTTAAAAACGAAGCTTTTGGCGAAAGAACGGATTAAAACGAGCTTATAACGAAGGAGATATGATTTTTGTAAATTTAACGACGAAAACTATTTTCTGAAAAACTGCATGCTGTTTGACAGTTTTCGACGGGCAAATAGAGGCGTTAAACGTAACCTAGAGGAGCCGAGCTATCGAAAATATATTAGTATATACTAAAACGAATCCGTGAATATAAAGAACGAGTAAAATGAGCTTAAAACGACCAAGTTATACACGTTTTAGAGTCGTCAAACTATATATATATTTAGTCACTACTAGAAAATAATATAACTACGTACTAAATAATATATTTTCTAGATTTCTTATTTAAGGAGTTTATTTTTAATTAACGAAATACGTACGACTCAAGGTTTATTTATGCGACTACTAGACGATATCTTAAGGTTTTCAAAACGAGGAATATAACACTAACGTTTTTATATACGATATAATACGACAAGTTTTTATAACTTTATTTGGACTTATTTTTCCTAAGTATGGAAAATACTTTACTTTGACTATAACTATTATTTCCAAGTAATGAGTGGTATAGGTATCATATGTATGCATATTCTCTTCATCCTTTCATGATCTAAGTAGATCACTATCATTCATATTAGGTTGCGGTTAGAGATCGAACCTCACTTCTGTGTATCCACTTTTGTCATCGTAGCTATCGCACCAGGTGAGTCATAGCCCCGCTTTTACTCTTTTTATACTCGTTTTAACTCTTTGGGGGAAGATACATGCTCAACTACTTACTTACTTATACAAATACTCAAAACATACTTTCTTGATACTTGAAACATTTATACTTGATTGTCTTATACTTGATTGGCATTATACTTGATTGCGTTATACATACTTGTTACACTATACTTGCTTAACTTAAATACCAGATTCGTATTTACGTGCATACATAATACTCTATACTGTTGGAGAGGTATTGGTAGTACTCATGGGAAGATGCCCCCTACCCTTGTGTCTATACTTGACCTTGGATGTCGTAGTACTATTTGGGGAGAGGCCCCCGCCCTTGTGTCTATTCTTGACCTTGGGTGAATATAATCCGGTGCATTGTGTAAACTATCTTTTAGCAGTGGGTTGTGAACACACAGGTTGCATGTCTCTTATGGCGGGACTTGCAACTGAGTGGATTTACGATGCCTTTGCTGTGTGATCATTTTTTTTCTATAGACTTTATTTGTTAAACAAACTCTATGAACTCACCAACCTCGTGTTGACACTTTAGCATGTATTTTCAGGTTTTAACCAATGGCACACTACTGGAGGTTTTGGCAGGGCATGGCATGGTCATAGAAGACTCTGATTAGTTGTATGGGGACCGTATTAAACTATTTTAAGGGCCTACTTCCGCACTACTTTTAATGATGTAAATTCAACATTTTTGATTAAACGATTTTTATTCTAAATGATTAAAGTGAAAACCATTTTTGAACTTGTGTTGTAATACCAATTGAGTTACACCCCAGCTACATGTATGCTTCCGCTGGACCCGATTCTGGGGGTGTGACAGATTGGTATCAGAGCTCTGGCTATAGCGAACTAAGTGTTTTTAAAACCTAGACTATAGCTACTTTTACGAAAACTTAACCCTATGACCGTCACGTGCCTGCCTGCCAAGATAATGCCTCACTTGTGGTTTGTTGCTGACTTAGGTGACACTGTAACAACCAGAAAACTTGTCTTTTAGTAGGGAAAGTTTATTTGGTGAAAAACTAACTGATTTTGGTTAAAAATTTGAAATCATATATTTAGTATGATTAAAACATTTTTCTTTATTACCAAAAGTGTTTTTCAAAAATATATAATATGTTTATATAATTAAATAAACTTTGTATTAATTAATTAAATACTCATTTGATCATGAGATGTATTAAGCACTTGTTTATCCATACCTTAAGTGATTAAGTTGGATATAATGATATAAACTAGCTTAATACTTGTTTACATAGTAATCTTACATTTGATGAGTTTACATTTTGTGATCGTCAAAATATAGAGATATCGAAAAATATAAATAACGTTTTCATACATTATTTATGTCAACATTGTTGATTGGGGGGGGGGGGGGATCATCCGAAAAGTCATGGGGGAATGTTTTATTAAATGATGAAGTCTTTAAGGAAGTTTTGGATACATTTGGTGATGAGGTAATTGCCAAGTATGGTTCGTATGCAAACATAGGGAAGGAGATGATAGAAGTTATTCTTCAATGGATGTGGAACAAAACCTTCAACGAACCAAATATAGGTGGTAGTGGTGCGATATCTATTCCTACCCTTGGAAGTGGTAGCGGTTGCTCCAATAAGGTAGTTGCAGAGACAAAAATAGGGAGGGGAAGGTCCAGAAAAAAAGTAACTTTTTCTGTGCCAATCGATAATCTGAGTATAATGTCACCAAAAAGGAAGAGGGGAAGGCCTGTTAGGAGTGGGAAGAAGGAGGGGAGTCATAATCTGAGTACAATGACACAAATAACAAAGAGTGGAAGGTCTGTTAGGAGTGGGAGGAAGAGGAAGGGGAATGAAGAGCATACGGATCTTGGTATGTTAATGTATTATACTTCATTTACGTGTCATTTTTTTTAATTTGCTTATGTTGAATGATATGATATTTCTGATAGACTTTTATATGCATCCCCTTTGAGTGGCATGATTGAGTGCCTGATTGGTAGGTTTAGGATAAACAGGTTATTATGGTTCTAAGTAGGCTGTTAGCCCATGGACGGAACTATGTAGGAGTAGGGGAGGGTCCCGGCCCCCCAAAATTTGCGGCACCTAGTGTAAATATTATAGGTTTTAGGGGTAATTTAGTTGAGGTTACAAACAAATCTCCGATTCGGCCCCCCAAAATAAATTCGCCCCCCCCCCCCCAAAAAAAAAAGATGTTCAAGTTCCGTCTGTGAATGTTAGAATATCATAAATGAGAGTGTTTGGTATAACAGCTGTACTGCTATACTAACTAAGTCTTCACATTGATGTCTTGACTATTGATATTTGAATTTAAGTAGGATGATATGTTATCACGTTGGTTCTAAATAAGTCTTCCCATTGGTTCTAGGTAAGTCTTCACATTGGTTATGGGTGTTGGTTGAGTAGTCATGGTGAGAAGGTAAGATGAAAATGTAGCTAGATGGTTAAGTGCAATAAAAAGGTGAATTGGAGTTGTATAATTGTTAAGTGCTGTGATAGAATGCTTTGCTCGATTGTGTATCTTGAGTGTGTCTTGTATTATCTGATATCTGTTCTGAGATATCAGGTATCATTAGTATGGTTTAGTGGTATTTTAATTGTCTATTCTAAGGTTTATGGTCTGTCCAAACCTTGTTCTTCCATCCTTATGATGTACATATGATTGAAGATTAATATTATTCACCTATTGACGTTTGAATTTAAACAATAACAGGTTTAAGTTCTTATCAAGATGAAATTGTGTTCACCATGCACAAAATGGATTATTTGAATTTGCTCCATTGAGGTATGTATTTCTACACTTTGTGTCTTTGTCTCTAATAGATATATCTTTAGTATTGGTTTGGATGATATGTTATCACGCTTTAGGGAAGAAAAATGGGTTGTGTTCTTTTGTTTGCCTAGCAAATAATTAGAAGAAGGTTTGAAGTTGATTCACACAGACAATAATGTGCATACAATGATCGAACTAGGTTGTCGGGCTGGTTTTGTAGATTTGTTTGTTGCTCACAAAAAACAGATTTTATCTCAATACTATTTAAAAAACATTGATTCAGAGGGTGAAAGTGGGGAGGTTGTCGGATGGCACTCAGAGGTAGCCTTGCTACTACTTCAACTCCTTTTAAGACTAGTACTTCAAAACCTTTTAGGTAGAGGTGGCAAATAAAGTCCAAAAGTCAAAATTCGAATATAATGGTCCTGTTTTTTAAGATAAATGGAGGGAATGGGCTTACTTTTTTATTGCTTTTGGGCTATATGGTCGGCTAAGTATTGATATAACAAAAAAAAAAACGAGCAAAATGGTCGTTGGTAGAAATCAAATGGGTATTTTTTTGCCCTAACTATCTAAGTGTGGTACACTGATACTGGATGTTCACTTCTTCAATTCCTTAAACAACTTTCTCTACACTTCAATTCTTCACTTCAGGTAATTCATAATTATATCAAGTATGCACTTTTTTATTCTCAAATCTCAATTTATTAATTTATTTTTATGCTTTTATATGTTAATTAGTGTAAGATTTTAGGTTTAGTGTAAGATTTTTTAGGGGTGTTTGGGACTATTTTCACTGCTTATTTTAGGTGTGTTTGGGACTATTTTAACTGCTGATTTTAAGGGTGTTTAAGATTTTATTTTCACTGTTGATTTTAAGGGTGTTTGGGAGTCTATTTTATTGCTAAAACTAGGCGTGTTTGGCTATGCTTTTGTTTGATAATAATGTTTTGTTAAGGGCGATTTATGGGTGAACTCATCAGTTTGACATAGTATGATGCATTGATGCTCAAAGCTTAAGTAGAGAAATGAATTTTTAGTGGCGTTTTCTAGGTCAAATGCAGTTTTAAGATTTCTATACGAAAGAAGTAGTTCTTGTCAATGTTAATGATATAATGCACCTCATTTGATGCTCATATGTAAAATAAGGAATATAGTTAAGTAGCATGTTGGTTAATGGTAGTTGCCTAAGTAGATGAATTTGATGTGATTAATGGTGTCAGCAACTAAGGGAGTTTGCTCACTCAGAACTCACGTATATTGTTTACACACTGAGAATCTTCAATTAGACACTCAGAATGTTCAATTAGACAGAATGTTTGCTCACTCAGAACTCACGTATATTGTCACCAAGTTTTCCACTTTCAAAGAACACTTATAGGAATATGAATGGGCAATTGAAGCACAATGTCAAATTAGGTACTTTCAAGCAATTTTTTAGTTAATAATTCGATTTATGCAAAAGTATTTTGGTTATTTGCTATGCATATTTGATGAAAGAGTAAACATTAATAAAAAGAATAAATTATAAATTAACTAAAAATTAGATTTGCATTTAGTTTAATGATATACTTTTGGACTTTGGATTTGCATTCAGTTTTTACCGATACACTATATAAATTTGTAGTTAAAAAAGATGTTTAAATCCATTCTGTACAGGATAAAAAGATGTTATTAGGGAACATATCTATTCATTCTTACAATGCAGAACCATATTACTACTTATCATTTTGTTGCCTATTTCTTGTATGAATCTCCCATTATTTAGCAACTATGAAGACTTGAGTAGACCTTCTAACTGTGATACTTATGAGGTGCATTGATAGTTTTGACTTTTGAGTAAGACTTGCATGAATCTTTGCTTTTAAGGCTGCCAATATCCACTTAGAAAACTCACGGTTAAAAAAATAAGTGGCAATGTGAGATTGTGAGTCATTGCATCCACACCATCATCATGTCTTGTGTTTTCATAACATGGTTGACCCTCCTGAATATTTGGCCTGTCATAATTTACTTTCCACGTGTCCTTCTTTAACAAGAAATCAGAAATGTAACACCATTTACTTTGTATTGTGTTTTCTTATTTTTAGATTAAAGGAAAATTCTGAATATGTCGGGACAACAAAGTATGGAAGGAGAGTACAGAGATGATGCTTCTTCTTCAACGACTTCCAAAAGTTACCGTTCTTTAGTATGGAAGTGTTTTGATAAGATTTAAGGCTTGACTCCTGCTGATAGAAGGGCAAGTTGCAAAAATTGTGGCAATGTGTATAGTGCCAACCCAAGTTCAGGAACATCAAATTTGGGCCGACACATGCGTAGTTGTTTTGAATTTGAAGAAGATGGACGGCCAACAAATCGTGCCCCTTTGGATCAGGACATGTATAGAGAGAAAATGGCAATTACTATCATTAAACATTTAGGTATGTTGAACATGAAGCAACAAGACAATTGCATAAATTTTTACACCAAGATGCGAATTCTATTACAAGAAATACAACAAAGGAAGATGTCTTAGCTATATATAGGAGGAAAAGTTGAATCTAAAAATGAAGTTAGAAAAGGTAAGCAGTAGGGTTTGCTTCACGTCTGATTTGTGGAGTTCAATAACAAGCGATGGATACATGGCGTTGACGGCGCATTATGTTGATGAAGATTGGGTCTTAAGAAAGAAAGTCTTAAACTTCATATTTGTTTTGCCTCCTCATACATGTAAAATTTTAGCATCGGTTTTGATTAGATTTTTGGCAGATTAGGGAATTGATAAGAACGTCTTCACTGTCACACTAGATAACGCCAAATATAATGATCGTTTATGATGTGTGGGAATCGCAACAGGCTTTACCTCTCGAGGGATCTCGAGAAGCTTACAACCCCCACCAGGCAGTGTACCTGTTCGTTGTAGTATAGTATAGTGACAAGTACCGGGGGATTGATCGTTCAGCTTAGGAATAGTGTCGCTAGGATTAGAAAGCCTAATTACTAGTTCTAAAGGTGAGGGATGATTATTTTTGTATTTTTATGTTTTATGGAAAGCAAGTAAAAATCTCGGGTTTTGAAAGAGTGGGCGGAATTAGTTGCTATTCAACTAACCCAAACTAAGATGCAATCAAAATAAAATACTAAAAATGAAAATAAACTAATTATACTAAGGTTGTGAGCAGTAATTGGGGAAAATGTGTTTACTTAGACTTCACTACTCCCTAGATATCTTTTACACGTTAATTACTTGTTATAATTGTATGAATGACGGATTGTATTCCTTAATACCATTCATGGGGTGGCATACATAATTCCCCAATTCTATGAGCTCTTATCTCCTCCTACACCATGCCCATCACAACTATAGGGATTGTAAACAGTGGCTCACGCATTAAATACAACCAATAAAGACCTAGTACGCCTTGGTTCATGTTTCTTAAGACGTTCAAGCATGTTACCATTTGGAGATCTGCCAGTTTTCTTAAGCCTAACATATAAAATCATTCATCCAAGACAAGAATAAACAAGTAATCAACACATAATCAATATCTAGGTTTCATTAGATCTAAGCAAACACAAAAGAGATCTAGCCTAGCATAATGGAATTGAGACAAGAACAAGATATAGACAACCAACACATAGACATATTGATTGAATTAGAAGAACACTTATCTCAATTACAATACAAGGTATCAAGGGTTTGGAACCCTTGAAAAACCTGTAAAAGTTGCACCAAAATCGTCTTTAGGGTTTCTCCAAAACTTCTTTTTCTAATGTGAAAAACTAGAAAACTATATATAGGAAAATAGGGATGACGGCGTCAAGAACAAAGGTGTGACGCCGTCATCTCGTCGCTAAATACTTCCTCGGACGGCCTTGATCTACTTTTGACGCCCTGTGTGACGCCGTCATCAACTACGGATTTTTATTATTGAGGTTTTGACGCCGTCAAGAACAACTCTTGACGCCTTCATGTACTGTCCCCAGCATGGAAAATTGAGACTTTGCCGTTTTCTTCACTTTCATGCTCCAAAAACGTCCAAAATGGTTTCTTTTCTAGAATTCACTCTCCAAGTACCTAAAATCACAAAAGGAACGATTTAGGGCAATATTTGATCAAATAAATTTGGATTCGGGCTTAAATGACCCCCTAAAAACGGACCACTTTTCGCCTCATCATATACCCTTACACTTGAGATTTGCTTGTCCTCAAGCAAATGCGCTTTTATTCTACTCAAAAGATAAGTTAGGGGTCATTTAACACTAATATAAAAGTAATTACAACAAATAATCGTTCCACTAAAGACCAATAGACAAGCACGGAGGTCATATACAAGCACCTCACAAATAGTGTTTAGATACTCACATCTCTCGGGTGTAATAAAGTAATATAACATTATGGAAATGGAAGATATCTCTCACTACCTGTCATAGCAAAATAGATTACCATAGGCTTGGGAAAGGATCAAACCTCCACCACATAGCGTAAGCACCTAGGATAAACTATCAAAGATGTCTTTTAAAGGGTTGTTTTTACTGGTGGCGAGTTAACAATCTTGGTTAATTACATGTACAAGATGGCGTTGCTAAGCCAAGACTAGACTCGACTTAAGCTAATAAATGAAAAATAACTAAAAACATAAAATGAGCATAGAATGAAAAGGGATGGTAGTCCGTATGTTTTTTCTCTTTTTCTTTTCTATTTTTTTTCTTTTTCTTAATATTTTCGATTTTTTTTTTTTTTTTTTTTTTTTTTTTTTTTTGCATACACTCTTACCCTACCATCCAAAATAATACATCATAGGGAATGAAAATTCCCCTTACACTTGAATCTTTACATACTTTACATTCAATTAATCTAATTACTCGAATTAAGAAAATCAAAACACTTGGAGCACTTTTAAGATTAACGCACATATGGGGGTAATAAATGATGTTCTTCCCCATTACTCCATAAAATAAGTACTTACCCATGAGTCCCAATCGTCCCAAAACAATATGTACAAGGATATGACTCGACTTAGCAACCATGTAATCAATTAGAAAGTTAACTTAGGGTTTAACAAATAACAATAATGCACTAAAAATGAGCGCATACACGGAAGGCTAAGGCGATTTGGTTGTACGTTTAAGTGGGGTGTAACAAATTCTTTCTTTAAGTAAAATGCTTAAAGTTAGAAACGAAAAGATAGGTTCGGAGGGGTGTACTAGGGTTTCGTGTACTAAAAATGAGTACAACGATAAGGGTGTGGGAAAAATTAGTTGACTTAACTAGTCAAGTAGTATGACTTAAATGGTCAAGTAATTATGATACGGGTTTAACACAAGGGTGATCCTAATGCTTCTTATCATGTAGTAAATCCTACTACACGAATGTAGTCTCACTAGCGGTCTCGGAATGCATTACTAACGCAAGTTCTAGAATCTAAATGCTACCGGTACACTCATAAGCACTAATAGTAAATGCTTTTCCTATCAAATCTAAAGGCGAACCTCACATATTTGGGTGGAAAATTTTTCTGAATATACGGTTATGTGCTAGTCATACAATCTCCTATCCATGAGACGCTTGCTATGGCTAAAGTTTCACTCCTAAATGTTGTAAAAAATTTTAAATTTGGTGCTAAAATTGCACTAACAAGTATTTCTCATAGTTTTATTACACATCTACCATCAAACAAAACAAACTCAAGCGAAAGTGCATATGTAAGGTATCATCTTTTTACCCTCCCCTTACACTTAAGATGAACATTGTCCCCAATGTTCAAGTAAAGAATGTAAAAGTGAAAAAGTAAAGAGAATGAAATCAAATACTCCCCTGATTCGCTCGGTATGGATTATAGGTTGGCCAGGTTAGATCTTCCTCCAAGAAAACGAACAATCAAAGCTTCCCTTCCAGAATATAAATCATCTCATTGTCGAACATAACCTGTAAATCCTGACAAAAATAGAAAAGACAGCCTCGCGTAAAATCGGCGGCATCCTATATAAGTTACTAAATCCTAGAAAACAAAGTAAGATATAATGCTTGTGGAATGAAGTTTGCAGATTTCCTGGAGATTATAAAACTTAATAATTCACAAAAACCATAAGACTCCGTTAGAAAAACAAAACCGGTAAAATTTCCAGATTTTAACTCCTGACGCCGTCAAGAGTAATCCTCTGACGCTGTCAGAATGGACCTGCAGAAATTCTTATGTTAAGTTTCCGGAAAATTTCTGGAAAAACTTGGTCTTACTTCCTGGAAAATCCTGCAAAACTTCATTATGACTCAATACAAGCATTTGACTCTAACAAATACGAATATACATGTTCATTTAATATTGTGGAGAATCGTGATCGGTTTGTTTCTTAAAAACATATTTGGGGTTTCCCCTTACACTTATCTTTTGTAAAAATACTTTTAGGTTGGAGTTAAGACTAGGCCAAACAACATAGTAAAGTATTTCCACATTTTAATTTAGAGACATGATCAACCAACAAAAAATAAAACATGCATACGGAAGCAAATAACAATCAAACAAAATGAAAATCACACAAAGCATGGGTTGCCTCCCAAGAAGCACTTTTCTTTATTTACGAGTCTTGTAGCTAGACTCAAGGTCATGGGTCACTACGTGACTTCGTCATCAAACGTCACATCCTCCTCACTAATCATTTCATTGTTATTTTCTTGGTAGTGTTTTACGCGTTGTATGTTAACCGTGAATTCCCTACCTTCATCATCAATTAACACTACCGCTCCAAATTTAGAAGAATTCTTTACCGTGAACGGCCCATACCATCTAGACTTAAGTTTTCCCAGAAATAATCTCAACCGAGAATTGTATAATAGGACCTTGTCTCCTTCTGAAAATTCTTTGGGTTTCTTAATTCTTTGATCATGCCATCTTTTAGCTCTTTCTTTATATGTGATGGAGGATTCGTAGGCTTCTAGTCTAAGCTCATCAAGCTCGTGTAATTGCAAAAACCTATTATTCCCAGCAGTTGTGTAATCTAAGTTGCATGCCTTAAACGCCCAATAAGCCTTGTGTTCTAATTCTACCGGTAAGTGACATGCCTTACCATACACCATGCGAAATGGGGTCGTTCCAATAGGTGTTTTGTAAGCAGTTCGGAATGCCCATAAGGCTTCGTCGAGTTTGAATGACCAGTCCTTTTTGTTTTGACTAACCGTTTTTTCAAGTATTCTTTTAATAGCTCTATTGGTGTTTTTGACTTGCCCATTGGTCTGTGGATGATAGGTGGTGGAGAATCGATGGGGTACTCCATACCTCTTCATGACCTTTTCCATTTGTGCATTGCAAAAATGTGTCCCCCTATCACTGATGAGAGCTTTCGGAATCCTGAATCTTGCAAAAAGCTTTTTCAGGAAATGAATGACTACTCTTGCATCATTGGTCCTAAGGGCTTGTGCCTCAACCCATTTGGATACATAGTCAATGGCGACTAAGATGTACTCGTTTCCCCCTGAGGATGGAAAGGGTCCCATGAAGTCAATCCCCCAAACATCGAATACCTCACAAACTTGTATAAAGTTCTGAGGTGCCTCATCCCTATGTGATATATTTCCGGCTCGTTGACATGCATCGCACGCCTGCACCATTTCTTTTACATCACGAAAAATTATGGGCCAATAGAATCCTGCATCGAGAATCTTTCGGGCGGTAACGTTTATCCCATGATGCCCTCCAGAGGGACCGGAGTGACATTCCCTCATAATCTTTACTGCTTCATTCTCCGAAACACAACGCCTTATAATGTGGTCAGGACACCTTCGGAATAAAAAGGGTTCATCCCAGAAGTAGTATTTTAGCTGGGAAAAGAACCTCTTCCTCTCGTACTTAGTCAGGTGTTCAGGAACAAGTCTACATCTACTTGCGAAGTAATTGGCAAAGTCGGCGTACCATGGCTCTGAATCAATCATTGACATCAGTTGTTCATCAGGAAACGAATCCCTAATCTCACTTCTATCGTGCTTATCCAAGGGGTTTTCAAGACGAGATAGATGATCTGCGGCTAGATTCTCTGCCCCCCTCTTATCGCGAATCTCAACATCGAATTCTTGTAACAATAAGATCCACCGAATTAGTCGTGGCTTGGCATCCTGCTTCACAAACAGATATCGAAGAGCTGAGTGATCAGTGAAGACGACTGTCTTTGAAAGGACAAGATATTGTCGGAATTTGTCGAATGTAAACACTACGGCTAATAATTATTTTTCGGTGGTGGAGTAGTTCTCTTGAGCGGGATTCATGGTTTTGCTAGCGTAGTAAATAGGTTGGAAAAGCCTGTCACGCCGTTGACCTAATACAGCCCCGACAGCGAAGTCGCTAGCGTCGCACATGATTTCAAATGGTAACTCCCAGTTGGGTGTGATCATGATTGGAGCTTGAGTGAGTTCCCTTTTTAAGAGATCGAATGCATCCTTTCATTCTTGGGAAAAATCGAACGGAGCATCCTTCACAAGCAATTGAGTCATTGGCCGGGCAATTTTGGAGAAGTCCTTGATGAATCTCCGATAAAATCCGGCGTGCCCCAAAAACTGCGTATTGCCTTAACAGTCGTGAGGTATGGTAACTTAGATATAGCTTCAACTTTAGCTTGGTCCACCTCTATCCCGTTCCCTGAGATCTTATGCCCCAACACAATCCCTTCCTTTACCATGAAATGACACTTTTCCCAGTTTAACACCAAGTTGGTTTCCTCACAACGTTTAAGCATCTTTTCTAAATTAGCAAGACAGCGGTCGAAGGAGTTTCCGAAGACTGAAAAGTCATCCATGAACACTTCCATGCTGTCTTCCATGAGTTCGTGAAAGATTGCGGTCATGCAACGTTGGAAAGTGGCGGGGGCATTACATAGCCCAAAAGGCATCCTTTTGTAGGCAAATGTTCCATAAGGGCAAGTAAACGTGGTCTTTTCTTGGTCCTCGGGTGCTATGGGGATTTGAAAATATCCAGAGAATCCATCCAAGAAGCAATAGTACTCGTGTCCAGATAATCTCTCTAACATCTGATCAATGAATGGTAAGGGAAAGTGATCTTTCCTCGTGGCATCATTGAGCTTTCGATAGTCGATGCATACCCGCCATCCAGTGACAGTTCTCTGGGGCACCATCTCACCCTTGTCATTCTTTACTACAGTCATTCCACCCTTTTTAGGTACCACCTGCACAGGGCTGACCCATGGGCTATCCGAGATCGGGTAAATCAGTCCTGCATCCAAAAGTTTGATAACTTCTTTCTTTACTACTTCCTTAATGTTAGGGTTCACTCGCCTCTGGGGTTGCACAGTAGGTTTATAATCTTCCTCCATAAGAATCTTATGTGTGCAAAAAGTTGAGTCAATCCCCTTAATGTCGGCCACACTCCATGCGAGTACTCCCTTGTATTTTTTTAGGACCTCTAAGAGTTTAACTTTTTGTTCTTGTTCCAAGGAAGAGTTTATGATTACAGGGAGTTGGTCCTCCCCCTGAAGGAAGGCATACTCCAAATGGTTAGGAAGCTCTTTAAGATCAACGTTAGGAGGTTCGATAATAGAAGGTTTGAGCTTGTTTTCGGGCTTTCGGAGCTCGAGATGCTCCGTTGCCTCTCGTCTGGGGTAGAAGGAGACTGCATTAACATCCTCCGTCTTTTCCACCTCTAGCAAAGGCAGAAAACTCTCGTCCCGTAGCCAGCCTTCATCGATTTGTTCATCGATGCAACTGTCAATGACATCTGTGAGTTCATCTACTTCCCCGATAAAGTAGAGCCGGTTGGCTGCTTCGAGGGAGAGGTCCATATAATCCTTAATGTCGAAGGTTGTGCTATCGTCTCCCACTCGTAAAGTCAATTTGCCATCGTAGACATCGATGAGTGCATGAGCGGTAGCAAGAAATGGTCTACCTAAGATGATAGGTACCAAGTCATCCTCCTCCATATCCAGGATTACGAAGTCGACCGGGAATTTGAATTTCCCAACTTTGACTAGCACGTTCTCGCATATCCCTACGGGGTTCTTGACTGATCTATCGGCTAGTTGGATGTTCATACAGGTAGACTTCAATCCAGAATATCCTAGTTTACGGAACATAGAGTGAGGCATGAGATTGATACTCGCTCCCAAATCGGCAAGAGCATTCTTGATTGATAGAGGTCCTATGGAGCAAGGCAAGGTGAAGCTGCCCGGATCGTCTACCTTCTTTGGTAGCCCTCGATGGGTTGCCACTAAGCATTCTTCCCCCAGGGTCACAAGACCTTCGAGTTTCTTCCTGTTAGCGAGCAGCTTTTTGAAGTATGTGCTATACTTTGGCATGTGATAGCAAGCATCAAGGAGAGGTATGGTGACAACTGAGTCTTTTAGGTATGACAAGAACCTCTTGTTATCATTCTCAGTTTTCTGGTTTCTTAATCGGGACGGGAATGGGATTCTCACAGGTTGGTTAGGCAAGGCCGATGGGGAAGGGATCGTTACGGGTGGTTGGTCTGGGGTGCCAATGCCGACATCCTGCTCCTCCTCCTCAGGTTTTTCTGGATCGAGGGTGACGGGGGACGACTTTGGGTAAGGAGGGTCCTTGGTTGTCGTTCCAGCTCGTGTGGTTATCGCGAGCATGGGGTCCTTTTTTCTTTCTAATGGCGTTTGGAGGTGATCTAGGGCTGAGTTAAGCTTGTTGAAAAATTCTCCAATACCCTCCTGCTGCTCGTCGAAAAGCTCATTAAGCCCTTTCATTTGCAAGTCTTTTTCTTGAGTGAAGTGACCAAGGTCACCTTCGAAATTGCTCCTAATTTTGAATTCAGGGCCTTCCTCCCCTTCTCTTCTCTTTACCAGATTTCCCCAAAGGGTGTAATCGTCATTTTGGTAGAAAGGCAAAAGGGAGGGATCAGCATAAATGTCCCCTCCTGACAAGCACGCATGTTCAGTTGTGGCTGCTTCTCCGCATTCCTCTACCTCATGCGGGCCTCCACAGTAATCGCAGATCAAGTAAGGATTCGACAACAGTTTAGGTAATTGCGATCCAGCTAGATAATCCACTCTTTTGTGAATTTTGCTCAACCGATCCGAGGTGATCTCAGAAATGCTGACAGTCGACTCAGGTTCATCCCAAGTGTCATCCTGGTCTGGAGCATATTCTTCAATCCTATCCCATCCTTCCTCGGCACTAAGATTGGCCAATCTTCCTTTCCTAGATTGGTTAATTCCGTTCCGGTCATTAGAGGAGATATTTTCGTAAAAGATTTGGACCAAGAGCCAAAGTTCAATGCCATGGTGTGGAACTTGTCATATTAAATCTTTGAATCTAGTCCACGATTTATGGACGGGTTCATCCTTCCCCTTTCGGAAACGAAGGATCCTATCTCTAAATGCTGAGGTTTTTCCAGGTGGAAAGAACTTCTCATAGAACTTGGATATGAGTTGCTCCCATGTGAAAATGGATTCGGAAGGGAGTTTGTCATACCATTCTTGGGCTTTTTCGTATAAGGTGAAAGGAAAGAATCGCAATCGGGACGTGTTTCTAGTAGCCCCATCTGTATGGATGGTGTCCACTATTTTTAGGAAGTCCTTGATGTGTTGGATTGGATTTTTCTCATCAAGTCCGTGGAACTTACACACACTTTTGACAAGCCAAACATCGTTTGCATGCAAGACCTCGTTGGTGTGTTCGTTTGGGTAAACAATGGCATTAGAAAAGCCACGAGGAGTTGGGGAAGAGTAGTCCTTGAGACGCTTAGGAGGGGGTATTATAGGGGTACTCATCTCGTTGTGGGAGCTAGGGGTTGTGATGTGATTTTCTGAATTTTCCTCAGAAAGAGGTGCATCAAAGTCGATAGCAATGCTGGATGGTTCAGGAGTTGAGTGAGTTCGTCTTAACCTACACATTTCTCTTTCGGGTTCTGCATAAGGCAAGACAAGGTCTTTAGTGGTACTACGACTCCTAGTGATCCTAAGGATGGAGAATTCGTTGGTTGCCATGATGGCGGACGGTGAAGAGTTACGAACAAAAGCACAAAGAAATAAGATAGACTAAAGAAGACCTAAAAATAAAAATAAAATCTTACTAGAAAGGAATCTAGCAAGTAGACCTAATAAAAAGAAATTCTAACCTAGACAATAACTATTCCCCGGCAGCGGCGCCAAAAACTTGATGCGTGGGAATCGCAACAGGCTTTACCTCTCGAGGGATCTCAAGAAGCTTACAACTCCCACCAGGCAGTGTACCTGATCGTTGTAGTATAGTATAGTGACAAGTACCGGGGGATTGATCGTTCAGCTTAGGAATAGTGTCGCTAGGATTAGAAAGCCTAATTACTAGTTCTAAAGGTGAGGGATGATTATTTTTGTATTTTTATGTTTTATGAAAAGCAAGTAAAAATCTCGGGTTTTGAAAGAGTGGGCGGAATTAGTTGCTATTCAACTAACCCAAACTAAGATGCAATCAAAATAAAATACTAAAAATGAAAATAAACTAATTATACTAAGGTTGTGAGCAGTAATTGGGGAAAATGTGTTTACTTAGACTTCACTACTCCCTAGATATCTTTTACACGTTAATTACTTGTTATAATTGTATGAATGACGGATTGTATTCCTTAATACCATTCATGGGGTGGCATACATAACTCCCCAATACTATGAGCTCTTATCTCCTCCTACACCATGCCCAGCACAACTATAGGGATTGTAAACAGTGGCTCATGCATTAAATACAACCAATAAAGACATAGTACGCCTCAGTTCATGTTTCTTAAGACGTTCAAGCATGTTACCATTTGGAGATCTGCCAGTTTTCTTAAGCCTAACATATAAAATCATTCATCCAAGACAAGAATAAACAAGTAATCAACACATAATCAATATCTAGGTTTCATTAGATCTAAGCAAACACAAAAGAGATCTAGCCTAGCATAATGGAATTGAGACAAGAACAAGATATAGACAACCAACACATAGACATATTGATTGAATTAGAAGAACACTTATCTCAATTACAATGCAAGGTATCAAGGGTTTGGAACCCTTGAAAAACCTGTAAAAGTTGCACCAAAATCGTCTTTAGGGTTTCTCCAAAACTTCTTTTTCTAATGTGAAAAACTAGAAAACTATATAGAGGAAAATAAGGATGACGGCGTCAAGAACAAAGGTGTGACGCCGTCATCTCGCCGCCAAATACTTCCTCGGACGGCCTTGATCTACTTCTGACGCCCTGTGTGACGCCGTCATCAACTACAGATTTTTATTATTGAGGTTTTGACGCCGTCAAGAACAACTCTTGACGCCTTCATGTACTGTTCCCAGCATGGAAAATTGAGACTTTGCCGTTTTCTTCACTTTTATGCTCTAAAAACGTCCAAAATGGCTTCTTTTCCAGAATTCACTCTCCAAGTACCTAAAATCACAAAAGGAACGATTTAGGGCAATATTTGATCAAATAAATTCGGATTCGGGCTTAAATGACCCCCTAAAAACGGACCATTTTTCGCCTCATCAGTTTAGTAGAAACGGTAAAAAGTCATCTACGTTTGAATAATGTGTTAGTTTGTGATGGTAAGTTTTTACATGTGCGTTGTGGAGCACATGTACTAAATCTTATTGTACAAGCCGGGTTAAAGGTGATTGAAGGAACAATTGAGAAAATTCGAGATTCAGTGAAGTATGTTCGGGGAAGTAGTGCAAGAAAGAAGTGTTTTTCAGAATGCATTCAACATTTGCAGTTGCAATGTGGGAGACTTGTTTGTCAAGATGTGGTAACGAGATGGAATTCGACTTACATGATGCTTGATTGTGCATTAGCTTATCAGAATGCTTATGCACGTTTGGATTTAATTGATCAATATTATGAAAGTTTTCCATCAGAAGTGATGCGTGGGAATCGCAACAGGCTTTACCTCTCGAGGGATCTCGAGAAGCTTACAACCCCCACCAGGCAGTGTACCTGATCGTTGTAGTATAGTATAGTGACAAGTACCGGGGGATTGATCGTTCAGCTTAGGAATAGTGTCGCTAGGATTAGAAAGCCTAAATACTAGTTCTAAAGGTGAGGGATGATTATTTTTGTGTTTTTATATTTTTTAGAAAGCAAGTAAAAATCTCGGGGTTTGAAAGAGTGGGCGGAATTAGTTGCTATTCAACTAACCCAAAACTAAGATGCAATCAAAATAAAATACTAAAAATGAAAGTAAACTAATTTATACTAAGGTTGTGAGCAGTAATTGGAGAAAATGTGTTTACTTAGATTTCACTACTCCCTAGATATCTTTTACACGTTAATTACTTGTTATAATTGCATGGATGACGGATTGTATTCCTTAATACCATTCATGGGGTGGCATACATAACTCCCCAATTCTATGAGCTCTTATCTCCTCCTACACCATGCCCAGCACAACTATAGGGATTGTAAACAGTGGCTCATGCATTAAATATAACCAATAAAGACCTAGTACGCCTCGGTTCATGTTTCTTAAGACGTTCAAGCATGTTACCATTTGAAGATCTGCCAGTTTTCTTAAGCCTAACATATAAATCATTCATCCAAGACAAAAATAAACAAGTAATCAACACATAATCAATATCTAGGTTTCATTAGATCTAAGCAAACACAAAAGAGATCTAGCCTAGCATAATGGAATTGAGACAAGAAAAAGATATAGACAACCAACACATAGACATATTGATTGAATTAGAAGAACACTTATCTCAATTACAATGCAAGGTGTCAAGGGTTTGGAACCCTTGAAAAACCTGTAAAAGTTGCACCAAAATCGTACTTAGGGTTTCTCCCAAAACTTCTCTCTTTAAATGTGAAAAATTAGAAAACTATATATAGAAAAACAGGTCTGACGGCGACAAGAGTAATCTTGTGACGCCGTCACCTCGCCGCCAAAACTCTCCTTGGACTTCCTAGATCTACTTCTGACGCCGTCAAGACTTAGACACTTCCAGGCCGTCATGACTCTTTTACTCTTGACGCCCTTCTCACGTGACGCCGTCGAAACTCTACTGGGTCGTCATGGAAATTCATGAAATTTGCTCTTGACGCCGTCACCTACTGTTCCCAGCATGGAAAATTAAGACTTTGGCGTTTTCTTCACTTTTATGCTCCAAAAACGTCCGAATTGTTTCCTTTTCCAGATTTCTCTCCCAAAGTACCTAAAATCACAAAAGGAACGATTTAGGGCAATATTTGATCAAATAAATTCGAATTCGGGCTTAAATGACCCCCAAAAAATGGATCATTTTTCGCCTCATCATATACCCTTACACTTGAGATTTGCTTGTCCTCAAGCAAATGCGTTTTTATTCTACTCAAAAGACAAGTTAGGGGTCATTTAACACTAATATAAAAGTAATTACAACAAATAATCGTTCCACTAAAGACCAATAGACAAGCACGGAGGTCATACACTAGCACCTCACAAATAGTGTTTAGATACTCACATCTCTCGGGTGTAATAAAGTGTAAATTACAATATGAAAACGGAAGATATCTCTCACTACATGTCATAGCAAAATAGATTACCATAGGCTTGGAAAAGGTTCAAACCTCCACCACATGGCGTAAGCACCTAGGATAAACTATCAAAGAGGTCTTTTAAAGGGTTGTAACGTTAGGTGTAGGGATATGAAACACACGGTTTTGTTGGATAAAGGAAGTTTTACTGGTGGCGAGTTAACAATCTTAGTTAATTACATGTACAATATGGCGTTGCTAAGCCAAGACTAGACTCGACTTAAGCTAATAAATGAAAAATAACGAAAACATAAAATAAACATAGAATGAAACGGGATGGTAGTCCGTATGTTTTTTTTTTTCTTTTTTCTATTTTTTATTTCTTTTTCTTGATTTTTCGATTTTTTTTTTTTTTTTTTTTTTTTGCATACACTCTTACCCTACCATCCAAAATAATACATCATAGGGAATGAACATTTCCCTTACACTTGAATCTTTACATACTTTACATTTAACTAATCTAATGACTCGAATTAAGAAAATCAAAACATTTGGAGCACTTTTAAGATTAACGTACATATGAAGGTAATAAGTGATGTTCTTCCCCATTACTCCATAAAATAAGTACTTACCCATGAGTCTCAATCGTCCCAAAACAATATGTACACGGATATGACTCGACTTAGCAACCATGTTATCAATTAGAAAGTTAACTTAGAGTTTAACAAATAACAATAATGCACTAAAAATGAGCGCATACACGGAAGGCTAAGGCGATTTGGTTATACATTTAAGTGGGGTGTAACAAATTCTTTCTTTAAGTAAAATGCTTAAAGTTAGAAATGAAAAGATAGGCTCGGAGGGGTGTACTAGGGGTTTCGTGTACTAAAAATGAGTACAACGCTAAGGGTGTGGGAAAAATTAGTTGACTTAACTAGCCAAGTAATATGACTTAAATAGTCAAGTAATTATGATACGGGTTTAACACAAGGGTGATCCTAATGCCTCTTATCATGTAGTAAATCCTACTACACGAATGTAGTCTCACTAGCGGTCTCGAGATGCATCACTAACGCAAGTTCTAGAATCTAAATGCTACCGGTACACTCATAAGCACTAATAATGAATGCTTTCCCTATCAAATCTAAAGGCGAACCTCACATATTTGGGTGGAAAATTTTTCTGAATATACGGTTATGTGCTAGTCATACAATCTCCTATCCATGAGACGCTTGCTATGGCTAAAGTTTCACTCCTAAATGTTGTAAAAAATTTTAAATTTGGCGCAAAAATTGCACTAACAAGTATTTCTCATAGTTTTATTACACATCTACTATTAAACAAAACAAACTCAAGCGAAAGTGCATATGTAAGGTATCATCTTTTTACCCTCCCCTTACACTTAAGATGAACATTGTCCCCAATGTTCAAGTAAAGAATGTAAAAGTGAAAAAGTAAAGAGAATGAAATCAAATACTCCCCTGATTCGCTCGGTATGGATTATAGGTGGCCAGGTTAAATCTTCCTCCAAGAAAATGAACGATCAAAGCTTCCCTTCCAGAATATAAATCATCTTCTTGTCATACATAACCTGTAAAACCTGACAAAATAGACAAGACAACCTCGCGTAAAATCGGCGGCATCCTATATAAGTTTCTAAATCTTAGAAAACAAGATAAGATATAATGCTTGTGGAATGAAGTTTGCAGATCTCCTGGAGATTATAAAACTTAATAATTCACAAAAACCATAAGACTCCGTTAGAAAAACAAAACCGGTAAAATTTCCAGATTTTAACTCCTGACGCCGTCAAGAGTAAACCTCTGACGCCGTCAGAATGGACCTGCAGAAATTCTTATGTTAAGTTTCCGGAAAATTTCTGGAAAAACTTGGTCCTACTTCCTGGAAAATCCTGCAAAACTTCATTATGACTCAATACAAGCATTTGACTCTAACAAATACGAATATACATGCTCATTTATTATTGTGGAGAATCATGATCGGTTTGTTTCTTAAAAACATATTTGGGGTTTCCCCTTACACTTGTCTTTTGCAAAAATACTTCTAGGTGGAGTTAAGACTAGGCTAAACAACAAAGTAAAGAATTTCCACATTTTAATTGAGAAACATGATCAACCAACAATAAAAATAAAGCATGCATATGGAAGCAAATAACAAACAAACAAATAAAATCACACAAAATATGGGTTGCCTCCCAAGAAGCGCTTTTCTTTATTTACGAGTCTTGTAGCTAGACTCAAGGTCATGGGTTACTACGTGATCTCATCATTGGTTCCACTCTCTAGGTCATCTTCTAAACCAGTTTTGTATTCCGGACCTAGTTGCAAGCACTCTTTGTAGAAACCAAGCATCCTATTATTTACATATTCTACTCCCCTACGTCTATCCTCCTCATTCCTATAATAAGCCGCTTGCTTATGTTCCTTTTCGAAATTAGAGAGAAGGCGGTATTGTTCGATCTTGTAGGGCATTTGATAAGCAACCTCATCATTCTCTTTCTTGAATCTAACTATCCCTAAAGTCGGATCATAACTCATCCTAGTGGCCTCAACAAATGGTTTTCCGAATACTATTTGGCTTAGGCAAGCATCTATCACCGGACGAATGTCTTCCACTATCATAAAATCGATCTCATAGGTGAGATTCCCAATAATTACATGTAATCCCTTCACTCTTCCTGCAAAATTACTTATCAGATTCTTACCGGGCATCATCCTAAAATCAAGTTGCTTCTTCATGACCCAATTGTAATAAGTCCTAGTCATGATATTCACGGGGGATCTAAGGTCGATGTAAGCTTTCCATATATGCATGTGCCCGATATTGCATGGGATGTTAATGTTAGAGGGGTCTCCCATTTTGATAAGGGGGTTGCCAAAGATATATGTTCTCTCGGGACTATCGAATAAATCCTTATGGTATTCCCGTTCTTCCTTGGTTGGCAACTTATCAAAGTATTCTTCTATAGGTTCTACCTCCTCTAATTCCTCATCCTTATTAACCTTAACTTCCCTACTCTCATCCTTACCATCGGCTTCTACTCTAACTTCATCCTTGTCGCTCTCCTCTATCTCCTTATCTATCGGCTTAATGGTGACCACATTGACAAAGTGGACATGTTTGGATGATGAGGGGTCCTTAATTTGGATTCCACTATTGGTGTCCCTAGTGTCCTTCCTAGATGTGATTAATGATTGGTTGTTGAGGGCTTTCAACAAGTTGTCAATCTTGTTGGTCATCTCCGTTTGTTGTTGGTTGAATTCGGTTTCAAACCTAGCTATGCGGGCTTCTTGAGATGCCATGAACTTTGACATCAATCCTTCAAGATTGTTGGTACTACCATAGTTGTTAGAAGGATTGTTGTTGAAAGTACGGTTGGATGATCGGCCGTTTGGTTGGTAGCGATTAGGCGGATTGGAGGAATTGGGTTGATTTTGTTTCCACCTAAGGTTTGGGTGATTTTTCCAAGAGGGGTTGTATGAATCACCGTAAGGGTTTGGCTCGGGCTTGAAAGTGTACCACTTATCTCCCGCTTCGTCGGTACGCGTGGATGCGTAGTCCGCAAAAGCTGTTCCGGGGAGTTCCACACAATCACGAGTGTCATGTGGACCACTACATAATTCGCATGAAGAAGTGATTTTGTTCACTTGGCTTGAAGGCTTAGGAGCTTTGTAAGATTTCATGAGAAACTTGACTTGGTCCTCAAGTTCCATGATCCTACGGACGGGAGTGCTAGAATTGTTCGAAGGCAAAGATATTGCCTTGACCGTTTTGTTCAAGTCACGGGGATCATTCCAACTTTCGTTGTCATAGAGAGCAAGATCTTCTATGAGTTCCCATGATTGTTCCGCACTAAGATCACGTAGCTTACCACCGGCCGATTGGTCAATGGCTCGCCTCGTGGAGATGTCGATATGGTCATAAAAAATTTGGACTTGGAGCCAAAGATCTATGCCATGATGAGGGACTTTTTGGAGTAAGTCCTTGAAACGAGTCCATGCTTCATAAAGAGATTCATTTTGACGTTGTTGGAACATCAAGATGTCATTTCTAAGCTTAGTAGTTCTCCCCGGTGGGAAAAATTGAGCAAGGAAATGAGTGGTGAGATCATCCCATGTGGTGATGGATCCCGCGGGTAAACGCTCAAGCCATTGACTAGCTTGATCCCGTAGAGAGAATTGGAATAGGCGTAAACGGGTCGTCTCTCTAGTTTCAACACCTAGGTCTATGGAATCTACGATTTTGAGAAAGTCCTTAAGATGTTGGTTTGGATCTTCGGAACGAAGTCCATGGAATGCACATCCGCTTTGCACCAACCGGATGGTGTCGGATCGCAAGGGGGTCACATTGGCTCCGGTGAGCTCAATGGTGTTTCGGTAGCCTTGGTGGCTAGGTCGGGAGTACTCTCCTAAGGTTCGGGGCCTAAGGGGTTCTAATGGTGGGTTTTGTTGTGGTGGGATGACGGGTTCAAAGATGTTACCACCTTCCATGATGTCGGATGGTAAAGAGTTACGAACAAAGGCACGAAGAAATAAGATAGACTAAAGAAAACCTAAAAATAAAAAATAAAATCTTACGAGAAAGGAATCTAGCAAGTAGACCTAATAAAAAGAAATCCTAACCTAGACAATAACTATTCCCCGGGCTACGGCGCCAAAAACTTGATGCGTGGGAATCGCAACAGGCTTTACCTCTCGAGGGATCTCGAGAAGCTTACAACCCCCACCAGGCAGTGTACCTGATCGTTGTAGTATAGTATAGTGACAAGTACCGGGGGATTGATCGTTCAGCTTAGAAATAGTGTCGCTAGGATTAGAAAGCCTAAATACTAGTTCTAAAGGTGAGGGATGATTATTTTTGTGTTTTTATATTTTTTAGAAAGCAAGTAAAAATCTCGGGGTTTGAAAGAGTGGGCGGAATTAGTTGCTATTCAACTAACCCAAAACTAAGATGCAATCAAAATAAAATACTAAAAATGAAAGTAAACTAATTTATACTAAGGTTGTGAGCAGTAATTGGAGAAAATGTGTTTACTTAGATTTCACTACTCCCTAGATATCTTTTACACGTTAATTACTTGTTATAATTGCATGGATGACGGATTGTATTCCTTAATACCATTCATGGGGTGGCATACATAACTCCCCAATTCTATGAGCTCTTATCTCCTCCTACACCATGCCCAGCACAACTATAGGGATTGTAAACAGTGGCTCATGCATTAAATACAACCAATAAAGACCTAGTACGCCTCGGTTCATGTTTCTTAAGACGTTCAAGCATGTTACCATTTGGAGATCTGCCAGTTTTCATAAACCTAACATATAAATCATTCATCCAAGACAAAAATAAACAAGTAATCAACACATAATCAATATCTAGGTTTCATTAGATCTAAGCAAACACAAAAGAGATCTAGCCTAGCATAATGAAATTGAGACAAGAACAAGATATAGACAACCAACACATAGACATATTGATTGAATTAGAAGAACACTTATCTCAATTACAATGCAAGGTATCAAGGGTTTGGAACCCTTGAAAAACCTGTAAAAGTTGCACCAAAATCGTACTTAGGGTTTCTCCCAAAACTTCTCTCTTTAAAGGTGAAAAATTAGAAAACTATATATAGAAAAACAGGTCTGACGGCGACAAGAGTAATCTTGTGACGCCGTCACCTCGCCGCCAAAACTCTCCTCGGACTGCCTAGATCTACTTCTGACGCCGTCAAGACTTAGACACTTCCAGGCCGTCATGACTCTTTTACTCTTGACGCCCTTCTCACGTGACGCCGTCAAAACTCTACTGGGTCGTCATGGAAATTCATGAAATTTGCTCTTGACGCCGTCAAGGATTTGCTCTTGACGTCGTCACCTACTGTTCCCAGCATGGAAAATTAAGACTTTGGCGTTTTCTTCACTTTTATGCTCCAAAAACGTCCGAATTGCTTCCTTTTCCAGATTTCTCTCCCAAAGTACCTAAAATCACAAAAGGAACGATTTAGGGCAATATTTGATCAAATAAATTCGAATTCGGGCTTAAATGACCCCCTAAAAACGGATTATTTTTCGCCTCATCATATACCCTTACACTTGAGATTTGCTTGTCCTCAAGCAAATTCGCTTTTATTCTACTCAAAAGACAAGTTAGGGGTCATTTAACACTAATATAAAAGTAATTACAACAAATAATCGTTCCACTAAAGACCAATAGACAAGCACGGAGGTCATACACTAGCACCTCACAAATAGTGTTTAGATACTCACATCTCTCGGGTGTAATAAAGTGTAAATTACAATATGGAAACGGAAGATATCTCTCACTACCTGTCATATCAAAATAGATTACCATAGGCTTGGGAAAGGATCAAACCTCCACCACATGGCGTAAGCACCTTGGATAAACTATCAAAGAGGTCTTTTAAAGGGTTGTAACGTTAGGTGTAGGGATATGAAATACACGGTTTTGTTGGATAAAGGAAGTTTTACTGGTGGCGAGTTAACAATCTTAGTTAATTACATGTACAATATGACGTTGCTAAGCCAAGATTAGACTCGACTTAAGCTAATAAATGAAAAATAACGAAAACATAAAATAAACATAGAATGAAACGGGATGGTAGTCCGTATGTTTTTTTTCTTTTTTCTATTTTTTTTTTCTTTTTCTTGATTTTTCGACTTTTTTTTTTTTTTTTTTTTTTTTTTTTTTTTTTTTTTTTTTTTTTGCATACACTCTTACCCTACCATCCAAAATAATACATCATAGGGAATGAACATTTCCCTTACACTTGAATCTTTACATACTTTACATTTAACTAATCTAATGACTCGAATTAAGAAAATCAAAACATTTGGAGCACTTTTAAGATTAACGTACATATGAAGGTAATAAGTGATGTTCTTCCCCATTACTCCATAAAATAAGTACTTACCCATGAGTCTCAATCGTCCCAAAACAATATGTACACGGATATGACTCGACTTAGCAACCATGTTTTCAATTAGAAAGTTAACTTAGAGTTTAACAAATAACAATAATGCACTAAAAATGAGCGCATACACGGAAGGCTAAGGCGATTTGGTTGTACATTTAAGTGGGGTGTAACAAATTCTTTCTTTAAGTAAAATGCTTAAAGTTAGAAATGAAAAGATAGGCTCGGAGGGGTGTACTAGGGGTTTCGTGTACTAAAAATGAGTACAACGCTAAGGGTGTGGGAAAAATTAGTTGACTTAACTAGCCAAGTAATATGACTTAAATAGTCAAGTAATTATGATACGGGTTTAACACAAGGGTGATCCTAATGCCTCTTATCATGTAGTAAATCCTACTACACGAATGTAGTCTCACTAGCGGTCTCGAGATGCATAACTAACGCAAGTTCTAGAATCTAAATGCTACCGGTACACTCATAAGCACTAATAATGAATGCTTTCCCTATCAAATCTAAAGGCGAACCTCACATATTTGGGTGGAAAATTTTTCTGAATATACGGTTATGTGCTAGTCATACAATCTCCTATCCATGAGACGCTTGCTATGGCTAAAGTTTCACTCCTAAATGTTGTAAAAAAATTTAAATTTGGCGCTAAAATTGCACTAACAAGTATTTCTCTTAGTTTTATTACACATCTACTATTAAACAAAACAAACTCAAGCGAAAGTGCATATGTAAGGTATCATCTTTTTACCCTCCCCTTACACTTAAGATGAACATTGTCCCCAATGTTCAAGTAAAGAATGTAAAAGTGAAAAAGTAAAGAGAATGAAATCAAATACTCCCCTGATTCGCTCGGTATGGATTATAGGTGGCCAGGTTAAATCTTCCTCCAAGAAAATGAACGATCAAAGCTTCCCTTCCAGAATATAAATCATCTTCTTGTCATACATAACCTGTAAAACCTGACAAAATAGACAAGACAACCTCGCGTAAAATCGGCGGCATCCTATATAAGTTTCTAAATCCTAGAAAACAAGATAAGATATAATGCTTGTGGAATGAAGTTTGCAGATCTCCTGGAGATTATAAAACTTAATAATTCACAAAAACCATAAGACTCCGTTAGAAAAACAAAACCGGTAAAATTTCCAGATTTTAACTCCTGACGCCGTCAAGAGTAAACCTCTGACGCCGTCAGAATGGACCTGCAGAAATTCTTATGTTAAGTTTCCGGAAAATTTCTGGAAAAACTTGGTCCTACTTCCTGGAAAATCCTGCAAAACTTCATTATGACTCAATACAAGCATTTGACTCTAACAAATACGAATATACATGCTCATTTATTATTGTGGAGAATCATGATCGGTTTGTTTCTTAAAAACATATTTGGGGTTTCCCCTTACACTTGTCTTTTGCAAAAATACTTCTAGGTGGAGTTAAGACTAGGCTAAACAACAAAGTAAAGTATTTCCACATTTTAATTGAGAAACATGATCAACCAACAATAAAAATAAAGCATGCATACGGAAGCAAATAACAAACAAACAAATAAAATCACACAAAACATGGGTTGCCTCCCAAGAAGTGCTTTTCTTTATTTACGAGTCTTGTAGCTAGACTCAAGGTCATGGGTTACTATGTGATCTCATCATTGGTTCCACTCTCTAGGTCGTCTTCTAAACCAGTTTTGTATTCTGGACCTAGTTGCAAGCACTCTTTGTAGAAACCAAGCATCCGATTCTTTACATATTCTACTCCCCTACGTCTATCCTCCTCATTCCTATAATAAGCCGCTTGCTTATGTTCCTTTTCGAAATTAGAGAGAAGGCGGTATTGTTCGATCTTGTAGGGCATTTGATAAGCAACCTCATCATTCTCTTTCTTGAATCTAACTATCCCTAAAGTCGGATCATAACTCATCCTAGTGGCCTCAACAAATGGTTTTCCGAATACTATTTGGCTTAGGCAAGCATCTATCACCGGATGAATGTCTTCCACTATCATAAAATCGATCTCATAGGTGAGATTCCCAATAATTACATGCAATCCCTTCACTCTTCCTGCAAAATTACTTATCAGATTCTTACCGGGCATCATCCTAAAATCAAGTTGCTTCTTCATCACCCAATTGTAATAAGTCCTAGTCATGATATTCACGGGGGATCTAAGGTCGATGTAAGCTTTCCATATATGCATGTGCCCGATATTGCATGGGATGTTAATGTTAGAGGGGTCTCCCATTTTGATAAGGGGGTTGCCAAAGATATATGTTCTCTCGGGACTATCGAATAAATCCTTATGGTATTCCCGTTCTTCCTTGGTTGGCAACTTATCAAAGTATTCTTCTATAGGTTCTACCTCCTCTAATTCCTCATCCTTATTAACCTCAACTTCCCTACTCTCATCCTTACTATCAGCTTCTACTCTAACTTCATCCTTGTCGCTCTCCTCTATCTCCTTATCTATCGGCTTAATGGTGACCACATTGACAAAGTGGACATGTTTGGATGATGAGGGGTCCTTAATTTGGATTCCACTATTGGTGTCCCTAGTGTCCTTCCTAGATGTGATTAATGATTGGTTGTTGAGGGCTTTCAACAAGTTGTCAATCTTGTTGGTCATCTCCGTTTGTTGTTGGTTGAATTCGGTTTCAAACCTAGCTATGCGGGCTTCTTGAGATGCCATGAACTTTGACATCAATCCTTCAAGATTGTTGGTACTACCATAGTTGTTAGAAGGATTGTTGTTGAAAGTACGGTTGGATGGTCGGCCGTTTGGTTGGTAGCGATTAGGCGGATTGGAGGAATTGGGTTGATTTTGTTTCCACCTAAGGTTTGGGTGATTTTTCCAAGAGGGGTTGTATGAATCACCGTAAGGGTTTGGCTCGGGCTTGAAAGTGTACCACTTATCTCCCGCTTCGTCGGTACGCGTGGATGCGTAGTCCGCAAAAGCTGTTCCGGGGAGTTCCACACAATCACGAGTGTCATGGGGACCACTACATAATTCGCATGAAGAAGTGATTTTGTTCACTTGGCTTGAAGGTTTAGGAGCTTCGTAAGATTTCATGAGAAACTTGACTTGGTCCTCAAGTTCCATGATCCTACGGTCGGGAGTGCTAGAATTGTTCGAAGGCAAAGATATTGCCTTGACCGTTTTGTTCAAGTCATGGGGATCATTCAAACTTTCGTTGTCATAGAGAGCAAGATCTTCTATGAGTTCCCATGATTGTTCCGCACTAAGATCACGTAGCTTACCATCGGCCGATTGGTCAATGGCTCGCCTCGTGGAGATGTCGATATGGTCATAAAAAATTTGGACTTGGAGCCAAAGATCTATGCCATGATGAGGGACTTTTTGGAGTAAGTCCTTGAAACGAGTCCATGCTTCATAAAGAGATTTATTTTGACGTTGTTGGAACATCAAGATGTCATTTCTAAGCTTAGTAGTTCTCCCCGGTGGGAAAAATTGAGCAAGGAAACGAGTGGTGAGATCATCCCATGTGGTGATGGATTCCGCGGGTAAACGCTCAAGCCATTGACTAGCTTGATCCCGTAGAGAGAATTGGAATAGGCGTAAACGGGTCGTCTCTCTAGTTTCAACACCTAGGTCTATGGAATCTACGATTTTAAGAAAGTCCTTAAGATGTTGGTTTGGATCTTCGGAACGAAGTCCATGGAATGCACATCCGCTTTGCACCAACCGGATGGTGTCGGATCGCAAGGGGGTCACATTGGCTCCGGTGAGCTCAATGGTGTTTCGGTAGCCTTAGTGGCTAGGTCGGGAGTACTCTCCTAAGGTTCGGGGCCTAAGGGGTTCTAATGGTGGGATTTGTTGTGGTGGGATGACGGGTTCAAAGATGTTACCACCTTCCATGATGTCGGATGGTAAAGAGTTACGAACAAAGGCACGAAGAAATAAGATAGACTAAAGAAAACCTAAAAATAAAAAATAAAATCTTACTAGAAAGGAATCTAGCAAGTAGTCCTAATAAAAAGAAATCCTAACCTAGACAATAACTATTCCCCGGGCTGCGGCGCCAAAAACTTGATGCGTGGGAATCGCAACAGGCTTTACCTCTCGAGGGATCTCGAGAAGCTTACAACCCCCACCAGGTAGTGTACCTGATCGTTGTAGTATAGTATAGTGACAAGTACCGGGGGATTGATCGTTCAGCTTAGGAATAGTGTCGCTAGGATTAGAAAGCCTAAATACTAGTTCTAAAGGTGAGGGATGATTATTTTTGTGTTTTTATATTTTTTAGAAAGCAAGTAAAAATCTCGGGGTTTGAAAGAGTGGGCGGAATTAGTTGCTATTCAACTAACCCAAAACTAAGATGCAATCAAAATAAAATACTAAAAATGAAAGTAAACTAATTTATACTAAGGTTGTGAGCAGTAATTGGAGAAAATGTGTTTACTTAGATTTCACTACTCCCTAGATATCTTTTACACGTTAATTACTTGTTATAATTGCATGGATGACGGATTGTATTCCTTAATACCATTCATGGGGTGGCATACATAACTCCCCAATTCTATGAGCTCTTATCTCCTCCTACACCATGCCCAGCACAACTATAGGGATTGTAAACAGTGGCTCATGCATTAAATACAACCAATAAAGACCTAGTACGCCTCGGTTCATGTTTCTTAAGACGTTCAAGCATGTTACCATTTGGAGATCTGCCAGTTTTCTTAAGCCTAACATATAAATCATTCATCCAAGACAAAAATAAACAAGTAATCAATTCATAATCAATATCTAGGTTTCATTAGATCTAAGCAAACACAAAAGAGATCTAGCCTAGCATAATGGAATTGAGACAAGAACAAGATATAGACAACCAACACATATACATATTGATTGAATTAGAAGAACACTTATCTCAATTACAATGCAAGGTATCAAGGGTTTGGAACCCTTGAAAAACCTGTAAAAGTTGCACCAAAATCGTACTTAGGGTTTCTCCCAAAACTTCTCTCTTTAAATGTGAAAAATTAGAAAACTATATATAGAAAAACAGGTCTGACGGCGTCAAGAGTAATCTTGTGACGCCGTCACCTCGCCGCCAAAACTCTCCTCGGACTGCCTAGATCTACTTCTGACGCCGTCAAGACTTAGACACTTCCAGGCCGTCATGACTCTTTTACTCTTGACGCCCTTCTCACGTGACGCCGTCAAAACTCTACTGGGTCGTCATGGAAATTCATGAAATTTGCTCTTGACGCCGTCAAGGATTTGCTCTTGACGCCGTCACCTACTGTTCCCAGCATGAAAAATTAAGACTTTGGCGTTTTCTTCACTTTTATGCTCCAAAAACGTCCGAATTGCTTCCTTTTCCAGATTTCTCTCCCAAAGTACCTAAAATCACAAAAGGAACGATTTAGGGCAATATTTGATCAAATAAATTCGAATTCGGGCTTAAATGACCCCCTAAAAACGGATCATTTTTCGCCTCATCAAGAAGACGAATGGATAAGAATTAAGGAAATCACCAAGTTTCTTAAACCTTTTTATGATATCACAACATTGTTTTCGAGAAACTCTTATCTTACCTCAAACTTATACTTTTTGAAAGTATACAAAATTCAGTCGAATATTGAACAAGCAATACACAATTCAGATCCCATTATAAGTAAAATGGGAGAAGAAATGAAGACGAAATTTAACAAGTACTGGATGAGTATTGTAAAGTGTTATCCTTTGCTATTATCATGGATCCTCGGTATAAGGTTAAAATCATTGAGTATTGTTTCTCAAAACTTGAAATGGCAGCATAAGTATGTAACGAAAAAGTGGAAGATATAATTGACTGTTTGTATGAGCTGTATAATGAGTACGAGTTCAATTTTGAGACACGCAATGATTCATTGGGAGCTAATAATGAAAATGTAAATGATGGTGACACAGTGGATGAGTTAGATGGGTTATGTGGCTTTGAGTCTTTCCGTAGTCGGTTTCGAAGAGTTGAAACAAGTAACAAATTGGAATTGACATTGTATTTAGAGGAGCCTGAAATTTCTAGAAAAACAACAATTGATGTTTTGCAATTCTGGAAAGAAAATCAAGCAAGGTACCCACGATTGGCTTTCATAGCTCGTGATTTATTGAGTGTTCCAATAACAACAGTGGCTTCTGAATCATCATTTAATATCGGGGGTCGAATCTTGAGTAAATATCGAAGCTCATTGTCTCCATCAAATGCTGAGGCGCTGTTGTGCACTCGTGATTGGCTTGATTTAAAAGGTATATTATTTCATTCTCTTTGTAAGTTACTTGTTATGCGTTATTTCTATGATTGTATATGATTTAATATAAGTATTGAATAAAATTATGAGACTTTATCTCTTTTAATGTATTATATGACGAGGAAGAAGTGGAAGGACTATCAGAAGATCTTGAAAATTACAATGATAACTAATGTTTTTTTTAAGGTAATATACTACTACTTTGTTTATCGTCTTCTGGTAGAATAGCTTAACTTATATGACGATTAGATCTTATGTTGCATCAACTAGTACTTATTGAGCTTAAAAACGGGCGGTTCGGATCAGGTTGGGGCATGGGTTAAAAAGGGTTAGAATGGGTTCAGGTCAGACCCATTATGAGAAATTTATAGGCAAAAGATGTGACGTCAAAACAGATCAGACTCGCATTGAGCTTATCGGAGTCATCTTAAACTTGAATTGGTTTGATTTCATACATAGTAATTATTTAAAGTATCTTTTAACATAGGGGGTTGAAAATTTTGGTTTTATTACTCCTGGTTGGCTGTTGCTATAAACATGTCTCTTAAAGTTGCCATTATCAGATTTATTTTCTTTTTTTAGATTTATTTTTAGCTCTTATTATATGATGGGTTAATACAGACCGATTACTAAACTTCGCATTTTTGTTTGTTTATATTTTTAGGCATATAGTTACGAAATCTGTATCATTAAAAAAACACCATCTTTTGTGAACTAAAAGTATGTAAGAGCTATAAGCATTTTATACACTTTACGTGACTTTAGGCTTGTTTCAATTTAACTTCTCATTATCATTGGTTTAGTTTTGCAACTTGCTATGTGATGCTGATCCACTGCATATAATTTGTTTTTCTTTAGTCAAATGAGCATATATGTGTATTGGAAATTTGGAATCAATGTAAATGTGGGAGAATTTTAAATTTCTGTTTTGTTATAAGATAGAAGTATGCTCTATTTTCATTCATTGCTACCTGCAGGTCTTGGAAATTCTTAAAGAGTCAAATTGACTGTTACCATTCAACCAACTGGAATAGAGAAAAGACTAATATGTTCTTCTTGCAACTTCAAAGACCAATTTGTTGTTTATTTCGGCATTCGGAAATTTAAACTTTGGAGATGTTGATACATAATCTGGCGCGGGCTGGATCCAACGACTCTCCATGGGCCGTTCTTCATCTTCTCGAGCCCTGAGTAGACCTGTCAACAAAGAGAACCCGTCAAGAGTGGACCCGAGGCCGTAGCCCCGGGATCCACCTCCGACGATCAAGTTAGTATTGATGCGATATAGCATACAAGAGTTAGGTTTAGAGTAACCTGTTATGTTGTGTTCCCAAGAAGGGAGTCCCAGCCATATTTATAGGGCATGGAATAGGGTTTAGGCGTAGAATGGGCCGCTGTCTGCCGGGCCTGGCCCATTCTTGGTCCAGTCCAGACTATACGTCCACAAGCCCCCCAAGTCTAGTGTGACATAGTGCATGGCTATGTTATGCTAGACTTAAGTTCTGTTCATGGCCACGTAGGCCCAATCAACCATGACGGCATGGCCAATGTGTGCGCAACTCAGGTGTGCACATGAGACGGACTATACTGCTCAGCCCAAATGCGACAGTACGCACTGGTTGTCCATGGCGCAGTCCTGTTTAACCCATTAGACTATATCCGAATCCGCGACCTTGTAGGCGCGTCCGCGGTGACCTGAGTAACACCCGTTCTTACATGACGGGGAGGGATGCGCATATGCTAGGTTTCCCGCCACCGTGTGACAGTAAAGACCCCGTAAGAAGAACACATAGTTCTATAGTTGGGGTAACACTGACATTGCGATTGTGAGAGTCTCACAATGGTGAAGGTGGATCTCGTATGTTGCATCCTGGTTAAGGGTGTACCTTTTGTACCAGTAGCGATGCAGCATGGTGCGTCAGAAGACATGCTTCTGTGGTAAAGGTGCGCGCTGTGCGCGACAAGGAGGTGCGGACATTACATCCGTCTTTACAATCGACAAAGGACGGTACAGAAACAATGGTATTATATACCCTGGTAGCCCCCCAAGTTTGATGGTGCTACTCTTGTAGGAGCATTAAACTTAGTTATTCAAATCCTGAAAAACACTTAATGCAAATATTAAAAGTATATGCCGCGACTCGCAACATATAAAACCTAATGAAGTAAAAGTTTAGCGTGAAGCAATATATAGCACATAGCATGAGAAATTAACACATAAGAAAAGTAGTAGTGCGAATCACACCTATCGTGAGGTTTTACAAACTACATAAATAATGAATTGTTGTTTCAATCGCACCGTGACCGTAACCGCGACTAATAGTTTCAATCGCACGCATAGACGCGGATGGATGTATCGTGACCACATAGACCCGAACGTGTTAGGATGATCGCAGATGAACATAACATGACCACGACTTTTGTCCAGTGCACTCATGGCGATTGACTAGCATCGTGGTGCCTGTTCGTAGCTGATATGCGAAGATGTCCGAACGCACGGCCTAACGCAGGTAGATTCATCGTGACTGCGTTGTTCAAACGTGCAACAAGCATACCAACCGTAAAAACATTATGTGTGCGAATTAATTCGTGGCGAAAAGATAAAGTAGGTCCGATCATGCGGACTTAGTGCGACTATAGATAAAATCGTGTTTACCAAGTTAAAAGATTTACATAAAATCTTATGAATATTTAAAAGATAACATATCTTAACGCATGAATACCGCATTGGCCGGGTTTTAAAGTTACCGGCTTTTGAACTTGATGATTGCTTTTCGGTGATGTGAGAGCACAAAACTTGTCAAAGTCAGGTCCCACGGATGGCGCCATCTTATTAATACATAATCTGGCGCGGGCTGGATCCAACGACTCTCCATGGGCCGTTCTTCGTCTTCTCGAGCCCTGAGTAGACCTGTCAACAAATAGAACCCATCAAGAGTGGACCCGAGGCCGTAGCCCTGGGATCCACCTCCGACGATCAAGTTAGTATTGATGCGATATAGCATACACGAGTTAGGTTTAGAGTAACCTGTTATGTTGTGTTCCCAAGAAGGGAATCCCGTCCATATTTATAGGGCATGGAATAGGGTTTAGGCATAGAGTGGGTCGCTGTCTGCCGGGCCTGGCCCATTCCTGGTCTAGTCCAGACTATACGTCCACAGGAGACTTTTTGTTTGGTTTACTTTTCTATGTATTCAACTTTAATATTTGGTTTACTTCGGCAATTGGATGTTCGACTTTAAAGTTTGTTTCCCGTTAACTAGTTATTTAATCAATATGAAACTTGTCGTAGTCAGGTCCCACGGATGGCGCCATCTTATTGATACATAATCTAGCGCGGGCTGGATCCAACGACTCTCCATGGGTCGTTCTTCGTCTTCTCGAGCCCTGAGTAGACCTGTCAACAAAGAGAACCCATCAAGAGTGGACCCGAGGCTGTAGCCCCGGGATCCACCTCCGACGATCAAGTTAGTATTGATGCGATATAGCATTAGGTTTAGAGTAACCTGTTATGTTGTTTTCCCAAGAAGGGAATCCCATCCATATTTATAGGGCATGGAATAGGGTTTAGGCGTAGAATGGGCCGCTATCTACCGGGCCTGGCCCATTCCTGGTCCAGTCTAGACTATACGTCCACAGGAGACTTTTTGTTTAGTTTACTTTTCTATGTATTCAAATATAATATTTGGTTTACTTCGGCAATTGGATGTTCGACTTTAAAGTTTGTTTCCCGTTAACTAGTTATTTAATCAATATGAGGTGTTTGGTTCGAGGAAATTCTTTTGTTTTGTAGAAATTTTAGTCTTTTGATGTCTTTTTTTGCCTGTTTGGTCCGCACCCGTTTGGCCCGTACCCGTTTGACCTGAATTTTAGTAGTCACCCGTTTGGCCCGCGCTCGTTTGACCCGTTGCCCTAACCCGCCCGACCCGCCCGTTTTGCCACCTCTACTTTAGGGTTGTGGATGATGTTGATGCTTCAAAACCTGAATTCGGGAAGCATAAAAAGATGGTGCAGAGGTCCGTGGATAAGGAAAAAGGAAATATGGTTAATGAGGATGATGTTGTTTACATGAACAAACCGGATGGTATTGTTATTAGAGAGGGTGGTTCTATGAAGACGACAACAGGTGTTGGTTCAGTGAATGTGGGAGCTATGGGTGCGGGTTTTTTGAGACCAAGAAGTGATGTTAAAATCACTAATTGCGTACTGGGTCTAAGGGCATCAAGATCAATGGGAAACAAAGTGGTGTTATTTTGACTAGGTGAGTCTAATGAATTGTTTAGCAAATTTTTTGGATACATTTCATTGCATATTATAGTAACATCATTTCATTGCATATTTTGATTGTGCAAGTATAGTTGATCACCAGTTGGTTCATCCAGTAGAAGCTTTTGAAGATTGACAATTGGGTTCATCTTTTGGGATTATGTAATGTGTTGAAACAAAAACAGTTTTAATTTGGTTGTATATTACGTATGTAATTTGACTAATGTAACTTGAACTATATTACCTCTGTTTCGGATACACCAAACGGTGTGTAGAGGTATTGTGATGGGTTCATCTTTTTGGTACATGCCGAACGATATTATGTAACTTGAAGTATTACATATGGGTTAAATGTTTAGTGATGCTTGACTCCTATCAATACTCTGTTATTTCATCCAATATCTTATGCATAATATGTTTGTGTTTGTTTTGTATTTCTGTTATATGCTTCGAATAATAGCATTTACAAGTTTGTGTTTGTGTATTGTGGTTAAAATTCATTCAATTTCATGTTTGTGTTTGTTACGAATCGAACACTGTATATCAAGAAAATCGGGATCAAACGACCCCTTGCATTCATGAACCATACATTTACAACCTTACGATAAGGGAAACCACAACCCCTATCTACATATACATTCAACAGGGGCACCAAAAAGAACAAAAGAAACCACAAGTGCCTAACCCCCTACTACCTACATTCATCATACACAACAAAACAACCCATCCCAGCCTCTAGCAACCAACCCCTTCACATGTACGTTTGCCTCACAGTAAACTCAATCTTGGAAACAATATTGTCGTTAGTTTGCCTAAGCATCCTCATCAACCCCTCATCTTTCTCATATCAACTGTCTGAATCCTCCTAAGCTTGTTCACATTGGACCTTGCAACTTTCGAGCCCCTTAAGTTTTGGAGCTCTGCAATCAGGTCCCTCATAATACCGATCATATTAGAAAGCTTTTGGCACCTACTCATCTATTCTTGTGTATGATGAATGTCTTCCTCAACCTCTCGCTGGTAATGAGATAGCATCATTTCCGATATGACAAATGAGTTACAGGCAATCACGAGATCAAGACAGCGAGACATGTTACTAGTTAAGGAAATAATAATTTTTTAGTCAAGTGTGTGTGTGTGTGTGTGTGTGTGTGTGTGTATGTGTGTGTGTAATGACCGAAGGCTTTGATAGTTTAATATGGAAACATGAAAACTAACTTTTGCAAATTTAGCCATTGAGGTCATGTCAGATTTAACCAAAAGGTTCGCGGCAAAATAAACAACGAAATGACGATAATACCCTCAATGACGTGACACTTAACAAGGAAAATAACAAAAGTTAGCTCTCGGTGTCTTTTTTGCAAAAAAATAAAACATTAATGGCGTTTTTGCACAACCTTTGCTCTCGGTATATTTTTTTTTCGCATTTAGACAACTTTAGTGACTAAATTTGCAATTTACCTGAAATAAAAGAAATAAAAAAGGACCCGACCCGTTACCATAATATTCCGATCTTTACATACCCGACCCGATAGGAAGATTGGGAGTGTTTGGAAACCCAAACAGCGTTGGATAAGCAGGGGGGCGCACGTTATAAACCATCCACATCTCATCTACCCCGGCGCAAATTAGGGTTCACCCTTAACACAACAGATCAATTACTTTTCACTCACTCACATGTCAAAATCATACGCTGTAAGTAACCCCCACTTTTTTACTTTTAACACAATGATAATTTACTGCTATTTGATCATATAATTAATCATCAGATAAGAAATAATGTAGTATCTGTTTATAGGAATTTATATAAGTTTGTTTTAGTGATGATAACAAGTTTGTGTTTGTATGGATGTATTTTAGTTATGGGAAGGTTATGTTTTCAAGTGTCGTAATATCGAATTTAGTTTTCGCTGATAGGAATTGTTCCATGCAGAAGAAAACTTAGAAAGAATGGAAATGATGCGTCGTGTTAGCGATAAATTAACTGGCTTTACTTGGTAGTTAAATGTTATGTTATATTATATTTTTGAGGCGTTAAATGATTTAGTACACAAATAATGCGATTTATTCATGTGTAGTTGACTAGTTTCTACGTTTTGTTTTGTGGGAAGTTTTTGTGCTAAAAATGGATACAACTGACCATGTTTGCTTTTTATGGACTATCTATATTAGTCTTATGTTGGTGCACAAGTAACGCGTATTTTAGATATCTGATTCATTCACCCAACTGTTAAGGGGGTGTTTGTTTAAGCTTATATGTGGGCTTATGAGCTTATTTGATTTCGGCTTATAAGCCTCAAATTTCCAGCTTATTTTGAGATTTGTGGGCTTATATATGTTTATCATGATATTATGATATGATAAACTTATATAAGCCAATAACTCTCAAAATAAGCTGGAAAATTATGGCTTATAAAATATAAGCAGAAATCAAATAAGCTCATAAGCCCACATATAAGCTTAAACAAACACCTACTAAATTAAGTGTAGAGTTTGAAGGAGTATATATTTATACCGTATGGTTGCTTTTTCTTGATACAATGTATATGTTTCCTCACCAATCCGTATCAGTTGGCAAAAAGTTGACCTTGACCCAAAATTCTTAGAGCTATTAAGTGTGTTAATATTTCTTCTTATCCTATTAATGTGGCTAAATATAGTAACTGTAATCGTACTCTATATTTTGATATGTTTCTTTATGTCATTTGCTAATCCATCCTACAACCATAACAAAACGTCCATTTTGGCACTTTGGTCTGTATAATTGGAAGGTTTAGTTTCGTGGAAGGTTCAAGCGAAAAATGAATATCATTAACTATTGCTGTTGAGGATAATTATTAATTTGTGGCACAAGATTCGCGATAATTTTTCATTAAAGGGTATTTAGATATCCGACTAATAGTCAAACAATTTTAAATGACTTAATCTAAGTGTAGGGTATAAAGTAATATATATGTATATCATATGGATGCTTATTCTTGAGGAAAAACAAATGTGTATGTTTTCTCACCATTTTTCTTGTTCTTTGATGAAGGTTCAGATGGCAAACAGGTGGTGCTGATGCAGAAACAGTAGAGCTATCAAAAATGATGTCCGATGATGCTGAACATCTATTGTCCGTTTATGATGACCAGTCAGATCAGAGGTCTTTATCTTTAGATGAAACTAGCAGCACGGAAGAATCGCCAGATGAAACCAAACTCTCATTAGAATCAACAAACGATGCCATTCCTTATATTGGTCAAAGATTTCCTACTCATGATCATGCTTATGAATATTATAGCGAATTTGCCAGACAGTGTGGTTTCTCGATCCGTCGACATAGAACTGAAGGTAAAGATGGTATAGGGAAAGGTCTTACCCGGCGCTATTTCGTCTGCCATAGGGCGGGAAATACGCCTGTCAAAAGTATGAATGAAAATAAACCACAAAGAAACCGTAAGTCCTCAAGATGTGGATGTCAGGCGTATATGCGTATAAGCAAAACAACTGAGTTAGGAGCACCGGAGTGGCGAGTAACAGGTTTTTCAAATCATCATAATCATGAACTTCTAGAACCTAATCAAGTTCGTTTTCTTCCTGCTTATCGTACCATTTCAGATATTGACAAAAACAGAATCCTGATGTTTGCCAAAACGGGAATATCTGTTCAACAAATGATGAGGCTTTTGGAACTTGAGAAATGTTTGGAGCCCGGGTTCCTTCCTTTTACTGAAAAGGATGTAAGAAATTTGCTTCAATCATTTAGGAAAGTGGATTTAGAGGACGAGAGCATAGATTTACTCAGAATGTGCAGAAATATTAAAGACAAAGATCATAATTTCCAATTTGAATATAAGCTTGATATAAATAATCGGTTGGAAAACATTGCATGGTCATATGCATCATCCGTCCAAGCGTATGAAATATTCGGTGATGCAGTGGTATTCGATACAACACATAGACTGAATGCTTTTGATATGCCACTTGGGATTTGGGTTGGAATGAATAATTATGGTATGCCTTGCTTTTTTGGTTGTGCACTTCTGCGTGAGGAAAACTTAAAGTCGTATTCATGGGCTCTAAAGGTAATCCAGTTAACCGATTTACTGATTTTTAGTTAAAGTTTCCTTTTTGTTGCAGTTACCTTGTTTCCCTGTTTGCTGCTGTTTCTTTGGTTTTAGTATGTCAAGTGTTAAAGCATCCTAGGTCTTGTATATAATACATCTTTTCCCTTTTCATCAAGGTTGTAAAAATCGGTCGGCGGTTGACCACCTTTAAGCGATAAATCGCTCTTGGCGGCGATATATCGGTTTCTCGGCGGGGGACCATAAATTATAAAGGAATTTATTTAAAAAAAATAAATATTAGCAATATCCTAACAAAATAAGTCAATAACCACAAAAAACTAAAAAGTTTAACATGCTTGAAATATAAAAACCATAAGTCCTTAATTATTATCAATTTAAATTTAAATTCATAACAAAATAAATAGTTTTGGTTGCTTTTTGACCGATTTTGACCGCCAAGCACCGATTTTGACCATGACCGATAAATTTGACCAATATGTGAATTTTGGTGGCGGTGGACCGTCGCCAACCGCCATGGCGCCGATATATCGACCGCCATGACTGATATTTACAACACTGCTTTTCATTCAAACCTAGTAGATGTGATAAATACAAATTACATTACCAGTGTCATCTTGAATGAAATAAAAATCTACTTTTTGACTGGCATACTGAATGTCTGTTACGACTTACGAGTATCAATTTACATGATGCATGGACACTTAGATGTGAGTATGTGACAATGATAATAAAATTTAGGATACTCATGAGCGCTTGCACACATAAGTATGGGTTAGTTGGTCTTGGATTATATATGAATGCAATAAAGAAGTTATGTTTGTGGTTCATGCATTGAGTTTCTTTAAATTATAAGCGACCCTTGTATTGGGAGAAGTTGGTATGAAAGACAAAACCAGAAGGTGAAAAACAATGACTAGCGTATAATTTTTTGCATTGGCTAGTATCTTGCTAGGCATAAGATTTGAGTTCTAATGTCTACAATTATCCCCTGTTGTACAAGTTGGAATTCTTATACCCATCTTTAAAAATACAGAGTCGCACAACTTTACATTGTAATCATGCTATATTTAGATGTATATAAGAGAAAATGGTCAGTCATACGATAACCAGTTGTTTGGATTTGATATTTCTAGTTTGTCGGTGGAGTCAAAGTGAGGCCTGATTGATCCTGATAGTCCGAGATTATCCTTGAATATTTTCTTGTTTTTGTAAATATTTGAAATGACTTAGGAAACAATGTGGTTCTGTTCTTGATTCGGTCCCATGCATACCAATTTATGAAAGTTGGACAAGGGATGGCCATATGTAGAAAGCTAGGCAAAATATTTTTTGCTGAAAAGGTAAAATATTAAAGTGTAACTTAATGCCATAAATTGTTGGCAGATCACAAAATATTTTTGCCGAAAAGGTAAACTACTCAAGTATAAGTTGATTGCATAAATTGTTGGATAAGTGAAATGTAATGGGTTAAGCTATGGGTCTAAACACTATTTAGAAAGCTAGGTACAAGGTAATAAGTGAATTCAAAACTGAACGGGTGCAACTCTAGTTGTTGATTCTTTTGTAAATCCAAATAAGGTTAGTCAAAAGGCCTTCGCCTGGTAATAAGTTTGATTCATGTGGGGCATCAAAGAACAGAGAGGGGATAAAGAAGTGAGAAAATTTTGACAGTATTTATGAAGTATTAAACCATAAATATGTCTAATATTATCAAAAGTCAAATTCATGTATAACTTCAAAAAGATTAGTTTATGTTTTCCCTTTCTTAAGAAGAAACAGTTACTCAGTCATTGCTTTTAAATTGATAAAGTGATAGATCTTGGTACACCTTTGAAAGTCTAAGCTAGCTGATTATATTATTTACTGAACATAGTGGTGAGAAATAGGCTGCTTGGGTAATGGGTTGGGAATCAAACTCGAAAAAGGTTTAATTTTTGTTCGGTTTAAATCAGTTCAGATAGGGTAAACCAACGTTGTCTTGTCTAGTTGTCTTCAGAATGTATGAATGATTGTGTTTAATCTGTGTGCATTTGTAGACCGGCCCAACTTCTTTACACCCTACCGTTTTATTTGCAATTTGTTTTAATTATACCTGTCCGACCCGTTAGATATTATATGTAACTCAAGCTGACCTGTTTATCTATTCACTCAACATTTGTTTATCTTAGTTTCTGAATTATGTTTTTTCATTACGTGAAAGGCGTTCCTGGGATTTATGAATGGGAAGTTTCCACAGACGATATTAACCGACCAAACTTCATGCGTAAGAGAAGCAATAGCAATGGAAATGCCTGCTTCTAAGCATGCTTATTGCATCTGGCTGATTGTTGCAAAGTTCCCGTCTTGGTTTAATGCTGTTTTAGGAGAACGATATAATGATTGGAAAACTGAATTTTATCGGCTGTACAATATGGAGTCGATTGAAGATTTTGAAATGGGTTGGAGAGACATGGTCAATTCTTTTGGGCTCCACACTAACCGACACATAAACACATTGTTTGCGACAAGAAGTCTCTGGGCTTTACCATATTTAAGAAGCCATTTTTTCGCTGGAATGACAACAACTGCTCATTCAAAAGCTATCAATGCTTTCATCCAACGGTTCTTGAGTGCCCAAACTCGACTTGCACACTTCATTGAACAAGTATGTTATCTTTTCTTATTACCTTGTTTGACTTGATCTTATATAACGTTTTACGGGTTGCAAAATGGGCAGGTCGCATGGGTTGGGTATTGGACACAGGCAGTTAAGTTTTTGAACGGGTTGGAATGGGTTGACCCATAATACTTTGTTCGAAAATTAATTATTATTTATAAATTTTTAGTGTGTCAGATATGATTAAAAAAATTGAATCTGTTGTCATCGGCGGGGCTACTTCTTTCGAAATGAGAAGAATAGCGTAGTCAAAGTAGCTCTGCCTCGGCCTTTCTGCCTATAGTCTATGGGACCTATTATAAGGCATTAAAATTTGGGCAACTTTGGATCCATTTGATTCATTCATCTCTTTTGACATGTAATTTTTAAGCTATTGCTTTTTTTACCCATAATCTGTTAGATATTAAAACTTAAGCTGGAACGGTTAGTAAATGATTCGAAATTGGTACCTCTATAAAGTGTGCTCTATCGGTACCTCAAGCCGGAATCTAACTCTGATTGTGACAACATAAATAGACTTGAGAAAACTAAATATGTTGGAGATACAAATAAGTAGCCATAAGAAAATTGATTATTGTAATAAATGTAAACACAACCGTCTATCCTTAGTTCAAAACAATTGATTATGTTAAAGTGTTTCTTCAAATCACAATAATCACTTTGAAAACACACATCCAAAAACCCTCCAAATAAGGTCAGGATGCATGCTATTACTAGACGTGTTAGTTCTGATCAAATTTACATATGAATGGGTTAATTTAGCTCCTGTTTTATCTCTAACGGTCAAAAGGGTAAAACAAGTATAAGTAGGGAACAAGTCAAATGAGTCAAATGGGTAGAAAGTTTCCCCAAGAGCCTTTGTCACACATAAAACCTTCTAAATACTTTTATTCAAATTAATAGGGTTATTCTAGAACTAAACTAATTTTTTGCAACCATTAGGTTTTACAGTCGTTGCGTTATTGCATTTTGTTTCTCCGGTTTTACACTTTAACTCTTTCCAAGTTTGAACATCATATATGTATACCGCTCACTGAAAACACAATGCTAAAACCAGGTGGCTGTTGCTGTGGACTTCAAAGATCAAGCAGGTGAACAACAAACAATGCAACAAAACCTCCAAAACATTTGCTTGAAAACAGGGGCTCCCATGGAATCTCATGCCGCTTCAGTTCTAACCCCTTTTGCATTCTCCAAGCTACAAGATCAACTTGTAATGGCTGCTCATTATGCATCATTTCAACTTGAAGACGGGTTTCTTGTTAGACACCATACAAAACTTGAAGGTGGTCGAAAGGTTTATTGGGTCCCGCGTGAAGGCATCATCAGCTGTAGCTGCCATCACTTTGAGTTCTCGGGAATCCTTTGCAGGCATACTCTTCGAGTCTTGTCTACTGGAAATTGCTTTCAGATTCCAGAAAGGTAAAGGCTGGCTTGTGTTATCTTGGGTTAAGTAGAAATAGACAAGGATGGTATTTTCATAATCTAAACACGGAATGATGGTATTTCCATCAAGATACTTAACTCCGTAAATAGCGGATTATGAGATATGGTTTAGTATGCTTGATTTAATAATTGGTTTTAGGAGAGGTGGCAAATTAGGCGTGTTGGGTAAGAGTATTTAAATGGGTAAAACTTTGGTAGGGGTCGAAATAGGTTGAGATGGGCAGACTCTTTTGTCCTTTTTTTTAACAAATAATCACTCTGTTTAACATATGATTACCAAAATTATCTTATATCAATACTAATATAATTTTTGAATAAAACGATTCGCGGGTTTATTATTGGCATTAAAAAACATTGTGGGCAACTTGACTGGTTTCGAATAACTGTTTTATCTGTTTGAGATAGAGCACAACTCAAATTGGCACATTCTTATTAGATGGGTCCAAATTGCCCCCTCTATATCTAAGCTAAGTTATGTATCATTTGAGAAAACCCTACAGCTCATTTTGGAGATATGAACGCGTGTCGAAAGCATGCAATCTTTATTCCTTTCTTATTTATGCTTTTATAAAATGTAACTTGGGGTCTTATCAGGTACATGCCTCTCCGTTGGCGGCGTATCAACATGTCAGCAAAGCTTCTTCAGAACAATCTGAGTGATCATGCAGAAAGAGTTCAATTATTGCAAGGTATGGTCTCTAATCTTGTGACAGAATCATCCAAGTCAACAGATCGGCTTGATATTGCTTTGGAGCATGTTTCTGTTTTATTATCCCGGATTAGAGAGCACCCTGTTCCTTCTTCACGGTATGCAAGAAACGATGTTTTTACATAGAAACTTGTTGCATAGAGCAGTTATATATTATAGAGCCCTTGTAGAAATAGCAGAAAGGAATCAATTGTAGGTTATGTGCTATAGTTGTTTCTTGGCATTGATCATGAAGAACTTTAGAGGACATTTGGTACTGCTCTAATGGAAGTGCTGTTGTGAGTTCACCTGAGCTTATTTGTTGCATTGTTGCTTCATGTTGTTCCAAATCGTGTGTTTGTCATGAGCAGTTCGTTTTTTCTTTACAATTTATTGGCTTGAACATGTGTTGATGAATTAAAAGTCTAAACAAATCAGAATGTCTTTGAACCATTTAGATAGCTTGCATAGCATTTTCATCTTATATGAACAAATAAACTTGTTTGACGAAAAAAATGATTTGACATCCCAATAAACACGTACATTGCTTATATGAAAATTGGCCTGTACGAAGGATCCTTGCATGTTCTTGTGATCCATATTATTAAAGCAACAGTTTCCTTGTTCTAAGTATTCATGTCCTGGTGTTGTCTGATTTACATTGCTATACATCACTTGGCTAATATGAGAGAATAACGCAGCATGGAAAGGCATATACGAGTACACTGACGCCAAATAAGCAGTATCGATGATTTCATAGAAGTTTATTTTGCTAAGTATTGCAGAACAATGGGAAATTGAGATATATCATAACCTTTTTTAAAAATAAAGAAGTTTCAAGGCCATGTAAAGAAACTTAAATGTTATGAGCTCAATATAATAGGCCATGAACTAAACATGGAATTAACTGAATGCATATCATAAGTTTAGGATAATACATTGAACAAATGATCTTACATAAGGCCAAGGGATTGCCAAATCCCCTTAACGCATACTCTAAAACAATATTTGAATTCAAATACAACTAGTTTACCATTTAATCACGCACAAATTTTATATTTATCACTTCAATTGTACTTCATGTCTGCTCTGTTTGTTTAAATAGTAGAATTGCTTTTGGAATTCAAAAACAGCTAGAACAAGATGCTGAAAACCAATTTCCGGCCACAATATAGACGGTGAATACAAGAGACACTTACTGCTCTGCCACAAAAGAAAATTGCTCAAACGTGTTTCACCTGATGTACGTATTATGACGTCAGGGTCTGGAACAACTCCCATGTACATATGCCTCTCGATATCTGACTCATCAAGTCTTCTCAACCCATCATCCGAAACTCTGTTTTCCTGCCATTTTTTATCACAAGATTCTTGAACAGCATGCAAAATCTCATCAGTGGAAGTATAAGCAACACAGATCGATAGCACAATGTTGTTGTTCATGGAAGTTGCATCCATAGCCCTCTCGGCTGCCAACCTCGCTGATTTGCTTAGAAGTTTAAGGTTTCCTATGAACCTCACCTTAACTCCATATTGGCTAACTATGATTTCCTCATTTATCAACCGCTCAATCTTTTCCTCCATCAACTCCATCAGAGTTTGGACTTCTTCAGGATCTCGTTTAAAATTGTCTATACTAAAGGCATAAAACGTTACATGCTTCACCCCCATCTCATAGCAGTACCTAACCATTGACATTAACGTTGAATACCCGGCCCTATATCCAGCCCCGTCAATCAACTTGTTTTTCTTGGAGTATCTCCGGTTACCATCCATTATAAAGGCAATGTGATTAGGTATTGCAGATATAGAAAGGATGCCATAAATACAATTCCTTATGAAACCTCCCAAGAGCTCAGAGACCCCAGTTACTTGTTTCACATCCATAGCAAAATTCCAAGAACTATCCTTGTAGCCTTTTAGACCTGGTAGTAGTTATGATAGGATTATTTAGTTAAAGCGATCCACAAAAGAAACATGAGCTACTCACAAATATAAGAATTAATCAAAAACGTAATTTTAGCACTAAACACTGATTGATAATGCGCTATCAAGCTTCATTGCGCGCAGCCAGTTTTATAAAGTGCAAAGTAAATATAGAGGGCATTCAGTATTCAAGGGCTCGTATATATAATGAGTTTATGAATAACGTGAGTTTACGAATAGCTAGCTCGTACAAATTAACCTGATCAATACGACTGATAAGTAATTAACTATTAAATCCTTATATAATCACATTTGTTAAACAACTTAATCCTTATATAACCATGCCACTGTCTGGCCGTTTTATTACACTGTACGTATTATCTGATAATACAAGCGTCAGTTAATTTAAAAATGAGAATTTGTGCCCCTTCTCTTTGAAAGAAGGGGTGCTTCCGGTTCTGTCGGTGCTTCTCCATATTACTACGGAGTATATCTCTAGAGTCAATAATCCTTTCCTCTTGAATTCAGAATTCAGTCCATAACTTTAAAAGAAAACCTTTTCTCTTTCGTTGTTACAGCCCCTCTCTAATCTCTGAAATCGCAATTTTCTGATAGGAACAGGCTAAACAAAAAGAAAAGGGCTTCCTTCGACGAGAGTAGGGGGATTTCAATAGCACAACCCATTCACTACAAGAAAAAAGCCCTTTAGCGACTTTCTTAACGACGTATTTTATGATTGCGACTTTTAGGTGATGGGTCGCTGTAAACGAGTCGCAAATTTTTTGCGACTCGTGACATGTGTCGCTAAAAAGAGCGACTAGTATAACGACTTCATAAAATAAGTCGCTATAAATTTGCGACTTTAGTATTTCTTGTCCCCATTTGCATCGTTGTTTCAAAGAGATGTTTCCATCTAAGTCGCTTAACACGATGCTATTTCTGTAAAAGTTTCTATTTAAGTCGCTAATTAAGTCGCTATATAGCGACTTAATTAGCGACTTAAATAGAGACTTTTACAAAAATAACGTCGCGTTAAGCGACTTAGATGGCAATATCTCTTTGAAACAGCGATGCAAATAGCGACCAGAACTACTGAAGTCGCAAATTTATAGCGACTTATTTTATGAAGTCGTTATACTAGTCGCT